>CM021731.1:150627750-150673346 GCA_011075105.1 Heteronetta atricapilla
GAAAGAAAGAAAGAAAGAAAGAAAGAAAGAAAGAAAGAAAGAAAGAACATAACATTTTCTATCTTAGAAAGTAGCAAAAAAACAGGGAGGAGATGCTTCTGAAAATGCCATACTTTAGGTTTTTGCATACAGGCATTTCAAATATGAATGGGTGTCCCTATTTGACAATAATCTGATTTAAACAACTCTTATTATTTATATACATTGTCAGAAGGGATCAGGAATAATCAGAAGCCTGGTGATTATAGCAGGAAAATACCAGGATAACTGAACTGTTTCATGTCCACCCATTCGTGCTTGTGCCGTTATCTCATTTTGCAAAATCCATAGCTTCCTCAGCTTCTACTGAGATTGTTGAGCAATGCAGTGGATTTTGCAGAGCAAAATCTTTAGCTTTTCTCACTTACAAGGTGCTTTGTTTGTTGTTTGGCACGGGAACCTTCTGCAGAGCCATGAATCGATCCTACTCAGATGCTGACCTTCACTTTGTTCAGACATAAACCAGGAAGAGGAATGGATCTACAGGAGAAACACAAACCACATTAGTTTTCTATTCTTCTGGGTGACAGAGTTCATAGATACCACTCATTTCCACCTTCAGGCTACACAGAGGAGCATTGCTAGGCAGGCACTTACAGAAGCTGAGTTCTTTCTAGCTGAAGAACACCTGGGGAGATGCTATCAGCCCTCCTGAGACATTCCCTTCCCAGTGACATGTGATTGCATTCCCAAAATATGTGTAAAAATCTCAAGCCAGATATTGTATCTCTAGTATGACTAGGCAGGCAATTAAGTCTATGCCAGGAACAGTTTACGTAGTAGCCAGTATGCTAAGGTAAAGAGAGGTAAAAAAAAGAGAGAGGAAAGGTGCACAGGACATCAAAGTAATCCTGTTAACTTTGCGGTGATTCTGGCTCAAAGCTCATTTTATAGGGCGAAAAAATGGTAAGTAAACAGGTGAAAGTCCAGTCCCTCCACACATACACACAACACTGGTCTTGGCCTTGGAGTTCTTGTAGGGCTCCTTGAAGTGACAAAAATAAAACCTTGCTTCACCAAGAGTGAAAGCTGTGAATTAAGTCACAGCTTTGAGGGTTGTGCCTCTCTTCTACCTGTTGCTGTGACATGAAGGCAGGCATATGACACAATGCTTCAATAACGGAAGGCTTTTGTTATGCACCTGAGTGGTTATGTGTGGATTATGTACATGTGTATGGCCACTGCAAATCCAACCAGAAGGGAATCTCAGAGCTAATGGGAAAGAGAGAGAGCTTGAGAGAGCTCATAACAGGTCTGTCAAGAAGGGTTTGGGATGGGGAGTTCTAATGTTACCACAAGAAGCTGGGAGTTTAAAATTTCTGCAAGATTAAAATAATCTTTTTTATCTTGTTTATGTTTGTTTCTAGAAACAGAAGTGTATGATAAAGTGACCCTTAAACACGGAACTTTTGAAAGAATATCTGTTTATATTCATGGACCCAAGTAACAGGTTGGGCAAAATCCCTTCCTCATCCTTTGTCTCCTAGCAAATGAAAAACAGAAGACTTCATTAGGAACACTGACAGAAGGCCTTAATCCAGACTGTGGATGTAGCTGTAGACTGTGTGCAAACTGTTACTTGGTTGAACTATTTTTATTTTTATTTTTAATTACTGAATTTAGACAACAAGATTTTATAGGAAAAAAAGGAAAAAAGCAGGAATGATCAGGTTTTTTTGACCTTTTATTTCAAGGTCTGGTGGTTTTCCTGTTTCAGGCTTCTGTTTACCTAAAATGATAGGGATGTTTAGGATGGTTAGTTAAAAAGGTCAACATGCCAAGAAATCTGAGGAAGGGATCACACTTCACACTGCTGTGGCAAATACAGAAGTATTTGCCTAAGCTTGAAGAAATATATGGATCATAGTAGTCCATTATTTTCTTTCCAGGTCTACAACAGCATCTTCATCTTTTGCTGTTTAGCATTAATATTTATTTAGGCTACTAATTTTAGAATGAAAAAAAAAAAAAAGGAGTTTCCTTTTGGGGTTATGGCATTGTCTTCTTCAGGCAAAAAGAAAAAATAAACATTCTAATGGGTGCATTACTTCTTTCCTATAGAATATAAATAAACAAAAAAATGCATGATCATAGTTATCTTAAAGCTCAAACAATTCTAATCCACAGTTACAATAGTGAAGAGCTGTACCATTGCTACCTGGACAGTGGCAATTATGATTATTGGTGACAGCTTCCTTCTGCTAACTGTCAGCTTGAGTCACAATAGTGGATCATTTGCCATAGTCTGAGAGAATAACGAACAAAACAAACTATATTTATTGCAAAGACAAAGATAATGCAAATTATTTTCAAGTTAAATGTATGTGGGGTTTTTTTGTTTGGTTGGTTTTTGGTTGGTTGGTTGGTTGGTTGTTTTCAGGCATGCAAAAGAGGGAGTGCAAAGTGCCTGTGGCTGCTTTTTATATTACTGTGTTAATCTTCCTGGTCATTCAAATGCATTAAGTAGTGAACCTCCCAGATGTTGTGCATGGCCCAAAGGACAGATTCAAAGACTCCAGTTTTCTGAGGTAATTAAATGTTAATGTGATGGGTAATCCTGTCTTTACAAGCCACAATGAAAGACTGTTCATAGACCATAGTTTGAGATTGACTTCAAAAATAAGTTGAACAAGGAATTTCACAAGGGAGGTTTTAAAGACAGCTGATTTAGATTTTTTTCAGACAGCAGAATCCTCTGGAAGTATTTTTTGAAGGCGAGTGGAGTCATCTACAATAATAATGTCCTGGGTTAAGTGAAAATATATGTTCTAAATAACATTGATGAGTGCAAGAGAAAGCCTATCAGCAGAAGATTGACAAATAGCTTAGGATTTCTTCTCTAAATGTAAACAAAATCTCACATACCTGTATACTTGAAAACATCTCTCCTGTTACCTGTCTCTCACCAATTCTCATTTCAGATTTTTTTCTGCTGTGTTACCTGTTTTTTTCTTGCAGAAAAGTCTATGTGTACTAAGATTCAATAATTTATAAACAAACTATGTAAAAGGAATAAGATGCTACTATAAAGGCAATGAAATGAGAAGACAAATGTTATTAGCACAGTAGATTAGGCTTGGATTAATCCAAGCAGATGGGCTTGTTTCACTGTGACCTGTAGTGAATGTTGTTCTCAATTGTGCTTACCAGATGAGAGGACCAAAAACCCCAGAGATACCCAGCTGGCACCTGGGTTTCTTGCTTGTTTGCTTACTTGCTTTTTATTTTTTGGAGGAAGAGACTTTTGAAGTGAAGAAAAAACAAGGAGAGTAACTCCTAAAGTGACACTCATCCTTTCCCTTGGTGTAAATAAGGGACAACTACTCATCAACCCCTGCTATGCAGCAGAAAAGAAACAGGACATAGACATAGTGTGGTGGTTCAAAGGAGTTCAGATCTGAAGTAAACAGAAATTTCAGTTTCTGTTTTGCCACAAAAGGGTTCCAATCACATTACATACAGACATATTGCAAGGTGCTTTATTTAATGCAATTAGATAAATAGGACTGATAATCCAATTGTACATGTCAAGTATCAACAGAAAAAATAATGAATGTGCTAACATGGGAATAGAAACAACAGCTATGCTGATTCAATTAGTCATGTGTAAGCAGGTTATGGTGCCAGGACTCATAGCTCCAAAAGCACCTACCCCTCGTCTCTGAATAGCCAAGGAAATTTTGGTGTATATACATCTTTATTTCCAAGTTAACCAGCCCCTTGTCAATAAGCACACAGGTAATCTTTTGGATAGATCTAATTAACACAATCCACACTATTCCGTTCTGCTTAGTAGGTTACCAAATATTGATAGAAAAATTAGCATTCAATGCTAATTAAATTTGCTAGGGTAGAGTGCCCAATTTGAAATGACAGAGGAACTTTTGGGATATGGTTTAGTGGGGACTGTTAGTATTAGGTCAGAGGTTGGACTCGATGATCTTGAGGTCTCTTCCAACCTAGAAATTCTGTGATTCTGTGATTCTGCAATTTTACTCCATGACTTGGACTGTCTGTGCAGGCCTGCCAGCTGATTGCTCATTAGTCTACCTTTTGTCCTGAATCAAGCTATGCAATTGATGGTCTGAAAACTCCATTAAAAAGGATAAATCCTCCTTGATGAAATTTATCAATCAGGGTGAAACATTTAGCAATGTCAGAGGATTAGCTGGAATGTGTTCTTCTAGGTATGTAGGGGGGAAATGTTTTGAATTCATTGGATTGGACCAAGCAACATATGAGCTGCATAATGAATCCTACCTTGGTTTATTCCTTCCTATCTAATAGTAAGAGCAAACTTACTTTTCTCACAGATCATGTTCAAACACTATCAAGGACTCAATTTTTCCATTTTTACCAGGGTGTTTCCCCTCTTGCACCAGGTGGTGCTGAAGTTGTCTGTGATGAGCTCAGTGGTTGCAAAGCCTCTTTCCTTTTTTGAATAATTAGGGATCTTTAAGGTTTCATGTTGTCAGACCTTCTCAACAAAACAATAGCTCACATCAATAGCTAAATTATCCTGGTCTTGAATCCCTCCTTAGTGTGCATTTAGTGTGGTGTCACACAGAGGATGCTGAGATAGTCTTATATGTACATGTTGTGGTTTAACCCAGATGGCAGCTAAACACCACACAGCCGTTCACTCACCCTCCCCTCTCCTCTCTGGGATGGGGGGAGAGAAACGGGAAAATGAAGCCTGTGGGTTGAGATAAAGACAGTTTATTAAGATAGGAAATAATAATAATAATAATAATAATAATAATAATATGTACAAACAAGTGATGCACAATGCAACTGCTCACCTTCCGCTGACCAATGCCCAGCCCATCCCCGAGCAGCTGCCCCCCCCACCCCAGCTAGCCACCCCATATATATTGTTCAGCATGACGCCAGATGGTATGGAATACCCCTTTGGCCAGTTTGGGTCAGCTGTCCTGGGTCTGTCCCCTCCCAGCTCTTGCTGCCCCCCCAGCCTGCCTGCTGGCAGGATAGAGCGAGAAGCTGAAAAGTCCTTGGCTTAGTGTAAGCATTGCTCTGCAGCAATTAAAACATCAGCATGTTATCAGCACTCTTCTCATCCTAATCCAAAACATAGCACCCTACCAGCTACTAGGAGGAAAAATAACTCTGTCCTAACTGAAACCAGGACAGCACGTTTTTATTTGAGAGGTTTGTGGTTGGCCATACGTTGACTTCAAAGTTACCACCAAGAACCAAAAAAAAATAATGATGATTTTTTGTCAGGTTCTTGTGATAATCCTGGGTACATTTCATCAGGACCCACTCAATTTCCCTCATAGCTGTTCCCACTATTAACACTGACTGTAGCACATTTTGATCAGCTGTAGGTGCTGTCCAATCATCTGTCATCAATCTTTGTACATGCACATCATTTAGCAATACTTACTGGCTATTTAAATGACTACTGCTTAAATGGTACTTTGTTATTCACTGAGGCCTGTTTTTCCTCTGATGTGAACTAGAAGCTTTGAAACAATGATTAAGAAAAAGTGGGTAATGAGCTGATTCCCGTGCAGGTAGCAATTGCTTCACATGAGGAACCCAACACAACAGTGACATCGGGGTTTGCTGGTGGAAGGTGGTGAGAATAACAACAGAACAATGAGAACTACAATGGAAAATACTGCCACAGCTTAGGTAAAAGGTTGTAGACTGCATGTAAAAGGGAGACTATAGGGATGCAAATAGAAGACCTTTAGTGTTTCAAAGGTTAAGGCACTGTGCAAGAATGGTGTTCATAACCAGAGCAAAGTGGATATTCAAAGTTCTGGTTTTCTTAGTTATAAGACAACTGAGAAGTTTCCAAATGCAATCCTTAATAAAACTCTCCCATTGGTTTGCCAGCCACTTCATTGCATCTTAGCTATTCTGCACTGAATCCACTTACACAATATTAAAGATGAATACGTCCTGGGCCACCTGAAGAAATGGCAAGTTGACCCCAAACCTGCTATTATTTCAGCTTGTCTTCTCAGAGTTAGAAATGTTGCTCTGCACCTGCAGGAGGTACATTGGGAGCTGCTCATTCATGGTTCTGGTCACACAAGAAATACCTTTCACTCAGAAAAGGCACAACAAGAAAACCTGAAGCGGGACTATTATATTTTGCACTGGCAGTTCAGCACTGTGGAAGAAAGTGGAAAATAACCTTCTTTTCCTCCCTCCAAAGCTTGCTGTCCCTGTAGCAGATGGCCGAGTGCATGCACCATTGGACTGGCACTTTCAAAACATTTTCCTCCCCAACCAGCTTATAGCAAATGATAGTTATATCATCCCTTTTAACATGTCTGTTTTTGCAGAAGAATAAGCTCCAAGCTATATCTAAAGATATTCTTGACAGTTTTAATAATCCCAATGAAAACAAAAAAAGAAACAAAGAAACAAAGAAAAAAAAAACGGGGGGGGGGGGGGGGGGGGCAAGGGTGATGGCTTTTGGAGCCAATGCCGGAACTGTCACCAGGCACAAGGGTAAGGACAAATCTAGTGTGGAATTTGTGAAGATTGCCAATTTCAGCCATTCTCATCTGATATAAAGCACAAAGCAGAGCGATGGTTCTAGTGTGATTAAAACTTTAAGGGACTTGTCAGTGTGTGTACATCTGTGCAAGTGAATAAAAATAGAAGCAAAATCTGATTCTAAAGCATGCTTTCAGTTTTCCAAAGAAGAGCTACTAATTCAGTCATTTCATCCTTCCAGAGTCTGGCTTTTCCATTTGCTTTTCTGCCAGATACCCCAGCGACAAGCGCTAATTATAACAATTGCCATCCACCACAATAAGAGTAACAACCACACTCTTGTATTCATTCTAACCTTGAATAGAATAAATGAAAATGGAAAAGGCTTGCTCCTATATAAACAAAACTGAAACCCATCAGGCTCCATGCAAGCCATATACAGAGTTGTATAGCCTCTGCCCTTTTTGTTGTAAATGAGGCATCCCTGAAATTAATGAAATTATGGTAGCATGAAATCAGCACAAAATTATTATCGAGCCTTATGTGTGTTATAATTAATGCACTAGGAAGGCATTGCTATATAGGATCACAGGCTATGTAACTATATGGCACCATATGCAAATCTGGTACCAGTCACACGTATGGCTGATGCAACATGACATATTGATGTCTCAGCCAAAACTAGAACGTCTTTCACCACACTGTACATGCCAGAGATATCACCCATGCCATAATTTGGTAACATTCAGCAATTACAGGGTATGATTTTACAGCATTTCCAAAATGTTCTGGAAATGTTGTCTAATTAAGCCTTACAGAACTCTGTTCAGTAAGTAAATGTTATCATCAACACTTGTAGTGATTGGAAAACCGAGACACAGACGTTTAATGAGTTTCCCAATGAAGGTCACCCTGGAAGCTACAAATACCCTATAGTAAAAGCAGCTGAAACTCAGGAGAATAAAAGTGAAAAACCCTTCAGACAAGAGGTTAATAATAGTTTTATTTGACAGTATTTGAATTTGAAATTGCTGTTTGTATTCTACACATGTGCAAGACTGAAATAGACACTAGTTCCTCACTCTGGCTGCGGTGCTCACAAGACCATGCCTTTTCAAAGCCTCTTTATCAGTGGAAGTACTTATGAGGTCTACATTTTAACAAATTGAAAACTGTTCTCCTTCTGTCAGTGATTTGCCGGTGCTGTGACCACTCTGTAAAACTGATGAAGCCCTTCATGACAGCGTATTTCACAGGAGGAGCATGAAAAAATGCTGCACTGCAGTTAAAAAAATTAGAGATTTGCTCAGAGTTGTGAATGTGAAAACTAAATCCCTAATGAAAGAGGAAGCCCTCACTAATATGGTCCCACTCAAGTTGAATCTGCTGGAGCAGAGTCCTGACACGATCAAGGTAAGTGCCATGGTCATTCATGCCATGACACTGAACAATGAATATGCTTGTTAGCTGCTTTAGTCTCCCAGGACTGCAAAGTCTCACACTTTCAGGCTGTCATACTTCCTCTGTGAGTGAATGAAGAAATGAAGATGTCACTCTGGGCATTCACTTCTGATTTCCCAGGTGTCAGCTTATTAAGAGTAACTCCCTTAAAAAGAGCCAGATGCGAGTTGCCTAGCAGATGATCTGGAGCTACCAGGCTGCCTCTCTAGCACTGGCATGAAAAAGGAATTATAAAGAGGAGAAACACCTGAACCACTGAGATCTCCCTACAACATTCATTCTCCTAGGTTTACATTCTCAGCAAGCAGCAAACAATATCGAAATTTGCCATCAATACTCATCCTAGAATACTTGCTTGCAACCAAATTTGTAAGATCTTAGTAGACTGTAAAGTCTCTTTGGGGTAGACTTCAAATAATCTTGAGGAATCCTGGAAAACATCTGTAAGCAAATTGTAAAGAAACCTTATGTTAGTATCTTGTTTTTAATTGTCTATAAGTAAGGACAACATATTTTACCCTGCTCACCTCAGGACTCTGTTCTTTGGGTTCCAGCAGCACTGTGACCATGCTGAGAAATGTAGAGGAGCCTTCTTCACCTTTCCAGAAAGTGCTCTGAGATTTCCCAGACAGCTCTACTGCATCACATCTCAGGAAGATGCTCAGAGGGAGAGCTCTAAACCTGAAGGGAGAAAAACACAGCAAACATAAGCTTAATTTGAAAACTATGAAAGACTTGAGTGACTTCCAGTATTCTGCATGATCGTTGTCTACTATGTCAAGTATCTTTAAGGAGAGTTGCCAGCAAATCCAGAAGGAAGCCAAAAAATAATTTTGTCTCCTTTTAAAAGATACCATTACCACACTGAGAAACTGGTCCCACTCTCTGGCAGAAATAATAATGTTTAGTTCAAAGACTTAATTTCCTTCACCGCTGGAGCTTAACACAGAGAATGTAAATAGAAAAAGGGGAAACCAATTGTAAATCTACTTCTCTTTTCTTCCATAGCTATACTCCTAAAGAGTTCTCAAGTTCTCTGCAAAGACATCTTAAATATACCACTTGAGAAATCTCTTTTCTAAACATCCATTTCCTTAATCTGAAAACTGATGATAGAATGAAATATTAGACCATATCAGTGGAGAACATAAAAAACAACCTGAAATTATAATTGTTCTTATTGCACATTTAGACTGCACGTTCCAGCATTTGAAAACCAAAAATCAAGAAGAGTGAAAGAAAGAGAACAAGAATAAAAAGGTAGAAGGGAATGCCCTCCTCCAGTTTCCATATCATCATTTCTGGCAAGTGATTAGTTACACAAATTTCTTACTATCATACTGTTTCTGCCTTGATCTTTTGTATCCCATACCTTCATCTTCTTCATTTCCATTGTGCCTCTTTTTTTAGAGATGCCCCAAATAATCACAAAATATAAATCTGTTGAGCAGCTAAATCAGAAAAATGGCAGAAGGCTGACATGAACTGTTGCCCCCACCTCTTCTGCCCTTTCTATATTCAGTTTTAGTTAATATAGCTTATCATTCTTTTAAGTCTTGAACTCACATTTCTTTCTACCTATATTCATCCTCAGGGACAGGATGAATATATTCATCATCAGTTCCATAGATTGCATCTGGACCTTCATCTTATAAAACATTTCATTCTTTATTTCATTGAGTCTAGCACTCATGATGCCCCATTTCAGATGAGTATATAACCTTTATTTCATGAAGGTATGTAATTTCTTCCCTTTGTCATAGATTAATCCTATAAAGTCAATGAATAGCTCAAATATAAACAGTCTATGAAACCTGCAGAGTGAAAGTAAAACCCTGCAAAAATGAAGGAAGTCTAGAACTCAGAAGAGCAGAAGTTGTAGGGCATGCATAAAGGCTGCTGAAATATATCAATGATAATGCAAAAAGATTGGCAACACAAAAAGAGGGGTGTTGTGTTTTTAGTGACAAAGGTCTGGTCTTCAAGCAGTGTTTTTGACCTGCCATTCCTTCTTTGGGTCAGTTTTCACCTTTAAACCCTTAAAAACAGAGGTTCTCCAGCTGCACTGCTCATAGTGTCACGACTAAGGAGACAGCAGAAAA
Organism: Heteronetta atricapilla; assembly: GCA_011075105.1. Taxonomy (NCBI): domain Eukaryota; kingdom Metazoa; phylum Chordata; class Aves; order Anseriformes; family Anatidae; genus Heteronetta; species Heteronetta atricapilla. Next base: position 150,637,830 of record CM021731.1, read on the forward strand.
ATGCAGCTGTTTTATTTTGGTTTTGGGAAAAAAAAAATATATATATATATATATATATATATATCTTCAGTTGCAGTCTTTTAGATTGCTAATTTTACACATCCACAATTACAAAAGACTTTATGTTCACAGACTGAACTATAACCTGGTCTAGCTTTGTAATTCCAATTCTACACTACTGGAATAACAGTATACTGGAATTATGATAATCACCATGCTTAAATATGTAGTTTGAAAATTCAAAGATGAAATGTATACACCCTAATCCCACTCTAGTGGGATCCCAGCCTGGTTGCACAAAATTGAGAAGACAATTTAGAAAATATCTGAAAAAACAAATAGCTTGAAATGCACATGACAAAAAGATTTCCATAAACCATTAAAATCACACAACTTTGGATTAGTCAGAATAATTATAAAGAAAATTGCAAAGTCTACAGAGGTAGAAGTCAGATGGACTGAACTCATGGATCTTAATACTTTGAAGTACTATATCTCCTGAGCAATGAAGTTGAAGTATGAACCTCAGGAAGTTTTCTTCAAATGTCAGAAGAGGCCCATCACATCTTTTCTGAAAACAAGACAAAGCCATCAGCCTGGTTCTTCAAATCCTGTATCCTAATCTAAAATCTTTCTGGAGAACTCCCAGAAGAGCTAAGAAGGAGAAATTCACACATTTTGAGTGGATGATGGGAAGTTACTGCAAAACTGAAAACAAGTACAGAGTTGATTTAACAGGGCATAGTGACTTAATAACAACAACAACAATAATAACTAACTTTGTAGGAGGTTTTTGAAGACTGTTTTTATAGCCTTCCTATTTGGCTATATATTTTTCCTTTGACAGCTCTTGGAACTCTTGTCTGTAATGTAATCTTTGTCACTTATGAAGTGGAGCAGACACAATTAGAATTCATGATTCTCAGTAAAAAATTATCTTCTCATAATTCATATCATCTTTTATATGAGAAGCATCTAATAATTATTAACAGAACCCACTGTTCCTAGCTCTTCAAGTTTCACCACCACACAGCTGCCTTATTTGTCAACTTATTTGACTGGACAGAAGTAATAGGTGCACCCATCTTCAAAAAGGGCAAAAAGACAATTAGAGGTTGAACTAGAAACCTTTGCAGGGCACTACCAACTTGAATTATCCTATAACCTTATGACCATTAAACTTTTCCTCAGTCTTTAATGGAAAGTGGAAATATGTCACAAGGATCCTCAGAACAAATAACTTTTCTTCACTGAAACGCAAGGAAAAAGATATATGATTTCTCTTATGTATTTCACAAAGAACCGGGTGGATGTTTTCTGAGTAAGAAGCACAGACCTGAAGAGGATTTAACCTTTCCCTTCATGGAAGGGCACTTTAGTATGACTATGACTATAGGAGAACTGCTTCACAATGCACACCCAGGCGTCACAAGTGTTTAAATAGGTTGAATCTACACGTAAAGGTGTCTCAATTGAAACTTAGTGGGACAACAATCTATGCCAAATTCAGTGTAGGACACAGCACACGAGGCTGTAAAAAGTATTCAAGACTTAATACGAAGCAGGATACTTGCTGCTATTCTGTTGACTGATGGGCAGCCAGTTACCTTCCTTCTTACTCCCCATTCAGTCTTTTTGTCTCCTAGTCTCTTTGTCTCTAGTTCTTTGCTCCCTGAATTCAGCATCTGTGGTCAACACAGGCTTGCAGTTAGTCCTATCTAATCAGCTTCTTCACCATCTTGTCAAGGTCCTACACTGTATAAGCGAAAAAGCTTCCAGATAGTGCTCTGCCTCCACCTGTCATTTTGAAACCAGGCACACACCTGCCCATTTGGTACATGCAAGGAGTAAGGACATGAATATCTCAATTTTTCACCAACTGGATCTGTGTCTTGAAACTGATACCATTCTTTCCTAAGGATATACTGTTTGTTGTTCATATATCTAAGAAGACTGCTGTGAAGTTTTCTGCATGAAGTTTTCTGCATGATGTATAAGGGGAAGAAGAAATAAATCGGTAGTGATAAAATGCCACCTACTCTCTGGATGAAACTGACAAGTAATAAATTGCAGGGTATGGTTGCAAACAGGTTGTACTTGAGTTCACACCAAGAAAAATCTTGAGTTTGCTCTCTTAAAGGCAAGTTCAGATATTCATGGGCAAGGAACCTTCAAACCCCCAAATCACTAGCTGCTTGATACTTTCAGTCCTTTTTTGATTGTAGGAAGACTGAATGGTATTATGTATAATGACCAGACTTTGGAAATGGAATATGTATCTCTACTTTTCTTATTATGATTATCCAAAATGTCCTTTGGGCCAGGGTTGCCAGCCATCACTTCAAGCTACACAACAGAATCATTTCTCCTTTCTATTGCTCTCTAGCTTACAAATTCATACACAGGTTTTGCTTCATTTACAAAATTGTAAATATGAGGGATGCATGCTATATAACATAGTCTTATTTTTAATTACAAAGTTTATACTAAACTCCTTTTTATGACAAACAATTATATCTTCCCAATGGAGGGTTTCCAGCTGAACTACCAGCCAGTCCCTTTCAGTCAGGTCCTTAATCTGAGCCTACTCCCTTAATAAACTCAGGCCTTGGGGGTAAACAACAACTAACAGTACAAATTGTACATCTGCAAGCAGTAGCCTGAACTGGGTATAAAGTGCTTCTGTATATCAAGAAGGAGGCTCACATCTCCTTCCAGTCCATGAAGCAGTTTGGCATTATTGTAGTACAGCAAATACCCTTTAAAAGGGCTGTGTCTTTAGAATACAAAATAATCCTAGAAGTAATTAACAGTTTACCACATAGCCACAGGGGTTATTGGAGAGTGCCAGATCCACCATAAGCATTCATACGACTTCCTGAAATCTTAGTTCATAGCACACAAAAAAGAAAGCGACCTTGAGGTCAGAAGTAAATTGCTATTATACATCACCACAGACAGCATGTCAAGTACCATATTTATGTGTGAAGTGGAAAAGAATTAATGAACAGAAGTAGAATTCAGAGAGTGTATGTTCTCTGGAGCAATACAAATGAATGATGTCTTGCAACAATTATTAAGCCAAATCTATACAGATAGGAATTACTAACATAATAGTGTGTTAATTGATTTGTTAACCATCATGGCTATAAAGAGCATAGCAAAAAGTTTACACTATTTTTCTGAGATTTTTAACAAGCTAAAAACATTCAATTGTCAAGAACTTGTTCAGCTATCACAGGCATTATACATGGTATTTAAATTCTGGACTAATATTATAATATCTAATTTTACACAACATGTACCTGAGTATTGTCTGTGAAGCTGAGATAAATAATTCATCCCTGAATGCTCGTTCATCAGTGCTCATGGCAACTAGTCATTAGTGTCTGGTTAATTTAACTACACATTTCTTTTTTCCTTCTGAATATGCTGTTCTTTACTGAGGGCCAGATTTTGTCACCTTTGCCCACAGTCGTAGAGAATTTTACACAGGTAAGGCTAGTCAGTATTATTGGTGAACCAGGCCTGCAGAAGTCAAGAAGAGACAACCTTAACAGCAATAAACACCATAAGGAAGGTCCTGGCAAACTCTGACACTGAACTACTTTAGAATTTGGAAAAGAAACATTTACAGATTTAAGAACCTACTTTCAAAACACATAATAGAAGATGTTCTCTCTAGTGTTATCTCACAGAGAAGTCAAGAATTTTATCAACAGAAAGAAACAGAGAGGCCTGTGGAAGTGTAGACAAAGTACAAAACTATTTTTTTCTTTTTCTTAACTGGGAAATGAAGAGAGCTTTTAGCCAAAGTCAAACTGCCAGTCACAGAGCAACTATTTGGCAGAGGAGAAAGCTATCTGTCACAAGTGGTGTGGTGGGTATAATGCTGTGTCAAGCTATTCATGCTAATGTTATTACAGTGTCCTTCTGTTTCTGTATTTCCTCAACAGAAACTACTCATTTGAGAAAGATAAACATATAGCATTGACATTTATGCTGAGACAATTAAAAATCTATGGCATACTTTTGTGAAATTATGTGTGAAAAATCAAAAGACCAGTTTTGTAAAGTATTTTCATATGAAGTAATTGTTAGATTGTTATATGATAACACTAGAAAACTAGGTATTAAACAAAAAGGAATGTAATAGAATGAATTTCCTTGAGCACAATGAACCAGCAGATATTTTGGAAGTAAAGAATATGATCTTTTTGAGATTCCAGTGAACAAAAGTTGAAGTTAAAGCCATCCACACATTAAGAAATGTAATCATATTATATGTCCACACCACTCAATTCTCAAGACAGTGACTGAGTTGAACTGCTCCAGCTGATCTGAACCTTTTGTGCTGTACTGGGAATGTCTGTGTATTGTGTGAGAAGCTTACGAGAAAGAGAGAGATGCTGGACTAAACTTGTGCCTGCCTTACCTTCCAGAGATTTGCCTTCATGTGTCTCTGAGGTAATGAAGAGTTCAAAAAGTCAGATTTCATACAAGTAAGCATGGCAGCAAAGAAGGAAACTTCGCATTTGAAGCTGTATCTTTTTATAGTTGTTTCTATATGAATGGTTTACATTCCAGAAATAACAACAACAAAAACTTTATGTTATCATGAAAGTTATCAAGAATTGCTGCAACTGAAGACACATCAAAAGCAGTTTACCCACATACATTGTCAGGTATAAACAGTGCTTATGTTTGGTGCCTGGTATGTCATCCCTTGGATACATACACATAAGACTTTTTGGTGCAACATTCTTCCTGAGACAGAGAAAAGTGAGAATCAATCCTTCAACAGACTGTAAAAAATCAATATTTCCCAACAAATCTGACACTTATTTATGGAGCCATAGGAGGATCAAATAAACTGTAATGTTTTTCTTGACTTATTCATTACTTCCATATACTAAAGTATAGGGTTGCTATGTGCATGTTTCCAAATATTCTGCCAACAAAAACTCCTCTAATAATGAAGAACCTTTCCAAAATTTCAAATACCTTTGTCCTCTCAGGAATTATTTTATTTGCTAGCAATGTTTTCTCCCAGCCTTCATGAAGTGTTCGTTCTTTGTTTAATATTAATAGGATCCTTCTGTGTCTTCTTTGCAAAAATTGGAAGGAAAGAACAATCCTACCCTAACCTTTTGGCACCTGAGCATCTAATTAAAACACTTTCATATCTCCCAAATAAACATTAACTCTGGCAATTATCCCAGCATAGTCAGGAAGTCATAAAGAAAATATCGTACTGCAGACCTGCTTACTAAATAACCAGGGCATAACTCACAACCTTGGTTATTTTTGTTTTTCAGTTGTTTTCACTCATCCCTGATGCAAAATAAGGCTCTGAGCTATTGTATATAACTAGGTTCTACATATCCCCAGCTGCCGTAAGCACATAGCACACATAGCTGGTAATTTGTTGGAAGTGGAATTATCCTCTGATCTATTCTCCTCAGTCATCAATATCATCAATGAACCTGAATAAAGCCCTGGAGTCTAAGTACTTATTAGATTCTGTGAGTTCTGATGCATTGCTGAATTGTCTTGGGAGATGGGATGTACTGTCAGTTTTAACTTCATTCTTACTCTTGCTTCATGCTGTTTAAGATCTGTGCCAGCTACCATGGAAGTCCGTGGACAGATTAGAACTAACTTTATTTCTGCAAAAGCCTCTTTGTTGATGTCAGGATCTCAGCAGAAATTGTTGGTCCTCCTAAACTAACTGCAAATTTATTTCCATTTCAATTACAAAATCAAAAAGAATAAGTGAACCCATGAAGTAATCTTTTTGTATTATCTATCAGTGCAACCTGATCTGTCAGACTGCTTGACTTTGTGCACTACTGTAAAACATTGTCAGCTACACTGGTGCAAATCATTTGCAAATCTACCAGGATCAGTAGCTTCAGCACCCAACTTGTATCCATGAGGGTCATAACCTAACCCATTGTAATAACTAACATGTCAAAATTCAGTGGAGAAACTACTTTGAAGAGATCTGACTTCCCTCTGTGAATTTCCATTGACATCAAATGGGAATGAATATCTCTAATTTTGAGATGGAGGAACTTGAGTGGCAGGAAGGTGGCAAGACTGTTAAAGCTACATTCAGAGATGTAGCATCCTTAGCAGAAGCCAGCAGATATTTCTTCAGAGAATTTTTTTCTTTGTCATACAATCTAGCAAAAGGAAGTGTGGCATGTAAGGAGTTAATTTTTTCTTGTGCCCTACTTCTCACCTAACTTTTAAAGAAGTTTTTGAACTCAGAGTATGATTCTTCCATTATGCTGAAGTGAGTCTTCACTACAATAAAGACTTACACTAATAACAAAATAAGACTCAAGGGAGAGTGATTCCTATAGACTAATCATAACCTCAGGGAATTGGCATCTCTAGCTTGCAGTTTGCTATGCCCCACAGATGCAATTATCTCACTCCAGCTACATAATTTATTGTGACTTTTAATGAAGGACTAATACATGTGCAGAATTACACAGTCAAATCCAGAAATAGAACCACACACAATAGAAGAACAACAACGTTTACAGATAATTATTGAACTCATCAAAATATATTATTCTGTAGACCCATAGACCTCATATATGCGATCAATGATTATTCTTTTGTAATATTACTTGCATAAGGTTATAGTATCAGGCTCTGACTAACTGAAATGAAGTACCAATTCTAATAGTATGCAGAAGTTGTCATTTAGTGAGATGTCAGTTATAAACTGCCAATTTTAATGGGATTAGATAGCCAGATTCACCAAAAAAAAAAAAAAAAGCCCTCTAGGGCGAATCTTGGTCTATTTAAGTCACAGGCATGGAGAGAATTTGATTGTAAAATAACTTTATGTGGTGAATCTACTGGGGAAAATATTACTGAGATACTTTCCTGAAAATATTGAAAGTTTATTTTTTTAAAAAAGTTAGTAACTTCAAGACCTGAAAAGTCCCAAAGTAAGACTGAAATATAAAATACAGGTTAAGATGTAAGTAAATATATTTTTAAACTAAGTGAAAGTATGCAAAGTTACCGTAAGTGTCACTGTCAGTGCCTTCTCTATCTCCAAAGCTTTCCTTGGCCTTCAAGTTTCCTGAGTCCAATTCTCTTATCAGCTCTGTTCTCCTCTGTTCCACCCTCCCAATGATGAACTGCATGCTTCTCCAAGATACCCATATCTTTGCTACAACAATGAAGTAAAAAAAGTAAATCTGAGTTTTTCCCAGCTATAGGTGAGAGGATGAAAAACAATCTAAACTGATTAAATGTATTAACTCCAGTCTGCATGTACAGTACAGAGCCAGTACACACGCGTATATGCACAAGCATACAGAGACCTTCAAAGCCAGACAATTGGTTAAAGAACTCTGTTGGACCTGAAACATCAGTTTCGTTATTGTGAATAGATATCAAGAGTCCTTCATAATATGATATTCAAACAGAATTCTAAGAACATATGCAGCTTGAGTGGATCATCTGTAGGTAGCAACTTCTGTATGTAATTTTTCAATAAGTTACATTTTCAATTGCCCAACACAAATACATGGTCCTCACTTGCAGTAAAAATCTGTGGATGCTACATGAATTATTTAAAATGTAAGATTTTTAAGAGTTGGGGTAATATAGAAGGCAGCAGCATCCTTTGCAAAGCTCATATTCAGGAAAGCCATTCTCAGGGTGCTGTATATAAACACTTATGTAGATGTTTAAAATCCCATTGTGTCGCAAGTTAAGCAAGACAGGCTTGGCTATACGGAAAACTCCTTGTGGAACCTATTCAAGAGAAGAAAATATACAATCTCTGGAAACAAGGTCAGGCCTCACAGGGAGATTACAGAGCTGCAGTTTGCATTTGTAGGGAGAAAATAAGAAAAGCCAAAACTCAGCTTGACTTGGTAGTGGCCACTACACTATCAGATAATAAAAAATTATCTTTTAAGTATTTCAGCAGCAAAATGAGGTCTAATAAAAACATTGGACAGATACTTGATGAAGATGGTCACTGAAAAAGTCAGTCTGCCTGGTCCTCTGAGTTGGAGTACCATGACAGAGGGAGCAGTGACTTTCCATTTGTGGTCACTGGAATTGTAGGGAAACAGTTGTATTCAGCTGAATTCATAGAATCATAGAATCATAGAATCATAGAATATCCTGAGTTGGAAGGGACCCTTAAGGATCATCAAGTCCAACTCTTGACACCGCACAGGTCTACCCAGAAGTTCAGACCATGTGACTAAGTGCACAGTCCAATCGCTTCTTAAACTCAGTCAGGCTCGGTGCAGTGACCACTTCCCTGGGGAGTCTGTTCCAGTGTGCAACCACTCTCTCTGTGAAGAACCCCCTCCTGATGTCAAGCCTAAACTTCCCCTGCCTCAGCTTAACCCCGTTCCCGCGGGTCCTGTCGCTGGTGTTAATGGAGAAAAGGTCTTCTGCCTCTCGACACCCCCTTACGAGGAAGTTGTAGACTGCAATGAGGTCTCCCCTCAGCCTCCTCTTCTCCAGGCTGAACATGCCCAGTGCCCTCAGCCGTTCCTCGTATGTCTTCCCCTCCATTTTCACAAGTCAACATGGCATGATGAGATTCACCCCAGAGTACTGAAGAAGTTAGTGGATCTTATATCTGGACCTCTCCCAACAACTTATGAAAGGTGTTAGGAGTGAGTCACTCCCTGCTGACCGCAGGCAGGAGGTTATCCTGGGAGATACTGAAAGGCATTTAAAGAACAGAGGTTTTATCAGGCATAGTCAACATGGGTTCATGAACAGAAAGAGCTGAATTAGTAGTTTGACCTCCTTCCTATCTCCTTGATAGGACAAGGGGTAATGGTTTTAAGGTAAAAGAGGGTAGATTTAGATCAGACATTAGGAAGAAGTTCTTTACTATGCAGGTGATGAGGCACAGGCCCAGGTTGCCCAGAGAAGCTGTGGATGCCCCATCGCTGGAAGTGTTCAAGGCCAGGTTGGATGGGGCTTTGGGCAACGTGTTCTAGTGGGAGGTGTCCCTGCCCATGGCAGGGGGTTGGAACTGGATGATGGTCTTTAAGGTCCCTTCCAAATCATTCTATGATAAGGTCACCTACTTAGTGAACTAAGGGAAGGCATTTGATGTAACATTTTGGATTTTGGTAAGGCCTTTGCTACCATCCCTCCCAGTACCATTCTGGACAAACCGTCCAGCTGTGAAATGAACAAGTTCATGCTATGCTAGGTGATGAACAAGCTGAACAGTAGGGCTCAAAGGGTTGAAGTGAAGTGGGCTACATCTGGCTGGTGGACAGTCACTAGTGGTGATCCCCAGGTCTCAACTCTAGGCCAGTTCTGTTCAACATTTTGAACAATGATCTTGATGCAACCTTAGCAAGTTAGCTGACAATACTAAACTGGGAGGTGCTGGTGGTTCTCTGGAGAGATAAGAGGCCTTGCAGAGGTATCTGAATCAATAGGAGCACTGGGCAATCATCAATGGCATGAAGTTCAACAAAGGTAAATGCTGAGTGCTGCATCTGGGACAAAGTAATGCTGGACACAGGCACAGAGTAGGAGATGAGTGGCTGGAGAGCAGCTCAGCAGAAAGAGAATGAATATTGCGTGCAGTTCTGGGTTCCACAATAGCAAAAGGATATGAAGCTATTGGCCTGTGTCCAGAAGAAGGCAACAAAGCTGGTAAAAGGGCTGAAAGGCATGTCCTATGAAGAGAGGCTGTCTAGGGTTTTTCTGGGGAGAAAAGACTAAGAGGTGACCTCATCACTCTTTACAACTGCCTGAGGGAAAATGGAGAGGGAGGTGCTGGTCTTTTCTCCCTGGTAACCAATGACAGGACACTTGGGAATGGCACAAAGCTGCACCAGGGGAGGTGCTAAAGAAAAACAATTCTTTACTGTGGGGGTGGCTAAACACTAGAACAGGCTTCCTAGTGAGGCAGTTGATGCCCCATACCTGTTGATGTTCAAGAGGCGTTTGGACAGTGCCTTTAATAATGTGCTTTTACTTTTGGTTAGCCCTGCAGTGGTCATGCAGTTAGACTTGATGATCTTTGTAGGTCTTTTCCAACTGAACTATTCTAATTCTAATTCTAATTCTAATTCTATTCTATTCCACTCTGTTCTACTCTATAGTATTCTAAATTCAGTTATTCTGTTTGAAGAGACAGAAGTACCAAAAGGCAACAGTTTGAATGAAGGGCATTTTTACATCCAATCAAAAAAATAATTAAAGAAAAGTCAAATAATAAAACAAAGTTAGTCTGCAAGCATGAATTTTAAATGTATCCACCTTTTCTGAGCATTCATCTAGTATATGAAATATTCAGGATTAGTTCCATCTTCTTCTTGAGTGCACAAAGGCCATATGCCTTGTCACTCAAGCTCTATCCAAAGTACTACAGATTACATGGTGATATAGAGTAAAAGTTCCTAATTTCCCCCATTAAAGATGTTGCAATGTGTAGAAAAAAATACTCATATTCAGCAGGACAAGGACAGTGAAAAAGGGAGCATGGTTTTCAGCCCCAGTCAATGCTTAAAAGGAGCTGAAAGAGGAATTTTGGTTTCCAGTTTCTGTTTCAGACTGTTTTGTCTGATTCAGTGGTTTGTTCATGTAAATTACAAATCTGGTTCTGCCTGCTTGGCTTGGCTTTGTTTGCACAACATTTCTGGGTTTCCATTGTTTTATTGCAGGCAGATCTGGCCCCTTTCTCATTATCACTCTCATTGTTCATGTTGGCAAGTGGCTAATATTTACTTTTTGTTAAATGTACCAGTCTGATCACCCAGCTGTACAAAATGAAGAGCCAAGGCTATACCAAAAGTTATTACTAAAATGTATAAAAAGGCAAGCAATATTATGGGATATGGTTTCAGTCCCTCCCTGACTAACTAGAAGAAAAAATACGTTTGAACCTACATTTGAGATGTCAGTGCTTTACCTGCAAAATCTGTATGAGTTATCAAAAGTTAACTCTATGAACACTGGAAGATCCTGACCCTAATGTTTTGAAAACCTAACTGAACAAACAATGACAAACTCTTTAGAAGCCAGAACGATATTTTACAAAGCCTCTCGTCTCCTAAAGTAACCCTGGTATGCAGCATACTTTATAGATTTATATACATATATTTGCTGCATATATGTGGGCATATAAGGCCTCCTGACTTCCACACCTTTGTCTGACTCAGGGCCTGCTCTACTTGTGCAGTAGCATCCATATCTGACTTAGTGAAACCATCTCAGCTCTAACTTTGCAAAAGTTGTGAAGCATGCTGCAATCATACCAACAGTTGTACAGCCTCACAAGCCAAAAAGGATAAGCCAGAAAGAATTTCATTAGCCAGAAAGAAGCTGTACCTTCTAAGTGAAAGGTAATGTTGATGGAAGCTGCTGGTCTTGTTACTGGGAAAGAACATTGTCTAGCCATGAATGTAAACACCTAATATCTTCAAAATTTTCAGCCTGTACTTCTTTGTCAGTGCTTTCTTCAGTATTTTTCATGCATGCCCACTGGTTTACTATATGTTGAATGGCAAGGAAAAATAAGAAAAAAAAAAGAAATAAGAAAAAAACATCCTTGGGGATGTTAATATCTTATATAAACTTTTCTAAAAGAATTTCTGGAAGAAAATCCTGCAGTTTGAGAATTCCAGTCATCCCAGTCTTAGAAAAAGAGGTAAGTTAGGGAAGTTCAGGCTTGCAGTACTTAGTATTTGAACAATAGTATCACAAAAAAAAAAAAAAAAAAAAAAAAAAAAAAAAAAAGAACACATATGCCTTGACCACTGTCATCCTGAAAAATAACTTGTCAATCCAAACTGGTCAAACACAAGGTGACACCAGGCTGTTAGAGCTGTTTTCAGACAACATGAGAAATTTGCATCTTGTGCAGCAGGACCTGATATGTTAATAAAATAAGTGAGTTCAAAAGTAGGGCAGGACTCATGACACCAGGCAAATTACAGACAATGTGTCTGCACAGTGAAATAGAGCATAGTGAAGAGATACCTGAACTAGAAAAGACCTGTAATGGTAAGTCACTACATTGTACCTGAACTCCTTGCAGACTTTAATAAAGTGGATCTGGATACTCATTCACTAGCTGATCAGTAGTAAGATGTATTAAACTGCACATAGACCTGCAGTAGATGGATTCACTACCTCAGATCCCCATTAGTTCAATCCTCTTTGTTTCATGTGTAGACACAGGTTGGGTGATTAAACAACTATCAATTTAGACTTGCCTTCAGACACACAACTAACTCTTGCTTCTGTTATGAAACTGAGAAGAATAGTAAAACAAACTAATTCAGGGCAAAAAAAAAAAATTGCTCAGAGGAATAATTTCACCTCTATAGCTAGGTCACTGGTTCAAAATCATTCAAATCACTTGTGACTGAAAATCATTATTAGTTGACTCCACTCATTGAGTTTGTGCTTCAGGTCACAGTAATAATTACTGCAGGGCTAAAATTGCCATTAGTGGTTACATTAGTAAGGAGAGAAAGAGAGAGAGAGAAAAGAAGTAGCAGCTTTGCTCTTGTTAGTGCTGCTTCCCAGTCAAGGACAAGAAGAGGAAATAGTCTGAGGGATCACATACTGTTGAGGCCTGAGTCAGCTGCAAAAACACATTGCCATGTGAGATACTCCAGGATATGGCACTTCATCTGAAGCCGCATCTCTGAAATGACAAAAGTTTACATTGGGTTACATCTGGAAGCACCAAGTACATATGACAAATACCCTACATTACCTTGGGTCTAGCACTAGATGTCTATCTGGGGACAGCTGGGGAAAGCCTTTCCCTTCCAGCCTATCTCCAACCCTTCCAAATATAAATACCAGTCTCAAAAGTAGTTGAGCTATTAGTAACTTTACTAATTAAAGCCTTCTCCTTTTCCTGTTCTTGTCTGTTATGTCAACCAACAAAGTAAACATACAGATACAGGGAAATCTACAAAAATTTGTTTATAAATGATGAACATTCAGCAGACATCCACCTAGAGATATATTTATCAGGTCTTCCTTACAGCCTGAATTGTGCCACACCAATTGTTTTTTTCACCAGCAATTTGTCTAATGTGTTTTTTAAAAAAGGGAAGTTTGAACATTTCAGTATCATAGAATAAGCTGAACAAGCTGAGCTAAAGAGCTGCCCTAGGAAGAGCAGCCGATATATGAGTGAGATTTATGACAGCTCTGCATGGCTTTCTGGTACATGAACTAAAGCATAATAGGGCTGTGCTTGGATATTACACCCACTGTTTTGTCAGGTCCATGACAGCACAGTTTAGGCCAGGTAAAATAAGTACAGATTAGCAAGAAAATTATTTGCATAAAGTGAAAGGAAATTCATGGTGGAAAACGAAACCTTTTTAGAGAAAATATGATTCTCATGATTTCTGAAGGAACCCTGTAAAAATTCCATATACTAATGAACATAAATCTAGAGGGCTGTGAAGGAAGAGCTGTGTTTTAAAAAGGGTGACAAATGCATGAATATTATGTTTAAGATTTATTATAGATTATCTGTTTTCCTAAGAGTTTCTGGTAGTTTTTAAAAATATGTTTGCTTATACGACTGGATTATTTATCCTAAGATACCCTCACAATAACTTGTGCTCACAATAATATTATGGACTTACTAACATTCCATATTTAAAATATCGACTGACATTTCCAATTGTTGGGTTTTTGTTGTTTTTTCTTTTGATGTTGTAACAGTTTTCTTAATGGTTGTTAATGTGTCTCTTTTAAAATCTCTATCTCTTAAATATTTATCTCTCTCTTTAAGCAGAGTGTTTTAATCCAACATCAACTCTTTCGATTTTAGGAGAAGGTTATTACAATACATAAACCATATGGTCTCACTTCAGCTCCAGTATACAGAAAATTAGTCAAAACAAAACACTACCTAATCACTTACAAAGCATGTGGTTCAGTTAGCAATCCTTGCTCAGAAGCATCTTGGGACTAATTTAGCATGAAAAGTGCTTTTTTTTTTTTCTCACCTCACTCTTATCTTTGTAGGTCATCCAGCAACAGAAGGCAGAATCACAAGATGAAGTTCACTCTCACTGCCTCCATCCCTCACTTTGATTTCATTCAAGGCTGTCTCTGATTCCAAGATAACAATTGCTTTCAGAGACTAGGAAATCTATTTTCAGAATTTATACTGCCTTTTGGAATTACAGAAACATATAAATCTCAACACACTGGTGGAAGCAGAAACTTCAAAGCAAAAGTCTTAGTATTGGAAATGTGAGCTAATTCCAGGTTCTTCCCCACAAGAGTTTCTTTTCTGTTTCTCTGTGAGACAGAAGAAAATGCCTTTGGGACCATCCAGGTATACTGCTTGGTCCAATGTTAGGATAGGGAGCACATCTGCTCTTCCAGGGAGAGTTCAAGAACTGAGTTTGTTACCACCTACACACCTCAATGAACCCTTCTCTCCCTGGATCTGCTCTGGGACACTAGGCAACCACTGCCTTCAAGACGATGCCCAAGCACAGTTCAAGGAATAATTTTCTGCCAGGACCACTGAAAGTAGATATCTAGGTATCATGTATGGCTTCTGCCTTTTTCCACTCATAACAGCCCTCCAACATGACCCCAGAAGGGCTTGCACCCTCAAGATCCTTGTGCCACATCCCAGGGCAGACAAGATATACCTTTACACCTCTGATGATACCACACCGAAAAGCTGAAATTCAGCTGTCATATTACTTCAGCACCTTGGAACTGTAAAAAGGACAGAAAATAATTATTGTGTTTTGTGGTCATGGGAGAGTCATACTAAATCCACAGAACTCTGCTCCGCAGCACTAGATGGGGTGAAAGTAGCTGTCTCAGCCCAGGGATAGCTTCATGAGCAATGGTGTAGCGTGACATGGGCAAGATACTCACTTTCTTCCCTTTGGCAGCCTCAGGAATTTCCCTTTACCTCCTCTTCTAGAGAGAAATTCTGGAGATGTGCAGCATTTGGGCCTGACTTAAACAACCCATGGTATGCCTTTTCTGCACACCACATTAAAAGGACATGAAGCGCAAGAAGATATAAAATCAAGCTGTGATTCACCATTAATGTATGCTGACACATAATAGCTGTCAAGGGTTTCAGGCCATGAAGCAGACTTAAACACAGCTTCTAAATACAGAGATACTACTAAAATTGTTGCAGTTTTAGAAGTATAATTCCTGTTGAATGTAATACTACAACAATCTATGGGACGTGTAAAACTGTAAAGGAAGATTGAAAACAACCCTTGACATTCCTGACATAGTGTGAATCTGATATGTGAAAATCAATGCAAAAAAAACATGAACACTTTTAAAAGAAAAACATGCTACCATACACATGTGTGTATGTTCTATTTACTCACATTTTTCGCAAGATTTTCTGAGTAAAAAGAATCCAAGGATCATGTTGCTGGGATAACTAAAATAATGGTGTAATCTTCTGAGAAGGTGTGAAATGTGGAATTAACACCATCAAATTGAATTTAATAACACTGTGCAACATCAGACCTACTCTTAAATCAATATTTAATTTTCTCACCCATCCTACAGATCAGTTATAGCCATTATATTTCCAGGGAATGTCAACTACCCCATGGAGGGTCAGCCTACTTAAGTGGTGTTTCGAAGGATCTTCTAGTGGACAGATCTCAAAATATTCTTGAAGAGTATATAACCCCAGCCTCCATAAATGGTGGTTGTTTTCTGGTTTGGTTTGGATTCTGTAAAACAGTCAATTTTACCCACTTATGCTCAATGATACCTATGATTTACTACACCTATTATTTCTAAACATAGACTAAACATAACCCACTTCTGAAAGGCAATAAAAATAATAATCACCAATGTGATTGCATAAAGAGAGTTTGTGCAGCCACTGCTTTCATAGAAGCTAGTTTTAAATGGAAATCAGAGCTGCACTTTAGGTTGTTCATAGCAAAATACTGATGCTTGAAGTCCTTCAATAGTCTATTTCAATTACGTTTCTACCTGGAGTATCTCACAATCATAAGCAAAATGAAATTAAGAAATTGGGTGCACCTTAAAATGAACTTTCACCCTTGTCTTTAAAAAATAGCTTGTGAAAGGGCTTTGTTAAAGCAGCAGATGTGCCACTCCTTGCAAGATATTCATGAGGTAAGATCAGCAGATGTTCATGCAACATGATTAGCAGATCTGGGACCCACCAATTAACTGCATCAAATACACAGGGTCATAGAATCACAGAATGGCTTGGGTTGGAAGGGACCTTAAAGATCATCTAGTTCCAACCCCCAAAGGTTTGGGTCCTTGACCTATGAAGCATGGCACCTTGATGCTACAGGTCCTCTCTTCTTCATAACAACAGGAGGGGGGTATCCATCATACTGCTTCATACACAGGTAGGCACCAAAATGTCTCTTCAGACTGTGGCCTAGTGCATGAATCTTCCCTGTCAGGTTCCCACATATTTAAGGCAATTTTGCTAGTACAAAACATGTCAGTACTGAATGCACATAAATGGATGTAAGTGAAGCCAAGGCGAGCCCTGCAACATCTGCAATTAAGCAGCTTGACTCTGAGAGTGAAATTCAGACAGCCTAACATCCTATCTGAATCTGAACCAGGTTGTTTCTTCTTGAAGGATTCATAAGAGATTTGCTAAATTATTCTTGCAGAGGCAATCACAAACAATTGTGCAGATAAATGCTGATGCTGTAAGAAGAAATTATTTCACTCAGTAAATGACATTACAAATTGATGAAAATAAGTATAGAGATTTTGGTTATGTCATGGCAGAACATAAATTTTGTAGTTTTGCCTTCAGCAGTAGGTTGGTAGCAACTAGCCAGCAGCAAAATTCTTAGGAAGAGTATATGTAATAGAAAGATCCTTCCATTTTCATATTATACATGATTTCTAGCAATAAATGACTTTTGGCCTGCCTGTTAGAAAGTTTTGAGCCTAAATTTAATATTTACTGACAGATATACGTTTCATGAACTCAAAAGTCATGGATATACTGGAATGCTACAAGGATCTCTGATGAAGCTGTATACAGAGACTACATGGTACCTACAGATCTATCCATAACTTTTAGACAGGCAGCTTTGTGACTTCTTTGCATAAACAATAAAATTAGCCTAAAAAAAAAAAAAAAGTAATCCTGAGTGTCAACATAAAAAGATTTTTTGTCTTCCATCCATTTGGCAAGAAAGGAAGAGAGAAATAACAAAAGAACAGATGGTAGAAAAGATACAGCAACATGTTGTATGCAACAGTGAAGATGGTAATCTTGTAGGAAAAAAAAAGAAGATTTATTTGTTTTAAAAACGATAGACAAAGAAGATCTTTGGTTAAATGCATTACACAATGTGAGCTTCCAGACCTGAGAAATAAAGAGGTATTTTTTTCTGGGTTTCTTTCTGCTACTGAAGATAGCTGAAACATCCCTGGTGTTTCAGGGATGGACACTGACAAGGCAAGTCTGTCAAGGCAAGTCTGTACTGTCAAGAAATGCAGCACTAAACTGGAAAAAGCTCGGCTTTTATCCCTTTTTATTAGAGCACAGACATTCCTGCCTTTGGATTGACGAATATGGTGAGCATCTCCAAATAAAAATCCTGAAAATACTTAATCTAAACACCCACAAGGACTGTAAACCCTGTAACTACTTTGTTGCTTCAGGGTTGTTTAAAAAGGCATGACATTCTTCTTGAATGTATCTGTAATATTGGACTTTGTATTTATAGTGCAGCTATGCCATATAACACATCTAAACATAATATAGTACATCTGAACTCATCTGTAGAACTTACTGCTTTTGACTGCAAGAAGTGATTTAAATTACTCATGCTACATTTAATTTTTATGTTAAATATTTAACAAGCAGTCTTCAAATAAGCCTCTGAGTATCTGGTGATATTGCCACAACAAAATTTAGGAGAGGCTCTAGAACTTCAGGAGGCAGATACCAGTTCTGGAAAGAATTATGGAGAGTGCACATGAGTGTACACATAAAATTCTTGAAGACTGAGACAAAGGATATCATGTGAAAATGTTCTCACTCAGGTGGGTCTAGGCTGAGGAATGCTCCTCTTTCATATACCTGAAAGGTTACATCCAAAGTCACTTTAATGTTGGAAAGAGAATAGCCTCAGTGGAACACAGTCTTTGCTTTATTTAAATATCGCAGTTAAGGGATATTTCTTAAATATTCATTTGTTCAACCAAGCACTATTTACAGAATTTATTAGGGTTTTAGCACCTTTAGCACAGTAATTGCTTTTCTGCCAGCTATTCTGCAGTGTCATGTGTGAAGTAAATGAATAATCTGTACAGTTTTGATCTCAGACATTTCAACTTAAAACTTAAAATCATGCAGCCCCACTATCATCTAGTTCTTAAGAGTCAAGAAGAAAAGCTGTGTAAATGATATTTTAGTAAAAGAGGGATAATAATGGGCAAAGGTTCCTTAATAGGATTTACAGAATTCTCACACTGACATTTGGAAAGCAATCAATGTACAGTGCCTGGGACTCTGAAAAACCATTGTAACCTTGGGTCCAAAAAGAACTGAGATTGTATTCTGTTCTTCAAAGAAAAAAAATCTCTTTAACGTGATTTAATTATATTTAAAATTTAGGTAATTCCTCTTTTACTCTTTTACATTTTTTTTTAAACCCTGGAAACAAACAGCACTGCAGAAGACAAGCAATTTCACAGTACTTAACACAAAGATGCTGTAAGTCAATATTCTTCCTAGGTAATGGGCATTAAATGTAGATTTATTATTTGAAAACATACTGCAAACTACTTCAATAAAGGATAGCCAAAATTCATCTGTTCTATAGCAGATGTGACTGGAAAAATGCCAGCCTTCACCAAGAGATGGAGGAGGCTTCATTGTTGTAGTTAATATATGACCACAGCACCACTGAAAGATATAAAAATATATCATTTTAAGACAAGGGATGTTAGTATCCCTTCACACCTATATTAAAAAATGAGATAGACAAACTAAACAGATAAACCAGAAAAGTGTCCAAGTGTCTATTAAGTTTCATTCATACAGTAAAGTGATTAAAACCAAAATCCTAAGAATATGCCAATCCAAACACAAGAATAACTGAAGGTTTTTCAGAGAAATAGTAAAATTAAAAATCAAAACTTCTTATTTCAACATTTTGACCAGAACAAAATTTCTTCCATAGCTTTGAAGAGAGACACTTGACACTCTTATTTGAACTGAAAGCTACTTACACAGTGTCCACCTGAACATTTTCATAACCATATTATTCATTCTGACTTACTTTACTGCTTTTGGTTTTATCTCAATACATTACTGGTAGTTTTTCTGTAGTGGAAATTAACAACTCAAGAACCTGATTATAATAATAACTTGAGGGCACCTTTTGTTTGTAAAGTAATGTGCATAATCTGGACTAATAGATTCTGTGGCTGAAGGCCAAGGACTTTATTAGCCCAGGATATGATTATTACTAGGTTATTATACTCAGTGTTTAATTAAATATTGAAATCTTAAAAGATAGAAGTGGGAGGAAAATTGTTTTTCTTCCTACACCATCCTCCAGCTCTGTCCTTTCATCTCCTACTGCACTTTTCCTTGTTATACCATGTCCATTTTACATTATCTTTTGATCATTTGTGTGCAGTTTCCTTTTATTTCCACAAATTTTGGCAACAGCTGAAAAAGTTTGTATTATATCTTTTACAGTGAAAAACATTTTGACAACTCAGAACACTATAGTTTTTTACCAGAACATGTAGATACTAATATACAATTGCAGTAGAGGTACTTGTATATTCACAGTATAATTACTATAGAAAAATCTTTATGTGATTAGGAGAACTCAAGCGTGGAGAGGGGTAGATTTGTCACTGAAGGCAGATAACATAAATAACCTTTATACCAGTGAGGATACAAGGCACTTCATAGAATTAAGTCTGATGCATTCTTGATATTTAGCAGGCCATCACAGGATATGAATCCAATTCCTGCTAAGAGTTCTTTCCTGAAATCAAATTTTTAACTATAACAAAGAGTGTTGAATTCCTATGTTTCCCACAATAATACAGGCAAAATACTGAAAATATAGTTGAAATACAGTTGACACAATTGTGTTTAGAAGAGTCACCAGGGAAGGGGAGATATATTGTAAGGTGCTTAGGGAGGTGTTCTCAGTCATGAGAGACCAATGTGCAATTTCAGGTGGGAATATATGAAGCGATGAAGCAATATTGAATGAATACAGCTGATGAAAGATCTGAAAGTGAGTTGGCAATTGTCCTCCACATTAGCAGAAGTGTCCTCTTATTTGCTGTATGATCACAAGCAGAATGACAAGGATGAAGACATGGTCCAGCAACACAGTGAGAGGAAACTTCAAACAATGGCAAAAAGATGAACGCTGATCATTGCTGTCAGGTATGGGGCAATCTGTTCCAGTGCTTCACGACCACTGTAGTGAGGAATTTCTTCCTAATTTCTAACCTAAATCTACCCTCTTCTAGTTTAGAGCCATTACCCCTTGTCCTAACACTACACTCCCTGATAAAGCGTCCCTCTCCATCTTTTTTTTAAGTCCCCTTTAAGTACAGAATGGCTGTAAAAAGGTGTCCCTGGAGCCTTCTCTTCTCCAGGCTGATCTACCCCAGCTCTCTCAGCCTGTCTTCATAGGAGAGGTGCTCCAGCCCTCTGATCATCTTCTGGACCTACTCTAACAGGTCTGTGTCTTTCTCATGGTGGGGACCCTGGAGATGAGTGCAGAACTCCAGGTGGGGTCTCACAAGAGCAGAGCAGAGAGGGAGAAGCACCTCCCTCGATCTGTTTGTCATGCTTCTTTTGATGAAGCCCAGGATACAGTTGGCTTTCTGGGCTGTAAGCACACATTGACAGTTCACGTTGAGCTTCTCATCCACCAGCACCTTTTCATCAGGGATGTTTTCAATCATTCTCTACCCAGCCTGTATCTGTGCTTGGGATTGCCCCACCCAGATGCAGGACATTGTACTTGGCCTTGCTGAACCTTATGAGGTCAACACAGACCCACCTCTCAAACCTGTCCAGATCCCTCTGGATGGCATCCCTTCCCTCCAGCGTGTTGACCATACACCAATACAGGTTTGTGTCATTGGCAAAACTGCTGAGGGTGTTCTTGATCCCACCGTACACGTCAACAACAAAGATGTTAAACAGTGCTGGTCCTGATACAGACCCCTGAGGAACACCACTCATTACTGATCACTTGGACATTGAGCCATTGACCACAGCTCTTTGAGTGTGACCATCCAGACAATTCCTTACCATTGAGTAGTCCATCTGTCAAATCCATGTCTCTCCAAATTGAGAGATTGAGATCTTTTTCTCATCTGTCTACAGCATTTCTCACACCTCTTTCTCACAGCTTTGTGTAACCTTGATGACTTAACTTTACATAGAGGTTGCTGAGAGGGAAGGTTAGAAGGGACACTCATAGTGATGAGGAGTGGAAAATTATGGTTTCTGGCAGCTAATGTGAATAATGGCAGCAGAACCTCCCAAAAAACATGAATTTCATATTATGAAATTGAAAGGCATGCATGGTGCATCACCACAATGTTTGTGTAGCTGTACTCTGCAAGATACGTGGAAAGTGTGCAGAAACAAGCATTAAACACACTGAAGATGCTGAAGTAGTGCCACAACAAGAAAGACTGGGAGTCAAGTTTTAGGCTGATTCTAAAGAATAGGATAAGTGAGATGGAGATGGTCTTCACAAGTGAGGCTACTGTGATAAGAATCTTAAGTAACAGCTTCAAAAGCAGGGAATTGAAATTTTAAATTTGGAAGTGATCATGAGTGTCAGTAAAAGAAAATTCTCACATACAGACTAATCATTAAAAAGTTTGGCTGAAGATTTTGCACCTCAGTACAAGAAGGACATCAAGGCCCTGGAGTGTGTCCAGAGAAGAGCTATGGAGGTGTAGTGCCTGGAACATAAGTCCTGTGAGGAGGAATTGAGGGAACTGGGATTGTTTGATCTGCAGAAGAGAAGGCTCAGGGGAGACCTTATTGCTCTCTACAGCTATCTGAAAGGAAGGGGTGGGGAACTGGGGGTCGGCCTCTTCTCACAGGTAAATAGTGATAGAACTAGACGGAATGTCCTCAGGTTGCATCAGGGGAGGTTCAGGTTGGTCATTAGGAAAAATTTCTTCTCAGAAAGAGTGATCAGGCATTACAATGGGTTGCCCAGGGACGTGGTGGAGTCACCATCCCTGGAGGTGTTTAAGGAAAGGGTAGATGTGGTACTCAGGGGTGTGGTTTAGTGGGTAATATTGGTGGTAGGTGGATGGTTGGACTAGATGATATTATAGGTCTTTTCCAATCTTAATGATTTTATGATTTATCCTGTAGCCAACCCAGTGTGTGAATAGGGTAGATTTTCTCTCTTCTTTGCTTTATCTGCTTTACTTGAAGTACATCTGTATCTGGATTTGTTCTACATCTTTTCTTCTTTCAGAGGATTGAAGAGCTCTCTGCAGCACACATCACTTGCTCTACACATACACCTAGACAGGTGAGCTGTAATGTAAAACTATCTTGTCAGAAATCTTCCTTTACCCACAACTGTCACATGTGTCAGTGAGCCTGTGCTTTTATTCTGTTTCCTTTCTGTTTGAGTGAGGAGATGTATTTTGACCAGAGCATTTTCCTTTCTACCTGACCCTGGTTCACCCGCATCAAGAGCTGCTATGTGCATAACAACCTGCAAAAATGCAGGGGCAACACGAGTACTCTGTGAGTTTTTGTCCACCTGTCACTCTAATTCTAATAATTTCCTGCTTCTCATTTTCCCTCTGGGTTTTCCACTTCTCCAGAACACAGCTACTCAGCCTGCGACACTAACCACGAGGAGCAGCTTGTGCTCAGCGATCTGCATGCTCCCCAGGAAACTTGAAGTGCCACAGCAAACCTCCAGCCAGGAGCAAGGGATCTCAGGTAAAAGGCAGTTGCCAAGGCGCTGGGATGATTTATATTTTTTTAGTTTCAGTACACACATGCATTTCAAAGTCTGCTCTCTGGGTATTTGACCCACACTGACAAGTATTCATGCAAAAAGAGAATATCAATTCTATTGTTCATAAATTCTACTTCAGTGATTCTCAGAGCTCAAGCTGAGGGCCAGCTCATGTGCCTGGCAGCCAAAGACATTTAACTTCTGGCAGTGGAGTAGTTATTTGTCTACAAAATCAATAATTTATAGGGAAAAGACAGGCTGCATAAAACTAAGAGTAAAAGAAAAATGGTAATATCTCTAAAATACGAATGCAGGAAATAAAACACTCTTTTTTTTTCTGTACTAGATTTTTTTTATTTTTTTAAGTTTCTTACATGAAGCAGTCAGCTTAATGGAAACGAACTACCCAGAGTATAATTCTTAGTAGCATGCAAGTACTGAGGTCTTATCCAATTGCCTCAGCAAGCAGTTGTTCTGCAAGGGCAAATAAGTAAGTGAATAACAAAGTTTCACAATTGAATACTTTGAGACTATAAGTGATTTAATCTTCACTTTCCTTGCCTTTAGCTGACCTTGTCACTGTCCCCATAGGAGACCTCTGATTTATTCACTGTGATCTTATTTGGTTGGGTCAAAGAGCTTTCCCACACAAAGATCACAGATAATAGCAGAGCAGCTTGGTTTCAGAAAAGAAAGACAAGGTGTCAGGAGAATGGTATTGGTGCCAAAGTTTCAGCATTGAAAGTTAAAGCCTGTAGTAGCATCACAAGCACCTGGAGTTGCAAGGCCCAAATTTCTCATGGGTACTGGCCAGACTCTCCCCATCCTGCCCTGCAGTGCAGTGATACAGCAGAAGCTCCATGTGTGAAAACTCACCCTGCTTCTTCCCTCTTTGAAAAGTTTTTTTCTTCATATAAGCAAAAATCCAGCTCAGAGCTACTAGTGCTGGCAATTTAATTGATTTTAGAGTATAGTGTTTTCTTCAAAATTGCTTTGTCCAACATAATATGAAATTAAATAACATGAAAAAAACAAACAAACAAACAAAAAAAAAACAATTTAGCAAAACTGCAGGCACAGAAAATATTGGAACATTGTCAAATAATGACTTAAATTTCAGACAGCATTTGCCACCAAAATCTGAACAATTACCTTGAGGCGGATCCATGGGGGGAAGGGAGGTAGTTGATGGCAGATACTTGGCATATGCATTATGCCATCCCATGTGACAGCATAAAAGGAAAGGGGTTGATGTGAGTAATAGGAAAAGTTAGTTTATCCTTACACTGTGTTTGTCTAACATGGAATTTCTTGACCCATATTGCCTCTTCAGTATGCCTTAATAAAACATGCAAAGGTTAAAATATGGTATGAAAGTGAAGACTGTGCACGTCACATCACCTGAGCTTGCTGTCCTTTTTCACAAGATGTACTACTGTAACCTGTTAACTATGAAACAAGTACAGTCACATAGTGAGCCAAAACTGACTCTCCTAACTCCTGCAAGCAATCCCAAATATCATTGACTATAATGCCAGCTGACAGTGCTTCACAGAAATACAAAGTTTGCACTCACGGCATCCTGAGGAAGTAAAGTGTTGCCTCTGAAGGGTGAGACTCACACCCAAATACTTGTATGTGTTTGGGTATGTTCATGGAAGACCGATTTGTAGGAAGAGTCATCAGTTTCAGAGGAACTGTTTTTATGAGTACAGACAGCAGATTTCTTTCTGTCTGAAGTGTCTTCTGTTTGCAGTAAGATACCTGCGGTACCAGCAGCAAGCTAGGCACTAAGCAGTGTAAAACGAAAGGCGCAGAACAGCTAACAGTCCAAACCAAACAGGAAAGGAATAAAAGAGGATTATACATATAGACTCACAGTCTAGGTTATGGTCTATGTTCTGGTTGCAGTGATGTGGATGTAGAAGGCAGCTATAAAACATCTGTCTCTATTTCTGGAAGTCAAAATTATTTCTTGGCAATTCAGCTTGAATGTCCAATGGTTCTGTCCAGATGTCATTCATGCACTTTTAGGAGGGGTATGATCTGGCAGATGTATAACAGTAAGAAAAGGATAGAAGCCAAAGCAATCTGTGTTACAGTCTGTTCCAAAAAAAAAAAAAAAAAAAAAAAAAAAGCCCTTGTGATTGTTTGGATTGTTTGGAATACCTACCACAGCAAATGCTGCACCAGCTCCTGAACTCCTGAACTCACCAAAACCTTAGAGGTGCAACATCTTCCTCAGCTTCTTTTGGCAAAACATGGAATCAAAATGAAAACACACAGTCTACATACAGCATCCATGTGGTAACTGTCTCGGAGACTGCACAGTTCAACAAGCCTTTTATTTCCAGTGCAATATGTAAATTATTAAATTAATAATTATCGCTATTATTCATTAGACAGGCCACCAACTCAGTTAATTCTTCTGATTCCCTTAGAGAAAGCTGATGCTAGCTATTAAATTATGCATAGTAGGAGAGTTCTTAAGTTACCCAGTAAATATGAGTGTATGAGGTAGATTGTCAGTAGTGCACAAAGTACCATTACCTTACAGTTAACACAGTATTATGGGAGTATGCTGTATTTATCTTATCTGAAAATACAGAAATTGCAGCTGCATGACTCAACATAAAATATTCAAACTGTTAACACATTAACAGAAGTGACAGTACCAGATTGCAAAGCTTAGCATAAAATTACAAATAACTAAATATGGTGTATGCTGTCTCTTCTCCAAGCAATCAAAAAACTTGCATAATATTATAGTGCAGCTGGTTAGTAGCTCATGCAATGTAATTTAAGTCTCCTTAACGGATAAGAAGAACTTTGAAGCAAGCTCTAATGAAATATCACTTTGGATTCAAAAATATCCTGAATAATTTCTTTCTTAGCTTTTTGGTTGTTTCATTGGTGGTGGATGGTTTGTTTTTTGTTGTTGTTGTTTTGTTTGGTTGGGTTTTTTTTGTTTGTTTCTTTGATTTGTTGTTTGTTTTTCTTTTTTTTCTGTTTTCCAGGCATAAACATAATAATCAAAGTAATGGCTTCTGTACATTAACCATATGTATTTTCACCTCTACCATACAATGAGAAAAGTGGGTGTTTCTCACTGCCCTTGTACAGCTGTGCACCGTATGTTTTAGATGGCCAAACACTGGATGGTAAGTGAATATTCACACCAGCTTACACACTCAGAGCAGCGCAAAAGAAAAGGACAATAGAAGTTCCTCAGCTATGGTGATTAGACGATACTGACACATTTGGCTTATTGTGAGAGCCAATACTGTTCCAGAAACAACTTTCTTACCTGTCAGGTTGAGATCTAGAACCATAAAAACTCACATCTCCCCTTGTAATTTCTGGCAGGCTCAGTAGCCCTGGTCATTGAGCTACACTTCTAGGACTTCTTTAGCATGCTGAGATACCTTACCAGCTAACTACTGACAATTAAAACCTACAATGTAAATAGAAAAAAAAAATTGTAATGTAAATAGAAAAATAATGTCAGCAGGACAACAGATAAGTAACAAATAACAAAAATAGTCATTCACTGCAGAAGCCAAAGTTTCAATAGGAAATGTGCCATGTAATGTATGCTAAAAGACCATTCTTAAAACTGGACTCTGGTATGTGTTCTCATACAGAAAATAAATCATATGTATCTTGCTAGCATTCAGATGTGAAAGAACTGCCTGGAGCTATGATAGCAGCTGAATGTTTCATTCTGTGAAGAATTAATATTTTCAGCAGCAGCAACCAGCACTTTATGGAGATCAGATAAATCATGGCAATAAATATGAGGTACAGAAGAACAGACCATATGTTTTCTTAATTTCTTCATCCATCTATTCATAATATATTTTGATGCATTATGCTAAGTTACATAAAACATTAAAAGAAACAGACAAGTATCTTATGCTGCAGAGCTTTTGTTTGGTTTTGGCCATTAAATTGTAGCATTAGACACAAGATTGAATTATTCACTGCCATTTACAAGGAAATGATATGAAAACATTCTGTTCTAGATGAAACATAGATGGTAAATTAATTGCCTCACCAAACCGTTGTGTAGCTTCCTTGAAAAACATGTTTAAGACATACACTAGTCACAGAATACCCTGGAGATCAATGTGTTATGCTTAAGCAGTAATGAATTTTATGCTGGCCACTGCATTACCAGTCAGTTAAGTATTTTCTTAGTTAGGCCCTTGAGAATTTAGCAGGTAATTAATGATCATGAAAGATGTATTCATGATGAGTATTATGCATTTTTCCAAGATATGTCATTGTTCAGCTTTGTCATAAAGCAGAACCTATTATATGAAAAGGTTATGCACTAAGTGCTATAGGCTTGAGAAATAAATCCACAGAGACTGAAACACTGAGACAAAATGCTATAGCACTCACATTTCACAAGCCCATGACAGTCCCAAGGTAGTCTGTCTTTGCCCAGACTCTTTTCAGAGAAGCTGTAATAGCAGAGTATGCTGCCCAAAAAATAAGAAACAAAATTAGAAAAGGCAATCCAAATTACCTACAAGAGGTGACAAAGAGGTTAATGGACCTAAGTACCCTCAGCAATACTTTAAAAATAAATCAGAACAGGGCTTGAATTCATATCTGTAGAGGTGTTTTCATAATCCCTACCTGAGTGTATTTGATAAACTGCAGCAGCTACAACAGAAAAAACTAAGTCCTGTCTCTATACCACCATGCGGGGTGTAACCTTGAGGACAAATTCTGTCTACCCTTATTTACTTAATTCTAACTGGCATTCAACCCATTTTCCCTTGTAAAAACATTACTTAGCCATGTTAGGCAGACCAGACCAGATGGCTGGGACATCTCCTACAAGTGTTCCAATGCCCCTCCCCGAGTTCAGACAACTTGCACTGGAAACAGGAAGACCAGGTAGCAAAAAGATCAGTGCACAGCACAACCTTTTTTTTCCTCCTTCAAATAAGCTACTCTGTTAGATTTTCGTAGCTCAGGAACCTAAGAGGTATGCTTGTTGTTTACATGGTACTATAATTCTCACATTTTTACAGTGTCTTGGTAGACTTATCCCCCAAAAAAACTTAAAATAGTTGAAATGCAAAAAGGCCACTTTCTTGCACCACAAGTGATTCAACAACAACAAACAACAAAAACCCAAAGAAAATCTGAGAGAAGAAAGTAAAACTTTATAGGCAGCTACTGTTTACTTAAAATCAGCCTACCTCTGTGGGGGGTTGAAGTGATTATAACCCACAAAGCAGTATCTGTTTGGAAGGTAATGCCTCCCATACATACAAAGCTACATAAAATAAAATTTGCTAGTGTAACTAAAAGACTGTTTTCTGTCAGGGAAATTACCCTTGGAGAATAACATTCATTGCTTCCTCAGCTGCTGTCATACTGACTCTTGAAATCTGGATCATTGTTTAAACTATGGATTATGCTGCATTGTTTCATAGAGAATTCATGGATTCAAAGACAGCCAAGCTGTTTTTAGCCAAATACACAAAGCAGTTAAAAAAGAACAATTAAGCTGTGAGCTGTTGTTTACTGTTTGATGGTTCTGATAAAAGTTATACAATAGAGCTGGTGCTTATTAAAAAGTTCATAAAAATCTGCTCA
Organism: Heteronetta atricapilla; assembly: GCA_011075105.1. Lineage (NCBI taxonomy): Eukaryota > Metazoa > Chordata > Aves > Anseriformes > Anatidae > Heteronetta > Heteronetta atricapilla. Next base: position 150,666,467 of record CM021731.1, read on the forward strand.
GTCTAGAAAACTCATTCACATTATGCTTCAATTACATTAAAAGAAAAAAAAAAAAAAGAAAGAAAAAAGAAAAAAAAAAAAAAAGACTAACATGGAGCTAATAACAGCCACATTCAGAGAAATAGCCTGATAGCCTGACTTGAAATGGGTGAGATCATTTCTCTAGAGAGATGAAAACATATTCCCATGAAAATCAAGGTGCCAATTTGAAGCAATCTCTGTAACCAGTCTAGATGTTGCATGTTCAGTTGATGCCATGTAGACCGAGGCAAAAAGTTATTAAGACCAATAACAAGAGCAGCTATTTAGGAAAGCATGTCAAACATCTCACACAGTTGCTGATAATTCTGTGAATATATTTGCAATCTGTTACATATCAACCGACAGTATGCTCTCTTCCCAGGAGTGCTCACTGAGATAATAGCTTTTGCTCCTACAGGCAGCATCACTGATGTAAACTAGACCTGGACAAAGAGTCTGCACACTATGCCATAAATAAGGATGAGGGGATTAATCCTGAAACCACTCTTCAGGCTAAAAGGCCAACCAAGTTACTGGAAATGTATATAAGGCATGAAAATTAAAAAAGACTCAGGCTCATGCACTTCTGGAAAGTCTGATAAGTAAGAGACAAGTGACCAGTGTGAATAGTTTCTTTGGTTTTTTTTTTGTTTGTTTGTTTGTTTGTTTCTTTGTTTGTTTTTTAATCTCTGTAATGCTATATCTGTAATGAAAATTTACATACATAAAGCTTGAAAAATCCTACAACTAATTTTCATCTACCAGTATATGCTTTTTTTATTTAAAAAAAAAAAAAATGTAGTTAAAACTACTCCTTAGTTCAGGCTGTTTTAAAAGTAACTAAAGTTTCAGGAGGGACCAGGACCTAAGCAAAACACTTGAGCAATTGTTGGCACCAAGCAGGACATAGACACTGAAAGGAAGTTTCAGTAGAGAGCCAAGACAACCTGTTTGATCTTTCCTTTACCTAACTGCTATGATCCTTATTATCTGTAAGGGGGTGGAATGGTACTTCAACATTTCATGTTTACTGGCTTTCTGAAAAATAAATAAATAAATAAATAAAATAAATCAGTATGTATAATGCCTGTGTTTCAACTTGTCTACTGGTCTGAAGAGGCAGTGGAATTCCCTGCTGCCCTCTTCATGTCTGTTACCCTGAAGTTTTGCTTATCCTTTGCTCCCTGAAATAATGACAACCTTTCTACATAAGAAAAAAAGTTTGGCTTAACATAAAGACCCTGGTCATCTTGTCAAAACCACAATAGTTAGATCCATGTCACAGCCTTGGTTTTGATCCACAGACCTCTGACAGGGTACCTATCCAGAAAAGAGTTTTCATAGACACTAGACCCTTCACCATCCTCTACTTTGTCAAATGTATTGCATTATTTCTTTGACAAAACACATGAATAAACCTGTTATTTAGAATCATTTATGATGTTATTGATCAATAACTACATTCAATGTGTTCATTCATTGCCAGCCAGTTATGGGATAGAGTAGAATAGATAAAAGTGCCTCTAAGAAATTGCCTTGCAAATAAAAGTAATGGGAACAGCATTAGGAAACCATTTTCTTCTGTTTTCTACTTTCTGAAAAAAACATGAAGCAGTGCAAAGTCATACATTTAAACCATAATTTTATTAAAAGGAATTACAAGAATGATTAAGATGCAGTCTGTAGAAGGAGATAGAAAAAGAGATTTGTGAAAAAAAATGATTTTTTTCATCATCTTATACTTACGTATATCAATATATATTTTAAATGTTCAGATCTGAGAACATAAATTTCTTTTCTTTCCCTACTCCCCTTTTAAATGCAGTGTTAGCTTTCTTGTATGAGCCAAGAGATGACAAGATATCAGCCTCACTATGAAGGAAATATCTTACTTTACATGTGCTTTGGAATATAGCTGTGAATAGACTTCAGCCACTGCCAGGGTGACTGAGCCTTACAGGAATCAAAGGGAAAGAGCAAGGAATACATTCCTGTATTCCAGGTTATATGGTAAGAATTCTCAACTACAAGAATTGTGAATTAAACACCACAGAGGCCATTTGGGGTCAGAGAGGGCAGCACAGGAATCCTAAAATAAAGCAAAATTAAAGCACGGCAAGTTCCTTAAGGAAAGAAGAATTCAGGAAAGAAGAAAAAACACCGTGACTTTTTGTGAGAGACCATTCCACCAACTGAAACTAAATACAGCTCCTCTTTTTTGAAATCAAAAAATGGAGAGACAAGTAAACAAATATATTTCAAGCCAGTTAGGCAAGCTTGTATTGCCCAGGTTTCCATGCCATGAGAAAGCTTGAACTTCAGATCCACAGTGAGGATTCTGACTTCTACAGAATTTTGTGTAAAGTGGGGAGAAAGAACATGCTGCTGGCAGTTGGAATTCGATTTACTAAAATGTTGAAATAAACAATGTTATATTCACTTATCTCTAAGCTCTTTACTTTAATAGCAAGAGGATGAGCATGTTTCCTGATTAATATAGTTGAAACAGTCAGTAATCAAATATTTAAGAGATTTACATTTTAAGTTGTCATTTTCAGGTTTCAATGTCAACCAGCCACTGAGATACATGCAGCATTCATCCTTCTGAGCTACTATGTCAAACAGTTTCTTCCATCAGATCATAGATGTGTCATATTTTTAAAGACCTTCTTTAAAAGGTCTCAGCTACCCATTGGAAAACTTTGTCTGCAACCAGCTGTTGTGGTTCGGCCCCAGCAGGCAGCTAAGTACCACCACCTTGCTCACTATCCCCGGGTTAATGGGGGAGAAAATTGGAAAGGTACAAGTACGAGAAGTCATGGGCTGAGATAAAGACAGTTTAACAGGTAAAGCAAAAGCTGCATGTGCAAGCAAAGCCAAACAAGGAATCCATTCACTGCTTCCCATGGGCAGGCAGGTGCTCAGCCACTTCCAGGAAAGCAGGGCTCATCATGCATAATGGTTTATTGAAAGACAACATCACTCTGAATGTTCCCCTTTTCCTCCTACTTTTACCCCAGCTTTTGTTGCTGAGCATGATGCCACAGGGCATGGGACACCCCACTGGACAGTGTGGGCCACTGTCCTGGCTGTGTCCCCTCCCATCTTCTGGTGCACCCCCAGCCTAAGAAGCAGAAGAGTCCTTGGCTCTGTGCAAGCACTGCTTCGCAACAACTGAAGCCATTGGTATCTTATCACCACAGTTTTCATCAAAAAATCAAAGCACAGCATTGTGTGAGCATCTATGAAGAAAATTAACTCTGTCCCAGCCAAACTCATGACACCAGCAAAGACATATTTAAAAAATCACTCGGATTGTCTGCATTAGCTATTAAAATATATCTTTGTTGGTCTCTTTTATCTATTTTACTAGAAATTAAAGTTAAAACATAACTTCTGATATTAATTGTTACATTGGCAAGACAGACTTGCCATTAAAACATTGCACTGACATCTATGTTTAAGTCTCCAGCTGTGTCACTGGTTTTCTGTGTCCTATGAACAGGTAGCCCAAGCATCACTAGATAGGAATGTGTTTTAATTTAACCTATTTCCCCAGTGTAGATGGAGGAAAACTTATTAACATAAGGTCTTGTCTAAAATGAAATACAATCAATAAAATCAATGAAATCATCTTAGTTATGCTGTGTGCCAATCACAGCATAGTTAAGGCTGAGGTTACGTCAGATTAGGCTCATATTAAACAAGCCATATCCAGGTCAAACTTATTAATAAACTTTGTTTTATGTACAAACTTAAAAAAAAATAGAAGTTGGCAAATGAGTGTATATTTTGAAAAAGAAACAAACATGAAGAAAAGCATTTCAAGCCCATTCCAAACACTATCTTCTAATTTTCCTCACTGAAGTCATAACAAGTGATGTATGATTAAAAAAATAAATTAAAAAAAAGTCAACCCCAAACAAGGCGTTTTGTTTTCTTTTATTCTTCAGAATATTTGTAATGACATTGCTTTTATTAGTCAGAATAGATTTTGTTCAATGCAGTAGTGAAACATGGTTTTGGCATAAGCAACTGAAACATCACTTTGTAAATACTAGAACAAATAATTTTAATATTTTAGAAAGAATCTCAGTTTCACAAATATTTTCTTTCAAATTAAAACTGCATTTTTTCTGCATAAATACTGCATAAATACTGTTCACCTAAGAAATGCCCCCTACCTGCACTCTTCAGCACACTTATGCCAGGCTGCAAAGAGAGAGCTCTGCTGATCTTTCTACGGAGCAGCAGGTGACATCAGGCTCCCTATAAGTCATGAAGAGGTGACAGTGAGGCAATTTAGTTCTAGAACAGGCCTCTGCTGGAGGATCATCTTAACATAACCTGCCTCTGTCCACATAGTTCTACATACACATGTGTTTATGTCTATGAACAAGTGCATGCTTGCACATACACATTATATCTATACATACACACATGCATACATGTGAGTGCTATTACTTTAGTCATATTTTCAGCCAAGGACATGAAAGAAGAATATAGTGCCTCAGAGTGATATCTGAGAATTAAGTCCCATGTACTACCAGTAGACACAGCAGAAGTATGAGTTTCCATGGCAAACTACATTAATGAAAAATGCCTCATTTCTGAATTGCATCACAAGAGAGCAATTGTAATGGAAGTAACAATGAGATATGAAGGTGATAATATTCTTCATCCTCAATGTAGCAGGATGGGAGGAACATATCCCTGTTGTGCAGTAAATGCCAATAGGTGTAGCCAAAGTGTTTATTGTTCTGAAGCCCTCAGGAAATTTGGGTAAAAACTAAAGCCAATTTTTCTATTGGATCATTCAGTGAAATGAATGTTCATTATAACACACAGAAATGAAAAAATGCAAGGCCATTTTAAATTTAAATATATTTTAGCAAGTAGAGCAAGGACTGTCACATTATTCTCTCGGTAGGGTGTGTGCTGCTGTATCAGTTAGCATCTGTTCTTTGCAATTCCTCCAGTCAGAATGCTATGATTTAGTAAATACAAAAAAGGCATATTTCTACAAATTATCATTTTTCCTGAGGTGTTTGTTTCTAGTTCATATACAGTAGATGGCACTGGTGGAATAAGAAGTCATGGTACATGGCAACTTGTAAAACACCTACTGCCTACAGCACTTCCACCATTTTTCAGTGAGGACACACCATTACTTACTTTTTCCATTCACTGGTCTCTCTTTTAGACAGGACCTGAAAGAACTGTAAGAATGTGGAAATTTTTATTTTCCCAGTTCACAGAATCACAGAATGTTTGAGGTTGGAAGGGACATCTAGGGATGGTCTTGACCAATGCCCCTCAGAGTACCAGGAGGTTGCTCAGCACCATGTCAGTCAGGTTTTGAATGTCTACGAGGAAGGAGACTCCAAAATCTTTGTGGGCAACCTTTTCCTCTGTTTGATCAACCTCACAGGAAATCAATGTTTTCTTGTGTCAATGGAATTTCCTCTACTTCAGTTTGTGCCCATTGCCTCTGGTACTGTCACTGGGCACCACTGAAAAGGTGGTGTCTGTCTTCTTTGCACCTTCCCTTCAGGTGTTTATGTACACTGCCCTGAGCCTTCCCTTCTCTAGGATGAGCAGTTTCAGTTCTCTCAGCTACTCCTCACATATAAATGCTCCAATCTCATAATCTCACCAGTACTGAAAAGAAGGGAAGGATCACCTCACTTGATATGCTGGCCTTCTTTGATGCAAGGACACATTGCTTCCTTGTGCCTGATTTGTTGTTTGCAAGGACCATCAGGTTTTTTCTACAAAGCTGCTTCCCCGCCAATTGACCCCACAGCCTGTACTGGTGTATGCTTTCATTCCTTCCCAGGTGGAGGATGTTACATTTGCTTTTGTTGAACTTCATGAGATTTCTGTTTGCCCATTTCTCCAGCCTATTGACATCTCTGTGAATGTTAACACAACCATCACATGTACTAACCAGTCCTCCAAACTTTCTGTCATTTGCAGATCTCCTGAGGCTTCATTCTGTCCTACCATCCAGGTCATTAATGAAGATGTTAAACAGTATTGGTTCCAGTATTGGTGATGGTACATTACTGGCCTTGAGGCAGACTTTGTGCTGTTGATCACAAGCCTCAGAGGCCAGCATTTAAGCCACATTTCAGGCCACCTTATTGGACATTTACCTAACAATTGAATCATAGAATATCCTGAGTTTGAAGGGACCAAAAAGATCATCAAATCCAACTTCTGGCTCCACACAGGATGACCCAAGAATCAAACCATATGTCTGAGAGCATTGTCCAAACACATGAACTCCAGCAGACTCAGTGCCGTGGCCAGTTCCCTGCAGAGCCTGTTCCAGTGCCCAACTACACTCTCGGTGAAGAATTTTTTTCCTAACTCCCTCCCTGATCCTCCCTGACCCTCCCCTGTCCCAGCTCCATGCTCTTCCCTCGGGTCCTGTCGCTGTCCCCAGAGAGCAGAGCTCAGCGCCAGCCCCTCCGCTCCCCTCTTGAGGGAGATGCAGACTACCATGAGGCCTCCCCTCAGTCTCTTCTTCTCTAGGCTGAACAAACTAAATGACTTCAACTGCTCTTCATATAACTTCCCCTCTAGACCCTTCACCACCTTTGTAACCCTCCTTTGGATGCTCTCTAATTGTTTTATGTTTTTCTTATATTGTAGCACCCAAAACTGCATACAGTACTTGAGGTGAGGCCACACCAGCACAGAACAGAACAGAACAGTCACTTCCTTCACAGCAATGCTGTGTTTGATGCACCCCAAAATACAATACTTCCACACAAAATAGTCCATACTTCATCACTTTGTCAGTAAGTGTGTTTAGCAAAAAAAAAAAAAAAAAAAAAAAAAAAAAAAAAAA
>CM021731.1:150673446-150862120 GCA_011075105.1 Heteronetta atricapilla
AAAAAAAAAAAAAAAAAAAAAAAAAAAAAAAAAAAAACTTGCTGAAGTCTAGATAAACAATATCCACAATTCTCCCCTTGTCCACCAAGCCAACCAACTCATCAGATAAGACTATCAGGTTGATCAGGCATGGTTTCCCTTTCATAAATCCATGTTGACTACTCCCAATCACCTTCCTGTCTTTAATATATTTGGAAATGGTTTCCAGGATTAGTTGATCCATCACCTTCCTGGGGATCATGGCGAGGTTGACTGACATGCAGTCCCCCTTTTGAAGACAAGAGTGACCTTTGCTTTTTTCCAGTCCTTAGGAACCTCTCCCATTCACCGTGGCTTTTCAAAGACAACAGAGTAGCTGTACAATGACATTTGGTCAGAGGCTCTTTTAAACAGAAGGCTTAAGTCTGCTTTCCCAAAGTCCAGGGTTGCACTCATACTTTGGAAACTTTACTTTGTTTCCTTCCGGCAGGATCCTGAACTCCGCAATGTCATGAGTGTTGCAGCGAAGGTAACTCCTGACCCAAGCAGTTTTTCTTTCTTGGTGAATATCAAATCCAGGAGAGCATCTCCTCTTGTCAGCTCTGTGATTGCCTGCATTAGGAAGTTGTCCTCAATGCATTGCAGAAACTTCCTGGATTGATTGGACTATACTGTGTTGCCCTCTCAGCAGACAAGAGGGTGAATAAAGTCCATGATCAGTAAGGGCCTTGAATGTGAGGTTTCTTGCAGTTGTCTGAAGAAGTCCTCACCTATTTCTTCCTCTTGATCTATGACAGATACCTACCACAATGTCACTGATGTTGGTCTGCCTCCTAATCCTGTTCCATAAACTCCATCTGGCATATCACATGTTCCATGCACTCATGCTGCTCTCTCAAATAAAGAGCAACTCCTCTCCCTTGCCACCCTGGCCCTTCTTTTCCAAAAAGCCTGTATCCACCCACTGCAGCATTCCACTCGTGTGCTCTCTCACTGTATCCGTGATCCCAATGAGATCATAGCCATAAAACTGCCATAAAACATAGCCATAATACATAGACAGATACATAAATAGCCATAAAACATAGACGGACCTCTAATTCCTTCTGTCTGTTCCCCATGCCTCTTGCATTTTGCATACTGGCAGCTCCGATGGGCATGTGGCAGTGCTGATTGCCCAGCAGAAGTGTGAAAGACTATCTCTTTCTCTCTGTTGGTACTGTGGAAAGGCTGCCAGATGCAGCCTGCACACTGCATTGCAGACATGCCTCTGCCATGCCCCACCAGTTCAGACAAAGACCCAGACCTGGACCTGTGGACTGACTTCCTGCCTTGACCTTATACCTGTCTTCTCCTGGCAGCCTGCACTCAGCTGTCCCCAGCTTCCCCACAGTTGCCCTACTCCCTGGCTGGGGTTTTTGTATGGGCCCTAGCTGGGGAGACCCTAACCTGCCAGCCCCATGGGGAACCCCCTCAGCTTTCAGGTTCCCAGCCCCCGTGGTGCTGCTGGTCCACACGATGCCCTGATAGACTGAAGAACTGATTTTTACACAGCCTCAGTTAGGTAAAATAAATTACACCTTTCTTCTGAATTAATGCACTAATGCAGCTTAGATTAAACATCTCAGAAAGGAAAAAAAGCATGTTTCTTTAACACTTTTTTTCTTATTTCACCTTATAAGAAGCACATAACAGTCACTAAAGGAATTCCAGTGGAGCATTCCAATATTTTTACACTACTGACAGATTGCTGGGGCAATACATAGCTGAAAGAAATGTGAGGTGTATTTTAGAAGGAACCTAATACTGCAGCTTCAGAATGGTTATGATTTGTCAGGCAAGCATGTGGGCTTCCCTAGATTTACATTTATTTTGATGCCATTGTTCTCACAATGACTACCAGTGGCCAAATACTACAAAGACAATGCTACAAAAATCAAGGAACAATCCTTTGACTGAAATCCAGACTGACTGCTGAGTGAAATATATATATATATATATGTCCAGTGCCCTTACAAGGGTATAGTTAAGGAGGAATATGAAGTCATTTGAGTTACAAAGATAGAAGTAAGTGCATGAATGATTAATTCCCCATAACATCACTCTGAAACCAGAAGATCCTCTTTGGTGTGAACAAAGTATGCTGGAGATCTCATATTTTATTGTAATTTATTCATTCATTAAAAAATTGTTGTTACTCTAGGAGACAAGGTAAATTCCCAGGGCTGCTATCCCCAGTGGCTGTAAGATTAGCCACTGCTTGTAAACTTCTGCAGCACTCACTCTGGGCATAAAATTCCAGTTCTGAATTTTCTAGCTTTTATTAACACTTCAAATATTGCAGCCCAACAGATTTGGTTTTATTCCAGTTTTAGTTTTAATGGTGGTGTTAAAAAAGTGAAGCCAAATGGAACCTTTTACTTCTAAGTACATTTTAAAAGTATTTTGATGGAAGAAAATTTTAAACAAGTTACAGCTTTCTACTCTGACACATCATGTGTGAATAAAAGAACAAAGCCAGAGAGATTGTGTAGCAATTCAGATAAAACATGTTTGTGATTGTCAAATGTGTTTAAGAGTGAGAAGTTGTATAATCAGCCTAGGAAGGGGCAAAAAAGGCATTAAATTCCTGTCAAACTAAGGCATCCTTCTGTAACAGAAGACAACTGGTAACCCTTATATCTACACTAATACTTTAGTACTCTTTTTTACCATTCATTATATATGCACCACACTAGCTCGGAATAATTTCCATTCAGCTTCTCACAGGATACACAGTTCTGACAGTTCTGGGAAATCATTCCTAGATCTTTATTCTCCACTGGACATTAGGATGGCACGGTCTCATCTTCCACTTCATTGTATGTCACTGTGCTGAGTGAAAAAGCAGGCAACCTATTGGCTTCCCTAATACTCTGGTGCCAAGTAACACATGTATTGTTTCCCCAAACACTGCTTTGGCAGTTACTTTGTGAGCATCTGCTGCCCACAGCCAGGAACAACCTGGCTTCCCCTGCAACTGCACGTAGCAGCAGGAGGCTTGTGTCTTCACCTTCTTCTGAAAGTTCAGCTCCCTCTATCAGCTTGAGGTCTACAGCTTAAGGCAGTTAAGAGCAACTACCACAGAAAAGGTGACAGCAGAGCTGCTGTGGTCAGTGTAGCAGTGTAAAATGAAAAATGAGGTTTCATTGACCTTCTCCAATGCGTCAGTCCATTTTCCTGCAGAAAGTCCAAATTTTCAGAATCCTTCAGAATAGCTGGCATTGCAAAAGGCATAATAGGAGTAACAAAGTGTGCCAAAAATTTTACCTACGCCTGGCTGAAATGCTGGTGTGTTGTGAGAAGGAAAGAAAATGGCAAATGACAACAGAAAATAATAATATTAATCATTTAACAGAACTTCTCTTATAATTTTACACAAAAGGAGGGCTGGCTTCTCTGAACTCTGGTGTAACAATGTCAGGAATGATGTGGAGTTAAAAAAAAAAAAAAGAACAAGTGATTGTCATTAAAAATAATCTATTCTGATTCTCACAGTTATAGCTGGATCCCATCCAAGGCATTCACACAGAGCTACAGAATCCCCTCCTCCTCGCAACCAAAACACACAGTAGGGATGTTTGGTGATACACATGAGAAGTGAGCAAAAAAAGGAAAATAGCTCGAGGTATTCTAAGTTCCTCTCCAAAATATACACCCAGCAGGGATAAGCATGAATCATCAGTCAGAAAGCCACATAAATGATCATCCTCCCTGTGCTGGTTTTGTTTCATTTGCTTTTAAATTTGTTGAAGAATTGTTTGGTTTTGTTTTATTTTGTTTTGTTTTGTTTTAAACATCAGAGCCAACATCATCTGTATTCTCACTTCCTGGGTTACATTCAGTCTTTGGAATTTTCTGAAATGCAAGTCGTATGAAGCAGGTCTTTTTTTTTTCACCCTCATAAATCATCATACAACAAAATCATTGCCCCTGCTGCCCACAGGTGACCGATAGAAAAAAAACGAGTTCTGACACTGAAAAGATTATGACAAAGAATAGGGCACAAAAATGTTCTGCTTAAAAAAAAAACAGAGCCTGATGTAGAAAAAGAAAAGGTTAGCTTCCTCCCAATTAACTTTTGGGGCACAGAGCTCTAGCTCATCAATTTTAATCTGATGCTTCGTGGCAACACTTTATAAATTAAAATAAGATTCACCTCTTCTAATATCAGGAAGGAGTTTTACAAAGGAGCTGAGATTCAGATGTCTGCACTTTTTTGAACGTAGCATACAGAGCAGAATGCCATGTCTGAGTAATGCAGAGTATTCACCATTATCTGTTGGCTGAACTCTCACCAGGACTGAGTTTGTGTTTATTAGACCCCTGCATTTTAAAAGTGTTGGGACATCCTGATAGTTCATTTCTCCTAAGTACTGTTATATTCAACTCTCCATCACCTAGAAATTAAACACAACATTTACAAGTGAGCTCCAAAATGCTGCAGTCCATATGCTGTGAATGGAAAAGAAGGACTATGGGTTGTAAGAGTTTTGCAACACCTGTCCACTAAGCAGAGCAACATCTGAACTGTACAATGAGGAGAGCCAAGTGGGAGGAATGGGGAATTTTGTAGAGCTTAGGTTCTGACTGCAGGCCTATGATACAAAATGAAATAGGTTCAGAGACAAAAAACATCTTCTGGATCAAAGTACCTAAGACACACACATGCAGACCTGACGTGTCTTAGCTATAATATCTACATCTCTGTTTATACCCAATGGAGAGAAAGAAATAGGCTGTCCCAGAAAGATTAATTTGTCTGCTTTTAGGTATTTATCTTGAGATGAAACAAATAACAAATCACATCTTAGGAGTTTCTAAAGGTTTCTAGACAACTATTCTGATAAAGACTTCTGATTGGAGGGTATACATTTCAACAGATGACTCTTAGTTTGTCAGTTTGAAAAGATGGCCATGGAAGATGTTGGCTTAGTTCAGGAATGGCTTGGTTATTAGAACATTTACCAGATGAATAAGACACTTGAATTTTCTTCTTTCCACAGCCAACAGGGTTCAGATTTGTAACTGCATATTGGCAGAAGGAAACTTTAACCCCTCACCTCTTATTACAGGTGGGCCACTGTTCAAGCAAGTAGAAGGGAATGACCAAGTGGCCGTGCCACTCAACTGGAATCACAGTCATCTTGGTTCCTCTCAGTACTTCCATGATTAGCAATCATGATTAAGAAACAGCAACAAAACTTAAAGCCAGATCTAGGTCCTCTATTTCTTCAGCAAAGACCAGTGCTGAGATGGACTCCTTATATACTTTTTTTGGCCTCATTGTGTCTTACATTCTTTGCTGCCCATGAAAAATGAAGAGTACCTTTCTGATAACCAAATGGTTAAGATCTGCATTGGTTGGGCTGCACAACTCTCAGGCATACAAGCAATTATGCCATTGTGCAGAAATCAGGCTTTTCTATTCTGCCGCTCTCTGATGACTTGAAATATGGCAAAACTGAGTGTTAATATATTAGGTATAATGACAAAATGCTTAGAAGGACTGCATTCTTCAGGGAACTTAGACTGTAATTCCCAAAGAAGCCCAGGCAGGAGGTGATCCCAAATGTTCAGTTCAGCCAGAGTAGCAGAACTTTTAACTATGAAGAATACTAAAATTTTAGGCACATAAATAATTTTCAGTAGAAAACTGAAGGATCTATTGCTTTTCAGGCACACAAATGATTGAACAGATTTATGGGTGTTTTTTGGTTGGTTGTTTTTTTTTTTTTTTGGTCGTCTGGTTGAGAGTTTTTTTGTTTGTTTTGTAATTTTTCCATTAAAGTTAGGAATCTATGTTCTTTCAAATTACACTTTAGGCACCTAGGCAATATTTTCAGATTTTTCTCTCAGTGAAGTATTTGTTCTTTGTTGTATTATATTTCATCTCATTCCCATTGTTCTATCCTTAATGTCATCTATTTTTTCTTGTATGACATCTAAGTTCTATTCTGCTTTGACAACGCAACCCAGTTCCATACCAGATATCACTAGTTCAATCCTACTTCCTATGCCAAAGTCATTAAAGAAAATATTAAGATCCACTCAGAGACTAATTCATGAAAAATGTTTTCAGTAGTTTCCTTCAATCCATTACATTTTTTATTTAACATTGCCCATTGTCATCTTCACGTTGAACAGCTCCCTAACTACCTTAAAATTCTTACCTCTGTCTTATTAATGAGCACTTTCCTACAGACATCATTTCAGATGCTTTATTCATAAATTAGTCTGTCTCAGTGGAATTACTTCCATTTAACTTCAGTGTCTTTAGGGTGGTTATCTACAGCTGAGCTAGTCACCCCTGGCCAACTTTACAGTCAATGGAGAAAAATAAGCACTTGTAGGTGTAGCGATTCACCTGACTTATTTTAGACATTGACTTTAGGATGGCATGAATCATATCCTAAAAGGATTTTTTTTTAGGCACTGCTAATAAGGGAGCCTGGGGTGATTAGTTTAGAAATAGGTGTCTCCAGAGCAGACAAGTATATTTAGTTAGATGAATCCCATCATCCATAACCAAATAATTAGATCTTTCATATATCTCTTCTTTATAAAATCTATTATCTAAAAAATGAATTGTTATTCTCGTATAAACTGCCCTTGGCTAAACATGTTGCATTTTATCTCATTTTCTGTTACCTTTCTGTTATAAATTATGATTTCCATTATAATTTGATCTTGCATACAGTTGAGATTTGATAGTAGGTCTGTTGTTGCTCAATACTTTCACGTTGCGTAAATAAACCTCTTGTATTTCACTTCTATCTGCAAAACAGTTATGCCCATTGTCTGTACATTCATTGTGATCTTTATTAATTTTGTTTATTTTATACATAATTATGAACAATTAAATGTATAGATTTACTGATCTTTCTGCTTTTACTTTTTTTTTTTACATCTTCTGCTAAGCAGCTGGCTATTTTAAAAGTTAAGCCCAACCAATGCCAGAAGTTTGGAATACAAGGAATTCATTGCTAAACCTTCCTTAAAATTATACTTTTTTTTTTTTCGTATATAACTCCTCAGTTGTTTGTCTTTAGAATCAAAATTTAAATAAGCAGTACAGGCATTAAGTGCAGTTAAGCATTAATTTTAGGTTCAGTGAAATGTAGCAGTTATCAAAATCTATAAACATGAAAAGGTGAGGATGGAAAATTGCTCAATAACACAAAAACCCAGAGCAGTGAGCAATCTTCTCTACCTGACTCCTCTTTGATATGAAGGTTCTTTGCAAACAGGTGCACTAGAGAACAATCTCTTTGCTGTATAGTAAATTAATTTCAAATTGACTTTATTAATACAAAATAGGAGCACATTGTATCATTATTAACAACCCACTATGAATGTGTAAATATCACTAGATTGCCATATTTATTGGAATAATAAACTGCGAACATTTAGCATAACATTAAAATCATTAATACAAGGTCTATAGTAAGGTGGTATTTTCCATACTCTAAGCAGACAAGAACCATGCATAATGTAATAGCATCGTTTGCAGCTGGTAACAGCAGGCTAGATTGCACAAAGATATTTAAATGTGTTTTTATTAAAAAAAAAAAAAAAAAAAAAAAAAAAAAAAAAAAGGTCTTTTAGCTGAACTAAAGCAATTGCTGAGAGAAAAGCTGAAGAGGCTATCATCATTAAATCTAATGGTAAATGGAGAATCCTGGAAGAAAATGTCCTATGAAAGAATTTTTCTCTGTATTTGATCCATATTTACTTAGGACCTGATCCAAAGCTCATTTGAAAGTCAGCTGAAAAACTCCTGCTGAAGCCAATGGATTGTGGACCGATGTTGGAGTGCAAGAATAAGATAGTTGAAATTATCCACAGGTGTTCAGTCTTGATATGAAAAATAAATGATGCCCAAGATCATGTACATAACTGGTGCTAAAATGAGAGATGGGACTGAACTGTGAATCTGTGGCGGTTTTACCCAGCTGGGCAGATGAACTCCACCGCAACCTCTCTCTCACTCCCCCTCCTCAAAAGGAAAGTGGGAGAAAATACAATGGAAAGGGTTCGTGTGTTGAGATAAGGACAGGGAAATCCCTTAGGAATTATCTTCACAGGCAAAACAGACTCAGCATAACGAGATTAATGCAATTTAATACATATCACTAGCAGACTAGATCAGTAAAAAACTACAAGAGAACTAAAAACACCTTCTCTCACCCACCGGCTCCTACGTCCTCCCCCCAAGCAGTGCAGGTGAAGGGGAATGGGGCTGCGGTCAGTCCCTGAGGCTTCGTCTCTGCTGCTCCTTCGCGGTCCCTCCCTGCCCCTGCTCCCCCTGGGGTCCCTCCCATGGATGCCGTCCTTCTCGAACTGAGCCTGCGGGGGGCTGCCCACAGGCAGCAGCGCTTCAAGCACTGCTCCCACACGGCTCCGTACCACGGGGTCCATTCATCCCCCAGGAGCAAACTGCTCCAGCACGGGTCCCCCACGGGCGGCAGCTCCCCCCAGACCCCTGCTCCTGCGTGGGCTCCTCTCCACGGGCTGCAGCTCCATCCCGGGGCCTGCTCCTGCAGGGGCTCTCCATGGGCCGCAGCCTCCCCCAGGCCACATCCACCTGCTCCACCGGGGGCTCCTCCACGGGCTGCAACGTGGAGATCTGCTCCGTGTGGGACCCATGGGCTGCAGGGGGACAGCCTGCTCCACCAGGGGCCTCTCCACAGCCCGCAGGGGAACAGCTGCTGCCTGCCTGGAGCATCTCTGCCCTCCTGCTACATTGACCTTGGGGTCTGCAAGGCTGTCTCCCTCACATTTCCCCACCCTTCTCTCCCAGCTGCTGTTGTGCAGCAGTTTTTTCTCCCTTTCTTAAATCAGCTTTCCCAGAGGCATGACCAACATCACTGACTCAGCTCTGGCCAGGGGCAGTTCCCTTTTGGAGTTGGCTGGAGCTGGCTCTGATCTGACATGGGGGAGCTGCTGGACTTTGCTCACATAAGCCACCTCTGAAGCCACTTGCTGCCAAAACCTTGTCATGTATACCCAATATATCAATTATATGTAGAGTTATTTTGAGTATTTTTCCCCATTCAAACAGCCCCAGTGGTCCTCAAGGCTTTGGAACTCCAGCATGATTCAGAAGCATTTCAGAAATGGATGGAAGGTATGAAGTGCACCTTCCAAACCCAGCAATAAATCTCAACATATGTATCAGACACTAATACATTAAATACTATGAGTTAAAGATATTAGAGATATTAGTTGCATTTTATCAATACATGGGTAAAAATCACATAAAGGAAATCAGATGACCAGAAAACACTGATGGTGAGAACACCTGTAACCAAGAAGTGTGCCAGGGCTCCCTGTGAGCAAAAACTGAGAAGCTAGCTCATTCACAAATTTAACTTTTACCTCATGGAAGAGTGAGACTGTTTTGTATTATCAGTAGATTACTTTTTCTACCTTATATAGACTAATATAATTTAGTATTGATAACCTCATGTTATATATTTTAGCCAGATTTCATATCAGAGTTAAAACAATAAAAGAAGAATTATGCTGCAAAGCAGTACTTCACTGTTATTGAATCAGTGTTCATGTTGTTTCCCATCTGCAGACTCTCCTAAATCCTTCTTTAAATCTTTTATACTTAAACTTTGGCAAATTAGGTAAGAATTCTTCCACAATAGGTTAACTAACTAATAATGATGGGTAAAAGGTACGTTTTGACTGCTTTTGTTCACTCCTTTTCACTTGTGTTCTCTCTCAGTTATTACGGCCATAATTACTGTTCATGCATTTCATATCATTGAAGATATGAATTCTTATTGTGCTATCTGTATTGCATTATTCTTTATATGTTCCTTGTACCATATACTTAAGACTTTAAGTATTAAAAAATAAAAAGTTATGCATTACACTGAGAAGCTTTTATTGGGGTCTGTCTCCTGGACCTCTCTTTGTCTAAGAGAGTCTCATGCCTGACACGTGGTTTCTTTTGTCAAAGAAGACAAACAGACTTTGTCAGGTTAGAATCCAGCTTCTATTAATACAGATCTCTAAATCTCACAATTTGGGATCTAGGCACATCTATTTTTCTCTCAGTTAACTGTAAAGGAACCTGGAATGAGTAGCTCAGCTATAGATAAAGATCCATGTGCATTCAGTTTGATTCAACCCGACTTCAAGTGAAGGAAATTTACCACCGCCTGTTATCTGATGTTCTTCTTGGGAGAGGTGATATAAATGCCATTCAAAACTCTACTCCGTATCTTCAGGAACAATTCCATCAGAAAGGAGAAGGAATGAACAGGATGCTTTGTACACTGCAAGATTTTGAAATTCTACCAATCCAAAAAGGTACCATTATTTCCAGAGTGACATTGCTTGCCTGGAGAAACTGTAAATTCTGAGATGAGCAGGAGAACAGCTTTAAGAAGGAACTTCCTAAAGGGTTGCAGTTTTTGCTAAGGGTAAGGAACATTAAAAGAGGACCTCACTCTACACGGTCTGTCAGTAACTAGAAAACCCTCTTGAGCCTGGGAACGGGCGTGAAAGAATATCAGGTAGCTGACTGTCATATGAAGACTTTGTGTGGTGCTTAAACAAGAAAACAGGTTTGTCTGTAATGCTGTGTAAGAAGAACACTTGTGAGCATGGTATGTTCCATTTCCTATATATGCAATAGCTTCCTGGTCCACGTGAGCCCTTTTAAGGGGACAGATATACTTTTATCATGTATGCTGATAAATCAGGTATCTGAGCAAATCAGGCTTCTAAATGATCTGACGGGTATGTGTCACTGAACTCATGCTGACACACCAGTCTGCATGATGCACAAACTCAGTTTTGTAAGTTTGCCTTCAAGCTGCTAGTTTGCCCTCAAGTGCACCACACAGACAGATGTGGTCTGGAAAAAGGATGGATGTGGGAATTACTAAGTCCCACACTACAATCAGGAAATTCCTAGCCTTTTTAGGAGTTTTGTACAAGTAAATGATTGTGACCCAGAGGCCTACCCTTAGAGAAGAGCAATAGCAAATTTACAGCTTAATCTCCTCTATAACCTTAAAAACACTTAGCACTATGACTTGCTTAGCATCAAGCTATATGCTTGAGAGTCAGCAACATAAATTTATTTGAGCATTCATTCAGCAAACAAAGTGGGGTTCAGTGGCAGACTATAGCAAACGCATCTTCCAACAATACATGTCCTTTTCCTTAGACAATGTAAAACTGACTTTGCATGTATTCAGCCTGTCAGTGGTTGCAGCAACAACCTCACCAAATGCAATAGGTGACACTCTGCCTCTTGGGCAGTTTTTATATGCTGTTTTGTTATTTATGATCCATATATCATGCTGGGGTAATCCATGTTCTGTTTATAAGTGCAAACTAAATTCTGCTGTTCAGTTGGCATAATCTCCCAGCACTTCTGTAGCTGTATTCACGGTCAGGCAATGAAATCCCTTTGCAATATACACACTAGCCGTGTGCAGCAGATGTATGCAGAGCATACACAGAATACTAGAATCCTTTTTGTGGCAGCTGTCTTGTTTTTATAACAGGCCATGCAGATGGTAAAGGTGCCTTCCCATTCAACATTACCTTTCCAGAAGTCAGCCACAGATTGTTTGTTTCTCGCTCACTACCTCCCTTAATATCACCACCCTTATGGCACCAAATGAGGAATCTGGTGTTCCAGATGCTCTATGCATGCTATCATCTACCAAAGAGTTAGTCTGGGCTCATTGCAGATGGTTTTGGCTGTATATCTGTGAGGGCTTTCACCCATCACTACTGAAGAGAACTGATGAAAAGCAATTGATGAGAAGACACAGGCAGGTACTTCAACTGTCGCATAGCTTTTGTTTCTGTGTTCTAACTCACCAGCATGACTCTTCTGTTTTAAAAGCAAGAAATATTTGCTGTAATTTGTGTTCTGTTTGTCTTAATGCATTGGTGTACTTCTGCAGCTCTATAAAACAGCTATCACTGGGGAATATTTCATTGGTGGGGTGTCTCAACTGTAGCACAGACACATAGTTTTGCTGCTTAACTCCCACCCCTGCACGAACTATTCCTTATCTTGCTTCTCTGCAGCACAGCTAATTGGGGAATTCTGTTGTCCTAGACCACTGCTACAAAGACTTTCCAACTATACAGCAGAATTAGCTCTGACACCTACCTATGGGGGAGTATTTCATGGCAGATTAATCTGATTCTGCTGCTAAAAAGACAGTGCATATACAACTGTAAATACAGTTTTACCTGACTATGCTCCTTGCCACCACCTAGTGGGTGGCTGGACATTTTGTTTATCCCTATAAATTACTGGGCTATCTTGTGGGAGAAGCCTAAGAAATACTTTGCATATGTTTTTATTTAAATGTACTTCTCAAAAATAGATGCACTGCTAGCTGGTTCAATAATGTAAATATCTGCTCTATATTTTCATCAAAAGTACTCTGCTAAAAGTCAAATGTGACATGTCTTTGCTCTCTATTTAGATTATCAGAGCTGTCTTAGAAAACCTGGGCCCACTGAAAGCCCATAGGAATGTTTACAGGTGGTACAGAATTTGCCTGAACTTTGCCTTTTACTTTTGTAGCAAAACATGTTGTGTATGGACTGAACATATGCATATGTATGGAGAGAAGGGGGCCTGGAGGTGGAGAGAGAGAGGCCAAGTCACGATGCCATACTGAATTTTACTTCAGAACTCTTCCCTGGCTTTTCATGCATTTATGCATAGTTCCCCTCCGGTCTTCTAGACTTACACTAAAGTAAAAGCTTAGCAGAATGGAACAGAAATGGATGTGGTCTTAAGAATACATTTACTGTGCAACTGAGTTTACTCTTCTGTTCAGCCACAGTCCTGTTCTCCCATCACACCAGCAAGCACTGTTTCTACTGCAGAAGATCTTCACCTGGACCCAGCAATACAGAAGGAATCACCTGTACCAAATCCTGTCCTCCTAAATCACAGTTGGTTGTGTAATAGACATGGAGTTCTCACAGAACTTCCACTCTTGCGATGAAGAACAAGCTTAAAATCTCTAATGTAAAAATGATGAAGCCACAAAAACTGCAAGACACTATATGAATATAGCAGAAAAAAAAAATAACAGTATGGTGAATGCTCAAAAATAACAATTTAGTTATCAGGAGACAGTTAAAAAAGCTGCTTTTATTCCTCTCCAACTAAGTTTCTACGCATGAAGTTTTGAGCAGTCATTACAGTCCCTCACTGTTTTATATAGATACATAGATATATAAACGTGTACATAGGTGTGCAAGGGTGTGTATAAATATGTTTATAAATATAGATGTACATATTAATACTTATCTGCTCTCACCTGCTTTTCCTATTTGGCACCTTTTGCTGCTTTCTGTAAATGATTCACCTGAAGTACTGTCCCACTGATATATATGTCAATATATCTCTATACCAACAAAATATTGATTGTTTTCCAGTTATATTTTTATGTGTATAATCTTTGCTGATTTGGGATTTTTCTTGAGCGGCATGGGACTGAGTTAGAACAATAAACCTGATGCAGAAAATAGCAAGCTGAATTCAGAAACAGGAACAGTTTTCATCAGCAGTTGTTTTATCTTTCCTGTAGTCTCCAAACATAAAATGCAAGAGCTGTTTTCATACAAACCTTCCTGCACCGAGCTTAATAAAAAAAAAATAAAAATAAAATAAAAAAAAAAAAAGTTAATTGTCACCCTGCTGTATGGCATACTCACATCAGAGAGGTAATTAACTTTAGGGGATAAAAGAATGACAGTAAATCTGCATTTAAATGGTATATTTAAATCCTGCTTCAATCTCCCAAATCTGAGCACGGATTCCTTATCCATCCTCATTCATACTGATAAGGATTCATTCAAGTATTCCAATTGACCTTGGTAGCCTTTCTCCAGAGAGTATGCACCATCGCCAGCTAAAGTGGCCCTTGGGGACTTCCTCTGAGAACACTTTTCTTGCTAATATATGACTTAATTATTACCAGTAACACACACTGTCAAACAATACTGCATGAATTCACAGTGATTAGGCTTTTAGATACTTTTTTTTTTAAAAGCAATAGTATAAAATCCACTACATATTTTAACAGACAAAAAGAAGTTTTTCCTACTTCCAAAACCTGAGAATATTCAACAACAAAATAGAATCTGGTGTGCACATCTAAAGACACAGGCAGGCAATTTTGGTGCTGTAGGTCTTCCTCAAACCAAAACATGTGAAGTGACAGTGGCACAGCCTTGGAAGAGCCTAGAATGACTGAACGGCACATAAATCTGACTACAACATATAGATTTACCTGAGCAAAGTTGCTCCTCAGCTAGCTGTTTTTCTAACAAATTGTTGCTGTTTCTTCTGTTTAAAGATTTAGAGATTACTGTTGTTGAATATATTCATATGCATTTAATTGGTTTCTCTGTTGCTTGTAAGACAAACAGGTATAAGAACTATTCAGCTACTCTTTATGTGGTAGTTTATTTAGGTAGTTAAGTTACCTAAGCCAAAGATAAAAAAGATTTAATTTTAGAGAAGACAGCAATCAGGTCTTGGTAATTCCACTAGTTCTAAAAAACACAAATATCCTTGCTTAAAGAAAACAACCAAATGGTTCACACACTGAACTTACTCCAAGTTGGCCTGTCTTCACTGAAGTATTTAACATAGGCTAATATTTAATATGTGGAGATGGGCTGGTGGAAATGTTAAACTTTGCCAAGTGAAATAAGCTCACCCAAGCTCTTAGTCTTGGTTTTCTATCAGGCTGAAGGTGAGAGGTGGTTCTTTCAAGAAATGGGTGCACAGAGAGCAGCTCACTTAGCATCAGCATATTTCAGCTAAGGAGGTCTTGTTACCTTGTTCCAAAATAAGCCATCCTACAATTTCAATACAGTAAGGAAAAAGGGAAAGAAAAAGTGTTATTATTACTGCCAATTATGCAATGCACTAGATGTGACAAGATGAAGGAAAGTCCTTACTTCAAGAACTATACTTTTTAAATTAGACAGTTGACTTAATATTAAATCTCAATATTATTTCAAGAGCAAAACAAACCAAAACAAAAGTGATAACAGAGGTGGATGGCCTAGAGGTGAGTTACTTGCACGGGATTCAGAAAATGAGTTTTGAGGTTGTGGTGAAATTCGCAGAAGCCTTATAATGTTAGTTTTATTAGTTTCTACTTGTAGCCTGTGAAGCCATACAGGGGAATTTAGAGCAAGAGGGAAGTTAGGCACTGTGAAAACTTTCCCATATGTTCCTTTTTCTTTCCTTATTATACAATCAGGATCATAATCAGCAAGGTGTATTGCTGTACTGATAAAAATCAAGCTGAAACTGGAGAGTGTGTTGCTTATCTCCTGATGGATGCAATGTTGTGTGTAGGTAGTGCATATGAATGTTGCCCAAGCTGAAATTCCTTTACCAGAACAGATCAGTGTCCAACAGTATGGGAAACCACTGGTATAACTATATCAATGTGTTTTGGCCCAATACAGCCTTAGCAATCAGTTTCTGCTTATACTTCAGGAGAACTACGTAGCCTTTTAAAAATTATTTTAGAAATTCTTTCTCAAAGTTTTTGTGTTTAATTTTCAAGAAGGATAAATACGTTAAACAAATCTCATCTTGTATGAACTTTAGCTTAATACTTAAAGGATTTGATACAGATTATGTTGCATCATTCCAGAACAAGATTTGGTGAACCTAAACACAAAGTAATGGTTCCTGAAGGAATTGTAAAATCAATGGCATGAGCATAAGTGAGATGCACAATAATAAATATATATATATTATTGCAGTTGAGAGCTATTAATCTTTTGCCACATATTTAGGGGGCCATAACTGCACTAAAGCAAATGTTTAAAAATTCATATTATAGAACTTCCTGGGATAATATAATTGGAATTACTGCCTGTTATAATTAGTGCCTTCAGTCTTAGTTTTTTCTTCTTATCTTTTATTTTTTTCCTTCTCATTCTGCTGAAGAGATATCACTCTTATTCATGTTTCAGTATACCTTTTGATGAATACTACCTAGCATTTAAGAAGTGATATGCTAATAAAACACACTAAGAAAATAACATTTTAAAATGTTTTCAGAATTTGGAGTTCGAGTATCAGTTCTAATAAAACCCAGAATTTAAGAGGAGTCATACAGCTAAATATCTACATTATCATTTTGTATGTATCTCAAACAGCAGTCTTATATCAGTCAATTTCTCTGCATTTATTTCTGGTTATAGTGAGTATCATAACAGTATTGTAAAAGCAGAAAACTCTTTTTGGGTTAATGTGCTCCTTTAGAAATGTTTGTTCATTAACGCTACATAACATTTTCTGACATTTCTCTATTGTGTTTTACCAAGAGATAATTTACCCAGGCAAGTCTGGGATTACCTCCTTGTGACACATCACTTTATGTTTGAGGTCAGGGATGTGGCATTACCAAATTTGATCCTGTGAAATACAGCAGACTTGCTCACTGACAGTTGGTATCTTGGAAAATGGTTTCAAAACCAATCACATTTGGAGAAGAAAGCTTTAGAAGATAACATGAATGTCTGTAGATACTAGCCATTCTGATCTTCCTTACCAAAATGTTGATCCACTTTTATACAACTACTACCACTGCAGTCAACAGACATTAGAGCACGTGGTGCTTTTTAGGAATGGGCCTTCAGTAGATACAGAAAAAGCATACAAATGCTCAAAAGGCATGTCGGTTATCAAGGATTCTTTAAAGCCACAGACACCTTTACTAAATATAACCAATGCCTGGGCTATGAGATTGTGCAGGCCACTGCATATGTGGGAGAATTCCTTCAAGTTTCTGACTTGTTTGGAAGGGAATAAATACAAAAGCAAGAAACAAGTAGAAATGTCCTTTCCCAAAGAAATCCATGAAATCTCTTATGTCTATGTATTCTGCCTGAAGGTTTCTACAGAAGGTCCAAAGAGACAATCTTGCTGAAAGCTCTCCATATATTTGCCTCAGGGACTGGAGTGCATTTTTCATATTTTACATGCAGCCTGCAGACTGGAGCCATTTGTTTTTCTTCTTCTTGTTGTCTTTTTTTTTTTTTTTTTGACATTAATTAACCTATCTTTGATGTGCTAAAAAAATGAGTATGTGAGAAAAAAAAATGGCAGTAAGATTTTTCTTTCTTTTTCCTTCTCAGTTAATCAAACTGAATAATTGCAAGAGATGCTTATTATAAGGCAGGCCTTGATTTGCATTGCGCTGAGCCACCGATCTTTTGCTGCAGTTACAAGACAACTTGCCATGGGTAAGCCAACATATGATTCTGTGGGGCATCAATTCTTCGGCTGTCACTGCTTGCATACACATTGCTACTCTGCCATACCCTGGGGTAGATGCAAGCAAGTTTACCCTTCAGTGAAGTTATTTTCCCTTTATTATCCTGTTGCAGAATCTATCACAGCCCAACAATTCCACAATTGATTTGCTGGCAGCTGAGCCCTGGGGCTTGGAATGTAAATAAGACTCAGAATAAAAGTGATGTGCACTGCAGCAGTTGACAGTGAGTGCAGGTACTTCATCAATTGACCTGATTTCTAGAAAATCTGCCTGCAACCTTGAAACTTGCTTGCAATTACAATCTTTGCAATAAAATATTAGTCTCCATGGTAATGAGAAGTGCTTTCCTAACATATTTAGAAGAAAAAAAAAAAAAAAGTGAGATGACAATATCTCTGAAGAAAATGAAATTTTCAGTATCATTTCACAGTTGGACAGCTTCCTGCAGACTTGTCAACAGATTAGTAGCATTCTGCCCATTTTATACATGGTAAAACTGAGTAATTAATAGCCCTCAGGCCTTCCTTGCAAGAAGGAAATTTAATGAGCTCTGTAGCAGTATCAGAACAGAAGGGCATATAAACGGTTTGCCTGTGTCCGTGCAAAAGAATTGCGCTGATGGAAGAATGGGCCTGCCTTACTCTTTACAGGATCTATTAAATGTTATTAAAAAAATGCTGCTCTACCGGTTTAAATGTGACAAAATTGTGGGTTGAAAAATGATCTCTTTGGGGCAGAGTTTAATGTATTTCCTACATTTTTGTACAACGTCTATCACAACAGGAATCTGATCCGGAGGCCCTACCTTACCAGAAAAGAAATATGAATTAGGGTCATATTCTTAGGTATTCTTAGAAGAGTAGGAAAAAATGTAGTAGGCTCTGTACAAAGCCAAGCACTCAGCAGCCAAAATATTATCCAGACAGACTTATGAATAAGGGGCTATGTTAGGAGCCACATGAATTGGGTTCTAAAGCTGGTCGTGAAATATCTTTCTGAATAATTTCCCCACAGGAAACAATCAGAACAACGGACAAAAATCCTCAAGGCCAGGAACCAGGCCAGAATTAAAGTCAGGGTATGGAGAGAGATGAGAACAATCTTTTTATCCCTAGTCAGAGAGCCAGAAAGAACCACAGCATTCAGAGACTATGGCAGGCTGCCTGGAGGATTCATGTCAAATCGTCTTCAAAAAGCCGTCCAGATGATAGCTGGTTTGCTGAGGAATTCAGTCTTGTTTCTCCTTAGATGGAGTTCTCTTGGATAGGCAGGATTTTTTTTTCTAAGACCTCAGCATTCTGAACAGGAAGGAAAATGCAACGTTCCAATCCGCTCTGTTGGGTTCTGTTTCTTGCTCTTGACACTGAATTGCTGTGCAATCATGGATAAGTGACTTTATCTCATTATTCCTAAGTTTCCCCACCTCTAGAGTGAGAGACTTTCCTTTGCCAAGTATTTGCCAAGTAGTCTAGAAGAAAAAAGAAAAAAAAAAAAAGAAAAAAAAAAAGAAAACAAACAAAAAAAAAAGAAAACAAAACAAAACAAAAAAAAACTATTCCTTCTTAAATGTCTTATGCAGCTATAATTACCATTGAGCAAGAAGGAGAAGAAAAATGTTATTTACAAATCACAGCTGGAAATTATCTAAAAGCAACCACTCTAGCTTCCCTCCACAGTAACTCATATGCTCATATGTCATATTACTCAGTTCTGTCTTGAGTAGATGCAAAAATTAAGGCATCAGTGTCTGATCTCACACTTACAGCCAGACCTGTCTATTAAATGAAATGATTTTAGTAAGAATACTAGCTTCATTTCACAAATACAAGAAGTGAGAAAAGTTTAAAATCATTTCTGCATTGTATGGTAGTGTTTCTGTCTGATGTCTTGGTCTGCAGCCTGATGTTGTCTTATGTCTGCATGCTGGATGCTGCTGCTCAACAGCTTTGCTTCAAACACTGATGCAGTTTTAAGATTTTTCAATTTAGATTTTGATTTATGAGTTATGAACTGGATTCATATGAATCATGCAATATTAACTTCTCTCTTTTTTTCTTTATATTACAGAGTGCTTCATTCAATACATTTCCCAAGAGGTCTCTTACCATTTTTAGGGTTAGCTTCAAAGATCATTTTTTACCCCAACATTTTATATATAGGTCTTGGTCCTGGAGTTCTTTGGATGAACTTTCAAGGTTTCATGGAGCCCATTGTTAGGTAAGTAGGTCTGTGAAAATGGAATAAAAGACAAAGCTAGACCTGTAGCTGAAAAGCTAAAAATAGTTGGGAAGGGAACGTTTACACAGAAAATGGCACAGGCCCCAGTTCATTGTTTCCTTGTACCTCATATCATCATTTTAGATTATTCAGTACAAAATATCGTCATCTGATTTACCATATTCAGCATTTATATTTCTCTTAGGCTGTGTAAGTGCAAAAAGAAGGTCCAATTTTTAAATATTGTGTAATATAAGGAAAGGCAAATAATTTTCCTAGCTCTCTGATCACAGTTGCAAATGCTTTTCAAGAGAATTTATTTTCGATGCTTTTTGGCTTTCCACTAGGTTATCATTTCCCTAATCTTCTAATGAATTGCCCAATACACCTTTGAGTAGTGTGCAGTAAGGTTCCCATCAATTTAACCCTAAGACAGTTACAGACATGGTTAAAAGTGCCTATTTTTATATTTATATATATTTCTATATTTTTTATTTGTATAAACATAGATAAAACACTTTAAATGAAAGGTAAAAATAGTAAATTACAAATTGTTTCTGACAGGATGGAGATGCTTGTACAGCCTTTGATTAGGACAAAACAACCTTTTAAATGTAAAACATGGAAATATTCTTAAATCATATTTTAGCACATGCAATCAGCCTGACTATGTCTCCAATCTATTCCTCATACAGCTTGAAATAATTTTAGGAAGGAAATTTGAGTACTTTTGAAAATGATTTAAGAGTTCCACTTTCCACCACCTAAATTTGCTTTTCTATCTTCTGCTTCTTTGTGTCAAGCGTGGATAGTTACTTTCATTTCAATGTCTGGCAAAGAGAGAGTGGAGAGGAAAAAACGTACTGTGGTTAAGTAAAAACTTTGTATTTTCTCTAACATGACAAAAGCTAGACAGATGCACAGTGTGAAGTAGTTCAGGCTTAATGCTGAACTTTTAATGAGTTGGCATAACTACATCGGTACTTTCCTGGAAAGGTTTAAGTTGATTACCAATATGCACTTGTTTATTTTTCTTATGAAAGCTAAAGTATATGCTATACTATTTCTGAAAAACTGCAGTGAAGAGTAGTGATAAGGATTCTTATCATTCAGAGAACAACAGAGCAGGAGAATATTTGTTATTCGCAAGTGTTTGACCTGCAACATTTCCATTTCATATCGACAAGAACCCATTTCACAACTACCTGCATAGCAGAGCATGATTTTCACTTTCAGGATTAACTATAATTTTTAATAATATGTATTAGCTACCTATTTGGGGGAAGGAAAGTCCATGCTTAAAAGTACACTTAATGTAATTTAAGACAGTGAGCCATAAGCCTTCAAATCCCTGCTAAACATTACATGGATTTAGCAACAAGTCTTAATGGATCTGCCCATACTCATCCAGTGAGCAAGGATATCTCTGCAGTAGCAGGGCTGAAGCATCTAGCACTTGAGTGGAAGCCTGACTTCTAAGGAAAATTTAAGTTATGGGGTCTATTCAACAGTCCTCTTCTAAAAACTTCTGGCCCACATAATCCAGATTCATCAAAGTGCAGGAGCCTCAACTCAAGCATGTGGAGTTCTTACATGTTTCATAAAAATCATAGGGGCTGTGTAAATGACAGCAACCAGACAGGTACTTTCACCAAGAAACCAAGCTATCACGCTTTCTGCGGGGTAGCCCAGAAGTCTGGGTGGGCCATTCAGTGGTGAACACACTCACAACTCTGGTTAGTAGCAGGATAAACTGAATCTGGAACAGATGGCAAGTGAAAAAGTAAAGGAAAGAATGGAGCGAGATCCGAATGAAAATGACTCATACTGGTCATGGGTGGAATTGCAGTTACTAAAGCAAGGTGTAGGGATATGGGACACAAATCCATGGAACACAAACATTCACTCAGTCTGCTCCTCATGCAACAATCTTGTAACTTCTGTTACATCTGTGTTTTGTATTTGTCATTTAGGATTGATCAAGACTGTAGCATGTGAGTTTACCTGTGTACACAGATATATGTATACACACGCAAATATATATAATTACATACAAAACAAGCTACCTAAGACCTTGTAAAGCCTTGTAGCAGAATAAATACTTGGGACACGAGTTGCCTAGAGAAAGAGACCAGTGAACTATTAACAAGCAACTAGCATATCTGCATGTGATGCTTGTGCATGCCCCAACCATGCAACACCTAATGAGCAGCTGATTAAGTCCAGTTAGGAGCAATTGTGCTCAATGGGCAGAGCCACATTAATGAAGGCAAAATTCATGGCATGAAGAGGCATCTGTTTTGAATACAGCTATGGTAACGACTGATAGTCTTTTAAGGCTTCTGAAACATTTTGGTTGAATCCCTCATTACCATAGTCACTGACATTTTATTCACGTCTGCAAAGTCACTGCAATACTCGCAAATGCTGATCCCTTGAAATATGTCTCTTGCACGCTCCCTTCTTACAAAAGAAAGATTGGCCTTTGTGTAAATCTGCAATGACAGGCTTCTAAAAATAAGGATGCAATAGCCACTTAGGTGGATCAATTTAGCATGCTGAGAAAACTACAGCACAAGTAGATACTCACCTCATACACAAACCTTCCCAGAAACTGCAGATTTTTTAAAAAATAGTGTTGTATTTAGGAACTGTTTTAAACTGGTGCGCTATAATAACCCTTCTGAAGAAGCAGACAGGAGATAAATTATGCAATTGTAGCTGATTTAAATCAGACTTTGAGGGAACTCTCCAGAATGAGTATTTGCTCTGCTCTGCAGTTAGTTCTTCATGTTAATTGAATCAGAACAGAAGGTCGTTATAAAAGTTGCTATATTATATATAAAGCAAAATAATAAAATTATGACAAATATGCTTATTTCAAAATGGAAAAAAAAAAGTGGGAAGGAATGGCTTCTCTACATGTTGTCTGCATCATTAGGAAATGTTAATCAGTATTGTTGTATTGACATAAGAAGCAATGAGGTGATTTGTATCAGCTGTTAATCTGGCTGTGTGGATATAGATAAATTTGTCCAGAACTGATGATATCAGCAGACTTACGCTGAACAAATGAAATTCCGGTTATAAAACATAGATCAAGTATGTGCAGATGTATAAGAAATGCAAGCAAAGGAGCTACTGAGTATCTGAATGGGCCATTAGTAGGAATAAATACATCAGCAAATGTGAAAATGACAAATCCTCTGCTGAACAAAATATAGCGTAGCAATGTGGAAGTGACTCAACTAATATAAGGCTTGGAATCATCATAGTTAGTCCAGTGAGGCAAACCTCAGCCTTGACTCACAGCCTTGACCCACATATTTGTATATGCTTAAATTAAAAGAAATTCCTACATATTCACAAGTTTAAGCATGAACTGAAATTTAGGTTACTCTGCTGGAATGTGTAAAAGATGGAAGAATAAATATATGAGGCTGCCTTTCCTAACTAATGTTTTTTTTTTTTTTTTTTTTTTTTTTTTTTTTTTTTTGTTTTGTTTTATTTTTTTTCTAAATTGGGCCCCACTCTTCTGAGTTGGGGCCCTCCCATTAGTAAAGGCCAGAGATTTAAGATGTGTGTAAATATTGTGAACTCAACAAGACTGTTGGGCTTGGAAAGACTGGGAAGATAATTGACAAGAATTTGAATTGGTAATCCTTATTTGCATTAGTCTGGGGGGCTTAAGTTGGATCAGTAAGGAAATGTGACAGTCATCAGCCAGTACTTCTATATCATAACTAATGCAGTGTGGCAAACCAGCTGTTTTCAGGAAGAGGTATAAATCTCATTGCTTTTTATTCCAGGAGTAGAAAACCTAGAAAACATCCTGTTATGGGTTATCTCACATTTTATCTCACATTTATAAGGCAGCCTGACCAAAAAGCCATAAAGACGTCTTCCATCTCTGCCATTTTATGATGCTAAATTTATGTTTCTAAATTAGAGGATATGAAGCTTAGAGATTGTGCTCACCTATGTCACTAAGTCGAGGACGAAGGCAGAAAGGACAAGCTCGGTTTCATCTTTAAGGCACAGGTGACTTTCTTGGGGTGTTTATGGGTTACTTTGAGCCCCAGGAACAAAGGGAGAAGTTTCTGTGAGCTTTGTGTGGTGAACAGCATGCTTTGTGACAGTTTGTTGGCATTTTCCTACCACTTGCATACCCAGGAGCACCTCAGGTCCTTTGTGGTGGCTCCTGAGCACGGCCGCGTTTCAGACTAGCACCTCACAAGTCAGAGTTTCACGTACGCACTTTAACAACGCAGCATGGGAATTGCGCTGGTTCGGCTGCTGCTGCCTCCCAGGCAGCTGAGCCGGACGTGTGGCGGCAGCAGATACCGGGCGACAGCTGCCACAGCCCCCCCGGAGCAGCGCTAACGGCCGCGCCAACGGTCAGCCCAACGGTCAGCCAGGTGAGCGGAACAGCGACCGCCTGGAGCCGAGGGGGGCGCTCCGCCAGCCCCGCTCCCTCGCCCCGCCCCTCCTCGCGTCACGGCCACCCCCCGCCTCCGCCGCCAATGAGCGGGCGAGGCTGCCCCGAGGGGGCGGGGAGATGGAGGGGCGGTGCCGCGAGGCTACCAATGGCCTGCGGCGGGCGGGACTAAGAGGCGAAGCGGCAGCGGCAGTGGCCCCTCCCCCGGCGGCCGGAGCGGCGGGCGCTCCCCGCGAGGGGAGTTGGGCGGCGGGCGCCGCGCGGGCTCCGGCTCCTCGCAGGTAACAGCGGGCGGGGACCCCGATCCCACAACCCACACCCTGCGACCCCGCACCCGGACTCTGTCTCCGCCGGGGGGGGCTCGCCCTCTCCCCCTCTAAGCGGCTGGAGCGCCGGTGGAGCTGGACGGGACAAGGGGACGCGACACCCGTTAGGACGGTTGGGGCCGTTGGGGATGCGGCGTCCCGGGGAGCCCCCCTGCCTGGGCGAGCACCAGACCCCCCCCCGCGAAACTCCCTTTCTGGGGGTCCGCGGCAGGGAGCCCCCCGGGCGGGTCTGCGGGGAAACTTTTTGGGGAAATGGGGTGAGGGCAGGGGCACGTTGTGACCGGGCGCTGGTCCCTCTGGTAGCGCGCTGTGCTTCCCTCTGGTTAACTCGCTTGTTTTCAGCCTTTTCTTCTCCCGACGACCTCAAAGCGCAGGGGTGGGTTACTCTGGGAGAAGGTTTTGCTCTTCTTTTGCTCCTAAAGTGGCTGCCCCACTAAGGAGCTCTGCTCTTCCTCAGCTCTCGCAGCTCTGTGTGCCTGGCGCCGAGCTGGGGAGCGCTGCTGCCGGTCCTCAAAGCTAGAAGGGCTGCTGGAGTCACAGGGAGTCCAGCCTGCCCGTGGGCGTGTGTGTGGGGGGGCAGAAAGCTACCAGGCGAATGTCTTGTCAGCCCTAATGGTCGAGTCTGTTCGGAAAGCTGAATAGCTGGACCTTTTTTCTTGGTTAGGACGTTAAATGTGATGTATTCAGGTGTGCAGCAGTAAAGCCGGTATAGAAAAGTCAGCAAATAAGAAGAAAGTTAATAAGTTAAGCTTTGCACTCTAGAAATTGTGAGGCTGGGCTCTGGTATGTGTCTGTCATTCATGGAGCTTACAAATAAAAACTTCATGTACTCATGTTATTACTGTAGCTTCCCATTTGTAGCCTCCCCCTCGCCATTTACAGCAGCACTCGGTAATAAAACCCCTCTCAGTACTGTGGGAACAGCAGAGAAGCAGAGGCAGCATAGCCACCCAGGCAGAGGGCTGGCTTTGGAGCATCAGATGACACCCTGCCGAGTAAAGGTGGCTCGTGGGTAAACTTCCAGTCTTGGTACTGTCACACTGATACACCGCTCAGTGCTGTCGGATTGTGTGGTCGCTCTCATCTACCTCAACAACTATATGCGTATGATGACAGTAGTGGAATTAAGCCTGTGCTGTGGTGGAGGTGTGCAGAATGATGTAGTGAACACTCCTTTGAGCCCTAATTGTATGATACTTGTCTCGTTGTTTGAATTGTTGAGATCTAGGGCCCAGTCTCTTTATCTCCCTGTGATGTCTGTATGAGTTCACCATATGGGCTATATGTAAGACTAGATCCTGTAACTCAATGGGCTTGGCTTGAGTTGAGTTCTTTTTGCAATTGGTAATATTTTTGTTGTTGTTGTTTTCTCCACTCTCTGTGAGGAAATTACAGTGCTTATCATTCTCTTAAGAATTTTATAAATGCTCCACATTCCCTGTTATGCTCCGCATGTTGCACTAGAAAAGAATAGTAAGAAACATAAGTGACTTGCTCAAGATTTTAGAATTTATCTGTGCCAGAGCTTTAGCTTAGAATCTCAGAATTTCTTGGCTTTTACCTCTGTGCATAGACAGTGAGTAACTGTATCTTTCTTCCAAATTTGAAGTACAAAATTATGTTTTGGTATGTCCTGGTAATTATGAAAGACAGTGGCATAAAGATATTTGGTTGATTGAAATTTCATTTTCTTCCTACCTGCCATTTTGTTATTATTTTTTTAATCAATTGTAAAACTGCATTTCTGTATGTTCCTTTCAGATTTGCAACCAACATAATGCTGAAGCTCCCAAATTGGAACAAGCGTTTCACAGAATGGCACAAGCAGAACCTAATCTGGACCATGACATATCATGGGTTCTCCTTCCGTCATACTGGGCTAAAATCGTTGTGGCATTAATTTCCTTCCTCTGTTTTGCTAACAGTTATGATGGAGATTTTGTCTTTGATGATTCTGAAGCCATCATCAATAACAAGGTTTGTTTCTTTTTTGTTTTGTTGTTTTCTTTCCATTTGACTTAAGTGGTAATAAGAAAAGAAATAATGACAACAATTTAAGTAGGCCCAAAATATTCATCCTAATGGAGAACTTCCTTCTGATATTCCCTTTTTTGAATTTCATTTTTCTGTTTGTTTTTTAAGTAAGCCTTGTTTACAGTTAACAAACAAACTGTGCAGAAGTGTTCCACAGAAAAACGAGAAGCATGAGTAAGTTTATAAAAAGTCTTATTCCTAAAGGTATTTGAATAACTTGACCTGGGTTCTAAGGCATAAGCAAAAGAGGGAAAAAATTAAGCGGTTTTATTTTTCTTACCTTAGAATATGTTACCTTTAATTTTTTTTCCCAAGTGAAATACTGTGCTGGAAGTCTTGCTATATGGTCAAGGGGTAGGGATGTCTTTTTTGTTACACCAAATGGACATAAGAAAGCATCATCTGGGTTTGCAGTGAATTTGGATGTGATGTTTATAACACACATTCACAGGATACCTGCATATCAAGACTGCCTACAGATCTAATTTTATGCTCATTTCTAAGTAAGAGTATGCTGTAGATTTTCTAATATCCACTGGTAGTAATAAGAGAAATTTCCATTATTCCCTCACAGTGTCAGATGAATAAACTAGTTTCAAGATCACTAAGTGGCTCTAGGGTGCAGGGGTTCTCCAGCTGTGGTTTATACCATAAAAATGTTATAAGAGCAAGTAAAGCTGATTTTATTCTGTGCTCCTGTGGTTAATATTCCTGTGATGGTAGTATTTTTTGAAATAGAGGCAGAATATTTTTGTGCTTTTTTTTTTTAACTGATCATATATGCAACAAACAATTCTTGAAATACTTAGAGATTAACATGTGACACAAACCTGTAGCTGTGATTCTTTTCACTTTTACTTTGAGAAGCTGTGTCATCAGTCGCTGAGACCCTTCATAAAATCACATCTAGCAGTTAGTGGGCCTGTGGTCATGAGTGGGTCATGGTGTTACACAGCAGCTCTTACAGTGTTCTGGAAGGTACTTGTGACAGGTTTGGAAAGAGAAGCACAAACTAAAATGAGTCATCCTCATCTGTTGATTCTGTTTTCCTGATGCTATGGGAATAGAGGGATGATAATTTACAGAGACTCGTACATCTAGAAGAATACAATTCATGTTTTTTGACCTTGCGCAAAATTTAGAGGTGACTTAACTGCAATGTGCATTTAAGAACTTCACAGAATTACTGTTTACTCAGCCAAATTTATATTTTGATTGTGTAAGTCTTTGTGCCTTGAGTTATAAATGGATGGGGGAAAATACATCTGTCAAACTGGAAATAAATCTCAAAGCTCCTACAGGAATACTATCAACAAATTAACAACCTACAGTGATTTTATTTTAGGCATTATATTTTAAATTACAAAGCTCCTGGGAATGTTTCATTCTGCAAAGTTCCATTTTGGGACACAATTATAATATTTTAATTTCCTAAAACAACAAACAAAAGACTGATGGTGAAACAAGGCAGGTTGTTTTGTTCTTGTAGAACTTCAACACTTGTAATGTTTCTCCATTTCTTCCACTTTTTACATTTTAAAGTGTTTCAGTTTATCCATACAACACAACAATCTGCACCAGGATTATAGCTGTTGGCAATGCTGAGAAATTCATCCAATTGCTTAAATAGATTAATTCTTACTTAGTCTGTATGTTGAAAAAATTGTGAGGCTTACTCTATTTTTCATATCAAAATCTTCCAATATCCCATGGAAATTAAATGAGACTTTGTTGACAGTACCATATTAACATGGGTCAAATAAATATAGGGAAATACAAAATGCACAAGAAAAAGGCAGAGACTGAGCATTTAATTGTGAGAAAGACCATGTATCAAAGGCAGGGATTATTGAGAGAAAGTTAAAGCACGTTTTGTTCATGCTCAACAGGAGAGTCAGAGGTGAAATAATTTTGGAGATTTACTGAACATTACCTTATTAGTATTTTCTTGGGTACCACACACCAGCCTTTTTGTTAATTTACTAGTTCCCCCAAACCCAACCTTTCATTTTATTTTTTATTAAACAAAAGATACACTGTTAGTTGACCCCATGTTTACCATGTTGTGGAACAGTCTGATATTAGATAATAACACAATAAATAGGGTACGAGGCTGTTTCCAAGTTTTCTTTCATTTTAAGTAGCATTATTTAAAGTGATACACAACAGTAGGTTTTTGCCTACATTTATTTGCTTACTTGGCAAGTCAAATAGTTGTATTAGGACAACTTCAGACATGATGTGTCTTTTTGCAAAAGCCTTCATACAGAAAAAACCTGACCTTTCTTCAGGTATTGAACCCTGCTTTGTGTAGGCTGCTGCTAATCATATGTGTAGAGATTCTTTGATGTGTACTTAGATACGTATAATAGAGAAAATCATACCTAACTTTCAAACAGTTGTGACTCTTAGAGAAAACAATTGCTTTTTTAGGATAAGTCCACTGTGTGGCAAAATTTATGTAAATAACTTTCTCTAACAAAGCTTAGGTACATGAACAATCACAGAATGGTTTGGATTGGAGGGGACTTTAAAGATCCCCTAATTCCAACCCCCCTGCCATGGGTAGGGACCCCTCTCACCAGACCAGGTTGCCCAAAGCCCCATCCAGCCTGGCCTTAAACACCTCCAGGGATGGGGCACCCACAACCTCTCAACAAGATACATGACTGATACATGACTGAAGATTTCTGGGACAGAAGGAAGTATAATCTAATCACTAAATCACTCCACGTATTCAGCTTTTCCTGTATCCTGCCTGTTGAAGACAAAAGAAGACTGATTCAAGATGAATGGGAACTCTAGCTTACTCATTCTGAATATTTCCCATCTCATGTTTTTATGGTTATCTGTGAAATAAAGGACATTTTAAAAATTGTACTAGTTCTTTTTTTTTTAAAAAAAAAAGTGTTCTTTTTTTTAAAAAAAAAAAAAAAATAAAGTCTGTTTTGTAGTCAGTTTCTTAGGCAGGCACGTGTAAGGAACAAAGCTGCTGGCTGGGACAATAGTCTGAGGGCTACACTGCCACCAACAAATTCCCCTTGCAGGGTACAAAGGCTGCGATATGTGCTGGTGTACAACCCAGTCCCAACTTGCCCCTGTGAAAGCAGACCATGTTGATTGATTTAGTGGACTGCTGATGAAGTTCACTTCTTCCCTGAGAGTCAGATTGTCACCTTTAGGGTTTGTGCATACTAGTGAGGAATGGAAGGGGAATTTAGGAACTAAGGCCAAAATTGCAATCCTGGGAGCAAAAATAGCTAAGAACTTGGCTGTCACTCTACAATGCAAACGTGTGAGGGACTAACGTTTTGCACCTTGATAATTTTTAGACCCAAATAGGATCCACTTTCTGTCTTCATTTCTTGGGCTTTTCTGTGAGAATGCCTTAATTCACAACTGCAGCATGGAATTTTTCAAAGACTACCATGATATCTTTGCTCTTTTCTGTGTATTTATTAGTAACCTATTAGAGAATGCTTCT
This sequence comes from Heteronetta atricapilla, assembly GCA_011075105.1. NCBI lineage: Eukaryota > Metazoa > Chordata > Aves > Anseriformes > Anatidae > Heteronetta > Heteronetta atricapilla. Next base: position 150,703,285 of record CM021731.1, read on the forward strand.
CTTCATTTGAGAGTAGGTTGCAAGATTTTTAGCGTATGTTCACTTCCTAATTGTTTTTGAACTTGTTAACTAATAATAGCCAAATTTGATCAAGTAATAGAAATAAATATTTTTTCTGTATTTTTGGAGGGATAGAAGACAATGTATTAAAAGAGAAGCAAGAAAAAAACTCAGTTATTGCAAGTTCAGTTTAGCAGTGGCCAGGCAGTGTGGCCCAGACACTTGGGTTTACCTTGGAACTAGCAGTGTTGGCTCTTGCCTTTCTGACAGACCAAAAATCCTAGCTAAGGATGAGGTGGAAGGTACTGGGGGCTGCAGGAGGCTTTCAAGATACAGTAGAGGCAAGCGGGATTGTAGATGTGTTTGAGAGGAACTGTAGTTAGTGAGCTGAGGTTATTACAATGGTGCAGTCTTGTAAGGAGATGGAAATGTAGAGTGAGACATAGCACACCAGGCTTTGTAAGTCCTGTCATGGCTTTAAGAACCTGATTTACCTGCTTGCTGTTGTTTGGACTGGTTGTTTGGACTGGTTGTTTGGACTGTTTTGATTTAAAAAATAAATAAATTGGGGAGAGAAGGTGGGGATAGACTAGCTTGGGTCTGAACACAGGTATAATACCAGCATTCATACGAAAGCTGTTCATTAGCTGGTACAATTTTGTTCATAGATTCTGCCTTAAGTGTATTTAACCTTTGCATTTGCTCTAGTATGAATTGGTACTTATTAGAATTTTCCCCGGGGAAGGAAGAGAATAGGGGGTGGGTAGAAGATAAATATGTTAGATTGAGCTTCCCAGATTGCTCTCAAACTGAGGATGCTACAAAATCAATTTCTTTGGAAAGGTGGCTTCCTTATTTTTTTTCCTCTCCAAAGTATGTATTTTCCATTCAGTAGCCAGGTTATTTGGATTTTTCCATTATCAGCATGGTTTGAAGATAAAAGGAAAGCGTATACTTATCCTTTGCAGTGTTACGTTTTTTTATAGGCCCTGACCCCACCCCAAATTAACATAACTCATTCCATTTTTAAATCTTCTGCTATTAATCTTTTAGAACAGTATGCAGATGAATTTGCTTCTTGCTTTTTTGTATTAAAGATTAAAAAAAAAACTATTTGAATAGTGTTCCGTACAAAGTAAAGCTTCAGAAAGGGCTAATTGTTGTTTTCTATATCTAGTCTCTCTTTCTTGCTTTCACTAATAATTGACCTTCTGACACTAGTAGAAAAATAGCTATTTGTGACACTTTGTACTTGGCCTCTTTTGAAAGATAACCTAGCCCTAAAATCAATGATGTTTTACAAAACTATTGTGTTCTTTTATATGCATTGTATCTCAATTATTGCACCAGATGATCAACTGATATGAAATATAGTAGAACTGTGAGTATTTATGTAGTTATGCCTACTTAAAGAATCCAAGCATCATGACCTTCATGATGACAGGCATCCCAAATTTGACCTTCACTGAAAACCTGGGTGCCTCATCAATGTCAGTATTGAGCCAACAAAACATTATGTCTGTAGTAACATGAGCTTGTATTAGCTCTAACTTGTTTGTGCTATAGCTGCTTTGAACCAACTGAAATATTAAGAATCTGATGTTTTATTTCAGGACCTCAGGGCAGAAACCCCACTTGGTGACCTGTGGCATCATGACTTTTGGGGTAGCAAACTCAGCAGCAATACCAGTCATAAGTCGTATCGACCACTGACTGTCCTGACTTTCAGGTGAGACTTGTCATTTAGCTCCAGGTCTGAAGCTTTTTAACACATATTGGCTTGATTGATTTTGGGGAGGAGGAAACAAGAAAAGGGAGAGAGGGGAAAAGGGGAGGGACAGAGTGTCTGGAGGGAGTTAGCTGCCTTTCCTGAAACTGATTATCTTAATATCAAATTGAGTTTTAATTTTCGAATCATTTCTTTCTTGAAGTATGTGTTATTTTGACATTTTGTATTTCCTTTTGGAAATTATGTTTTGTTTACCTTGGTACTAGGAGCACTATGGTTGAGGTCACATACTGATGAGGTCACATCATCAAGGAACTAGATGTACATTGCCTCTGCTTAGTCATGCTGCCACTTGTGCTGCTGTTGTTTTTTTATTGTTCTCTGCTTTGCTCGTGACCTGTTGAATAATTCCATTTTTTATATAAATAGTATTAATCCAATGTGGCCTTTTGCTACTAGGTCACTGAATAGTTTTCCCCCTGATGTTTTTGCTTGAAGTGAGTGTCTGAGAAAAGATGCTTAGCTAATGTCTACTGCTTGCCCAAGTCCTTGTACAAAAAAACACGTAGCAACTGGGCACAGTAACGCAGAGAACATTTGAGAACTTGGCCATAAGCTTCTCTGCTTTCCACATACAGCCCTGCGTTGTGGGACCTGCTGCTACAGAATGTGGAGCTGGCACCAGATATGCAATTGTGTCCAGTCTAAGGCAGAGACTAAGTGACTGGGGAATAAGTATTCTGCTCCTTCTTCTCAGATTCAAGCAAAAGTTTTGACTCGAGTTCAGTGTTAGTGTTTTAAGTACTTAGCATAATGGATTTCACAGTCTTGTTGGGATTTCTTCGCATTGTTACAGAGGATAATATATGACTGAAGAGAATGTGTCAGTGTCTTAAACCTAGTAAAGCTTTTAGTGCATTACATAGCACATGCTTTCCTTTCTTTTCAAGGCCGCTGTGGTATATTCCATCTTCAGTAATATTCTGCTTAGTTTAAAGAGAGAACTGGGTTACAATCGTTGCTGTATCTGAACATATAGACAAGCATGTGGAAATTGTCCATAAAATGCTATTTTTACAAGTATTAGCTTCCTTAATTACCCAAGGTCTAATTTTTATGTGTGTCAACAAGTTAGGTATTTTTAATAGATTTCACTAAATCAGATGCAGACTGGCCAAATGAAGTATATAAATTCCACTACCCTACCTAGGTGTCTATATATCTCAGCTAGTGATAAAAGCACACAAAAATAACAAGATGCTTCTCCCTCTGTATTTTGTCTCAAAGTTCCTATCTTGAATAGGGTCTTGGACTGATTTTTCATTTACACTTCTTTCTGGTTCAGATACTTGCATGACACCTGTCTCTACCCAGTGCCACAAATTAGTTACTAACACTTTGCTACCTGGCTACTTTCTGGATTGATGCTGGATTGTACCCGGTTGGTTTCCACATCATCAGTCCATATGTGAAGACATGTCTTCTGCTAGAATATCAGTGGAAATCTTAGTTTCTGTGCATACCCGTTTCCTCACTACATGGATGTATTTAAAATAATTCCATCAATTTGCTTGTGGACACAATGTCTCTAGTCCAAAGTATCCCCCAGTAGGCTGGGTTGTGTGTTTGAGGGACACTTGCATTGCAACATTGAAGTCATGTTTCTGGCCAAAAGCCAGATCTAACTTGCCATAGGGATGATTAATACAGTAGTATTAACATATGTCTTTGGAGACAATAGGTATTATGCTAAATATGGTATCCCATGTGAATACATTGGAGTAAAGATAGGATAGTACTTCTAGCCTGATGTGGTGGTGAAGTGGTAATACTATGCGTGCTGGGAGTTGCTTTTATTTTTCAGCCTTTGGGGGTTCTTTTTTGTTTGTTTCTAATATGATCTTTTAATTGAGTTTGGTTGGGTTTTCTGTTTGCATATCTCTTAATCATTTATGCAATTCTTAACCTTAATGCTTTTGTTTGTATACAGAATTAATTACCTTTTTGCTGGAGGTTTCTACCCAGTTGGTTTCCATGTCATCAACATAATACTGCATTGTATTATCTCTGTGCTGATGGTTGATGTGTTCTCAATATTATTGGGTGGACTGCAATTCACTAATAAAGGAAGAAGGCTAAACCTGGCTCCAAAGACATCTCTTCTAGCTGCTTTGCTGTTTGCTGTACACCCAGTACACACCGAATGTGTAAGTACTGCATACTTAGCTCTTAAAATTCATATCCTAGAAATTTTTGATCATCTTGACTAATTAGTTCTGACAAAGCCTTTTACTCTACGCATTGCTTATATATATTCTTAATGCTTCTCTCGGTACTTGTCTTATGAGAACAATCAAATATTATAGTTAGTGCTTTCAAAACCTTGTAACTCCACAGGTCTGGACCTTATTAAGGAAGATAAATTAAGTCATTTAGGTATGATAACTAAAGAAGGATAGCTGTAAACTACACAGTTTTCCTAATTACTGCATTAAGAATTCATTACTAGGAACATTAGTACATGAGCAGCCACAAAGAATGGAAGATAAACTGAATGCAAATGGTTAACCACTTATCAATCCCATTTGTTTTGATAAAAAGCAGGGAGATGGAAAATTGGACTAGGAGTATTACACAAACTCTGTATGTGACTATTAGAATACTTTATCCAGTTTTGAATCCATGCTGCAAGGAGAACACTGGGAGAAAATGGAGAGGGCTCAGAAGAGCTGTGAAAATGATTAAAGGATTGGAAATCAACCCATGTCATGAGAGATCAATTTCCATGGGTTTATATTTTTAATATGAAGGAGAAGATTAAAGGACTTCTTTAATTACAGCCTCTAATTGCATACACGAGGAGCAGAAATCTGATAGTAGTGGGCCCTTTAATAGTGCAGACAAAAGCATAACAGTGGCTGGAAGTTGAAGCTGTAAAGATCCTGAATAGAAATATGACATGCGCATAGCAGCCAGTTAAAATAGCTGACCAAAGATCAAAGTTATTGTGTGGAAATTCTAGTGAATAGGAAATGTTTTTCTTGTAAAGCTCTTTTGCACTCATAGCTGAGAAAGTTTTATGGCCTTATGCTGGTGGGCTTGCTGGATTTGGTTCCTGATTACTTCATGTCTTATAGTTACGAGTACATGACATGTAGAATAATAACAATGCAGGGTGATTTTTTTTGAGTCTGAAGAGTCTAAGCTACTGGAAAAGTACTCATTTCTAGTAATAGAAATGAATACTGAATTCTCAGTGTGCCTTTTTCTATACATGTGGCACTGATTTTTCACTGACAATAAGCCATGTGTTTTTCTGGCCTTTTTTCATTCCCTTTGTACATGATTGATGGGGAAGAAGTTATACAAAGCTACGCCTCTCAGCTAACTAGGGATATGGCATGTACCGGACACCTAGAGATGGTGCAAAGCTCTGTATTTGCAAATTCTGAGGTTTAACCTCACTTTATTTAACAGTGTAGCTAAAAGACCCTGCAATTCATTCTCTGGTATTTGCTTGCCTGCAGAATAGCTTCTTTGTTAGAGCACCTTACATTAGTCAGACAGGTTCATGGTATGTGTTCTCCAAAACCAGTTTTAGATTTCAAAATGAAGTAAAACAAGTCCTCGGTGCTTTTGATGTTTTGACATGTAAAGTGAAATTTCACTTGAGTGTTATCCATTGTCTTGCTATTGACTACTATATTAATATCCGTAATTTTATTCTTCATTCCATTTGGCTCTAAAAATATATTTAAATCAGCAGGCAGTTTGTTGTTAAGACTTTGGTCATGTCAAATAAATCACAAGCAATGTGGTCTTTTTGCTATGTGAGCTTTGAAGACTTGCATACACTTTGGGTAGACATCGGAAGAAGAGGAAAAAAGTAGCATGCTTAGGTAACACGTCTCTTCTAAGATCCCAGAGCTGACAGAGGCTTGTAATCATTTACAAGGTGAATGATAAATCTTGTTGCATGGTAACAATCATGATACTGCTATGGTTCTAGCATGAATGCATGTCAGGCAGCATCTTCTCAAAGAGCATTCCTCATCATTTTAGAGCTGTGAGTTTTAGGTGCCATGACATTCTGGTTTTGAAATGAGATGACATATTTTGACATAGAATTGAGAGGAATCTGACTTTGCTGCTTTAGTTTTTGGTATGTGCATCACAAAACAAACTGTCATGTAAAACAGATCTTGAAAAGTTAAGTGCGTTCAGAAGCTATGTAATAAAAACATCTGTCATTTTCATTTTTCTACATACAAGTAAACACTGCTGTGGCACCATTCTCTATTTTAAGAGATGGTTATTCTGTGTAACATTTGATGGATGAAAGACATCAGATTATGTCTGATGCTAATTTAAAACTGATTTGTTCTGTTTACCTGTTAGCAATGATTATACACCTGATTCTGTATCCGAAATGAGAATATTGTACATTTGGAGTCATCTGAGGCAATATGTGTGTTATTAGCCCCTTAATCTTTGTTATAACCAGTTAGCATTTATTTTCAAAATTGCCTCATCTCGCCTTTACTTCTATCTCATTAGTTGAGAGCAACTTCTGAAACAGAATGGCACTTCATTATTTTCCCCTTCCAAAGTACTTCATAGGTATTTAATTGATTCTTATAACTCCTCTACAATGTAGAAGAAGCAGAGAAGTTACGTGGGTAAATTAAGAAGTTTTTCCGAACTCAGTTTAAGTATCCAGGAGTTTCTCCTTTATGGTGCTCAGCTGAGGTAAAGCAGGAAAGAGCTGCTTCTGTGGATTTAATCCTACTCTCATATCTCTACATTTTACTTTCTCCCTCTTAAGTTCTTTAGAAATATCTGTTCCCTCATGTCAGACAGACCAAAAAACAAAACAACAAAAAAACACCATTTCAGAAAGGAGGGTTAGCAGGTGCTTTTAAACTAAGTGAAGGTACAGTTTCCCTTTTTACTTAGCTCTCTCTTGCTCACAAAATGGGACAACTGGTGTAGTACACAAGAACCAAAGTTTGTGCTTTTGTGCCTGAATCATTACAAACAAACAAACAAACAAACAAAAAACTGTAGCTGTCCTGCTTTGCTTCCAAAAGGCCTGTGTACAACTTCTCCAGGAAACATGGAACTCAGAGCTCCAGTAAGTAGACCAAGGCTGAAAATAAAGGAGTATTTCCAAGTTCCTTGCTCTGGATGTGTATTCTGGTAAAGTCCTAACATCTGGACCTATACAGTCCCCTGCCACACCCCTGTGCCATGATTCACACAGTAAGTTCATGGCATATTGTGACATTGGTGTAAGTGAGGAATGAAGATCCAAGAATATGTCGTGGTTTGCCTCAGCAAGTTATTGTAACTACCGTTTAATGGCTTGAACCAGTGCTTGCTGATGGTCCTGAGTATGCTCTTCATTTAAATAGTTTGGCACAGATCCAGAATACAGAGGTCCCGGAATAAGCTTCTGATTTTCTTGTATGTTACTACAGCTTCCGTTAGAACAAGGTACAGTTGGAGGTAGCTCTAATGTAATCAAGTAATATAACACCAAAAAAAAAATGCTGGAGGGGGGCATTCCAGCACGCTGGGAGTTATTTGCTCATTCTGAGTGTTTAGACTGCAATTTGAAGGCTGCCTTATATTTTGAAAGTAGACAGTCTTGATTTGTATTTCAACAGAGTTCTCAATTTTGGAGGGGTTTGGAATGTTTGTAAAGAATTCTACTGGAAGGTAACCCAAAAATCTGATGAAATGGGACAGAGTCAACATTTTCTTAAATCGTCCTTTTTTGTTTCTTACAATAGCAATTTTTCATAAATTAAAGGTAAATTCTTTACCTAGCTAACCCTAAGCAATAAAAATTAGGATACTTTTTAGAAAACCAGGTGAACCAGGTTCTAAAAAAAAAATCCTACAGTGATAATTATATGCTTTCACGTTGTCTATGTATGTATATGTGTATCTTCACCTCAGATTTTCTGAGAATAAAATCTGGTAATCGTAATTTTTAATCGTAATTGTTTTCTTTCTCTTTTTAAGGTTGCAGGGATTGTTGGCAGAGCAGACTTACTATGTGCCCTGTTCTTTCTGTTGTCGTTCCTTGGCTACTGTAAAGCATTTAGAGAAAGTAAGCATTATGTTTGCACCTTTAATTTTGTATTGTAAATTTTATCTGTATTCTATATATCTGTATTTCAGTTAGGGGTAGCAAAACTGAAAATGTCAGCTGTTGTGGATTTAATCTATTAATGTTTATACAATCTGAAAAAATAAAGAAATCTGCTCTAGCAAGTATTTAATTTTAGAAGAGCTAGAAGGAAATGTTGTTCCTAATTCATGTTAAACACTACAAATTTATTTTAAGAAAAATAGGTTTCGTACTAGGCTTATTTGTGAAATGCTTTGTTGTTTAGAAGCATAAAGAAATATTTTACTAAGTATTTTAGAAAGAAATCAGACCTTTGAATTTATTTTCTTAAATGTTTTAATACACTTTATACCATTGCGTTGGGATGGCCTAAATGGGAATGAATTTTAGAAACCTTACTAGTAATTTTTTTAATAAACAGTAAAGATTTATTGGTATGAGTAAGCTCTCTAAATTCCTGCAATATGCAAGTGCTGGCATAAACATGTTGTATATAGTATTATTCATAGAGTTTTTGTAAGGTAACTATTATTTTAACATGGAAAGTTCTTTCTTAGATGTTTTTTCAAATGAGCTTTTAGATCTGTTGTATTATTTGATCTGAATGCAGTTTGGCAGTTGAAATACTGTTGTGGAGAAATTATCATGGGAGTCTATTAAATAAGTACACAAGAATACATCAATTCACGATTACAAAAACCTGCACAGAATGTGCTGCCTGGTATCTGAATGTGTTCTACCACAGGAAGCAGGGGAATCATTTGGTGAACCCATGAAGAACTGCACTGTGAAGAACTTGTGTGATATCAGTTCAATAGGCATGGCCTACAATGTTTAATCACAGTTGGCAATTATTTAGATTAACAACACAGTCATGGAAATGCAGAGCTAAGTGTAGCCTGAGGGGGGTGAGTTGGTGCACAGAGAGCTCTAAGATGTTGTGAATAACTCCTGTTAATTGAGCTTAGACTGTTTAGAAACACCGTGCTTATTTCTATGCTTGATACCATAAGTATAAGTTAAACTTGGCCACTTCAAATTATATTTGTAGTAATTCCTGTTCACTTCTGATTATTTTTCCACCCGTTTCCTTTCTGTCAACTGAGCTAGTAATATATTGATGAAAATTGCTGTTGGGGCCTTGCTTGCTCGTTCATTCTTTTCTCACCTATTTTACTGGTTATGATTGTGCTTTGGATGTTCTGTCAGCACTGAATTAAATTAGATAAATTAAAATATTGGCTATGTGCTTCCCACTTTGTTGACAGAGGTAGGCCTGTATGGCTAGGGTAATTATCTTTGAACAACTCAAGAGCCAAGTTGTTAGGAGGACCACTGGAGACTCAAAAAGGAATCTGTTTTGATATGGAGGATATCTCAGGAACGATTAAGAATGTGATGTGTACTCTGGTAAGGGATATTCTGAGGGCTTTTAAAATTTGCAAAGGCTAGTCTGATAACTTTTAGAAGTCAGTGTAATTTTAAAAGTGTTCTTGTACTAAAGTTCTTGTCATTGATACAGAAAAAAATATTATGAAGTCCAGATATTAAGCAGCTCATAGTTGTGGGTTTGTTTTTGTTTTTGCATTGGATGCTACCACATAATAGCATCAGAACGGTCTGTTAAGCAGATTTGCTATGGAGAACTATGGTCTGCCAACATAATTGTGTCTTTTGTCCTTCAGATCAGTTTTCAATGTCTACTGTCACCTTCACTACTTGATTTTTCCTCAGCGACTTCTGAAAGCAGTTTTGACTTTCTTTTTACTGAAGGATTTGTATCCGAGTTATATAGTTGCGTCTCTTCCAACAGCTGCTTCATTTTTGTTAGCTTGGTGGCAATTTCAGGTTCTTGCAGGTATCTAGCATCTTCTAAATGAGAGAATGAAAAGTTACACATCATCCAGCACTGTGGAGAGCAGTAATAAGGTCTTAAGGAGTTCTTGCACAGAGCCTAAAGGGAGGAGCCCAAGCTTCAGATTATTTCTCTCCTCTGAACCTTATGTGATTTGCTACAGGCCAATGAGCAGTGTGCCACACAAAGGATATTTGAGTCAAGCTTTCAGATCACAATGGTGCAGGCCTGAAAACTGACTTTGAAATGTGTGGGAGATTTTATTGCTCATCCTAGATGTGTCTTCCTAAATACGAAGACCATTAATTTGAAAACAGAGAGGTAAGTGAGATTGTCTTCACCAGTGGTTTCCCCACAAACCTGATCTCCAGCCTCGTAAGCCAGCTGCATTTCACCTTGTATCTGTTATGTATGTGGGTATTCTCAGGCTTTGTCTCAGGCTTTATTTTTAAGTATCCCTATTTTGTGACCTTCACCAGCTAACTTAAAAACCTCTCTCCTTGCTCTTTCTGTGTAGTCACTGGAAGGAGATAAGCTTATTTCAGTGGTCACTGAGAGGGGGGGAGCTTATCTTAGAAATTTGCAGTCACCTTCTGGAGGTACCTGAATCTGTAAGTTGGATAGAAGCTTAGGAAGACTAGGCTTGTTACTTAGGGTAACTGCAAAAATGGAGCAACCCAGGTTTCCTTTTATCATAGAGATATTTAGGTCAGAATTAAACTCTGGAGGTCATCTCAGGTCTGACAGCTTAAAGGAAGGCTACTTTGTAGATCAAAGCATTAGACAGGTGGGTGATAAAAATCTTCAAGGCAACCTGTTCTAGTGTTTAACTGCCATCCTGAGAAGAATTTTTTCTCTTTACGTTCAGTTGCATTTTACTTTGCTGGGCCTTGCAATTGCTGCATCATTTCCTTTCTCTGGGCACTTCAGAAAAGTCTCCCTATAACTTTCCTTCAAATAGCAAGACTGAAGTTGGATCCTTCTCAGCCTTTGCCTCTTGGGCAGGAGGATGGGGGAACCAATACCCTCAGTTTCTTTTCCTATTTTGTACTCCTAACCATCTTAGGGGTTCTTTGCTGGACTTCCAGCTTATTGATGTGTTTCTTGAATTGGGCACAACAGTACTTCTGACGTGACCTCACAAGAGCTGAATACAGAGGAACGACAACTTACCCTCACCCCTTGGGTATGCTGCAGGTCACATAGCCCTGTGTACATTTAACATTCTTCATTGCCATGCTGCCAACTCTTCTTCAACTTCCTGTCAGCCAGGAACTCCAGATCCTGTTCTGCAGAGCTGCTGCCCAGGCAGTCCCCAGGCTGGTCTGCTATGTGCCGCTGTCTTTGAATTTCATGAGGCCTCTTGTCAGCCCACTCCACTAGTTTGTCTCAGTCCCTCCAAATGGCAGTCCTGTTCTTCACTGTACCCATGTATCTTGCTGAACCCCACCAACCACCACCAACAGTTTTACTTTCTATCCTTATGATCTCTCATTTTTCTTTTGAGTAGGGAGGTTGGTCCAACCCATCAGGCACTGATATGGACAGTAGTGTCTATATAGTACAGGCTGTAGGAAAAGGTAACCACGTAAAAGGAAGTAGCTGTAGGCGAGTATGACTTTTCAGTGGTTTTACTGTATTAAAGCAAGTGTGAAGCTTTACTCTTGGATGCCTGCATTTTGATGGTATGAATATCCTTGTTTTGTTAACAATTCTTCTAGTCAATCAAAAATAATAGGATGAATAAGGAGTAAAGACCTTTTTATCTGATTTTATCTGAGTTTGGATGTGCATGGATTGAAGGAGTCACAGCAGAAATCCTCTTAGTCCCAAATGTAAGCTGATCTCACTTAGAGTATCAATCAAGAACAAGCATTTTAAAAATATGCACATGCAGTTTAAAGAACAGACTTAAACAATGTCTGTTAAGATGTAACAAAGAAAAAATATAATTTCTTCTCTCAGAATTGAAACTGTTTTCCTTTTACTGACAAAGTCATGGTTATCCACAAGACTCAGGAAGTCTGCAGTACTGCCAGTACACATTGATAGTGCTAGTCCAAGTTAACAGTTGTTACTTCATCACTTTCAAGGTCCAACTGAGATGGTAATTTATCTTTGTGGAATAGTCTTAGTAAGAAGGAGGGGAAGAAAACCAAAAAACCTTCTGTGCATTCCATTGCCTTAGGCTTTTGTTTCTAATCATACATAGTGGCTTTGTGAGGATCCCCCAGAAAAATGGGATCTAGCAGTTTGTTATAGCATCCTATTTCCTTTTGACCTGCTAGATTTGGATATATTTAAGGCAAGTGTAGCCCTAAATCCTGGGTAAAATGCATGTGCCCTTGTTTCTGGATTTGGCTGTGACATGTATATAGCAGTTAGGTGATCAGCTTTTTACAGGCAGGAGAACTATGTAAGGTGTTTTTTTTGTTATTAAAAATTATTGCTATTAATTGTAATTAAAAACTGTGATAGTGTGGCTCTTCTGTTATACTTAAAAGAAGGTGTAACTCTAAGCCATTTGGGATTTTTGGACTGTACTATATTGTCTTTAGAATACAGTTAACAAAACATGTGACATTGTTTTGCATCTAATTATGAACTTTGAGTGTTGTAGTAAAACAATCATTGAGAAGTCTGAGTTCATGCTGCTAATACAGTTATGTCCTCGGTAACATAAACTCTTCTGTCTCCAACGGTATCCTAATGTTATTAAATACATAGGATATCTTAAGTCTTTCATAAAGAACCTGACTGTTCTTGCAGCAAGGCTCTGTGAGATTTGTGTCCAGCAGAGTTCCAGAAATCTGTTTCACTAGGATAGGTATAGCTGTTGAATTGTCATCCTTGAAATCTTCTCTAACAGTGATAAAAGACATAGAAGACAGGCTTTTTAGTGTTTGTTTTCACCTATTAAGTGAATAACTGTAAGATTTTTGTTTATTTTTTTTTGGTCTTGAGAGTGAGGACACACAATGAAGAGTATTTGGGGGTACTATGGGGAAGTATAAATAATGCTGAAAACAAGTAGGAGATTAGAAAGGCAGAAGTTGCCAGACTGGAAAATTTTCAAAGGAAAATGATTTTTGTAAAGCTCGAGATATACTGTAGGTTGCCTGTCTGATGTGGTTTATTCATGGCTTTGATGGATTTTTGGGCAGGCAGTCTCTTCTAGCCAGAATCCGTAGCACTTTATCTTTTTTTAAAGAGTATCAGCGTTTAACACACTACACAGGTTATAATTATGTTTTACTGAAGTTCTAAAATTCTGTTACTTTTTTTCTAACATACAGTTTTTGATGTTACCAGAACTCTGATAGGATAACATTTATATTTGCAAGGAACTAATCTGTTGTTCTCATTCTGTCCTGCTGTTTTAAAAACACATCTGTGGGGACAAATCCACTGCATAGGCTTTGGAGACAGCAAGAGCTGACAACTGTTTAGGTATGTTCTGAAGGGAATTGTGGGTTATTAACTTTGTTGAATTTTAATGCAGTATCTCTGGGAATTAACAAGGACTTTTAAAATTTCTGGAGTATTCATTTTGCCTTCCTTTGTCTTCAACCTTGACAGTGATCCAGTTGCATGTATTTGCCAACTGCATTGGTGATCTGAGTAATGTAAAATGTTGAGTTTATAATATTTGCTTCATGTGAGTAATACTTGGCATGGATCTTAAATAGGGGAACAACTGTTTGTTCATATGCTATGATTTCTAAAAATGACTTTGTACTTGGTTGTGTGTTTCTGTTTTGTTCTGTTCTTTGTAGACTTCCATTAATCATCTGCTAGTTCATTGCCAATATAATGGAACATGCAAAGTAAACTGTAGCAATGAGTTTTGTGAATAGTGGAGGTTTTCTTTTAGTTTGGAAATGTCCAAGTCTTCTATGTGGAAGACAGTACTGTTAAGATGAGGGGGAGTTTGTTAGCTATTTTGTAATTGATCAAGAGGTATTTACTACTCATAGAATCACTAAGATTGGAAAAGACCTCCAAGATCATCTGGTCCAACAATTCCCCTACCACCAATGTCACCCACTAAATCATGTCCCTAAGCACCACGTCCAACCTTTCCTTGAACACCCCCAGGGACGGTGACTCCACCACCTCCCTGGACAACCCATCCCAATGCCTGACTGCTCTTTCTGAGAAGAAATGTCTCCTCATTTCCAACCTGAACCTCCCCTGGTGCAACTTGAGGCCATTCCCTCTAGTCCCATCACTAGTTATTTGTGAGAAGAGGCCGACCCCCAGCTCTCCACACCTTCCTTGCAGATAGTTGTAGAGAGCAATAAGGTCTCCCCTGAGGCTTCTCCAAATCAAACAACTGTTAAACATTTGGGTCCTGATTTTTCAACTGTGCGCCCAACTGTTCATATCTGAATGCATTGGGAAGGAGGAGTTGCATGTGAAAAATCTATCCTTTTATTCTTTTAGTGGTCAAATGAGAAACCATAACTTTTTTTTTTGTAGAATTAGCGCTAAATTTTGTTTGTCCAAGATGGTGTAATTTGGGATTAGATTATCACTCTACTGTAGCCTCTATATAATGAGGTTGAGGTACTTGGCGATGTTTAGGAATGCCATTTGCTATTGTAGTTTGAGCTGTGCTGAAGTGGTATGTACATTCAGAGAATTGGAGACGCACAGGGAGATCTCATGCTTAAGTTAAATCTAACAATGGATTCTTACTTTATCTTCTAAGACTAGGGAGTTCTTCCTGTTCTTTATAGCAATGCATGCTTAAATGACTTCTTGAACTGCTCCAAATTGTCACCTGGTTACACCCTAAGATGCTCAGTTGGCTTTGAGGGAGGAAATGCTGAATGCTAAATGTCTGACTTGATAATTATTGTTCTGAAGTGGTTGCTATGTTTTGTTTTGCCGTTGCTAGCTTGACTTTAAAGTAAAACTAAGCTTGGTACTCTAAACATGTAGTATTTTTCTTCATATCCTGAACTTATTAGGAATTTGTATTCATTGACTTGTGGATTTAGGACAATGCAAAATAAGGTCTCTCAGAAGAAATAGGATTAGCATCTAGGAAGGCAGAGTTGAGGGGTATCATCACGGTAAGCATACTGCTCATAAATTTAGGATCAGTTGATTCCACGCTTTAAAATACTTTCCTAGAGCAATTCTGCATACACAGTGCTTATACTTGAGTCCAACAGCCTGAGTGGAAGAGCTTTCATGGCTTCCTCATGTCTTACACAGGTAATTCTTTGGATTCCCTTGACTTAACATATTCATAAAGTGGGGTCATTGAAACACCCTTTTTTGTTGGTATAGAAACAGTGTATTTTTCCAGCTTTAAAAAAAAAAAAGGCAAGTACTCTGTTTATTTGGCGTGCTTACAATCTTGTCCATCTGTTAGAGTGGCACAATGCCCACTCACAATATGGTATACCAGTTTCAACTAGGTGCAGGTGCCAACCAAAGATTGGTTTCATTTTCTAACACGAGATTTTTTCTGGTGGGAAGCAGTGCTGTTATTAGGGGAATGTGCTTTGTTAGACTGATTACTTCTGTTGGCATGTGTGTATCTTATAATAATAATTAGCACTTATGCAGTGCTTTACATTTTCAAATCACTGTTAAAAATTGCTTGAAGACATTGCTGAATGCCAGTCTTTTGTATCAATTTTTCTGTCCTAGTTTAAGGCTGAGATTTCTGCAGTGAGGATATAGGGGGTGTTTGGGCATATTGACCCAGGAAAAAGCACAAGATAAAACATTTCTTTATTAAAATTCTCTGTCTTTGAAATTTAATCACAGACTGATGTATTTTCATAATATCACTGTTCTATATATGACTATATTGACTTTTTGAGACTGCAAAAGAAAATAAAGGAACTGACATTATGGCTTTGGGAAGGAGATCGTGATGCTTGTTTCTTTCTTGTAACGAATGTATCTATGGAGTTGTGATTTTTGTTGTTGTTCTTTACTATCTTTACAGTATTTGAGGGCTCCTACTTAAGCTTGGCTTACACTTTACATGCTGAGACATTCCTGGCATCTGAGACTTGGGATGTTCACAACACAAGTCAGTTTCTGTACAACTTTGAATATGTGGCTGTTGAATGGCATTTGCTTATCAGTTTTCAAGACCATTTCTCCAGTTTGTCAGAGGAATTCTTCTCCTTAATATGCTTTGTGGCCATTGTAGCCTGCCAACACTTCTGGACCTACTCATAATATTCCTTATTCCATCATCCAAATTTTTAAAAATACCTAATAGAGCTAGATGAAAAGAAGACCTAATCCAGAATGTATCTTCCCATTTTGCACAGTGGCCTAGTTCTACAAGTTTTACAACAGTTTTACAACTGTTACTTGTATCCATTATATAATTTCATCCACCCCCAACTTTTTCTGGCTTATTTCGCGCTGTCTCCAGTGGCATTCTCATGCCTTCCTGAAGTCAAGGTTTACAGATTTGCTCTCATCCAGAAAGCCATTTTTGCTCTCCAAGTCAAAAACTATACTTAATTTGATTTAAGTAGCTGTAACATGTCTTTGCAAAACACCTAATTGTATCCTTTCGTTTTAGAGACTCATCTAGAAAATACTTGTTGTTTTGTTTTGTTTTGTTTTGTTTTTCTGGACAATTTCAACCTTGGCTTTGATGCTTGGCTTTGATGCTTCAGCTTTACTTTTTCTACTTTTCCTATCTCTTTTACCCTTCAATAGTAGACATGCAGGCACGATGAGGTTTTTTGTTTGTTCTGGAATTTCATGCATTTTGCATGATGTCTCGGAGGTAATAGTTGAGGTTACTCTGTGGTGTATAGGACCTGTTGGAGTAAATGTAATCAATTGCTGTAATTTAAAACAGATTAACTTCTTGGTAAATTCTGTTTTGTTGTTGTTCACTGTTCTGCTTCTATTCTTGCTCCTTTCCTGCTGATGTTGTGTAAGCCATCTAATTGCAACTGACCTCTGTGAAAAATGAAGCAAAAAGGCACAGAACACTTCTATTTTCTTGGCAATGTCCATTTTCTTTCTCACTGAGTATTGGAATAACTCCTCCTTTACATAAATTGCCTTTTCTCCTTTTATGATGCAGCTTTTATAAATTTCATGCTGTATGAATGTGCTATTGTTATACTTGTCCTTGATAAATTGAACTTTCTTTTCTCCTTGTTGCTTCTCACACTGCAAGTTATCAAAGCATTTGTGAATCACTGTGTTGGTGTCTCTTTGCTGTATATACTTCCTACCAACTTCGATGTTAACATAGTCTTTATTTGTGCTCAGACATCCCAGCTTCTCTCCTCCAGAATTTGATTGTGGGAAGAAGAACCCTCTCACCTGAAGAAAGTATACTTCAGTAAACTCAGTGAAGTCCATTGACTTTGTTCAATGTTCTCCCTTTCACACTTACTAGGGATGACTGATTGTTATTTTGTCATCACAGTCAATTAGTTTGCCTTCCATCTTCACCTCCTGCCAACTAGTTTCTTTCTACCTTATATAAAATTTAAAAAGGCAGGTTTCAAAAACTGGATGAGCAGTCTTGTATTGCAAGCAGTCTGAAGAGTTGAAGATCTTCAAGGGATGTATTTAGGACAGATTCCTTTTATTCTTAGCAAAGCTTATATAAAGAATTTTGAAGCCCCGTTCTCCATGAACTGTGTGCATATTGCAACCCTGAAAACCCTCAGTTCTGTATATGTGATGTGAATTAGAGCTTCCTCGTTGCTTTTTTTTTAGTTACAACTAAAACCTCTTTAGTTCAGCCATTATATATTTTGTATTTCCACGTTTTGTTTTGGTATTGAAATGTGTATGACTTCTTTCTTTCAGGAGGCTTTCTTTTCAGTTTATAACATCTGCACCTCCAATGTTAACTCTGTCCTCACCTGCAAGGACATAATTTGGGGTCGAGGGAGAAGGAACAAATGCCCACTAGATTTTTATTGCAATGAAATTCAAACATCTCAATATTCACCTTGTTGAATGAAGCTTTAAGTGTTTGGTAAGAAAAGAGTGCTAGAAGCAACTTCAAAACTTGTTCCTGTTCTTCAAAACTTCTGCTGTCTGCTACAAAAGATTTACTCTCTCTCAAAATGAGAGAGGAAGCCAATGTCAGTAGATCCTCAGACACTTGTGATGGTTTGTATCTTGTCAACAACTGAGTTAGCATGCTAGCTTCCCTTTATTATCAGTGAAAAGAAATAGCTACTTCTCTGAACTGCATTTAAGTAGGTGACTAGATCCCTGAAGGGTTCTCCTTCTTTCAACCAGTTAGAAAGGAAGCCTGATGTTCTGTTCTATTCCATTCTATTCTCTTCTGTTCTATTCTCAGGTGCCTACTTCTGGTGAAATAAACCTTACTTCTTCCATTTGCCCTCTGCGTAGACGACTATTGCAGTTACAGAATCACAGAATCACAGAATTTCTAGGTTGGAAGAGACCTCAAGATCATCGAGTCCAACCTCTAACCTAACACTAACAGTCCCCACTAAACCATATCCCTAAGCTCTACATCTAAACGTCTTTTAAAGACCTCCAGGGATGGTGACTCCACCACTTCCCTGGGCAGCCTGTTCCAGTGCCTTTAAGTGCTGCGGGTCCAACCTGCAGTAGGAAGGAACTGCTCTAGAGATCAAGGAGAATAAAAAAGGGGTTCAGTCGATGAATATGGAGTTCAACTTTTGTTTTTTTCACATGGCAAATGATTCTTGTGATGCCTGTAGAGCTCATGTTGCTTGAATCAAGAAACTCTCTCTGAATGAGCTTAGTGCTTCCCTCTGTTGCTTGCACCTGTGGAGTAGAGGTTGTGACAGACATGTTTTTATGTGAAGTACCCATGTACTGTGTGTGTGATAGTACCTTGGCTGTAGTCAAGCTTATTGTTATATCAATCTCAGAAATGCCTGTTTGTAGTGCCCAAACTCAGCTACATGGTGCAGTCTTTAAAGACTTTTTTTTTGTACTAGAAACTGTAGCTACTCTTGATCTCTTAACCCCAGAGTTCCTCACCCTGCTGTAAAACTGCAAGAACTAACTGCTTCTCAGATCAGATGCTGAAATTATTGAGCTTCGTGGTATTCCACAGCAGCACTAATGAAATGACATATAGCACTTGCTAAATGTATCAGCCCTGGAAAAGCAACTTATTGTGCCTTTGTATATCAGGCTACTGTTAACACACTGTGTGTGTGTGGTGCTGCTTCATGTGTAACCATTAGAAATAATGTTCTTGTGGTAGCTTGGAGGAGAGTGGCCTGTAATGATAGAGATGTAGCTAAGAATGATAAATGAGTCTAAATAGTGGGAATTAACCTTTTCAGATGATGAATTCTGAAAACTATGTGAAGCTTCTGCCATTCTAATTAGTCTGGCTAAGACATCTAGCAAACGGAGATTTCTAATGTCTTTGAGAACAGAAAATGACTGCAGTAAAAGGACAAATGCCAGCATATTGCAGGAGGTGCCCAATGCTTTTCAAGTCTGTAATGCTTTTCAAGTCTGTGTATCCAGATTTTGACTGATATAAAAGATTGTGAGATTAAACACTGGTTGTTTGGTTTTTAATTCTAACTTTAATTTAAATTTCTAACTTTACCTTTAAATGTATAAACCTAATGTTATGGCATGCTTTATTTCAACAGATAAGGAAGGACATCATTTTTCTGTATTCTGGGTGCTGGTGAGTGTTCTCCTAGGTGCAGTAGCCATGCTGTGCAAAGAACAAGGAATTACAATACTGGTAAGAATGACTGATTTTTGACCTTAGCATCTGTCAGGTGCAGTTGCAAAGTCTACAAGGATTAATCTTTTCCACAACTAATTTCATGAACATCTTTTTGTTCTGTTCAAAAAACTAGTTAGTGTTGACTAAAAACAGTATTCCAGTAGAGCTCTCTTGATTGTATCCCAGCCAACCTGCGGAATTTGTTTTATCTTTTGTAAGCAGTTTGCATGTGTCTGTTAATTTCTTGCAAAATTTAAGATTCATGGTGTTAGTTTCACTGTGTATCATGGTCATTCGCCTTGGTTTTGAATGTATAATTGTTGAGGTAGTGGGTCTTCAAACCTCTCTCAGAAGTAGGGTAATTGTTTATGTATTTCTAATACTGAATCTCTTCCTTCCGTCTCTTATGTAAACAGCCTATGCAAACATACGTGCTTACTTTTCATGTTCATTTTACTCTTGGTTTCTGTTACTGAAGTGAAGATAATCTGTTTTAGGTGATCCAGTAAGCCACCAGTGATTTATACCTTTTGCACAGCTGTATATCTGAAAAAGTAAATCTGACTTGTAGCTTTAAATAACATAGATAAAGCAATCAGAAAAATTATTTGCAGCAAGGACCTTCTCAGCCTTAGAAAAAATCGTAGAAGAAATTACTGATAACATCTTACTGTAGGACATTATTTTTTGATAGACATTCACAGGCTGATGTATTTTTCAAAGATATCTGTGAGGAAAACAGAAGTTCTCTTAAAACATAGTGTGATTATTTCTTCTAGTGGTATGAAGTAATTGTTTGAGCTAGCAGACACAGAGTTGTTATTTGATCTGGATTTTTTGTTTGCTGTTGCATTGCTAGGATGATGATATTTATCCTTGTGTTGAAGGGTAAAGGTCAGAGGGATAAAGGGATAAATCACACATTAAAAAGATTCCTTGTAGGCTGAATGTAATTTTCAGCAAGACTCTTGCTTTCCTACTTCCCTAATTTCCATGTGAGCGAGCCATAAGCCTTGTACCTGCCAACTGATCTCTCTATGTGGAACCATCCAACTCTCCAGCCTGTCTTCTCTCTTTTTCCTTTCTTTGACTGTTAAGAAGAGACTTATGGCCTCCCAGTGTCCTCAGTCTTCACCTTGCCAGTAAAAAATATTGACTCTTTTTTTTCCCCATTTAGTTTACAGGACATTGAGGCAATTTCTGTAGGTATTAGGATGTAGGCTAAGTATTCATGAATTGTCATGGTTGGTGATTGCTAGAACACTGAGGTTGGATTTTACTGGTGACCTCGACAGAATTATCTCATTGACCTCCAAAAGAATTACTTCTGGATATATTTTTTGTTTCTGTGGGGGAAATATGTGCAAGTGTAGTCCTGCTAAGAGCTGAATATATTCTAGTTTTATGTGTAGTAAGTGATATTACATAGAACTCCGCTTTTCTTTTTCAGCAACTTCCACTGTGTGTATTGGTGTAATTGCAAGAAAAGAAAGCCTGATACCCATGTAAAATCTTTCTGAAGCTTTTTTTGTTGTACAATTTATGTACCTTTTAATATTTTTGAAACCTGTCAGTCAAAAGATACCATGCTGCACAAGAAAAAAAAAAAAAAAAGGAAAAAAGGAAAAAACTCTACCTTACTTGGTCAGAAGCCTTACCTCTTGACTGCAGCATTTACACTGCAGAACATTTAGGAAAGAAAACAGAGCAGATAGGTGGTTCAACGCTGTTTTAACCATGCTTATGGGGTGTAGCTTGCCATACATACAGGGTGTAGCTTGCTGGTATATGGTATCCCTGGTATATCCCAGTATCAGATGTAGCAGGAGCATCCACATTACAATAATGTGATGTTCTATACATCTGAGCTCAGGTTTTTAATTTCCTTATTCTGCCATTATTAGTAGCAAGGTATCTGTTATCTACTCGTTTGCAATCAAAATTAGGATGTATGATAGCTCATGGTAGAATTGGAACATAAGGTGTATTTTTTAAAAATTGGTTTTCGGTAGCTACTCCATCTTACGTTCTTATTTTTCTTTTGGTTGCTTAGGGTTTGAATGCAGTGTTCGATGCACTGGTGATTAACAAGCTAAATGTTTTGGAGTTCATTCAAAAGTTACTACGTAAGGACAAGTTATTGGAGGTGAGTCCTTAGAGGTTTTATTCATTCTTGCTATTCAGACAGTCATGTACTAAAAGACAAAGGTAAAACTTCTGGCAGTTTTGCTTTTGCTGAGAATTAAAAATGAGAGATATTTTCAGTCAGCTAAGTAAGGCAATGAGCTGTGACATCTTCTCAACATGAGTGGTAATGGAATAACGTTAGAAATGCATTGAATATAGAAATCCATTCCATGCTTCTCTCAACAATATCTTTAAAATGTAGTGTGGAAGAGCTGACTGCTTGATGCAACAAGTTCTGCGGGGTCAGAAGCTATAATATGAGCTACCAAACAGGAGACAGTTCCAACTAGCTTGGGAACTTGAAAGTAAAAAATATTTAAGCACAAATAGTCACTAAGGATTGAATTTTTGACTTCTGTTGGTACTACTCTATCTAATATTGGCTCAAGTGGAATGTATTTGTTGTGAGATTGTGATCATAAGCAAATCACAGAAACATTCATCTTTAGGTGAACAATTGGTAACAATCAAATAAACAGCCTACTAGAAAATCACCACTGTTGAACAGCTAAACCATTTGCCTCTCTTGTGCAAGCTTCAGCAAGGCAAAGGAATATTCATTGGAGATTGCATTGATCAGTGTTTCACAGTAGACAAGTCTTGCTCATATTTCTGAGTAACACAAGTCCTACGGGACTTTTAAATTCCTTCACAAAGAGTGAAATGGAAATGTTCTTGAGGAGCTTTGTGGGGAAATCAATGAAACTGGAATCTCTAGAACTGAAACAATAGATTTGGGCAAGAATGGCTGGGGGTTGAAGGAGTACTTCAGGCAGCAAATAAGAATGCTGAAGAATTGAGTTGTGTAATGGGACTAATATCAACTAGCATAAGGAAAAGAAAGAGTCAAGAGCTGTAGGGTATTAATGCAGATCAAGTTCAGAATTAAAGTGTTGGAAATATGTCAGAGGTTAACATTTTTTGGAGGATTACTCTTGAAGCATGAATAGCTCAAACCATTGTGCTTCTGTTTTGTGACTTTTAAACAGTGATGTCTGGGTGAAGAAAGCATTGTGTGTGTCTTTTTTTTCTTATTTTAATAGAAGTAATTAATTGTAGCTCCTACCACCTACAAAAATCTGTTCTGGTCTTTTCTTTGAAGCATATTTAAGGTTTTTGTTTTGTTGAATGCCAGATCTTAACTTCTCTGACTTACAGGTTTTTTTCCTCAGTTTGAGAGATAGGTTTCAGTTTCATGCCAGATTTCAGTTAACTCTAAATCAAAGACCATAAGACATACAGTAATGCTTCTTCAACATCTTAAATTCTGCTTACTAAGAGATTTTGTGATCTGTGAAATGTGGCCTTTGAGGAGCTATGAAATGAAGTCCAGGATAAGAGTTTTTGTTTAGTTACTCTGTAATAAGACATTAATTATCACTATACTGTTTTCCTTCATAGCACAATTTTGTTCCAAAAACAGGTTTTAGGAGTGATTTTCATTGTATTGACTTTGGTTTCTGAGACATGCAAACTGGAAATAGCCATCTGAGCACAAAGGCTATCTTACGTAAAATCAACAATACAAACTTGTTTCCTTAGGCATTCGATTAAGTGTTTTATGATGACTCTGTCATCAACTACAGATATTAAAAACCCATCTGAATATTGCTTTTAAACTTATTTTTCTATCATTTTAGAGAATAAATATCTTCAGCCAGGATACTATTGGATCTCTTACTTTTTGCAACAAGCCTATTTTTTTCTTAGTCTTCAGAAATAAGTAATATTGATCTCCGAAATAATTATGGTGGTGCTTGCTAATTGCATATTGCAATCACAGATAATAATAATCAGCGTGTCAGCTGCTATGGTGGACATATAGAATTTATCATGTATAACTATCAGATAGATTTTTAAAGATAATAGAAGCATACCAAATTAAGGAAGGAAGAAATAAAGGAGAGCTAAAACTGGAGATCACATGACTATATTTTTCAGAATCCAGTCAATTTTTCCATGTAAAAATACAGAGTAAATAAACAGTTTATCAACTTTTCCCTGTTCAGACATGTTCAATGGGGAGGGAAGTGATTCCTCATTTCAGAGAAACTCTCACTTTTGATCTTCTGCATCTCTGATGACTTACTGAGTTGCAGAGGTTAACTTCAGCCATCAGGTTTCAGGTAGCTCTAAGGGAGCCCTACAGCACTGTTACACAGGGACTGGGAGAGAAGCTAGGTCCAGCACTTCCCATCTGAGTTAACCCTTGCTAGCTGGGTGGGGGTGCTGGAAGACTGGGTTTACATCTTGAAGTTCTGATGTGGGTATCACTATAGTTCATTATTTTCTTTCCAGTCTCTGGAAAAGTGTAATTTTACCCCTAAATAGACCTAAGTGGAGAAAAACTTTTGGTGGCAAAAGGTCAATCATAGACATATAAAAAAAAAAATCATGGGAAAACTCTCCTACATTAATCAATTTAATGTGATATATACTAAAGGCTATATTCTTCACAAATTCTGTGTCAAAAATTGATGTGTGAAATTATATCAACTATGAAATTACTCAGGATCTGTAGAAGAGAATACTTCAATACAAGTTTTGATTGATAATGAAATGAAAATGTTTGCACAAAGTATTTTGCAATTAATTGTAGCAAAGCTTGAGACCTTTCTTGTAACTGCAAAAGAAAGACAAATGTCAATTAACAGCCTCTTCTTTCTGAGATGGTCACAAGAAAGATGTGAATATAGTCAGGATGAGAACAAAATATTGTTTGTTTTTCTTTTTTTTTCTTTCTTTCCTGCAGAATGCTGGGCTATTAAGAAAGGGGTTGCTTTTCAGGATAACTCTTCTGATGTCTGGAGGGGCCAGTATACTTTATATCCGCTGGAGGATTATGGGCACGGGGCCACCGGCATTTACTGAAGTAGACAACCCAGCTTCATTTGCAGATAGTCTGTTTGTGAGAGTAAGTTATGAAGTTGATTTTTTTTTTCTGGCAAGCTCAGAGCATTTGTCTGTGTCATCAAATTTAATTTTCTGTGCCTCAAAGAAACAATAAAGCGGGCAGTCTAAACATTTTGAGATGTGTGATGAGTCACCTTCCCTTGTGCTTCTGTGAAGATTTTCTACAATTTGAGAAAAAGAAAAAAAATATATATATATTCTTTGCATTCAATTTAGCATGCTCTGCACACATTGAAGTACATTTCCATTTATTCACTACTTGTCTCATGCATGCAAGGGTTCAGTTTTTGCTAGGTTTCTTCCTTTTTCCACATACTGTATTTGACTTCATCAGTTCTTTCACAATTGAAGAAAATAGCTTAAAGTTCTGGTCTGGTGCATTTGGAGTATGTATCGGCTTTATACCGCTGACTGTATTAAATATGGCTTTGGAGATGAAGACTGAAAGAAAGGTGTTGTCTTCTGACATTTCCTCCTGCTCTGGGAAATTACTCTTTCTAGATGTGGGCATTGGTTGCACAGTACAGAACTGCATTTCCCTGCTCTGAATAGGAGAACCATGTAACTATATAAAAAATAATAATTTCACAGCTGTGAAGTAAGTAAATATACAATTCGATGTAGTATAACAGTATTCGAGGCCTCTTTTGTATAAGAAATATTTGACAATAGCAGAAATGATAGAAAACAAGAACTAAAGTTTCTTCCCCTCACACTTAAGTTTAGTATCAAATAAATGTTTGTTTTCTTTTTGACTGACAGGCTATAAACTATAATTACTACTATTCACTGAATGCATGGTTGCTGTTATGTCCCTGGTGGCTGTGTTTTGATTGGTCAATGGGCTGCATACCCCTCATTAAATCCGTCAGCGACTGGAGGATAATTGCACTAGCAGCACTTTGGTTCTGCCTAATTGGCCTGATATGCCAAGCTCTGTGCTCAGAAGACAGCCATAAGAGAAGGTAAGAGACAGTGATGAATTTTAAACGCCCAGACAACTTGAGTACGGTATTATTTTGTTAAATTCAGTACTGATAATTTTAACAATTCAGTGGAACCAGTGTCTAGCAAATGCAGTTCAAATAAATATTTATAGCTGTCATTACAGTTTATCCCAATTTGGGCCCATCACTGTACACAGGCTAGTGGGAAGCAGACTTAGAGGGGGAGGTATGGATGGCTGCTTTATTTTTCTCCTGAAATAGCATTTTGAGATCCTTAACTCTGTAGGTGGTAAAAAGTAATCTCTGCTCAGAACAGAATAGTCTGCTGTTGCCCTTGCTTCTTATAAGTCATCATCTCCTTTAATCTTCTCTCCTAATTATTAAAGAGAGAGGAGATGTGCCTTGAAAGTAGGTAGAAATGCTGGACATACTATTAAAAAACAGAATGCTGACCATTAAGAAACAACTTGTACTTTACCAAAAGAAACTAAAAATTTGTTGTAAATTATTCTGTCTTATTAAGGTCTTCTGTTTAACTTTTGTAAACTTTTGTCCATTCCTATGGAGTTTATGTATAATTAATTTCTCAGCTCTTTAACTTTTTTCAGCAGCTCAGTCATAATGTGGTCATCCTGTTTTTCAGAGTACTGAATATTTTCTTTTTATTTCTATGGTATTCTGTAATTTAATTTCCTTCCCTGTGTCTCCCCAAAGGCTATCATCCCACTAGACTTCCTTTCCTTTATCCCCATAATCATTTGCACAGATAAAACCATTTTGAAGGGGGTTTACACTTGTTACAAGTGTCTTTGTGTTTTCTTTTAAATACTCACTAAGCCAATATTGCTGGACAGGTGTTGGATTTGTTTTTTTTAGTAAAAATAAAGACAAAAGTAAAGTGAAGGCCAAGGATGATTAGAGAGGAGAAGAGACTAAGAGAAGACCAGGAAAAGAGACCTTACTCTAGATTTGTCATTTACATTACAGTATAGAGACTTATTTGTAATAAACTGGAGTAGAAAACTACCATGCCTGTGGCCTGGCATGGACATAGGGTTCCTATTCTCAGTTGTCTAAGTTTTCTATAGTGCATAAAATGTTATCTGCTGAGTGTTACTCATTCCTAACATAGGTACTTAAAACAGGGAAGATGATCTGCCTTTGAGAAGTCCCTCTCTCCAGTGACTGTGGGGAGTGTAGATGAGTAACTTTCACCTGGTTAAACACAATGGATTCTTCTATTGATGTCTTTGTTAGGAAAGACAACACACTCAGTAGGAAACTTACCTAAGTTCTTCTTTAAGTGACCTGTATTTTCTTCCCTATATTACTGTCTTAGTAGCTCCAAAACTAGACAGATAGCTTTTATCATTAACTTTTTTGCCCATATATTTTAATAGGAATTATGTCATTAATGCTTAATGGGTTTATTTTTTGCTCTGGAAGCATGAACACTGCTTTTCTGGGAATTATAGCTAGGATTTTGAGACTCCCTGATAGAAAGAAGTGTCAAAATGTTTTTGAAACATAATCTGATTTTGTTATTTAGCTCCCAAGGGCTGCTTTTGAACACCCTGCTGCATATGCACATCTTTCTGTTTTTTAATAAAGTTTGTGTGTTAAGTGGGAAAGGTATTCTATGAAACTTTGTGATTAATTTGAGAATCTTTCTTGTTTGCAGAATTCTTACACTGGGACTTGGATTTCTTATTATCCCTTTTCTTCCTGCAAGTAACCTGTTCTTCCGTGTAGGATTTGTTGTTGCAGAGAGAGTCATCTACCTCCCCAGTATTGGCTATTGTATTCTGTTTACATACGGATTTACTCTCTTGAGTAAGCAAGCCAAGAAAAAGGTACTATCAAAACAGTCATTAAGGCTGATGATGAAGTGTTTCAGTTGAA
This sequence comes from Heteronetta atricapilla, assembly GCA_011075105.1. Taxonomy (NCBI): domain Eukaryota; kingdom Metazoa; phylum Chordata; class Aves; order Anseriformes; family Anatidae; genus Heteronetta; species Heteronetta atricapilla. Next base: position 150,730,672 of record CM021731.1, read on the forward strand.
TAGTTTGGTTCTTAACTTGTTTCTCTTTCTTTAAGAAAATTCTTGCTGTCGCAGTACTTGGAATCTTACTGATAAACGTTATGCGCTGTGCACTCCGCAGCAGTCAGTGGAGGTCAGAAGAACAGCTTTTTAGGAGTGCACTGTCTGTGTGCCCTCTAAATGCAAAAGTAAGTCAGTTGTGGACTTTTAATCTTTTTTTTTTTTAAGAAAGCGTTTTGAATTTTGGGGTGGAAGAGGTCATGTGTAATTGATGTATTGTGGTATAATAGACCTCAGTCTTGATTGGGGCAAAAATACAACATATCAGACACCTAAATTGTGGCGTTAATGCAGTCAGTACATAGTGCGCAGTCAATACCAGACAGTGCAAATTACAATTTTGTATTGTTCTGAAACTGTAATTCAGAACTTGGGGGTGGGAGTGAGGAGGGAGAGGAGAAAGGGAAATATACCTCAGGAAAAAGCATCCAGTCAAATCAGATGTGCTAGAAAAATCTCTTAAAAGGATTGTATGCATAATTGCAGATTATTACAGCAAAATATCAAAGAGGATGTAAGTAAGTTGAAGTGTATTCACCCGAATAATTCCTATATTATGATTTTAGAATCTTCTTTCTGTACCTTCCAGTAGTGTGTATAGCCTGCACAGCTAAGGGAGAAAGAAGCATATCATCTGTTTAATTGCTGGACATGGGGTAAAATGTCCAGCATCTGCTCCTATTTCTGCTCTTTAACAGCGGCTGAATGAGCTAGGTAGTCTTCAGACACAAGCATTGAGGAAAGCTGCAATATCCCTTGCAAATCTTAGAGAGGGAAAAAGTCAGAGATGGGACTGCACTGAGCATCAGTGTAGCATGGTAGACTCCATCTAGCCTGCCATTAGAGGTGAGGTATGCAGCAGTCCTTCAATAGCTGAGACTGGGATCTGTTAGAGTGTACCACAGAGCCCTGATGTTGTCTGAATTTTAGGACGCGCTATCTTCAGTGAGCCTCAGAATAGGAATCCACAGCTTGGTAATAACACACTGATGTTCTAAAAGATTAGATTTCTGTAACTTAGAAAATACAGATGAAGATAAAGAGTTTAAACAGCCAAGAAATGCTCAACTGTGTGAAGGGAATGATTAAACATAGCACATACTAGAATACAAATAGGCATCAGTGAGCTCTAAAAGGCATTTATGATCAATATTTACAGCATGGTGATATCTTTGAATAATCTCAGATTTTGATACATAGAAAAAGAGCTGTAGTATTTTATTGTGGCAGTAGTAGGCAACCATCTCCTTTTTAATGATGACCTCAGTGTATCTTGTCTTCTGAATGATAAGTGCATACTATAAATGGAGCAAATGCAATCTGCTTCTTTGTGTATAGCTCCATCCATCTGCTATGGCAAGAGTACTTTAGACAGATCCCCACTCTGCCTGTGCTCCAAGGTCCTTGGACACAAGCCATGTCTGGCTGGGAAGCTGTGTAGCTGTGTTCGCACAGTGCTGTGCTTGAGCCGATAAGCTGTGTGCAAGCTACTGAACTAATGCAGCTGGTTCAAAGCCAATGAGTGTACAGGGAAAATGAGCTTGTGTTTGTCAACACTGGGCCCTCTAGACATGCCTGGACTGTATTGCTACTTGCGACAGCTTGCACAAATGGAGAGCATGGTGATGTGTACGGGGAGGTTTTTATAGACTCACATTCCAATTTTCTTTAAGGAGTCACTTTGAAATTGCATTAGTAGGGAACTTTGCTAGGCAAGAGTGTTAGAGAGTCCATGCCTAAAAGCCAGTCTTTTTTTTTTTCTTCATGGACTTCAGTCAATTTTGACCAAGATAAATGTAAAAAATGGAGCTGGGTTCCATTTTTATCTTTCTTGTCATGATATTGCAGACTTCCTTTAAAGATGACTCCACAGGACTTTTCATTGGTCCATTTATTTCAGTGCAAGGCTGATGCAGACCAGGAGATGAATGTAGATAATAACATGTTTTTTATTATTTTTCTTGGAGCATCTTCAATATGTGTAAAGTGCTCATGCTTTAATTCCCCTATGTAGCAGGGGCCTAGAATCTCCAGGTGTTTAATAACTGCCAAGAAAAGCTGCAGCTCCTAATTCAAGCTTTGTAGTACAGCTCTTCTGAATTCGAAATCATCTGTATATGAGCAGTGTAAGATAAATTTATCTTGATTCTAAATAGTGCATTCTCTAATTTCAGACTTACCTTCTTTGAATATCTTTCTTAAATAGAGGTGTGGAAGCTGCAATAAATCAGATTGTCTGGCATAGTAGCAAACCTACCTCCTTTCACTGATGGATGCATCTGGCTCGAGGTGGTGAAATTTAGTATCATTTTTGATAAACATGGCCTAGTAATTTTGGAATGTGTTGGAAATAAGCAGGTACCATAATGAAGTTAGAGATTTTTGACTTTAAGTTGATGATACAGAGCAGTCTGGCAGCTCTGTGTCTAAAGAGAAACTGTTGCATATTTTTAAATATATATGTTTGTGCATTTATTTATTTGAGAGAGAAAAGAGCATGTTATAGCTATGTCCAGGAGTATGTCACTCTTGCTTGGTCCCATGCTTAAGCTGGTTTGAAAGGTGGTTAGACTGTATACAGTGTATAGTATACATTTTGAATACACTTAACAGTATTTTGCTTAGATGAGCAGACGGTGCCTGTATTCCATTTCTATTTTTTTCATACAGTATAGGTTCACTGAATTCCTGGAGTTCAGTGGTGGTAAGCACTAGTGTGAGTTAGAGCTAGGCCTCCTTTTTCTACTAAGGCAGATTTTGTGAACAGTTATATAGACTGTTTCCACCTGATATGTTAATAATATGCTACAGGTAGTTTATAAATTTGGAATGATTCCGTGCTAATGGCTTAGAAAAGGCTCACTGGATCTAATTCAGAATCTTTTCCTTGATGTCAGTATGTTGCAAGTTAATCCTGGAGTGCTTTGTTGAAGTACTGGAATATCTAATTACAGGCTATGAAGAAAGCCTAACTACAGTTTTGCCATATCAGACTAGTTACTGGCTTGGGATTCATCCCCTTAGCTTTAGATGTCTACATGTGAGCAAGCCAGATAGGCTCCCTTTATAACTGGGAGGAGAAACTGTCCCTTTTAGCATGTTTTGTCATCACCTTGAGCTATGTGACTGTCACAGGCCAGAAGGACTGCACCCTGTTCTATGTGTTTCTTTCCACTGATTCTGCAGACGTCCCGACAACTGCCTCAGATATGGATGCATAAGGTGATACGAGATTTTGCCCTTTTACTGCTGTTCACTGTTTCTAGACATTGCTGTATTGCTCTTCACTCTCTGAGTTTGATGCACATTGTTTCCTTTAGATTTTTGAAGATTATTCCTGAAGATTATTTCATCTTGTTGGCTTTTTCTGCCATGCAGTGAGTTACTGTTGGAAATGTCAAGTGACTTTCTTCTTCCCTCTTAGCAAAGCCAGGGCAATTTTTCAGAATCCAGAGACAGTTCTTACTTCTGGATGACTTCTTCTAATTAATTATATAATTAAAATTTGCAAGAATATCATTAAATACGTGAGAAATGTGATCTTTTTTTTTTTTGTAGATTGGAAATAGCTAAATTTAATGTGAACAGTTAATATTCTACTTGCCACCAGCTTTCCTTTACCACATAGAATTAATAAAAGCAATTTTTAGGAGGAAAACACTTCAGTAGCAAAACCTCTGAAATGCTGAGGAAGTAAGTTACAATACTCTGAAAAGAATGTGCTACTAACCATTCTTTGTTCTTAATGCTTCAGGGCAAACTTATATCTCTGATAATAGTTTGCAAAGACAAGCTGTTCTAATACTGAAAATGTACAACAGAGTCTTGAGACTGTTTTTCAATTCTTGGGCTAGGCTGTGGTGCCATGGTTGTGTTAACTTTAAATATGGCATGCCTGTTGAGATAACCAACTTTTCTCGTGGGGTATTTTTAGCACATTCCTCTTTCCTAATTGCCCTCATTGCAGAGAATGCTGTGTTGTTATTCATCCCTGATTAGAGCTATTACTGTAAAGTAATTACCTGTTTAAGTTTGATAAAGGAGCAAGTAGGCATAATGTAACATGTCATTTCCAGTTGATATCCATCATTAATGCTCACCTAAAACTGAAATGGTGTATCTGCTCTTAAATGTTTAATCAGAAAAAGGAAAATCCTTTCCCAGGTTGTCCTGGGCAGTATCAATCAAAGGCAGAAGAAACATCTCTCTTGAGATTAAATTTAAAACATTGCACTGCCCCCCTCAATTTTAAAAGGCAGGTTCTTCCCTCCCACTGGCATATAGAAAGTGCTTGTCCCCACGTTGAGCAGATGGGGTCATAGGAGAGATCAAGGAGAATTACAGCCTTGTGCTTAGCGGAGGGCACATAGATTGTTGTAACTCTGGTTGGGGGAAGTAGGGCAAAAGGCTCATCTTGGCAGCTCTCTCTAATGGCAAAAGAAGTTTGATACATGGCTGTTCAGCAAAAGTAACCTGCACCTTTCAAGTGATTCTGTATGCCTAGAAACAACTCCTGACTCTGTTTTTAAAACTTACTACATTTAAATATATATATATTTATATTTACTGCATATTTACTCATTGAAAATTGTCTTGACAGCTCTTTTTGTCATTGGATGTTTATGTTAGGCTGAGGGGTTCTTTTGGTTCACTAGTTAAAATTTTTCTTCTCTTACTTTCATTGTCACCAACATATTTAGAGGAGCTAAGGCTTCAATTTGTCTTGAAGGGAAGCTAGGAAACATACAACAAGGAACTCTTCATTTTCAGGAGTATTGCTTAGAAATATCACTTCCTTTCACAAAGAAAATGTATCTGAGGACAGAAGAAATACACTGTAAATAGTCTTGTTATTGGTTTTAATACTATAATACATCTTTCTAGTTCAGTTCACAAAATATGTATGTACACTTAATATTTCATGTCATGTTTTCACTTTAAATAATTGATATCTTTTGGATTTTTGCAATACACACAATTCTGTTTACATGAGAAAAATATGTTTTCCACTGCTGCTTTAGACAGAAATGGACGTTAAGAAGCTCCACACTTTTAAGAAACTGAGGAATAAGTAGAATCAGAAAGTGCAATGCCGACGGGTTGTTCATAACACAAGATAGCTAAAACGTATTTTTTTATTTTTTTCTTGTATGCTCTGTCCTCAGTCTTTTAATCAATTTTTTGATTTTAGACCTTGTCATATTTTTATGAATGTACAAAGGAAGTCCCAGAATTTTTATTATTTTTTTTACTTGAAAGCTGTACTAGAGCTTTTATGGGATGCTGAATTTGTGTGCCTTACAGCCTAAGGAGCTGCTTCTGTGAAAACTTAGTAAGCCTTACAGCATCTTTGCTATCTTTAAAACCAGTTAAACTACTTTTTCACTTATTCTAGAGAGCATGGAAAATAGTTTTAATTTGATTTGTTGATGGTATGTTACAGCATAGTCACAATCACGTAGAGGTGGAATTCAGTGACTAAATACTATAACAGTTAGATTCAAGCATAATCGTGTGTGTTGGATCAATGGGTCCCAGGTATTGCGCCAAACACAATGAGAATTAATCCTTTGATGGACACATGAGATGAAGTACTTTTTTGACTGTATAATGTGAATTAGAGTTATCTAAATGTATTACAAACCTGTTTATATACTTCAATCTGAAGTAATTTCAGCACAGTATTTTTGAGGAGATTTAAATTAGATTTTCGAGGTATGGAAAAAATTACAGTGTGAGAGTTTGTTTAGATGAGGCATACAACTTAATTTCAAATAGTAAGGTAATTTATGGAATGAATTCTGGTCTAGTTGCAGAGAAGTCTATTTGCAGGACTTGGTACTCAAAGCACTTTTATTTCTAAATTTCAGTCTTCCTTTGACCAGGGAATGTAGTCTTAAATTAGGATACGAAATGTCTTCTGATTAAGATTTTTTTCTTGAAATTCCTACCTAATCCTTTAATCATTATCATAAATTCAAATGATAAGGATCTTCTTCCCTGTAGTTATCCCAAAGCCCTTGATCTTCCCTTCATTCTCTGCTTTTTAACAGTCAAGGTCTTCAACATGATGCCACACACATTTTTTTTTTCCAGAAATGTTGTTTCTTGCATTATTATATCAAGACAATAATATTTGGGTCTTTTGCAGGGTGAATGCTGGTTGGCATTCTTTGTGGGTTTTCTTTGTTTTGAAATACGGAGCTTAGCTTAATTTTTCTGTTAATGTTTTTTTTTTTCTGGCTTATGCTATAGTGAAAGCCAAGTTTAATCAACACATATTGCTTTAGTTTATCTTCTGCTATGCTAGATTTGAATGAGTCAGCCTTTCTTTTAGTCATCTGGCAAATAAATGAAGGACAAGAGGTGTCCATATAAAAAGTCTTAGAGACAGTGTCATGACCTCATTTATAATACCAGGGAGTGAAAAATCTTTCTTAACTAGCTAGAACAGGTAAGTTGATTTATTAATTTATTCCTCAGATTTTATCTTGCTGTTTTCATTGTCTGTATTGTCCAGTCTTGCGATCCACCTACAACACAGAGCAGTAATGAATGACAAAAATTCTGACTGTATTTGTAGTAAGAATTTTTAGCAACTTGACTCCACAAAATATCTGACTGTATAGCATCTGGCTAAAAAGTTCATCTGTGTTTTCAGGTGCACTACAATGTTGGCAAAAACCTGGCTGACAAGGGAAATCAAAGTGCTGCAATCAAATACTACAGAGAAGCTGTAAGGTATTCAAAATTTTACTGCTTTATTGAACTATCCTAAAATGTCTTTAAGGTTTAACAGGGAGAAAATGCTTAGGTATTCATTTTCATGTTCTGCAGCGATGCAGAGCTAACGATTTGCATAAAGGAATGTGTCTCCTATACATAATAATAATCTCTTAAATTTTACATTTTAGGTTGAATCCTAAATATGTACATGCCATGAACAACCTTGGAAATATTCTGAAAGAAAGAAATGAGCTCCAAGAAGCAGAAGAGTTGCTGTCTTTAGCTGTACAAATACAGTATGTTTAGAACAAAGCCAAGCAGTATTTTGCACCAGCTGAGCAGAAAGGATACAATGGGATCTTCTGTTCAAAGTGTTCAGTTGTCATCTCTCTTTTTTTTTTCTCCAATTTATTCAGACCTGATTTTGCTGCTGCATGGATGAATCTAGGAATAGTACAGAACAGTTTAAGAAGGTTTGAAGAGGCAGAGCAAAGCTACTGGACAGCAATTAAACACAGGAAAAAATATCCAGATTGTTACTACAATTTAGGGCGGTTGGTGAGTATTTTTGAATAAATTATTGCTATTAGAGTAAGCTGTGTGTGCATATATTTCTGCGATGTTGTTAAATCCTGATCATTATTCCAATTTAATCGATTTGTAGTTCAGGGTGATTTCCTACTTTCAATAGCTTTTTCTATTGCTTTCCTAGTATAATTCCTTTCTTATCACCTTTGGTAGTCCTATTTTCCATGTAAAGACTTCTAACCAAAAATATAGATTGTGATCTTTTGTTCAAGAGAGATTTTTAATCATTTCTCAATATCAGACTGCTTTACAGTCATGAGTATATTCCAACAAATTGTTAGGTAGTAGAACTATGCAAAAAATTATTTCAGATTCATGGAAATACTTACAGTAAATATTTACTTATTCTCTTGTCTAGATTTCTAAATTGCATGCTAATTTTCTTCCCCACCTTATTGGTGCGTATGTATCTGACTGGCTTCCAGAGAAAAAAAGAAACGTAAAAGTGAAAAGAATATATACCAGTCTGTCTTCCTAGTATGCTTTTTACATTTCTTATTTTTATCTGTAAGAGCAAGTTTTACTAGAACAGAGAGAGAGATTAATAATCCTGCTGCCTTTAGTTCATAATTGGAAAGTAAAGTAAATCAGAGTGAAATTACTGGAGTTTTCTTTCTTTTTAGTATGCAGATTTGAATCGCCATATAGATGCATTGAATGCATGGAGGAATGCTACAGTTCTGAAACCAGAGCATAGTTTGGCTTGGAACAATATGATTATATTACTTGATAACACAGGTATAAACCCATTGGAATATTTTAATGACTAATTCAGTGTCTTTCAAAACTCAGTTTTATGTGCATTTATCTAAAAGGAGTTCTGCTTATTTGGCTACCAAGATAATCTCCATAAAAATTAGAATGCTTTCTAACTCAGTGGTGTTAAAGCATCACTTGAAATCCAGCCCACTGATTGCATTTCTGTCCTCATTTGAAATGACATCATTTTGCAAGCATGTTTTTATTAGAGACCAAACTTCAGAACTCTAAAATCTATGCTTTTGTTCTTCTAGAAGTGTTATTTGTTGAAAGTAAAATGGAGGCTTTCTGTTGTCTGATTCTGTAGGCCTTTATATTTGTGTCAGAGATACCTGGTTTTTCTTTTAAAACACATGAAATAATCAGCCCTTCATATGTAATGTGTGTGCTTGCAGCATGAAAAGTAGCTAGTAAGGCTGTGTTAAGATGCCTTCTCTTTTTCCACTATGTGGGCTCCCAGGCAATCTAGCTCAAGCAGAAGCAGTTGGAAGAGAGGCCCTGGAGTTAATACCTAATGATCATTCCCTTATGTTTTCTTTGGCAAATGTACTGGGGAAATCACAAAAATATAAGGTAGGTAACTAGAGCTCTGTGTTGGTTTCTTTTGTTGTTGTGGTGGTAGTGGTAGTGTTTCTTTAACCTATGTATAAACTCAGTGTGTATTTCTGTAGAAACTGTTTGAGGAAGTCATCGCAGACTGTGACTTTGTCAGGATTCAGTGCTCATTTCTGTCATGGAATTGTTGTGTGACTCTGGCCTAAATTCATCTCACCTTATTTTAGATGTCTGTTTTTGGAACATTGCTGCCCTGAACTATGTCAATGGTCATTGAAGAGAAATAGGCTCTTAAGCACACTAGAGGGCAGTTAAGGTCTTATTGGTTCACTGGTTCTCTCCGGAGAGAACCTCCTCTGATTTGAAGTCCTTGGTTCAGGGTCCAATATTAGATGTGATATGTTAGTTCTTGTGCTCTTTCTATGTAAGGCAACAAGGTTTACCATTACCCGATATGAATTCTAGCCTCTTTACCTCAGAAGCCATCTAAAATGAAGATATCACAGACTCTCTAATCCCAGGTTGAGGATGGGATACCTAAGTAACCACAGAATATTATGGTATGTTCATACGTAGAGCAATCTATTGAACTCTCCCTTGAATATAGTTGGCCAGCTAGCCTACTTCAGTATTAACTACTTATGTTTAAAAGTAGTAAATGTAATGCAGTTGAGGTCAGAGAAGTATTTTCCAGAAGGAATTGTATGAACATTCAGAGAATAAATTATACATAGTTAATATTTTTTGTTATTTTAATTGACTCTGTAGTTAGATGCAGGCAATAGGGACAAATAAATAATGGAGGAAATTTTTTGTATTCTTCAGAAAAACATCATTTACTGAACCATGGCTCTTGGGGGGGTTGATGGCTTTTTGACATGTTGTAATGTTAGCAGTGCTGAAGGAAATTCCTCAGTGTAAGTGAAGTAAGATCTTATGATGTTAGACTTCATAGACTTGATAGAATGGATGCATTTTTTTTCCCACCAATGACTGTGTCCACTAACATTTCCAGTCTTGTCCAAATGTGGAGTGATGACCTGTCCATATGTCAGAGGCCATGGCAGGCCTAACACCTCGTTTGTTTGTGTTGCTGTTACACACCACATTGCATTTTCTCTAGGCTGTCAGTTTCATTTTTTGTACACTCTATTGCTGTTCTCTTTCCACCTGAAGCTGTTATAAAATATATTTTTAGGTTACGTTAACAAAGTTCCAAAAGGATACAAATTAACATCCAGAATGTATAAGGATAACATTATGGAGGAGTTAATTGCTGGTATTATTTTGATGAGTCATGAGTGTGAAAGAATAGAGTATTGTACAGTTATGTAGCAAGAATAATATGCAGCCTGACAGAATAAAAAATGTTTATAAAGAAGTAAGTGGAAAAAATAAGTGAAAAACTAGTGAGGAAACTTTTTCCAGGTATAGGAAAAACAAGTCTGTCACAGTGGATTTAAAAAATAAAGAAGCAGGTAGTGCTTTTGATGGCTAGTTCTGAAAGGTTATTATGCTGCATGGGAATGCATTGGAGACAGTGGAAATGATGGTGGGAGAAAATGAAGCTTTCAAGTCAACATCCTGAATAAAGCAGAAGGTGCAGTGGAGCCCAGGGAAGAAAGGAGGGAGCCACTGACAGTTTTAATAGTTCAACAGGGAGTAGTAGGTTTGTGCAGAGCAAAGTATAACTTATCTAGTAACTTGAAATTGATGAGTTATAATAGGGAGAGCCAACTAAGGGCATTGGAAAGTGCACTTAGAAAAAGTAATGATAGCTGTAGCTGTATTTTGCATGGACTGGAAACTAGAGATACAAGATTGTTAGTGTTTTTTGTTTGGTTGGTTGTTTTTTGTTTGTTTTTGTTTGATTGTTTGTTTTAAGTGGGAGAATATAAAATGAAGGTAAAAAGAGTGGGAGATTAAGATTTTTTGCCCCAACAACATGTAAAAACAGAGAAGTGGATGGCTCTTTAAGGATTTTTATTGTGTATGGGAGGGGAGGGGAAGACGGGGGATTGGAGGCTGTCAGGGTGATGGAGGTGATTTGCAGAGGGCTGCCTGGCTGTGTCTGTTGTGTTGCATAACCTCAGGCATTTCATTTATTAGGTTACTTGTTATGTGTCTGTTTAAAAGTTGATACTACGTTGGCTCTGTTGCCATGAAGTAAGTTTGGGGGGGGGGGGGGGTTGTTGTGCTTTTTAGGTTTTGTCTTGGTTTTTGGTACTTCTTACTTTAAAAGGCACCGAATTGAAAAGATTTTACTATTATGAAAGAGTTCCTTCAAATAAGTACACAATATTCTTCAGTTTCAAATGCTGTTTTCAGTAGATGGATTTTCTGAAACCAAAAAAAAGTCCCCCAACTCATTACAATTTCTGTTTGTATCTATTCATGAATGATTTATTGTTTCAGAAACAAAAGCACATAAAGGATGAGCTGTTTTGGTGGTTTTGCTTTTTTTAAAAAAATTAACATCTATTATATCAAGTCTGATTTCTCATTTAAGTGCTTGTTCTTGTTGCAATGGACAGAGAATCAAGCTATCTTTAGTTCTGTGAAAATATGTATGCTGTATTTTTGTTATGTATACATCTATGCTTTTTCTATAAGAAGTACAACAAATTGGAAACATTCAGCACTTTTTCTATTTGAAATAAAGCCAGACAACAATTTTGTGCTGTGGCCTTGGCAGCAGATGGAATGCAGTGTGCTTTCCCAAAGCCTTTGCTATACACAGCGTGCAAGTTTCTTGACAACACTTGATTTAAAGCTTAGGCAAGACAGAATCATTTGAAATATCACCGGATGTACCGGCATGTATATTTATTCCATATATCTGCAATAATATGAATGTGATGCACCTTAAATAGCCTTTAATCAGACAGTATGCTTCTACAAGCAAAGCAGTGGCAGTAAGAGTGTCTCCAGTATGTGGTTGGAGATATGTACAGTAATGAGAGTCAGTCAAATCTGAGCATGTTTTATTATATTTTCTGGGAATGCACTGCACATGTTGTCCCATCATAACATCAGCAGTGAAAGGGTGAGTCTGTACACTAGCTGCTTCTCCTCTGTGTAGGTGACAGCATTCAGGCATAAAAGGGAGGTAATTGGACAGCACAGCTTTCAGTCTGTTGTTAACCTGCCCAGTAAGGAAAGCAGAAGTTTACTTAGTAAATTAAAATACTAGAAATTGCAGTGGAAAAAATACAAGTTTTAGGACTTCTACTGAATGGCTTCAAGTGCCATTCTGCTGTTGATTTTTAAGTATTGGTTGGGAGTATATAAAGAGGTTATCTTGCAATACCACGAGGCTTGCCAAATGTTTGAATCTTGGGATGTTTCTCCAGTGACTGAGTTAAAATCATAACATATTTTTGACTGGAAAGGGACATCCAAAGGTCATCTAGTCCAATCCCTGACCAAGCCAGGCACCAGGACATGCATGGGGACACCCAGCTTGAAAGCAGCTCTGCAGAAAAGCACAGGAGGTCCTGGTGGACACCAAGCTGAGCATGAGCCAGCAGTGTGTCCTTGCAGCAAAGAAGGCTAAGTGTGTCCAGGGCTGCATTAGACAAAGTATTGCCAGCAAGTCAAGGGAGGGGATCCTTCCCTTCTACCCAGCACTGGTGAGGTGACACCTGAGGACTGTGTCTAGTTCTGGGCTCCGTGGTGGTACAAGAGAGACAAGGACATAGCAGAGAGTCCAACAAAGGGCCATGAAGATCAGAAGGGACTGAAGTACCTCTTGTTTGAGGAAAGGCTGAGAGAGCTGGGACTGCTTAGCCTGGAGAAGAGAAAGCTCAGAGGGAATTTTCTCAAAATCTATAAATACCTGAAGGGTGGCTGCAAAGAAGGAACTAAGCTCTCTTTGTTGGTGCCTAGTGACAGGACAAGAGGCTATGGACACAAACTGCAACAGAGGAGATTCCTTCTGAACATCGGGCAGCACTTCTGTGCTGTGTGGGTGATGGAGCACTGGTACAGGTTGCCCAGAGAGGCTGTGGGGTCTCCTCCTACTACTGTCTTCAGTAGCTGCCTGGAGATGGGCCTGGACAACCTGTGCTGCGTGGCCCTGATGGAGCAGGGGAGTGGGACCAGATGACCTCCAGAGGTGCCTTCTAGCCTCAGCCATCCTGTGATTCCTGCCAGTCCATTTGTCCATCCTATCTAGGTCTGCAGGGTAGCCTTCCCCTCCAGTGTACTGACCACAGCCCTTCCAATTAGGGGCTATCTGTAATGTTCCTGATAGCACATTCAGTCTCGTCACCCAAATCATTAATGAAGTGTTTAAACACAGCGGGTCTCAAATAGCTCAAATAGTTCATCTAGGTACATTAATAATAGGGTATGAGAATGATAAAGCTGATGATGATATGAAGGAAAAGCAAAGCCAAAACTTGTACTAAAGAATCATATATTGCATAAATTTGTGGGCATCTGGTTCCCTTGTTGTCCTTCTACAGAAAAAAAGTATGTCCTACAAAAGGATTTGTTGAGAACCCGAGGTCTTTTATAATTTCCTTGACTTTACAAAACAAAGGCACTTTCTGCATCAGTCTTTCTCGGCTTGAGAGTGACAGCCTTAGCTGTGCTCTGGAATGCTTTGAAAGCATGAACTTTGGGTTTGAATTTGGACATACCAGGAAGCTCTAAAGTCACTCAAAGTTGAGTCACTGAATCTTAATAGCAGAAACTTCTCACCTGCAGGGCCCTTATGGAGACTTATGTCATACTTCTCAGAAGAACACAGCAGAATCAAAAATTTGGCTGATAGGTTTTCTTTTTTAGCAGAGCCTGTGTGGTGCTGTGCAGTTTTAAATAGCAAAGGCTTAGTGCAAAGGAAAGGCCTTTTCCCCAGGGTTGTTCTCAAATAGCTTGGACATGAAGTCTGTGCATTAGAACAGGTAATTTTATCTCTAGGTAATTTGCCCTGAAACCAAATGAGCAACCTTCTGTAAAGCACAGCATAGCCCAGGGTCCGTGTGAAATTGTTTTTCTAAAGTATCTATTCTTGTATGCAAGTGAGTAAGCATGGTCCATTTGGATTGGGAAATATCTTTCTAAACTTATACAGGAACTGTGCTCTGGAACAAAAGTGTCTATATCAGCAGCTAGTTTGGTAAAATAAAAATGTTGAATTAGGGAATTAACTTAGCAGTAAATTGTTCTTGTGAATATTTGGTGAGAGTTTAGCTTTTCTAACTACTCAGACATCAACAGTCCTAAGAGCACGCACATTGAAGCTGGGAATATGGAAAAGGTTGCTTGTGAGAAATGTGAGGAACAGTTCAATTGGTTTCATTTTTAAGAAACAGACACTCTGCTATTCTTCACTGAGAACCATGTTGAAACATCTGTTTGAAGGGTTTTTACTGGAAAGCTCCTGCCTGAAATGGTAAAATTGTTAAAGGGAAAGCTGTCTAAATTAGTTTTCTCAGATGCTACATTATATGATGCTTGTTTTGATTGAATGAATAGGTAAAACTTCAGCAGGTAATGTTTGAAAATGTTATAACTATGGGGGGGAAAAAGTTAAACTGCTTTACTTGTGCTTCACTTTTAGCTCTCAGCTAAAATAATGTGAGCCTGTGAAATCTTGGTACTTGTACTACTGTTGCTGTTTTCTGGATGGTACAGCCACCTGAACTACAGGATCGTGCAGGCTTGATTTTACATACTGTGGCATCATAAAGCTATGACATAGTTTGGGGTTTCTTTCAGTTACAATTTTGTGTACACTTTGTATGATTTTATATACTGCAAGAGTAGACTGTCCTGTTGACTTGTTCTTCTAAATTATTCAGGAATCTGAAGCATTGTTCCTCAAGGCAATTAAAGCCAATCCAAATGCTGCCAGTTATCACGGTAATTTGGGTAAGAGTTTTTCTACGTCTTATCAGCTGTATTGTTTGTTTGCTTCATATTTGTTGTGTTTTAAAAGAAAAGGCAATCTTTTGAGCCTTCTTCCTGCTGGGCAGATTTCTATTTTACTTCCTCGAAAAACTGCCAGCCAGAGAAGAACAGGGCACCAAACCAGAAAAGCTGTCACATGATATGACAGATCAAGAGGGCTGCACAATCCAGCCCAGGGGTAGCTGCACTTCAGTGGCTGCAAATTGGTTCATTTATGCTACGCTTGTAACCCGCAATGAGCTCACCAGATAAGAGCTGCCATTTATGGCTACAGTGTAATTCATTCCTTCATCATTCCCATGCCAGTTCAGCTCCCAGGCTTTGCTCCTGCATTTGGCAACAGAACAAGCAGCTACTGTGCCACCAGCCAGTGAGAGACCCTCACTGGAAACAAATGCCTTAATGTTGTTTTCCAAGTGATTGGCAAGACTGTGCATTATTCAACAATATTGCTAACGAAATTCTTCACTGACGTTCCAGCTGTGCTTTATCATCGCTGGGGAAATCTTGACTTAGCAAAGAAGCACTATGAAGTCTCTCTGAAGCTTGATCCTATGGCACCCGGGACCAAGGAAAACTACAACCTCTTAAGAAGAAAATTGGAGCAATTGCAGAAGAAAGGCGGTGCCTGATGTTTCTTTTCAGGTTGTCCGTGCATGCTGTTTACTGTTAATGTTACATGGTTACTTTTGACCATGTAAAGGATTCAGTCACTGTTTCTCAAAAATAACACCACCACCAGCAATGCACATGAATGTCCAGTTAAGCCCTCCTACAGATTCTAACATTTCAGCTGGAGTTTGGAGGATCTTTTTATTTTTTTCTCCTGAACTGCTTTTAAAGTCCCTTAGAACACTTTTATAGGTATACGAAAACGATGCAGATGGATTCACAGCTGTGAATAAATAGCAATATTTGCTTTCACTTGCAATTTGATATCTTCATCTGACTTTTTAGTAGCAGGATGAATATCAGAAGGCAGTTTTATTTCTGAAAGTGTTTCTGGAAAAAGTGCAATTTCCTGCTTAAACCCTGATCTTTTCAAGTATGAAGAATATCTGTCCACTTCAGTTTTATTACTGCTTTCTACTGCCAGTCCTGCAGAGACAGTGGAAGAATGGATTCTCTCCAGCACATCAGTCTGCTCTTGTAATCTGAGTAACGCCCCCTTGTTCTTGTTTCTGGCTCCACCATTTGAAGTGTAGGATTTGTACAGGTGTAAATGGGTACTGTAAAAGGTTTGTCAGCCAGTATACTGCTGAGGTATGCTTGAGTGAAGAAAGTACTCCTAGATTTAAGGCAAAGATTTTAGCAAGCAGCAAAGGGACGAGAACAAAGTTTAAATGACAGAGGGGTAAGCTAGAGTTTCTGTTCTTGCAGGCCAGGCTCATCTAGTATAGACAGCTTCGGCCACAAATCAGCTCTCACAGACAGTCAGTGGTCTAAACACTGTATAGCATCTACAGGAGCTAATTCCTGTGGCTTTAGGCACTGCAGTGCTTTCTGGTTAAGGACATAACTTTTGGCTCCTACATTGTTGGTAAATGGAGAATTTCTGTGAAAAAGTAACTGGGCAAACAACCTGACCATGGCTATTGAGGTATGAACTGGAAGGAACTCTGATTCCATTTTTGTCTCCCATGGCTCATGAGCTTGCGAAAGAGACAGTTAAATAAGCATAGCTGTTAATATGTAAACTGATCACGTTGATGCGGGATGATTCAGAGATGGTACCCATTGATACAGTGACACTTTTCAAAATGTGTTATGCTTTAATACATGTTTAAACTCTGGCTGTCCGAAGTTGTTTGTCTTGTGCCAGTATTTACAATCCTACTTCAGGAAATCATCACATGTCTATTTTCTTATTTGTTTTCTTGTTTGCTTTTTGTATTTAAGATTGGAAGATTGCTACCAGATGTAAAAACTATGAATTTAGCCTCTCTTTTTGCATTCCTTTGTTCTTTTTTCCCCTCATAGGAAGACATTGATCAATGCAGTGTTTGCAGCTTTCCTAATGATTCCAATGATTATGTTATAGGAGATTGGGGAATGTTCCTCATACACAACTCATCCATGTGTGGAACCACTTAAAATGTTGAGGGAAAGCCTGCCATAGGACAGTATGTCGCGTGACCTTGCCATCTGACTACCATATTCTACATCTGTGTCTTGAACCTATAATAGGCTAATTTTAAATTTGTTTGGAAATGACAATTGCTTCAAGAACCAAGTGTGTCTACAGAGCACAATACAATGCTGCAGAGCTACCCAAGCATCCTCTGACAAAGCTTGTTTGGTAAAGTAGTGCAGCTACTTTAATGTAATATTCTTTCCAGACTAACTATAAATCAAGACAGCAAGGCTGGCAATGTAATACTGTCCACAAATTTGGCTCTGAATGAATGAATATGCCTGCATTGCACATACCCAAATCGTATGTTGTCATACTAATTTTAGTTGAGGTACCAGAAGAATATATTTTTATTTGTGCAGCATTCTGCTAATATGCCCTCTCTCTCAGCAGGGCTGACTGGTTCCTGTAGAGCCCCAAGTTGATGCATTGTATCCACTTCTTCTGGTTTCCAGAGGGAAGTTTCAGAAAGCAGTTTCTGAATGTCTTTATAGGATATAAATATGCTTTTGGGTAAATATCCATACTGATCCAGCAGAACACTGCACCAGTATGGCTAGTCATCCTCTAATAACCAATATAGTTCAGACAGTACCAACTTTAGTACCCAAAATGTGCTGAAATAGACTGTTCAGTACAAACAGTACACTTTGAAGGCCTGGTATGCATCTGATATAGAGAACACATAACTACTTTAGTCATGAGGTATGAAAGAGCTGGGATCTGGCTGGATGTGCTAGTTTATAACAGAAAATAGATGTTTAATATAATCAGGTCTTTTCTGTATATTTGGAATATGGCATATTGAGTTTAAATTATTATTCTCATCATAAAGTTCATATGTATATTTGTGCCTGTTGGCTGCCAGGTTAGATTTACAGAAATCCAGTAGATCAATATTACATATGTGGTATGAATTCTCTCTAGCTCATTACAAACCAAAGTGGTTGCAGAAATTCCTCTGAGGAAATCAGTTTGTCCTGCTCATGAGTCATAAACAGTAGCAGTATGCCAGCAAGCTGAATACCTTGTTGGCATTTGAAAATGGTGTTTACTCTTCAATACAGACAATGTGATTCATTCTCAATTGGGTTTGGGGCACTTACTTTGTTACTGTGGGGGGTGGGGGTATTTGTTTTATATCATTTTTAGTGCTATAGAAATTCAGTGTAATTACTGGTATAACGGTAATAAGGATACACTTATGATTATGCATAATGTTGACGCATAAATTGGGTTCAAAAGAAGCAACAACTGCTTTTTTCCATTAAAAATTTCTTCAGATTTTCAGAATGCTGAATCCTGAGAATGCTAAGTTGTGTTTTTTTTTACTTAGAATTATTTTGAGAGTGAAAGTAATACAGTGAGCTTTATTGAAATGTTTATATTATCCTTTTTCTTTTTTCTTATACCTCGTAACTGACTCCTGGAATAGTGCAAACCAGGCACCCTGGATAAAAAGAAAGGTATAGAAAAGTGGCTGATTCTGTAGTAAAATCAAGAAACATGGATACTTTCTTTTCCCCCAAAGCTTGCTTGTTCAAATACAGTTCTGAAGAGAGAAATACAGAATGACTCAATGTGCAGAATGGAGTCAGAAAAATGTTCACACTGATTGCTATAGATGACAGCCTCTTTTCACCAAAAAATTCCAAGAGAGTTCCTGTACTGTATGTTTTTCTCATGTTTAGAACAATGTCATGTTCAAGAAGTTTCCTGTTGTTTAATTTCATACTTACGACTTAGAGATGTGGATTGTGTGTGTATGAGCACTCAGAAATAAAAATCTTTTGTTAAAAATATTGGGCCTGTTAATTGGAAACAGATTCCTCCATATTTTAGACATCTACATCTGAGCTATTCATCCCAGTTTTTCTGTATTGTCAATGGGAATAAAACAGGTAATCTGAAATATGATTCATCTAAAGGAAAAGAAGTGAGGCATCCTGTGCTTGAAGCAGTCATTACTCTTCACTAACTTCAAAGGGCAACTAAGATGATCAGCTCACATATCTGAAAAAAATCTCACTCTGCTGCTTTCAGATGAATTGATCTGGTCCTCTATAGCTCTCCTACAGTCCATCTTTCGCACCAAGAATATTAATAGACTGGCATTGAGGCAAAGTGGTAGGTACTTGCCTTGAGAGTCAAAGCTAGTTAGATGAGGGAATGGGATAAGACAAATGAGGAGGGATTTGGGTTCTGCAGATGGTTAAATTTATGAGACTGTTAAAGCATCTGAATGTCAAATCTCTGTCTATGTTAGCAGAACATTTGGATCTAGTTCTACATATCATTAGCTTGTCTGCAATTACAATACATGGTAAGAACTTCTTGTTAAATTGACTTTTTGCTGTGGTTCATTGCTTTAGAAGCAATCTAAAGCAACTAAATTTACAAAGATGAGATTTTTGTCTTAAATTGAAGTTATATTTCAAGCTATAGCTATTAGAATGTCAAATGTGATAGTGTAGCCTGTATCTGTGTTCTGGATGGGGTTTTTTTGCTTGTTTTACTTTAAATATCTTTATTTGGTGGTTCCTGCATATATTCATTTCATTTGACCTCAGGTACATTTACATACCTATCATTACATGTAGATTCTCATGTGAATCTTGACTTGGCCCTTTCACTGGAAGTGCATCTTTTCATAGTTCATGGTAAGTCTCTACCAGCTGTGTGTTTGAAGGCGTGCTGAACCCAGCAGTGAGTTCACAATTGAATCTCTGATGTAAAAGCAGAGGTGGCCAGACATCTGGGTTTGTCATGTACCACCACCCTAAGCTGCAGGTACTGCCAGTAACATCTGCTTCAGACCGCATGCTGGACTCCACCATAAGCTGAAGTGTTTTTATGTAGCAGTAACATACAAGCACAGCAATTTAGATACTTTGCTTTGAGGAAAAAGGACTGTCCACCTACTGTGAAGAAGCAGATGTTTGGCTGCACGGGCTGTAGAGCACCGGAGGTGAGGTTACCTTTGCATTAGAGAGCTGCTCGGTAGTATGGGGGCATGGGTGTTCAGTGTGTGTCAGGGATGGTATGTGTCGAGTGGTTCAGGGCGTTATTTTTCTAAGTATTTCTGTCAGGAAAAAGAAAAAAGTCCCTGTAGATGTTGAAATCGGTAGCAGGTCAACTCAGGACAAGTTTTTAACGTTATCTGTTGTGGGGTTGCCAATGGTTCGTTCCAACTTAGTTTCAGTGGAACGAGAAGCAAATATATCTGTAACGGGGCCATGTAGTAAAATTCAGATTTATTGTCTTTTTAGTTGATTCAAATTGTGATAACGATGCTTGTGTTTGAACTGGGGGGGGGGGGGGCGGGAGGGAATGTGGGGTCCTGCCGCAGGCCAGGAACAAACTCTCCCCCAGGGCTGCTGAGCACGGCCGGGGGCCGCCCCCTTCCCTCCCCTTCCCTTCCCCGCCCCGGCGGCCGCCCCGTCGCGCCCCGCCCCGCCGCCTATCCCCTGGGACCGGCCGCGGGCCGCCCACACGGGACGCGGCCGCGGGCGGAAGCGGAGGCGCCGTGAGGCGAGGGCAGCGCTGGCGGGTGGGTGCCGCGCGGCGGGGAGGGGAGCGCGTGACGCGGCCGTTAGCGGCCGTTGCCCCGCGCCCGCAGCAGCCAATCAGCGGGCGGGGCGGGGAGGGCGGTTGGGCCGCTGGGCGGGCGCTGAGGGACGCTGTGGCGCTGGGCGCCTTCGCCCCTGACGGGGCGCTCGGCTCCCTGAGGAGCCGGCCGGCGCCAGGCGCTGTGTTTTGTAAGCCGGCCGTGCCTTCCGGGGAAGCAGACGGGCCGAAAAACCATGCCTGATTCTGAGAGAAGAACCAGAAGAAAGCTGCTTAGGTGTGGAAGATGAAGAGAAGCTACCAATCACTGTACAAGTTCACGCTTCAGAGCGTTAATTGCTTCGCCTGCATTGCACGGACTGCATATATCTTACTTTTTTTTTTTTTTAATCTTGGCTAACCTGAGTATTTCATTTCACTGAACTTAATTTCTCATCTTTCTCTGCATTCCTTTCCATTCTAGAGAGTTATAAACTTTCTGCTTCCGGCTTGAGGTTTATTTAGCTGCGTCTGTGTTAACTTCAGGCAATTAACTTCCTAATTTTTGGCTTTGGGGCTTTTTAATTTTCTAGTGCTGTAACTTTTGCTGTCCTTTGAGAATATGAAGGCAGCAAATTGTATAGAGCTTAATTGACAGAGACGCAACTAGGAATATCTGTACAGCCCAGTTTCACGTCAGACCACGTGAAGAGTGGACCTGCATTTTTATGCTTTCTAGGTTAGAGTTTAAGCACTCAGTCAACCTGCAGAAGCAATTTCCTGACAATTGAAATTGTTCACAGCGTGACATAGGCCATTAAGAAAGGCTTCAAGTTTAGCATATCTGGATGGGCTTATTTCCAACTTTCTTTTCCCCTCCCCTTAAGAAACGCCTTAAGAACCTGGACTGTCTTTAAACCCTATGTATCCTCAGCCAGCACTAATCTCCTCCTCTCTCCCCATATGTGAGGTCCAAGCTACGTGAAAATGAAAATGGATGTGTCTTGTTAGCCAAGCATATTACAGCATTCTGTTGCCATCAATAAATAAAAGTTAAGCAGAACAAATGCCTCAGAAGCTGAATTGTCAAGGGTGCTTATGTGTTAAAGAAAATAACTTCCAATACGTTGCTTATGTCTGAGAATCTGCACGCTGTTGCAGATGAATATTAAGAAGTTCATGTCTGTGTTACAGGAACTTCATTTTGCTTAGACTCTTGTTGCCTGTTTGCTCCTCGCTTTCCAAGTTACTGTGATGTTCTCCGTCAGCTTTGCAAACAACCTTCTTTGATTCTGTTCAAGAGTTTAAGGCTACAGGAGTATCGAACAAAGCTTTGCTCAATTGCAGAAGAGAATGTGTCACGTCAGTATCAGTCATTTGATCCTTAGGATTTTTCTTTCAGTGCCTTCTTTATATGTGTGGTCAGATTCAGGGTAGAAATGTCGCTTTGAATACTGCGTTTCCTGCAGTATCTGCTTTTTACCCTTTAGAAAGGATCGTCATGTCAGTTCATGGCTTCCTTAGCTGATTTCCAACTTGGAAGGCTAGGTGCCTCCGGAGAGTACAGAGCACAAACCAGGTCTGTTTTTGCGCTAGACATCCTGCTGTCTCTCCCCCCACTGTTTTGCTGAATGCAGCCTCTTTGCTGGAAAAGTGTTGTCTGGCATTGGCATTAGTCCTGCTCTGAGCAGGAGGCTGGGCTTGGTGACCTTCAAAGCTTCCTTCCAACCAACCTTCCTCTGATCCTGCCTATATGTTTTCATGACTCCTGTGATAGTCAGTAAGCTATTTCAAAAGATTTTATTTCTCAAAAGGACTTGCATCTGACTGCTGATGTAACCGTATTTTTTTTCCTCGTCTGCTGTTTATATGGTTGTGTTTGTTGTTCTCAGGGAACTTCAGGGAAGTGAGAGGTTACGTGACTGCCTGGTCACTATGGAATTTGTGAGTGTAGGTACGAGTACAAAGGTGCAGCCAGGAGGGTGTACTGGAGTGCAGTAAGGGAGTAATTATTTTATTATGATACGAAGATATTCATTTTACATTAGGATTATGTTGTGGCATTCACCTTCTGGTACTCGCTCTGGTGTGATTTTGCTCACTGATGGAGTACCCAAAATATTTGTCAGTGTAACCACAAACAGCATTGTTTGTAACAAAAAAAATATCATTTCACCGTAGTTTGAATGTCATCTCTTTTTTGGAGCAGTGTACTTTTTTTACCTTCTAACATGTCCTGTTACATGTTTCCCGTGCTCTAGAAGAATATGCTCCTTGGGCTTAAATGTGGTCAAATGCTTTCACAATGACTCTCATGCTGTAGGTAGAATTGAATCTGAAGCTTCCTTGACACTTCCAGTGACATGAACTGATTGAGCAGAGAGAGCTTGCCATGACAAGATACATTTTTAATATGAACAGATTCTACCTTTTTTGCATCCTGTGAAGTATATTTTTCTCGTGATTCTGATAAAGAGGGTGAGTATTAGAAAGATAATAAGTGACGGGGTGAATGTATGAATGTAATGTTACTGAGTTTGCAGATGTAATACCTTCTCCATTCTCTCTCTTTTTCTCTCTCACTGTCTCTTGTGCGCTTAATAGCTTTTTTCCTTCAGGAACAGAACGATTAAAGCGGTAGTAAATTACTGTCCTTAAATCAAGTCTGTAGCTATTTAGAATTCTCTGTTCTTTTTCACTCGACAAGTTTAATTACGTTTTATGGACCATGTCAAAAATGGCTCTCTCTTCCCCACTTTCAAACACCAGGTAATGCTAAAGAAGGACAGACTTTACCGAGGCAATATAACATTCTATTGATTTACCATTACGGTGTTTTTCAAGAATGCCTTTTACATTAAAATTTTGACCATTTTCATTTCCTCGAGTTTGTCAGCTATTTGCTTTTAACATCTCAAGAAAAGCATGCCAAATATCATTGTCACTTCTGATTTCTCTGTCTCACTCTCTCTGGAATTACCTGCACAACTGCTTTTTTCTGCAGCGTTTCGACTGTAATTGCTGGTGACCTTTACTAACAGCTGAAGTTACCCTCGTATTACTGCCTTTCTGACAGCAGTTCTTGGCCACATGGAATCTTATTTTCTCATCCTGTCCTTAAAGCACTGCCTTTCTCACTCTTACCTGTGTGCATCCACTGTAACTAGAAGGAACATCATGCCATGTGCACCACCCTTCAGCTGTGGGAGGCTTTCTGCATTAGCACAGTGTTGCAATTCTGAATGTGTGTGTCATCAATTAATGCCAGTGTAATTGCAAGTCTTTCTCTCATCTGTCTATCCACTCGTCTTGTTTGGCCTGATAAGAGCCCCACGCCTTTTTGCTATAGTATAAATATGGCTGAAAGCAACCACAAGAGTCTCTAGTCCAACCTCCTGTTCAAAGCAGGGCCCCCAGTGTGGGCATGCCAGGCTGCTCAGGGCTTCATCCGAAGTGTCTTGAAAACCTGCAGGGATGGAGCCTGCACAACCTCTCTGGGCAGCTTGCTACAATGCTTGTCTGTCTTCGTCATGAAATCCTTTTCCTTGAATCACGTCAGGGCCCGTCTTGTGCCAGTCTATGCCTGTTGTTTCTCAAGCCCGCTGTAACCTCCTGAGAGGTGTGGGAAGGCTGCCGCTAGGTCATCCTGAAGCCATCTCTATTCCAAGAGATGAACACGTCCAGTTTCCTGAGCCTCCCTCTACAAGGCAGTGCTCACCCCCCATCCGTCTTGGTGGCTCTCCCCTGAACTCACAGCAGCTTACCAGTACCTCCCTTGTGCTGGGGGACACAAAAGCAGATGCAGTACTGCAGATGTGGTCTAGCGAGTGTCAAATAAAGGGAGAAAATCACTTGTGCTTGCTGCCTTTCTTGCTTCTATAGTCCAGTAAGGTGCATTCATGAGTTGTAAGGAAGGGAAGATAAGATACCATCGTTGGCACGCCAGAGGAAGCATGGATCCCAGCCAGCATCACCCGGGCTGACACACTGCACTTCCAGCCAAGTTCTGGCTCTCCAGCGACAGTCAGGGTTTGGGATTTACTGATAGTGAGGAAGGAGACATCGATGTTCACTTCTCATCACCAGTATAAAACTCACTGATTGTGTTCTCCATGAGTCTCAAGAGAGCCTGTTGGCATTATGGTACTTTAATGGTAACGCTACCATGGGCAGTTTGAATAGTGTTTGGGCATATTATAAAAGCCTTCTCCTTTCTACAGAGTATTTTTTTTGCTGCCGATCTAACCACAGTCTTCTACAATTCCTCTCTTGGATCTCTCTATACCCCGGGTATTCGCCTGTAGCTCCTCTGTGGCCGTCTGCATCACGGGGGATACCTCTCTACATACCTAGTGAAATGTCACTTGTTACACTTTGCCTTCTGGTAGGCAGACCAGTTTGTACAGCACTTGAATCACATATCCAGGGTTCATTGTTTCCGCAGACACGCAGTACTGGTAAGAACTGTGTGCTCGTATCTCACTAGCACTTCCTCCTTCAAAAACGATTGTGGCAGTGTGTAGAGAATATGTTACAACTTCTGATTTGCAAGCTGGATTCACTATGATCAGATTTTGCCTCCCCAACTTCAGGAGCTGAAATATTTTTGGTGTAGGCTTAATTTGATGTGCTGAGACCACTCCTGCTGAATCTGCAGCTTTCCTGAAGCGTATATATAGGTCTCTGCAGAATTGGAGTATAAATCCAAATCCATAATAAAACTATCTTGACATTACCGACATTAATATTTATGCATATATGGATACCGTATATGTTCTTTTATATTTTTTTGCCCATAAATAACATCATTTGGTTTGCCGGGTCCTATGAGATTCAAAACAGTGCCTTTCTTAGGTTTGGCAGCCCATGGTCCTTGTGGTACACTGTGCTGCTAGAAGGCTGACATTATCAGGCGTGTAGGTTGAATAGCTCAGCCATTGCCGTTCAGTTTTTGAAGAGCACTCACTTTGTGACTGCGTCCTTCATGATGTCTGCTGGTGGCGACAGTTTAGGTTTATTTTATGAACTGTTTTAAAGGATGGAACTTGTTTTTAGTTAATTTTTTCCTCGTGTATATTTCTGGTTGTTAACATGTAGAATATGTAGAAGCATGAAGCAAAAACTGGTTTTAATTGAACTTGGGATTTCAGCGTACCAGAAACTCCAAAACTTGACAATGCAGTACAGAATCCAATTATTCAGGAGAGCTTCAGCATCAAACCATTGCTACAGGCACTATAAGGTGAGATTTATTTACCCAGCCTTAGTTACCTACTAATTCAGGTGCAAGACTTGCATTTAAAATGTGAGTTTCATTTGTAGCTGATGGTGAGGGATTCAGCTCACGTCTCTTTACATCAACTGGTAAAGCCTAAGTGACCAGCCTAGATTCCTGACTTCAGAGTATTAAAGTTAAGTGCCATGAATACAGCTCTCTGGTTCGTAAGAACTTTTTAATACCATCTTTTCTGAGTTCTTCTAAACTGAACCCAAGGTTTTGTTGTTTAATTGCGTATGTGGATACTGAAATTTAGTGTTAAAATCAGGGTGAGATTATGATCGTGTCTCGTCCACAGTGAGATATTAATTTCTTTCACTCTTAGATTTCAAGATACAGCCCCCCAAAAATGGATTCTATCCACTCTGGCTTCTGTAGTAGGGGTTTTGTTGTGGCTTGGATCTCAGAATTGCATGAATTTCTCTAGAAATCAAAGGTAACAGTTTATATTATTTTCCGTCAGGAGAAGTACAGCCCGCATATATAGTAATTGGGCTGAAAGCTGGCATGAAAGTAGAAATAAACCAATTTTGTTCAAAACATTGCTGAGAAAAATAATATTGGAAGTGAGATTGTAAATAGTAAGTGAGAAATAAGTCTTGTTTTGTTTCTGTGTTGGAAGAATGGTGACTGTAGTGGCTTTGAATGACATTTAGATGTGTTGACAAGTGTTTCGTGTTGTGATATGAGAGTAAAGCCATGCCAGAATTTCATTAGCTAATAGCTTCATTAGAAGAAATTATGGGTTGCTTTAATTTATAGGGAAATGGCAGATAGATAGGCCAAAGTACATAAAGGGCCCTGGTTCAAGTAATTCTCTTGTCTTTAATTCCTGATTAATTCTTCAACTATTTTTGTCTTTTTAAAACTAATTTAACTAACTGCATGACCTGCAATTCACTGGGTGCTGCAATATAACATTTCAGATTCTGGTAGCACATAGTGTGCTTTGAGCTCGATGGCAAGTTTTTTAAGGATGTTAATAGTTGGTCTAGCATCTTTGTTGTGATTCCTAAACTAGAACTTAAAAAGTCAGTTGGTATCGCAAGAAAACAGTTTTGCAAATTCAAGTGGTTTGCAAGTCCAGAAGTGTGACTGGATGATGTTGTCCAGTAAAGGAACTGATTGTCAACATCTTCACAGGTTTCCAGTGAAGGGATATTTATTTTAAGGGATATTGGCTCCTTCATTAGGACCTCTATAATTTTAGCTTTTAAGACATGATGTAATTGCCCTTCTGATTTACCTTTTGTATAACTCCTGCCATTTTTTTGGGGTGTGTGATGACATTCTTCTGGCTTCCAGCTTTTACTTCTTTTCCTGTGCTAAGTGGGTTATGGAGCTATACACTGACAATAGTATATTGAATGAGTCCAAAATATGCTCTCTTGTTTAGATTTATCCAACCCAGCTCACCTGGAACAAGAAGAAGTTGCTCTGTAGTGAGGCAGCAGGTTCTTGTCAGTGGTAGTCAGGAAGAAATGGGAGTCTCATGGTGGTCATGAAAAGCTTATGGAAAAGGAAGAGCGATGTAGGAAGGCCTGGGAAAGGCCTAAATAGTGTAAGCATCCATAGTAATAACTTGAAAATGAAATTACTGTGGTGTTGGGTGTTTGTCACAGAGATTGGATCTATGTTGGTAATAGGGTTTGAGTTCAGAGTGGAATCTTACTGGAAATGTGGGTGGGAAAACTGAAGGCGACTGTCAGATTTAAGCAATAGCAGTTGGGCAAGGCAGATCATCGGATGAGATGATTGTCAGAAGAAACAAAAGAAATGACTTGCCATGGTTGTCAGCTGAGGTGTGATGGTCTTGGACTCCTAGATAGCAAGAGGAGAAGGATATAGGTATAAGGTTTCTTTATTCCCCTGACTGCACGCCTGTGCAGGTGATAGTGCAAGCACAGTGGGGGAGAACATGGATACGAGTCCCCTTTTTTTAGTGTCAGCACAATCTTGGCCTTGAGTTGTTCTTCAAACAACAAACTTACTTGGGGCAAAGGAAAAACTCTAAAGAGCGTGTGACAACCCTACAGAGAGTTAGAAAAGTGAAAAGAGATTTCCACCTAGAGATTGCTAGATGGAAAATAGAATCTTGCAGTTAATGTCTGCATTTACCTATGTTCAAAAGTGTATATCAGTTTCTATTGATTTTCTTTGAGGTAGTGTTTACTGGAGCCAACCAAATTTAGATTTTCTGTAGAATGAGTAAGTAAGGCCCCGAGCTCAGTGTTGCATAATATTTCCTCCAAAAGGGGATGGAGTGTGGCAACGTGTACTTCGAAGCTGAGCTTTAAAAATACATCACCTTGCGCTGTGCTGTTGTCTACAGTACTGCTTCGTGTTGTGTTGCACGTGAGGTGTGGAGATACTGTTTGGTAAATATTATGTTTGGATGTGGGAATAGGAGAATAAATTAACTTTAGATGGCATTGCACAGAGCTAAGTCTGCACTATATTAGGAAAATGCATAAATACCTGAGAAACTATACGAATGAGAGAAATGTTTTGACACAATTTATGGAGTGGAGCCCTGGGCTTAATTTTGCCTTAGCTGAAAATTACGTAGGGAATAAATCCCAGCAGGACATTTATCATACACGTACACGTTTCACACATCAAACCACTAACCTGCTCCAAGGCTGCAGTGCTTGCTGTGATGTAGTTAAATACACCAGCTATGAAAACTTTCAGAATATGAATCCAGCCACTGGCCAAGTCTTTCTGAAGCTCATTTCAGACATGAAAAATAACACAAAGGTCTATGCTTATGAACTTCGGCCAGTTGGGAAGAGTGTCTTTGGGGAAGGTGATATGAAGGGCTCGAAAAGAAAGGAATCTTTTGACTTCTGGGGACTCTGTACGTAATGAGACTTGTTCTCTTAATCATTGTCTTTAACAGCAGTGCAATTCAAGAGAGACTGAGCATAAAAGAAGGGCAACAGTTAAGAGATTAAAATATACTTTAAGTTAATGATTTATTTATTTTGATTAAACTCTCCTAGGGCACTGGACTGTATTTCATGTTTGTAGTTCCAGACATAATAAAATTCTTAGTAATGTGATTATTTAAAGTTAGGTAAAGCTTCAGAAAACGTGCTTAACAGAAACAAAACTTCTTGGAGAAGAAAAACAGGTGCAGTAAAAGGACAGAAAAGGGTTTTGGTGTTTTCCCATCTTTCTAGTATGGGGCTTCATCATGAGATACACTGTTTTTTCCTCTCCCTTTTATTCTTGTTTACATATACCTTTACTTATCTTGTTGAAATATCAAGAAATTTAGGTCAAAATATATCTGAATCCATCTGCTCATCTAGTCTGTTATTTTACTGGTAGGAGATGCTAGATTGTTTAATTAAGTATGCTTAATGACAATTTAGTACATTAATGGGTGGCATGAAGCATCTTTAACTTTGTACGCAATTAACTTCTACGTAGAAGTTTTTTCCAATTTCTCTATATCAAAACAATGACTTAATCTCTTTAATCTTTTTGTCCAACTGTAGTCTATATTGTTTTACACAAAAATTTGGTTTCAGCATTTTTGTATGTGAAAACAAAATTAGTATCTATAACTTAGCTGCCTTTATCAAAAGCCATATTATCATCACAGTCATACTATGAATATAAGAAATATTTATTCATCAACAGCTCAGGTCATCATCATTCAGTTTTGAATCTTGCTAGCTATCACAGAATAACAAAAGGTATTATCGTTATATTTTTGATGTAAGAACTTTAAATTTACAATATTTTTTTTGTCTGTCATAAGATTCAGAGCATAAAGTTTGTGACTGGCCTTTCATGCTATGTTCATCAGATATGTTTTCATTTTAAATTTGTCTTTTTGTGGCTGACCTTCAGTGTTGATGCATCCTAATTGTAAACAGGGTTCTTCAGAGTGATGCAGCAGGCACATGACCTGGTAGATCCGATATCAGAAGAGAGGAGCAGATGATACTGTCTTCAGGATAATTTGCCTTTCATGACTCTGATATCAAGTGGTTTGGTCTTGCATTGAACAGGTCAAACAAAAAATAATCTCTTGTGCTATTTTTCAAGGCTGTATATAGGGAGGATTGTTTCTTTAACGTTCCTTCCACCCTGCTCTAGATCTCTCCACTAGCCCACTGAGAAAGCCAGCCCAACTACATTTTATCACCTGGGTTTTTACTCTGGGTAGTAGTGATGCTTTAGGAGTGTGTTTAGGAAAAAGTGGTGGGAAATATTTTCAGTGACAGTGGATCAGACAGTCTTAAGATCATTTCTGATAAGAGATAGAATCATTAAACTTCTCAGTAATCTTGTAGTTTTGTCATCTGTAAAAACTCAACAGTGTGTTAATAACAGCATGCACAATTACTATTTGCTTCAGTATCTCTTCTTAGATCCCAGCTTCTGATTATTTCTGCATTGTGGGCAGAGCTGGTGCTGATGTAATTTGTGTAGCACAATGTAATCGGTTACTTCATTTTCTTTCTAAAAAATGTGTTAGCTTTTTTTTTTTTGGTGAAGACCTGTGGCATGGGCCTGGATTACACCCTTATGCATGTGTAACAATTTACCTGTGACTCTCCAGGAACTTCAATAAGATCATGTGTGCAGAAAGCAGTCCATGGAAAAAATGTATGTGCAAAAATTTCTTGTGCATAATCGTGTATCTTGTCAGCAGTTGCCCCATTGACAGCTTGGAGGAAACCTGCATGAGGGTATAGATTTTCATTTAATTTCTCCAGTTAATCAGTATCAGTGATTTACCTCACCATTTAACTTGCTAACAATAGAGCAAATAAAACATTTTGCCTATGAGCTAAATACTGTTTATATTTTTAAAATCTCTAATAACAATTATTTCAGAACTTCTTGCGATTAAAATCTCCCATCTGTGATCTGAGAACAGTAGTGTTTGAGAAGAAAAGTAGATAAAATTAAGATGTTTGGTTTTAGATGCAAATTTATAACCGCTTTTATATTCAGTATGCAATATGGGATGGCTGTCATGCAGGCTCTGAAGGGTGAAAGTCTGTGTTGCTTTTTACTGGAGGAGCAGAAGCCTCCAACAGGGAATGGCAGTAGTGAACTTTCCAGCCATTCTTGAGGCTGTGGTGATAGAGTCCTGGGTCCCTTACTTTGCCTTCTGTTAGTGCTTTTATCAGGCCAGAGATGGGTAACTGTGCCAGAGGTACGCGTGATCCAACTGAGAGCAGCTTCAGGACTAAGAACAGTCTTTTACTGCACCATCTCCTAGAAAGCAGAAAAATTAGATTTGTGCCCTCTGCTTGGAGAGCTGTAACCCATGTCTCCTCAGAACATTTGATCGTGCTGTAACTTGGCCTTTTGAAGCTACATCAAAGCACAGAAAGCAGGATCCGTGGGGTCAAAAAGCATTTGATGTAAAGCTTCAGGATTATATCTATGAGTATATTTGGTAGGAGATATGTGGAATGGGAATGGGTGGGAAGCCAACATTTTGTTCTTCCTGTTCAAGGTTATTGCTATTTGGAAAAAAAACTCCAAACAACTGCATAGTGTACTGTCTCTAAACAGGTTAAGAGCAGGATGTAGAAATCTCTTCTTGAGGTGGCAGTAGATAGGATCTAACGACTGCACTACAGAATTGGTGGCTTTCTGTTCTTCTGCGATCTCCATAAACCTAGTGTTCCTTTCCATGCATAGCATATGAATTAACCTGCTGTTTGTTTTTGCTCTTTTAAAGGAGAGCTAAGAGATCGTCTAATCCAGTTCCTTGGCAAAAGGCAAGTTTAGCAGTAATACTATTATTTCTGATAGAGATTTGACTAACCTGTTGCTTAGGATAGTTGATAGAGGAGAATTCCCAGCCCTCCTAGATGGTCAAGGGTCTCCCTACGCACTGTGCTTACCAGTAGGTGGATCAGTCTTTTCTAGTGTCTGTATTTGGAATTTAAGCTCACTGGGTCTTCTGTAGAAGTGGATGTGAAACGAAGCTTTCTGCCTCTTCTCTTACGGCGTGCTTTGTTACGATTAAAGGCATGACCCTATTTGCTCGAAAATAAATTATCACAGTACAGTGTTCCCTGCTGCCCCCACCTTATGATTTCTTGGCCTATGATTGTCCTCTCTCTTCTTTCTGTCCAACTGATCCCATTTCTTAGAAAGTATGATGCCCAAAGCTGCACGTACTACTCTATTTGTGACCAGGTCAGAGTTGGAGTTTCTATTCATGTGCCTTACTAATGATACACTTGTTTGTATATAAACATTAGGGTATTTTTTTTCCAAGAGTACCACGTTGTTGACTCATGCTGAGTTCATGATCATTATAACTGCCAAATCTCTTAATACAGAGCTGCTGTTAAGCTAATATTTCCCCAGATTTTGTTTACATAGTTGAGTATTTCTGGCTAATCTTAGAACTCTGCACTGACCTTACTTGAATTGCTGCTGCAGAGGCTTGCAAAGCACAAGATTAGCCTTGTGCATTGTGGCATCACCTGCATCTTTCACGTCAGTCAGTATTTTCATTACTAGTATTTCCCTGCTACTTGCATGAGTATAATAAATTTTGTGCGTATTTCTAACCCACGTGCCAACAGTTCTTGTTCAATGATGATTTTTTGTTTTTATTTTATTTTATTTTATTTTATTTTATTTTTATTTTTCTGGCTTGCCTACGAGAATAATCTTGAGTAACAGTGTCAAAGTTCTACAGAGGTCAAGATAAAAAACTACCATGGTTTTCAGCATCCTGCATCTTACCACCTGTGGAGGAAGGGAACCATTTCTGTGTAAAGTCTAAATATTCATTTTCATTACTGGAAGGTCTACATCCCTTCCTTCTTCCGTAGGAATTAATGTTGGAAATAGTGGGTGGCTCCATCCAAGTGCTGCCTCCTAGGTCTGTCTTGGCAGCCTTTCTCCTATCGGCTTGCATGATCACAAAATGCTTGTATGTTTGGAAGAAAAGAGTTCCTTAAGACCTGTTTGTTTGTTAAATTTTGCTCTGTTCATAAAGGGTGTAAGGGGCCAGAAGTTGTAAAAAAAAAAAAAAAAAAAAAAAAATTAAAAAAAAAATGATACTGGTTTGTTTTACAGAAAGCTTTCTCTCTCTCTTTCTTTTTTTTTTTCCCTCTTTCTGAAATGCTGAAGAAGCTGGAGAACAAGCAGAGTTATTATATTAAATTAGTCATGCATGTAAAACTTGTCTAACTCCATTAGTCCACCAGACCTAGGTAGTCGCTTTTAAAAATTATTTGTTTATGTTAACATCTGTTAATTGGGAGAAAAGCTCTTTTTTATTAATGATTCAGCATTCCTCCTCTCAGGGTTCAGCTTTTTTTTCTGCTTTCCATGACTTTTTTTTCCTTCAGCATTTTGATTTGGAGATACTGCTGTTCTCTTTTGATCCTGGTTTACTTAGGCTTATGTTGCTTGATTGCAGTATTCAAGGTTGTGTTGCTTTCTTTTGTTCTTAGATGACTCAGCTGTCAAGTAAGTATCAGTTGAAAGGTAGCAAATGCCTCACTGGAGCATAAGGATCTCCTCCAACCATTGTCTACAGATCCTAGATAGGTGTTCACCTGAAAATTATTCCTCTGTCAGTGTTAACCTTTCTGTTCCAGCTTTAAAATCCACAGTGGCAGGACTAACATCTGAATACCCGCACCCATAGAGGTTTCTGTAAACTCAGTGAGAAAAAATATGGAAAGACAATGCAAGTTCTAGAAAGTTTGTTGTAGAAAACTCATAATTAGTGGAAGGAAAGTGTCAGTTTTCATATGTTTTTCAAAGTGAATTTAAAATATCTTGACCACATCTTGAGCAGTATTTCAATTTTCTGATAATTTTCTTCTGAAATAGAATCAAAAAGTTCTGAAGACTCAGAAGTATTCCATTTGTTTGTTGTAATACAGTATTTTCGATCTTTGTATAACAAGTTTATGACTCCTCTGAAAGTTCAGGATTCCTTCAGTAATTTATTGGAAAAGCTGTATTAAAAAAAATATGTAGCACAACTTTAATCGTGTATCAGTTGATCAAAATGCCTGCCGTAATTCAGCTTGGGTTTTGAAATAAGCATCAAAAGCTGAAAAAGCTTTCATTTTCTATGCCCATTATCTGATGTTTAGAGTGAATAAATGCATCTACTTTCACATTAAAATAATGGAGTTACTAATTTTGACTGTCTAGGCATTTTCCATGAATTTGTCATGTTTTTTATTGGCTCTGTCTTGCTGATAAAGTGGGAAGGAGGAGGGACTAAGATTAATTACACCTTCTCTGAGATTTATTTTTAATTTATTTTGTATCTTAGAGAACCAGGGAGCTCCAAACAATAACACTCCCCTCTCTGTCTATTCTTAGCGAAACCATCATGATAACTGACTAATACAGCTGTCTTAGACTGGATAGAAAAGTAGTGATTAGCTTGTACAAAACGTGCTTGCAATTAACTAACTTCTGGTTTAGAAGAAATGACCACTTAAAGCCTTTTTGTAAAAGGGGTGTGGGATTTGGCTTGCTCAGAATATGGGAATACAGAAGAATTTTTGCTTTGCCTCAGGTCATTCTTCACCTTGACTAAGGGACAAAGGCTTTTAGAGACCTTGAGTTCATTTTTTAAATGACCTATTATGGTCAGTTAACTGATAATGTGTCATTTAGCCACTAAAACCATCTACGTGCATCGTTTCCCTTAATTTGTATGCTTCCGCTTTTATTTGAAGTATTTCTGCCCTAAAATCAAAGCACACACAACTGCAGAGCGTTTTAGAAATATACGGCGTTATTCTGGTGACACCAGGTGTTGAAAGTAAAAAATGTAATGCATTACGTATTCAGAAGCATGCCTGTGTTAATTGATGGTTATCTGGAAGTAAACAGCCAAGTAGGGAAGGTTTGTCATTTCGCAGTGCTTCAAGTGATCTTTTTTAAAAGAAACGTTCACACGTTGAAAATCAGAAGCAATTTGTTCATTACCCATCTTTTTAAGCCATATCAAAAAGACAACATGAAATTCTTGTATTATTTCTCTTCGTCCCGCGCCTTAGGTAATGCGCTGTTTCTTGATTTGCAGTTAGATCCAGTATAACTAGATCTATAATCCAGTTAATTAGATTATTTATTTTTCATAATTAGCATCACCAAGTGATTATTTGCTTAACACAGAAGTACATTTAATTGAGATTTCCAGAGGTCCCTAGATACCTGCTGTCAAATCTGGGATAGATTTGTTCAGAATAATGGCACGTTACTGTGTTCGAGGAATGTCAGCTGCCATAGATTGCTGCACTACATGACATTCAGCTGGGCAATGGTGTTGGGAAGACAGAAACTGACTTGTTCAACAACTGAAATATAACTCTTTACTGTCAAGTTGGACTAAGCAGTTGCTTAAGAATAATTGGTATATTTTCAACATTGTAGGGATAATGCTTAACTTCAAAATTGTCAGTTAACTGTAACTGAAGTCAAAAAATATGATACTTGGTTAATCTGTAAAATCAGATATATATGAAATATATTAGATATGAAGTTGAATGAGTGTTCACCCAGAACTACTTTTTGAAGCTCCCAGACCGTAGTTGCGTAGGCTGCTACTTAGACCTCCTGGGCCAAGACCTTTCAGGCAAAGCCATCCATTTTTAAAAGTGTGGTGCTGACTTCTTCATGGTATTTAGTAGAGGTTCATTTGTTTAGTCATAAAATAAAAATCTGTTCCTTGGATCAAGCCAGATAATGGATCAAGCATCAATAGCCTTCACAGATCAGGTTTTCTAAGAAAAGTTGTTAGAACATAGTCTTGCTGGAGATGAGCTTCTGATGAAGATGGGTGGGTAAATGGCAAATTTTAAGACTGTGAGAGAAGCTTTTAAGAAATGTGTTCAGCTATGTTTTCCTTTTATGAATGAAGAAAACAATCAAAGCTCACGTTTATGAAGTGGGTTGAAGGCATACAGGGACGATGGTGTATTCGTAGTCGGGGGAAAGAATGGCTTTCCGCAAAAGCATGTGAGGGAGCTGGAATGGCCATCTACCTGTACAGTGGGGCAGAAAATGCAAAGCTGCCCCTCCAGGCTTCAAAATAAATGCATATGTAGAGTCATGTTTTTCTGTCTGATTTTAAATGGTGCCAGTACCTTGTCTGTTTATAAATGTAATGTCTATGATAGACTTTTTCCTGTGTAATGTAGTGCAAGGTACCTTCACAGTATCACAGAAGCAACTGCCTATTTTCTGTGAATCAGCTGCCAGATTCAGTGAATCAACTCAACCTCTCTTACTGATTAAGTTTCTGCAGAATCTGAGAGTTTCATTCAAAACTTTAGAAAAGCTTAGTTTGTGTATTAAACTTGTAAAAAAAAATCTCTTATAGTGAATGACTATTTTGCCTAACAATCCACTGTGGTAAAGCCCAAATGAAGGCAGCAATGATGGAGAAAATCAACAGAAAGCTTTTTTTTAATAATAATTATATATATATATATATATATATATATATATAGTAGGTATTCACTTCCTTACATACATGCATAAACTGTCTGATGTATGTGCAGATTATAGCTGGATAAGGGCCTTGCATAACACAGACTACAGCATGAACCAGTTCAGCCAAACAAGCCTCTCCCTTCAATGATCGGACTGTATGGATCATCATTGCCTTTGTGACCACCACATGGCTATGCTCCATTCTGGAGGATCGACATTTCCTAGAAGTTCCTTACATCCTGTCCACAGCATGACTCGTACATGGTGTTCAGCTGAGTGACTTGTATTCTGATGTGAGCTAACCTGAGAACAGCTGGGCATCAAAGTCTCAGGTGAGACTTTGTCACATTATTGCTACCGCTTGAGTTGAGGTTGGCTCTTGTAATCTGAGAGATGATAAGGAACCGAGGGCCTGAGTCAGATGGGTTGCCTCACAGACCGGTGAAGGCATCACCAGAAGCAAATCTGGAAGGTGTCTGACCCAATGGCATGCAGAAACTCTTCACTCAGAAACATAAAGTCATAGGACTTGCCTTTCCTATCCTGCTCACCCTGTTCACTGACACTGAAATTGGAAAGAGTAAAGTATGTGGAAGTGAATTGGCGGGTACTCTACTACTGGGACCTATTTGGAAAGGTGAGATCCCGATACAGCAGAGAATAAAGCAGTATTTATCAACTTACCAGAGCAAACCATGAAAAAAGACAAACAGGGTTTCCATTGTCACTTCTGTCTCAGGTTCCGCTGCACAGGCAGTGCATACTAATTTGGCAGGTACCTTTTTCAGGCTGAAATCTATGCAATTCCCTTTGGTCTGCTCTGTTGACTGCTAATGTAGCCAGTTTTGCTGTGCTCATTACTAATTATTTTGTCCCATATTTGAGGCATGCAAGGAGGCTATTGTGAGAAATTAAAGCTAGTCTGAGGATATGCTACTTTATACTTGAGGCTTAAAACACCTTTGCTTGGGATCTGCTCCAGTCCACAACTGGCTACATCTTAAGACCTTGCCTGAGGCATTCAGCACTTGCTCCAGCCTTTTTTATACCGTAATATTTCCTTGTCTGCCTCCATGCCTCTTTCCCCAACACCAAGTCTAGGTCTGATGGAGAGATGTAGTCAGACACTCTCTTAGATATTTGAATGCCTAAAGGTATAAAGGTATGTTTTTTTTGTTTGGTTGGTTTTTTTTTTTTTTTTTTTTCTGATACACACCTAAAGTAACTTTGAAGACTTATGTCCCTAGGATGCTCTTTTTTTAAACACCTCTACCCACCCCCACCAAAAAAAAAAAAAAAAAAAAAAAAAAAGCTTTTTCAGCTACTTTGTGCTGTCATTGTAGATGAAAAACATGTGGTTTGTAGAAGTACAATCTTTCTCAAAATTACTTGGTGCTGGAAAATATGAAACACACTTTCGGTGCGTAGGACCTAATAGTCATTAAATGCAGACATCTGCAACTGCAGAAAAAGAAGTAATAAATGCTTGCTGTAAGATAACTCTCACAACTGTACAAAGAATGTATGTATGAAGAATAATAGTCTGCATTTGCAAGCCAAAGCCATTTCATCTCTTTTTATTTTTAACCCTGATAACAAAATAATAAAATAGAACAATTGAAGAAATGAATAACTTTCCAGGCTTTGCACTTGTGCCTTTCACTGATGTTTCTGAGTGGGGGTGAGGTCTCTTGCATGCAGTTTGCTAAATGAGATTTTACCAATACCTTTGTGGTGCCTCCTGTGTTTCCTTGAAATACTTCTTCTGGTTGTCCTGACCTCTTTACAACAGTGTCTGTTGTAGCTGATGGGGATGATAGCACATGCTGGTGAAGTTATTTACGTCCAACATCAATGTGTTTATTCATGTGAGAACAGGGAAATCTTAGATGAAGGGGAATGGCTGGAAAATGACCGTGTAAATTTCTGAGGACTGCAAAACATCCATGATTTTTCTTGAGTATTTTCTTCCAGTCTACAGCTTGGCTTTGTTCTCTAGTCATTGTGTGACTGACCAGAATACAGTGTCTTGCTTCGTTGCCTTCAACTGCAGAGCCCCCACTTTATATCAGAAGTTCTTGTCAGTGGTTCTTAAGCTTGTGTTTCTGCACTTTGTATCATTAAAAGCCATCTTACTTCAATTAAGCTCTTCATTGGACATCTAATATGTCCATCGCATGAACCACTCTCCTCCTCAGGATGCATCATGCACGGATCTGATAGGCACACAGCTGCTTGCTATGGCAGGGCACATATTCCCAAGGAATATGCCCAGTAGTTTGTCCGTGCCGATTACTTCCATTTTAATGTAGGCTGCTGTAATCTTCCCTTAAGTAACTCCTTATTCATATACAGTTCTTCCCTATGTCTTGCTCTGGAGATATTTCCATTGCATATTAAATTAAATATTTTGTTGTACTGCAGGCCCATTATGTTAGCCTTATCTAAGGAGGAAGCAGGTTGTTTTATTGACATTAGTCTGGCTTTTTTTTACTTCCAAAACCACACTGAATATTATTCGCCTTCTCATTTACTTCCAGTACTTGATTCTGTCCTCCTTCCTTCATCAAGTTAGTAACTGAAATTCCTTCTCAAAGGTCACTGAAAAGAGGCCGCATGTATAAAACTGCTTTCATCTATATAAATATTTTATTCGTAAATAACTCTGTCCCATATACATGTCTATATAATTCAGATGAATATTATATATTGTTTTCTATTATAGCCAGAACTGTGGTTTAAGATGCCTTTGATTAAGGCTTCTTTCCAGGGATCCTGGACATTGCCAAGAAGACCTGCATTTAAAATAAATTCTACACACCATAGTAAAACTAAAATAGCATTGTTTTTTCTTCTTGCAATTGCAAAGATATATCTCAGTAGGAACACCATGTCAGGTAATTATTTCCATCAGTATTTCTTGTGAGCCTCTTGTGGTTCCAGGAGAAGATTTAAGAACTTCTATAGCTGATTTTGCTGGTTCTCCAGTAAATACAGACCTGTGTTAAATTTTGTATCAGACTACAGAACCTAATTCTGCATCAAGACCAAATCAGTCCTTACCTGAAAGTCAAGGTTGCATTCAACACATCCTTACAGGACACAAACAAATTGGTAATTTCTTGTCTTCTTACTCATCTTTGATTCTACCAGGCAGGAGGATGTTTGAAGTTCTGGTCACTGCATCTTCTGGAGCTGAAAGCATTTGCTCCAGTGCCTTGCTATGCGCCCATTCAGGCTTTTTGGATGCCCCTAGAATATGTATTTGTTTCTTCCATGTAGAAGATAGCAGACGAATAAATGTATTTACTTTTAGATAAGGATGCTTTCCCAGTTGGTGAAGAAAAAGACAAGGTATGTTTCAGATTTCACTGCAAGATTTTGCAAGTCCTTCTTTGAGAACAAAAATCAAGATCAGGAAAGCTGAAATAACTCATTGGTTTTCTTTTCATGATGATCTGTGACTTTTTATCTTTTTTTATAGTCAACTTGGTACTAGTTTCTAAACAGAAGTGATATACCTCAGTGGGACTGAAGTAATTACATACATCTGCTCATGGTTCTCTGTAGTTTCCATGTGGGAATCTGTTTTGTTTTGTTTTGCCTTTTTGTGTACTAGAAAATGGTGGAAAAGATTTATTACTAAGATACGGATTAGCTTTTTATTTTTGACTTGTAAAAGGTCTTTTTATTAAATAAAAATACCTGATATGTATACTTAATCAAAGAAATGCTTCCATATTTAATTAATTGGGCAAGTAAAATAATGGCAGTTAGTGAATTAATCTGATTTGTTTCCTTTCCAGTATCTCATGTGCTCAGTATTATGCTTTTCCACAAATATGATTCATATACTGAAAGGAATGAAGCCTCCCTCCTCTCTTAAAAAACAAAACAACATTCATAATCTATTTCTTAGCTTTAAAAAACTTGACCTGAATAAATTAAATAAAGTGTAGGGGAAATATTTCTGTATGTCACAGAAGGAGGATCTGTTGAATATTTTTTTTCCTCATTTTCTAATGTCTGTACAGTGACTGTCTCCAGATCAGTGGTCTGACTTGCTTCAGAGCTTTATTAGCAAGCCAGTAATTTTACAATTCCACTTTATTAATATCTGAATCCTCCAGCTTTCCATTTGTTCATGCTTAGAAACCTCATCTGCGGTCCTCCGAATGTCAAGAAGGGCCTCTCCTTCTGCTGTGAGCTAGTGGCATACATACACTCACACTGATACATTTCCATTTATATCTTCTGTGAGTGTGCATATACCGTGTTATCCACAACCCTTCTGTACGACCCTGCTTCAGAACGAACGTGCTTGGCCACCGCCCCCGTACCCTTCCTGGCTGACTTTTTAAAATAGTGTCTGCATTTAGCTCTGGTGGTTCCTCCTGTACAGCTGTTTTTAATCTTTCTCTCTCCTTTTTTGTGGGCCACTGACATTTTCCAAGAAAAGCACGGTTCTCTATAGAAATTTAATGTATATACATAAATGCTATAAAAGTGTATGAATTACCTTTCCTTGGCCCTTAAAAGTCGCCCGCCATTTCCCAAGGAATCATAGCCTGAAAAAACAGCCTGTCAGGGTTTCCTCATGCTTCATTTCTGCCAAGTTAGCTCAGTACTACGTGCCCCTACTCCTGGGTGCTGCTAGGCCGGGACCTCTCACTGCCGTCTCACCCTGCCAGCCTCATCCTGAGGCCTGAGGTGGCACCGCCTGGATGCTTGCAGAAGTCACCGTGTGCCACCTGAGCAGCCTGGAGCTTTCAGCATCGCTCTCACAGGGCCAGCGGGAAGGCGTGCAAGGGCCTCCAGAGCAGCCGGCTCCTGCTGGGGAAGGCCATGGCTGCTGAACGCTGCTTGAAAGCCTCCTTTCCAGGCCGAGTCACATCCCTGAAGGACAAGGGGAAGGAAACCTCCGAAGAGCAGATTTGGCTGTGCCGTGACCAGCTGGGCACCTCTCTGCTACTTACAAAGCATTATTGTGCAGTGGTTTCCCCGTCCTGTTCCAGCACTGCTTTGTGGAAAGGCACCTTGCGATCTAGCACAGACCTGATCTTTTCTCCCTTCCATTTTTCTCTCTCTCCATCTTTTCAGCACAGAAAAATATGTTCCCATGCTTAGGTACTCAGAGTGTTTGCTGTGTTTCGCAGGCTAAGATGCTCTTCCCGATCCAAAACAACTAACTGAACATTCTGGGCATTGGCATGTAAATCAGTGTGCTGACCTTGCTGGGAAAACCCGTCCCAGCTTCAGACTGTATTCTGAGCCTCAGGATGTCGGCGGTTTGAATCAACGCGGTATGCCCTGCATGTCAATTACAGAAACCACTTCAAATTCACAGAGCTGTTTGAAACTGCACTGGGAGCAGAGCTAGCATAACGGGGCTGTGCTATCAGAAGTTGTTGTCTACATTTATTTTTTTTCTGTCATGGTGATCTGGCGCTTAAAGTAAATGTTCTTTTTCTTTCCTCTGCCTCTTTTTGTATAGATACAACAGTTTAAGCCTCTGCGTTAGTGGGGTGGTTTGATACCAATGGGCAGCTAAGCACCACCACGCCGCTCTCTCTCTCCCCCTCCTCAACAGAACAAGGAGAGACAAACACGATGGAAATTCTGTGGTTTGAAATCTTTCGCAAAAGTGGCTGTGCAAGTTTGCAGGAGAAATCTTGTATGCACCATGACAGCCACTGCCTCTGGCTTGGAAAGCTTCTGGGCCAAAAGTCTGTATCCAAAGCACCATCTTTGTGTCCTGTTCTTATGCTCTTGCTGGGGTGTCTGCTGTTGACCAGTATCACATGTGGGCTACCCGGCTCATTTTTGTTGTGACCTGTTTTGGTCATTCTTATGTCCCGTGCTTTTATAGAAAGCTGTTTATGTCCAAGTTA
This sequence comes from Heteronetta atricapilla, assembly GCA_011075105.1. NCBI lineage: Eukaryota > Metazoa > Chordata > Aves > Anseriformes > Anatidae > Heteronetta > Heteronetta atricapilla. The sequence continues at coordinate 150,772,574 of CM021731.1, forward strand.
ATTATGGCTGGCTGTTGGTTTGTGTATGTGGAAAACCAATGGTCCCTTCTGTAAAACCTCTACCTCTATGTGCAGGTGATATGCAGGCGCCCCGTTAGCTCCTGTTCAAGCTTAACAACTTCCACTTGTTTAGTCTATGCCCCAAAATAACATCTGTGGACTCCTTTTCTCCATGCTCCACTCTGAGCTCAGTTTAACCACTTCTGTAGCCCACAAGTGTATGAGTTGTGGTGTCAAACACTCGATGCGATAATCTGTTAGAGGCTTATATGATGATAATATTATTACTTAATAATGATTCTATGACAAAACAGTCAATAATACTGATCTAGTATCATGGGTGTGCAACTATATATTTTTTACCAGCACAGTTTGTCCACATCCATTGACTTTCCATTGTCTTTGTGCTCCTTTTCTCATCCTCGTAATATGCTTCCAGTCCCCTCCTGCCTCTGCACTTTAACATTTAGCATGTTAATTGTTCAAAAAATGCCTCTGACATGTTTCTGCAGCATGTCCCCCACCACCATGTGGTGGCTTTAGCTGATTGCCATTTGGAGCCCCCTTTAGCAGCTCCTAACATTTACTTTGGGAATGAAGCTCTTCCAGTAATAGTAAATATATATAAAATGGCATTTCTCTATGAAATAGAGCTTAAAGTGACTGGAAAAGGTTCCGAACAGATAAAAAGCAAATGTTTGCCCTGGTGCAAGTCAGAGTGAGGAACTCGAGCAGCGGTGTGATTGATGCTTGTCAGGAGGGAGGGCTTCTGCGCGCTGGCTCCCGGTGACAAACATCATCAGGATACTCAAGCTTAAGTGCAGGCGTATTTGTTGGCTTGTGGATATAAGCTGTCCGAGGGTGAAACGAAAAGTCTCTGTGAAGTAGGTTAAGTGCCGTCTCAGGTAGTGCCCGGTAGTGTCCAACGTGGCATTGGTTACCATAATACCGTTGTTTGTTTTCACAAACCAGCACCTCACAGTTTCTGAGCGAACGACTGCTGCGAGGAGACCATAACCTCTGGATTTCAAAGGAGCCATCGTTTCGCTGCTGCCTCTGTGGTTAATGTAAGAAAGGTGTCTTGCCATAAACTTTTCCGAGGTATTCAGCAAGGTTGGAAAGGGGTCGGCCCGGGCAGGAAGCCCTTGTCTGTGCTATAAAGAAAATAGCAAGTAACAAAATGAAAGCATCAAAGGACCAACAGGATGCAGTCCCATGAGTCCTCTCTGGCATGTTAGTCCTGCTTGAAAGTTAGCATTGAGTGAAGAGTGACCTTAAAACTCGCTTCATTCAAACAGACTGGGCTCAAGTTTAAAGTTCAAGGCATTTTGTTTTTTCACCTGTTTCCTACAGTTTTAAGAAACTTCTGAAGAATTAATGTGTAACTATATCTGGTCACTGAGCCAGCCCTAAGAATTTTTCTCAAGGGAAAATAATGTTACTGTATGGAGGGAGAGAAATGGATACTTTCTGAGCTGCAAGGAAAAGCCTCAGCAAAATAAAACCCAAACCCACTGGCACTGCAATCACAAAGGGCCCTGGAGTCAGCGTAACGCACTTTATTTTTGGAAGAAGCTGGTAGGACCCAATAATCCTGCGAGTTGTGGCAGAAAGGACGTTTATGGTCGGACACGAACGGGGTTGAGTGGCTGGGCAGCGAGAGGGAAGAACAAAGCCCTGACCAGAAGCCCCCCCACTGCAGCTGCTGCGACGAGGTTGTGCCACCCCTTCTTCTATTGTAACCCAGCAGCACCTTCTGCCTTTGCCGTCCTAAAGCTGCTACTTTATTTTCTGATCTTTGCATCTCGCCCAGCGAAGGGAGCAGCAACAGAGCCCACGAGCGGGTCGGCCGCTCGCCTTTCATAGTCAGAGAGGTGACACGGATCTCATTCGGGTTCCCCCACGTCATTAAATTTTAATGATTCCAGCATGAATATTGCATGAAAGTACTTTCTGAATGGGTTTGTTTTGCCCAGGCAGCTAATACTCAGCGTAAAGTCTGATTTTTATTTCCTTTTTTTCTTTTTTTTTTTTTTTTTTTTTTTCTCTAAGGTAGCTTAGTAGAGGGATGAAGTGTCAAACCGGATTAAGTGAGAAAAGGCAACTTCTCATTGGCACTGTGGGGTATGCAGCGAGGCGATGCCGTCTGGAGCTCTCAGCTGCTCAGTGGAAGTCTGTGAAATGACCCTAAAATAAAAATCTGCTCTTTACTCTCCTTGCCACAAGGTGGCCAAAAATGGTTTGAAAGCACAGATAAGAGTGCTAGGAATTATGCCGATGCCTGGAGCAGCCTGCCCAGAACTCAATACACAGCGTGCAGGAGATTTAATTTATTACACAGAAAATTATATAAATTTTATTTATCGGGAGCTACGTTCAGGAAACATTTCTACCAGCTCCTCATTTCACTCTCTTCCCAGCTCGGGCTCGGTTTTGTGTTTTGTTTTTTCTAACTATATGAAAAGTCAGTGTGATCTGTCATCCCAAGCAGATGACAGGAATACCCATGACCATGAAGGGGCGAGGGAAGTTCAGCGGCCAGCCTTCTCCTGAAGCCACGACGGTGGAAGTGCTGCAAATATGGGGCTCGGAAGGCACCAACTCTGCACAGAGTGGGACTGAGACTTCCAGTTCCTACTCAGTCTCCGTTTATCCTGCCTGGTGAATTCATTTACTTAAGTGTTGGCACGGGAACGCTTACCCGAACCTGGGCTAGTGAGTTTTGTTGTTGCCACTGTTGAGTTTTGTGGGCCCAGCACTTTTATGCCAGGTGCATCCCTGTTAGGGGAATGTTTCCAAGCGCTGCGCAGTCAGAAACGTGTGCTTCGTTTTTGCCAGTTTCAGGGGTTGTCACACTTTTCCCTGAAAACTTTGTGGAAGCTTATCTTCAGATATACAGTGGGGAGAGTTTAGTTTAATGGAAATGAAGCATATCTTTTCCCTACAGATGCACCACTCGGCATTGAGCTTTTTATGTGCGTCTTACGTTTAGCTTTTTATTTTTTAAGTTATTAACTCTGACAAGTAACCTCTTGGTTGTGAACAATTTAATTCACAATTCATTTTTCTGATTCAAAGTGAACACGAGTGCCCTAATCCCCTAATGGGAATTAATTGCATGTTTCAGTGCTTAACTCTGATCCTTTCTCAATCCCCACTGGGACAAGTTTCTTCCTGAAAGATCTGTGTTTGTTATTCAAAACACAATCTGAAAGGTAATGATTTTTCTTATAGAAGGGAGTCAGACCAACTGAATATTAATGTTCTTTTTATTGTGAGGGAATGAGCTGCATCCAAAAAAACTCATTTATGTCATGAAGGGTAAATTACCCTGAAGTATATCTGATAAAATACGGGGCGGGGGGGGAGAAATGGTGTAGTCTTTTTCCTGAAGTGAAAGCTGTTTGCCAGTAAATACACACACCACTTTTTTTTTTTTTTTTTTTTTTTTTTTTTTTTTTTTTAACAGAAAAACTGTATTCTATTACAGAGAAAAACTGTTTATTCACCAAGGGAGAGATTGCTTTGCTACTGGTTAAGACGCTTGGTTATTTTAAACGACACTCCTCATAGCCAGTAACATGCCATTTTAGATGGCCTAGCAGTCGAGCAGGTTATTAAAGTAAGACTAAATAGCTGAAAACACATTAATTTTCTGCTTCCACTTGTGTTTTTTTTAAAAAAAGATTTTTTCAAGCTTTGAATGTTGTTTAATAACAAATGGAGCTGCATGTGCTCCCCTGGTGGGTGAAGCTGAGCAGCTACTGACTGAGGGCAAATGTGGGAAAACCATCCTTTGCCATGTAGAAACAAGGGAGGATGAACAGGGCAGCATGTAAAACAGATGAGGAACTATGAAGGCATGATTTTTTTTTTTCCTGTCTTTCAGGAAGGCCAGTCTTTTACCCCATTTAAACCAGTTTTGAGTGTTTATGCTGCTAGATAAATGTTGAACAAAATTGTTCAGGGGCTGTTTTCAGGAGTTGGCTAGCACACGTGAAAAACAGTGGCCACAGGCCAAGCTGGCTTGGGGCCCTTTGGGGTACCTGAAAAGGACTTGGGGATGGCTCTGAGCTGGCCTTTCTGCCAGCAGCCGTCATGTACAGTTTTGCTAGCGCTGAAATTGGGATCCCAGCTCCGTATATATCCCCCTCACCGACAACCTGGGTGAGGGCGCTTGTGCCGACACCATCACCTGGCCCGGCCTTGTCAAGTCAGCCGGTGAGGTTTGTCAGCCAGGACTCAGTCAAAGCACCAAGGAGAAGTCGGTGTCCTCCCCTTCCCCTGGACGGGTGAGGCAGGCGTGTCCTTGCGCTTGTGACGGCAGCTCTCAGCAGCCCAGCCTGGCTCGGGGGTGACCCTGGCGGCCTCCCCAGCTCCCCCTCGGTGATGCTGGTGTCTGGCAGCCATGTCTGCCTCAGCCAGCGGTGGAACTGCAGGCCCGGGGCTATGGGAGCCCTCAGTGTGTCCTTGAGTCCCTCAGGTCCCTCAGTGCAGGCTTTAAAGCCAACCACCCTGACAAGGAGGGGGGGGAATCACCACGTGGCTTCACTCCTGCGAGTTTTAGCAGCTGGAATTGACCGGGGCTACTTAAGCCTTAAATTCAGTAGAGCAATACAGTAAGGTGTGTGAACCTTGTTTTGCTTTGTTTTGTTTTAGGGTGTGCTAATTGGAGCTTGTTCCCATCGCTGGGATGGCTCCCTGGGTTCCTTTAGGTATGTTACTGAGCGTGGCACCATCCCTACTGCATGCAGCATGGCTCTGATATAATCATGAGAGAGGAAAACAAAAATCAAGAAAGGCTTGAAGCTTTTCCTCTGTCGCAGCGCTGCGTTGGCTGCTGTTGTGGCATCCTTAGAGAAACAATGGGATGCCATTTGATTACAGCAAAGAACTGCAAGGGGGACTTTCCCCTGCTGTCTGTCTCTCTACAGTTTTTGACTGAAAAGTTTAAGGACCAATTTGAATTTAGCACAGTTTTTTTAAAAGAGGTGTATGAGATCAATTTTGCATGTGCCCAAACAGCCTTGCATGTTTAACCCATCTCGGCGTGCATGCATTTCTTTGGTCCATGCTGCACTTCCAGCTAGCCACGCGTGTAACGTCCGCCTTTGTCTTCCTGCTGCTTTTGCAGGTACGATGGCTCGTGTCTTTGTGTATGGCACACTTAAGAAGGGCCAGCCCAACTACAAGCACATGATAAACACTGCCAAGGGGATAGCAAAATACCAAGGAAGGGGCCGCACCGTGGAGAAGTACCCTCTGGTGATCGCAGGGAAATACAACATCCCGTTCATGCTGAACATCCCGGGCACGGGGCACCACGTGGCCGGGGAGATCTACACCGTGGACGACCAGATGCTGCAGTTCCTCGACGAATTCGAAGGCTGCCCAGACATGTACCAGCGCACGACGATGAGAATCGAGGTGGTGGAGTGGGAAGGGAAAAGCAGCGCGGCCGGGAGCAGCGTGATGGAGTGCTTTGTGTACAGCACGACCACCTACCAGCCCGAGTGGGTCCAGCTGCCCTACCATGACAATTACGATTCCTCCGGGACTCACGGCCTCTCCTACGTGCTGCGTGAGAGCAGGGATTAAACCAGCGCAGCCCCGCCGAAGACGCAGTAGCGCAGTAGCCCTTCCAGGAAACCCGTAATGCCCTTGTATTAAAACCTGAGATCTCTTGTAACCTCCCAAACCTGGGCGCATTGGCTGTAGCGTTGACGTGTCGTAGGCCTGGAGGCTGGCACGCAGCCCCGGCTAGGCACAGCCTGCTGCCCCCACTAACCCAGCCTAACTGGTTTCGCATGACGCCTGAAACAAGCGTATCTGTCTGCGCGCACCCCTCTGGGGGCTTGGGGGTTATCCTCCACCACCAACAGCCTTGCCTCAAGTACAGGGCTGAGGTGAGTGAAAGGCAGATGAACACACTAATTTTTTTTTCTTACCAGAATTGATAAATGTATCACGTGTGTTCTCCAAGGCGGGCGGAATAATGATGCTATTGCACTAATAGCTAAAACTGATTCTTAAAAAAATTGTATCTGCAGACGAAGTAAAGCACACCTCACATTTAATACTGCTTTGTGTTTGGTAGGCTACTGAATGTAAACAAACTGGGCAAACAAATGTGTCTTGGGGGAGAAATGACCATACAGCTAGCCTGCACTTCAAGGTAAATCTGAAATCACTGTAGAAATAGAGGGGAGAGAATTTAACGATGACTATTCCTACTCTGTGATGCAATGTTTTTCTGAACTGGAGATGATTATTTTTAAAACGTGTTTAGTTTTATGAGAAGAGATATTAAAGAAATATTAAATATTAAAGAGAATTACATTTCAAGTCGTATTTTTAATTTAACATCTTAAGCACTTTAGGTACTATTTCAGTTCACTAAGGGACTGGGGGATCTGGGAGTTGCAGGCCAGAGAAAGCAAACCTGATTTCAGCTGCCCACCACACTACACCTGCAGCTGGGGCTGCAGTCCAAGTGACTTTTAGCCAAGCACTTTAATGCAGAACTTGCAGTCATATGCAGAAATGAATTTCTTACTGGGGGGGGGGAGGAGGGAGGGGCGATTATTACTCATGTACTCATAATATAAAAAAAATCCCCAAAGGACCTGAATGTGATTATTGCAACATTTGAAGTACAAAAATAATAATAATAATTAAAAAAAAAGACAAAAAGAAGACTGTTGTCCCCATGAGCCAACCACTTGTGCTGGTTTCTGTGCAGTCTGGGGAAACTGTGACCTTGTGTTGTTGCTCTCCTGTGCCTTGTATTTCCTTCAACTGTGGTGTTTGGTATATGGATATTGTACAAAATACAAAGCTGCCGAAGGGACAAGGCTGTGTGCTGTGCAGTGAGCCAAGGTACAATGAAATGTACTGAGGAGATCGTTACAAACAAGCTGGTACTTTGCTTCATTGCCAGTAGCTCTGGGATGGCCAGAGGAGGTCAGCGCAGGGATCCAGGGTAAGCAATCAGCCTAAAAACTTCATTAGGCATAGGCACTGCTGCGGTTCAGGCAGAAAAACAGACCAAGAGCTTGTGTTTCTGCAGTAAGCAAATTAAATACCTTTCAAGTAGAATATTCATGGTTTTTTCCTTCCTTAGTTTAGGGCAAGCTGCTGTCTGAATTGTGCCCCAAGATGGCATTATGGATGCTCCTAGGAAAGGCTGCAGGGGCTCTGCTTCAGTTTCTCCACCTGCAAAAGCAATGTTGTGCTTGGAGGTCGGGTACTGCCCAAACACTCACCTTAGTCATTGGAAACATAAGTAAACTAAACAAAGCAGATCTCTGTGCTCAGTTATTTACCCCCCTTGGCCATACGATAATCAGCAGCTTTTCAAAGACACGACCAATGCACTGTCCATCATGTTCCAAGCAGAATTAACATTTCTGGTTAAAAAAAATGAGTCACCAGCCCTGTCACAGACTGGTTTTTGCTTTTGCTTTCTTTCTTTCATCTTCCTGTAAAGGGCCTGTCTCTGGCCAGAGGGTTTTTTTGCTTGTTTGTTTTCTGGGAACTAGCAGAACCCAGCGCATCTTAAGCATGAAACTACCGGCGAGCCCCCTCCCCTCTGAGGCAGTGTTAAAGGCAAAGCGGGACCGGTGAGGCTGCCACAGGCACAGCCCCGTGGCCTGGCTCCAGCCCTGGGAGCAGCAGAAGCTCTGGCAAGAGCTGGAGCGGACTGCGGGGGCACCGCTGCGCCTGGGGGGCTGCAGCTGCTGACCTGGGCCTGGATGGGTTAATGGAAGAAAGAGCCCTCGGATAACCACACACTAAGAGTGTGAACCCAGTAATCTTCTGGTATCTGTGCCTGCCTGTGGCATTAAGTTCCCAAGCTCGGTAAGAAAAAAGAAAATAAATGGTTGTTTAAAGTGACCAAGGTCACTGCAGTCCCGGGCACAAGGGTGCAAGACAAGTGATGGTTCTTCTGTTTTTGAAGGATTCATAACTGAAAACCTAAAAATAAGTAGGAGTTTTACAGCCTAGGAAAGGACCTGCATCTCTTTTATGAAGGATGCTTTTAAAACAGTTTTGAACAGTACAAATAACAGTAGTTTTTCAAAGCTTTACTAATGCCAAAAATACATGCATAGCACCAGACCCTCTCACTTCTGTTCGTGTCTCTTAAATCTTCCTCTTCTCCGGGCCTTACCTGGTTTCCCATACCAGATACACAGCTCTTCCAGCACGATATAATCATGTATTATGAACAGCCCCTGTTCCTCACAGCGTCTTTAGACGGAGACTCTGCACAACAAAAGGTCAGGCACTTGGATCTCTCTTTCCCAGAGGAGTTCAGGAGGCAGCGTGTTTGGCCTGAGGGCCAGCAAGTGCCTCCAGCAATACCTTGGGGCAGCTAAAGGGATTCGAGGACTGTGCCAGCTCCTTCTCGAAGGCCTTGCATCCAGTAATCAATAGAAAGAAGAAAAAGGGGAGGGCAGTTGAGTATGGAGTCTGAATAAAAGAGGAAAATTCCCTTACAACTGCAAGGGAAAATACATGGGGAAAGTCTGCACTAGCAAAATAAAGCATCTAACCCGAAATTTAAAGCTAGTCTCTACAAAGGCTTCAAATTATTACAATAAATATGACCAGAATTTAAGCCATTGGCAGTGATTGTTCAGTGCTTACAGAGTTTAAGGGACACTGCTCAGTTCATTCAGTGGTTAATTTGTCACTCATCAACCTTTCTGTACATTTGTCTGGGGCCTCAAACCAGTGATATAACCATGGAGAAGATTAATCAGCTTTGGGCTTTTGTTGTGTTTTCTTTTTTAAAAAAGAGGCTTTTTCTGTTTTAACGCAGAAATAGTATTTTATTGATTCTATATAATCCTGAAAAATCAAAGAATTACAAAGGTTATGTACAAGTATTTCTGGAAGTAAAAATCCGGGATCTGTTGCCAAGGTTTAGTATCCGCGTTTGCTGTCTTAACCACTGATACAATAAATATGACTGTATAAAATCTTCTGTGTAGGACTGTCCATCTTCTGTGTTGAATTGCCTTCATTTTACTTTATGGATGGAAACAATAAAGGTTTAGGTAATTCAGCAGCGGGAAGGCAACCTTCATTCCAGTTCCACCAGCAGATCTCCTTCTCCAACAGTATCACCAGCTTTGCAGTGCACAGCTTTCACCTACAGCACAGAAACAGAAACAATTTCAGATCCTCCTCAGTGGCACGGTTAAATAAATGTTCTGGCTGGCATTGCGTATCTGCAGTATGACATCTGCGTGCACACTACATGCACAGGATAAACGGCCACTGTGTAACGTTACAGTCACCACAGGGATCACGGACACGTTCATGCTGGAGGGGCCTTGAGATGTTGCCAGCCCAACCTCCAAGGTTCAGAGCCCAGCTGAGCTTTGTGCGTCTCTGAGGATGGAGATTCTACCACCTCTGGGCAGGCTGCCACAGGGCCTGGCCAAATCCAGCTCCAGCAAGGTATCTAGGAACCTACCACTTGCTGGTTTTCCTGTGAGTTGGGTGCTTGAAGCCCTAAATGTCGGATCAATGGCACTTGTTAAAAAATAAAAAGCACCTATATGCACTGCTGTTAATTTCCTACTGAAATTCTAAGTATTTTAGAGGATAATCTGAGTATTCAACATTCATTCATGCTTGGACATTACCATGAAATACGCCAGTATTTCTTGGATTACAGATCTGAAGTATTACTGATTTTTGGGATTGCAGCCATGAAGCTGGGTTTCCCTTAATCCCCAGAATGCCGAGATAAATCAGTTCAAATCTGAGTTTAAATCCTTCCAAGTAACTGAACTTGGCAAAGGGCTACAGTTGTCAAATAAATGCAGATACATTTATAGATGAATCCTATACTCATGTGCAGATTCCTGAATTTTAAAACACATAAATCTTACACTGTAAGTATGTATATATATACATATATATATTGTGTATAAACTATAGTACCTCGTTTTCTCTAAAAAAAGGCTGAAATGTCTTTGAATTCCCTTTTAGCACATGGAGCTCCAGACATTATTGGAAGCTCTGTATTAGCATTTGCTTGCAACGTTAACGCAAAGCTCCCACTGCTGTGCCCAAACTGTTGGACAAAACTTTCTTCAGCAGTTAGTTTAACGCAGCCACCCAAACGTCAACTTAGGCTCCTAAGGGAAACCTGCAGCACACCCTAACTATCAGGCTACTACGGCTGCACTGTTGTCCACGTCTGAGTTTGACAGTGCATGTCTCATGAGCTGTAGGCGTATCTCTGGAGCTGTCGCACACCATATCCATGGCATTGCCCATGGAATGAAGCTGAATGCTGCTGACAGGCAAAAACACTGTAAGATGTACAAGCAAGGGCTTTATTTCTAAACCAACACCTACACAGCCTACCCAATCCCTGAGACTGTATCTTCTGGGAGAAGAAGGCAGTGTGAAAAATATTCTACGTCCTTCTTTCCTTTTTATACAAAGCCAAGGTTCGGCAAATGCTGTAGCTCAGCAGTGTTTCAAGCTCCCTGGTTATTTCTGCAATGTGCTGGCAGCCAGCACGGCCAGCTCCTCAGCCCGACCCACGTACAGCTGTCCCGTACGAGGGAGGAGGCTCCCGGCTCCCTCCCCAGCTTTCACTCACTGCTGACCACCTGCAACTGGGGTAAATTCAAAGCAGATAAAAACAAGCCACTTTTCTCACAATTGCAAACAGGAAGAGTGGGAGGGTTGAGGCAGAAAAGGAATTCAGACGGGAATGAAAATGGACATCTTCCAGCTGAAGACAAAGGAACTGAGTTTCAAAACACAGTTCTAAGGCATAAAACGTGGACTAGCAGCCAACAGCAACCAGCTCATTCCCGCGGTGGAGTCAAGTTATTTCAGCACTCAGCCGTGGCTTCGCACTGCGGAATGGTGCAAAAAAAAAAAAACTTCTGTTCATCAGGTTCAATTCTAAGTACCTTGCTTTCTGAAATTCTTAAAATTGTAAAGAATCAAAAAATCTGCTTATTATTAAAATGGAGACCTCCAGGGGATGTTGTAAGGTATGCATTCAAATCCCACTTTGATGGATTAATAAACCGAATGTGTTTTTATGTGGCATCTGTGCAGAATGGTGGGAGGTATTTATTATTTGGAGAAGTGCAGGCAGGATTTTAAGGAATAGGCCCATGGGTTGCAACACAACTTGGTGGGGAAGGAAAGGTTAAAGAGAAAAAAAAAAAAAAGGTGAGGAGGGTGGCAATGGCATTTTAATTGGACATACTCACTGGTTAAAAAGAGTGGATGCAAAAAGCAGCAATAAGGGGTTAAATAAAAGAAGCAAAGACAATAAATGCTATAAAAATATTAATCACATGAGAAAATAAATTATATAGGAATTAATGCATGAAAGAAAATAATAAAACGCCAATGTTAGAGCAACAGGAGAAGGCACAATCTCGCTCTCCCTGCATTTTTTTCCCTGAAGACCCAATTTTGCATTAGATGTACTGGAAGAGGCAAGACCTGGGTCCAAGCCTTGGTGACGATTTCAGTGCTGTGCCAAATAATCCTTTCTTGTAAACACACAAACAGTCCTTGGCATAGACACCCATCTTCAGATCTCAGCAAATCTTGCCAATGCCTAACCCAGTCTCTGCCCTGAAGAGTCAGGCTCCTTGCTGCCTCCCTCTGGACTAATGAATCTTGCAATATATTTTTATTATTATTATTTTCTTTAGCACAGGGTTCTGTCCCAGCCAGAGCTGGGCTAGGACCTGCTAGGAAATACAAGATTAGGAGAACAAAAAATCCAGATCTCCTCGAAAGTGACTCTGCTCTCCCTTTGAAAAGGATGACCTGGGGGCCTGCGTCTAGGTGATGGCTTCAGGCTGTGCATTATAATCTGGCACAGGAGTGCTCTGAGGCCCTGACCTGGGGGCTGACAGTCCCCAAAACAGATGGGATTTCTCCTTGTCATATAAGCTTAACCAGTTCCCCGCTCAGAGGGCTGGTTTTGGTACATCCTGCACCGCAGGAGGACAGTCCCAGCTCAGGGGCTGCTATGCTGATCGTCCGCCCCAAAAGAGAAGATACCAAAATGCACAGTCTAAATGCGTTTGCAGATCTAGGCTTCATGTTAAATATGAAGCCTGAGCACAGTCAATAATCAAAAAATTGTCTCGCTCTTCTTCCTGCAAGAATCCTTTCTGTGCCTTGTTCTGAACAGTTTTGTAATGTCACATTGTTTGCCATTAATGAATTACCTGGCAGAGAGATATCTCTTCTTCAGTTGATCTTTGGAAGTAGGGAATTTGGAAAAAATGGTTTGCAACGTCTTTCAATTCAACTTGGCATTGTAACATCACAGAAAACAAATCATTTAGGAGAAAAAGAGTTATATGAATTTCTGAAGCCAGTAAAACTATTTCCTGCTGTGCTATCTACAGCTCGGAACTACTTAACAGCATTCACAGCAGATGTAAATGTTAAAAATTAAAGACACCTCACTTTGAAAGACTTACAACAATCAGACTTAATTCCTTAACAACCAGAATCCTCCTTTCTTCCTTTTTAAATTCTATCCTATTTGACAAGTTGCATATGGTTTTAAGTGACCCAAGGTAGCTTACCTTGCCTGTTTTAGCAGCAATCATACTGTTCTGCATTTTCATTGCTTCAATTACACAAATCTCTTGACCTTCTGAAACCTGGTAAAATTAAAGCAGTACAAAATCAGGAGAGAGGATTTAAAATGCTCTAAGCATGTATGATTCTTCTGGAAAATAAAGGGATTATTTCATTAAATGTTAAAAAGACTTTCATGGCACAAGTCAAGTCAGCCAGCTATGTACAGTCCCGACACAAACCACAGTTGCCTTTGACAAACTGGAAACAAAATAGGGAAAAAGTGATCACCTGCTTACAAACATCAGCCTAAACAAACCTGAAAGGCTCCTCTCCCACCCCATCTACTCGGCTCCAACTTTTACAGTTCACATTTCACATCCACCACGGCTCGACATCAATTAAATCCAGACCGAGATTTAATTTGCACAGCTTTGGCCGCGGAGCCTTTGCTTTGCTTCCCTGGCGCAGATCCCACGGATGCTAATCCTGATTCGGAAGCCAAAGTTTCTTGGCACCGGTCCTGGGGAGCACGGGCGGGGAGCTCCGGCAGCACCCCGTGGGCTGATGCTGAGCAGCAAGCCGCACCTTCGCGCTCCTCCGTGCCCGGGTGGCGGCCGACAGCTTTGGGCCGAGCGAAGGGCACGGGCCTGTGAGGAAACACCCAGCTTCGTCCACAGGGGAGGGAGCAGGGAGGCAAAATGGCAATTTTCCTCACAACAAGTGATAGATCTTAAAGGGAAGCACTCAAGCTTACTCTCTCTGCCCTCTGTTAAGGCACGTGCAAGCTCAAGGTGAGGTGTTGCACGCTCCCCATGGCCTCCACACGGATGCTCCCTCCAAGGCCTCTCACCCCACAGCACTGGAAACCAAACCCTCAGGGCTTCACGATGGCCCAGGGGCCTGCCTGCGGATGAGGGAAAAGCACATGATTCAGCATTTATCCTTCGTGTAACCCAGTGATCACCCAGATGTGTCACAAAAATGTGTTACTTGGCACGCTCCAGTATTTAGGACTGGTACAGATGCGCTTCTCTGAGGTGGCTTCTCTGGGTGCCTACGGCAAGTCTTTCCTTGAGGCTCCTCTGTGGACATGGTGATCTGCCTTTCTGTCATTATGTAGGCAAAAAATGGGAAACTTTCACTCTAATGTCAACATTTCACTGAAGAGGGTAACTTGAGACCTGTGCAGATCTGGTCTTTGCACTGCCACGCGCGCTGTGCTGACCGACTGAAGGAAGTGTGCCTGAGAAGAAACACCAAGCCACATCCACTGGGGAGGGATCACAGAGACAAAACGATAGTTTTCACCACAGAATGTATTTGTTTATATATATGTATGTTCCTATAGATAAATATGTATGTAAATATATGTACAACGCATAATATATATTTAAGGACAAGTGTGTGCCACTTCAGGGGAATATACTAACAAGTAAGTGTTAAGTCAGAGATCAAATACACACTGCACGAAATACATTCTAAAAATTTAAATAAAATTTTATCTCCAAAGCTTGTTCCAGCCCTACTCTTGGCTAATATTAACCATACATTTTAAGCAGACACTTAATTGGTCAGAACTTTTTTTTTTTAATGATCTAATTTCAAAAAAGTGCTGATGTCTGCCTATGGGTTCTGAACAAGGCAGAACGACAGACATTATATTAAAAAATGGTTACAGCTATTTCTCCAACAGCATTATGAAGAGCTTTTTGGAGTCAATAGGGAACATGTTTGCTCTGGGAACGCTGCACGATGACCGGATACAGAAGAATAACCAACACCCAACACTTCAACCGCAGAAATGCCATCCTGAGCTTCAGGTGAGCACTTAAGTCATTAGCAGTGTCAAATTCAGTGAATATTGTCAAAGACTTGCACTTTGTCCCCACTTATTTCCCCGCCTTTTGTCTCTCTCCTTCCGCACCTGCTGCCCTGTCTGGGGCCTTTCTCCAGCAGCTCCTTCTTTCCTTCCTGCTTTTCCTCTTCCTCTCCCTGTCTCACTGCTCAGCTTTTCTTCCATCTGCTCTGAACTTTTCAGGCATTTCTAAGGTTAAGAGGAAGCTATGAATATCCACTTCTGTTTTGTTTTGTTTTTTAAAAAATAAAAGGTGCACAAATCCTTTAACAATTGTCTAAACAAAGTCATGAAAACGTATTTACTCAAGAAGTACGAAGTTGTCTCTGTAGATCTTAAGTACCGCAGTAAAATGCTTGCATAAGACTTAACGGAGATGTCCATAAATTTGAATTCCTCAGTTTCCCACCTTTCTCAAAAATATTTTTTTTTTGCATATTTTGTATATACCTGCTGGGTTGATGGCAAAGGAATCAGTGTATGGGTAGAAAATAATCCACCCAACCAACGAAATATATAGGCCAAGTAACAAGTTAACATCCCGCCGTCTTACTAATTTGGAGGGAAGGAGGCACTTTCAGTACGTACCACGTGTTAAAATGCTGTGTCAGTACTTCTGATGATGTGCAATTTGTTCAAAATTACCTTGGTGAAAGTGTCACTTAAGCACAGAAGTTTAATTACTGTTCTTATGTTAGACCTTTACAGCCCCACTCATTGTGTTGCAAAGCAACAAATCCTAAAATTAGGCACTTGTATCTGTCTCTTCTCTTTTTCAGTCTTTTGGGCATTGTCCAATTTCTTTCATGACATAATTGCACATATCCTTTTGCCTGTTATTTAGCCTGCAAATGAAAACCACAGTGATGTCTACAATTTCTTGTTTTCCAACTTATCCAAGGATTTATCTGGACTATTTTTTCTGCTGTATTGTCTTTGTATGACTTCTTTCTTTCAGTGGATTGTAAACCAGTGTAAACCACCATCTTTATACTTCAATTTATAGAGGTCTCCTTGATGACCCAAATCTGTCAAAACTGGCAAATAGAAGATAAACAAAGAATGAGATTGATTGGACCCAGGTAAAATAGATGGGCTCTTTTTCTTAAAAAAAAAGAGAAACTCCACTATATGTCTCTCAGTTTTGCCACGGACAAATCTACCTTCACATTGCTCGCAATATCAAAATAAAGGAGCGATTAGCTGTTAGACCTGCACTCTGTAGTTCAGTAGTTTACTTCTGCACAGCTCTGTTCAAAGTATCTGCTCGGTTTTTGTTCTCCACAAAGTGAAAAGGAGAAGGAAATAAAAAAGGAAAAAAGAAAGAAAGAAAGAAGAAAAAAAAATCATTGAAGAGGTGGGGACCTAACATCTTGATGTCGCTAACAATTCAGACGTGAATTTGGCAACAGTCAATAGCACTGTTTGAATAACCCGGGGACTTAAAGAGTCGGGGAGGAACTTAAAGGCAGGAGGAACTTAGAGAGTGACCGCGCTTACAGTCGGGCCTCTCTAAAATGCAGAGAGGCAAAAAAAGGCAGCACGCATCTGAGGGCAGTGCTGGTGAGGGATCTCTGTGAAAACAGTCCATGTTTCTCAGACTCCAGTGCGTTGCCCGATGAAGACTTAATGATTGTGACAGGACGTCTTCGGTGCTAGGCGTCCAAAATGGTCCCAAGCCCCACAAGTCTTTCTGATAAACCCAGTCGGCGCTGATGCACTTCCCCGCTCCCCGTCTAATTGGTGTGAAGTTTGTGGGGCTGAGTCCCCCTATCTTTCATCCAGCTTGCCGCGTCCTCTCCTTTGACACGGGGTCAGGGTTCACATTCGCATCCGATTATCAAAGTGGCACTCATTAGCCAGCAGCCTGCCTCACACCAAAACGAGTTCGCTGGAAGGGGAGCTCGGCCCATTTACTCAGCAGATTTTAGCATTTTAAGGAGGCCTGAGTGTCACACAGTGTTGCGACGTTTTGAGGAGTTTCAGACATCTCCAGCTGATGATTAATTGTGAGTGATGGGAAATAAAATCCAGTAAAGCCAGCTGCTTGCCATGGTCGGCAAAATTACTATAATGGATATAGGCTGCCAATTTTCCAGTTTTACTGGCAAGTCTTCCAAGTGTAATTAAGGGAAGTTATAAATGATATGGAAATCTATCAAGTCCCATTTATTTTCAGAGGACTCTTTCCCCTGAGACTTTTATCTTCAAGCTTATAGTTTGCTTTGTTGTGCTAATGATTTAAACCACTTCTTATTTCTGATTAAAGCCCCCAATATCCTTCGTAAGAAGTTAGATCCACTTTATTCACAGGGATTTAAAGAAACAGAAACCTTTTTAAAGTTGTGTTTGTTAACTGCGCCGAGCCCTTGCTTCCTCTGTGGAGGCACAACCGAGTGTCCTCCATCTTAGGCACCTCGCTACCATCTGGGTTTCTGGTTTGAGACAAAATCCTGACGATTTGGAAAGATCTAGCGGGGGGAGGGAAGGAGGGAAAAGAGAGAATTAAAAAATAGAACAAAAAATCCGCCATCAACAAAAGCCCAACTTCCCCCCAAATCCTAAAGCCTCCAAAAACAAAGATCGTAGGCGCTGCCTTAGACACCAGACATTTAGCACAGGGTGGTGTTGCTCACTAATGTTGTTTGATTTGGAATAAAAGCATGAAAATGATGTGCAAAGGCCTAAAATTGGAGATGTAAAGGATGACTGCACAGTATTCCATTTCTCAATTTCATCCTTCAGAGCCACAAAATGGGGGTGATACAGTTACTGGATGAGATTTACAGTAACAGCTGTGGTCTTCCCACACAAGGGAGGACCTTCTAATGGGCTAAGGTCTGTTTTGAACAGACGGGGAGTAGCAAAACAAGGTTCCCTATTAAGGGTGTGCGGTAATATTCCTGATAAAGAAAGCGAGTAGTGGGAGTCAGATTGCTTTAAGAGACCTAAATCTCCTTTCGCTGCTGAAAAAAATAGAGCTATTTTAGAAAGTGCTAACTGCTAAATAAATGAAAGACGTGTAAATGTAAGGGTTTGGTTTTTCGTTAATCTCCTCGCCACGAACTGTAAAGAATGCATAGGAACCAGTGCCAGGGGCATATGGCTTTCTCCTGTGCTGAACATTCATACAAAAGACAGGTTCATCAGTCATTGGAGTATCTGGATAAAAAATTAGCTCCTGATGGATGGTATTTAGAGCTTACCTGCTGCTAGTACATTACCAGAGAAACACAGGTTTTGAAACCCACATGACATTAGAAACTGCAGACCATGAAATACCCCACGTGCGGGTGCTCTCCTAATGTACGCCAGGTTACACAAAATAAGAAATAAGCTATTTAAACCCTCTGCCTAAAATTGGGCCCGCTGCAAGGAACCCTGGGTCAGCCCTACACAGGCCAATTAATGCACAGCATCTGCTGTATAGAAGCCGTGCATGAAGCACTTCCGAATGATTTCAGCAATTAAAAGAAAACTGTTTCCTGCCTGTTCTGACAGCAACTGTTTCAATGCAAGAGTGAGCACCAAATCATTGTGTGCAGCTGAAAAAATTAAGTCTTTTTTTTTTTTTTAGTCTTGTGAAAAGGGGGTGGGAGGGATGAAGATTTCTTATGGAATCGGATCGCTCTTTTGTTGTCCGACATTCTGTGTTTTTCTGCCAAATTAGACAGAAGGCTCTGAGGGTTTACGGGGCCCTCTACAGTATCACCTTCTGGTGCACTGTGGCTCCCTAAAAAGATGGATCAATATCAACCCTGCTGATTTGCCTACAGAAGTAGAAATCCCTCAATTACATTTTGAAGTCCATTATATTTGGAGCACAGGTGCTCCGGATGCGTAACATTTTAAAGCTCTCAGATCTGAAGAAGAAAATAATAATAATAATAATAATAAGACTACAGCCCTAAGCAAACAGATCTTATATTTCCTTAAAAGCAAAGTGAGAATTGGGTTTAATTGATATCTCCTTTCTCAGCTTTGGGGAGACACCAGAAAATAGCCCTTGCGATTTCCATTTTGCTGAGACCTGTGTCTCTGTAGAGTCTTCTGAGTAAGAAGGGACAATGCGAGACCATGCCCCACGAAATCCAGCTGCCCTGTCTCGCAGACTTCTGCAAAATAATCACAAAACTCATTTATGTTTGTGCAAAACCACTGAACAGTAATTAAGCATGCATCCGCTTTCTAAAACCCTTATGAAAATACTCTGTGTGTGTGTTTATTTGTTGTTTAAACTTGGTCCGTGTACTGGTATCATTGCCTTTCCAGATTTTTTTTCTCTCTGACTTGTTGGCATTCTGGCAGCAAGCATCTAACACGAAAACAAATTGAGAGGGATTTGATGAGCAGCAATTGAAATTCCTTAACATTGTCCATTGCCATGCAAAATAATTAGCGCAGGCTTTCCCTTCTTTCCAAATTAACTTTGGAACAGGAGCTACAGGGTTGAAAATACAATTAGCGGCAATTAATGCACGTGACAAATCATTATCAAACTGTTTTTTTTTTTTTTTTTTTTTTTTTTGCCACACTCCTTTAAAGAATGAACCCGAAGATAGCACATCCCAAATTTTGTGACCTCTGATTAACCCGAGGTCAACGACGTCCCCCTGACAGCAACAAGCACTGGTCATTGCACTCCCACTTATCCCAAACACACTTCCCCAGCTGCTGCTGAGATCCCAGAGCACCAGGGGAAACGCTACGGAGGCAGAGCGCTTCTCTGAGTGATTCTTGTTCAAGTCCCAAGTCAAAGCACAGTTTATATCACTGAAACCTACATCGGTCAACTTTTTCAGCAATGGCTAAAAAGTTGTTTATCAACCAAAAAGGCAAAGCAAACAAACAAACAAACAAATAATAAAAATACCGTGATTTCTTTTCAAAAGAGAGAAAAGAAAGAAACTCTAGTTTCCTTTTTTTTTTTTTCTAGGAAGAAACTCTAATAATATTGACTATTTGTACTTCTGCATAAGAATAGGATTTCATTCTTAATTATACTGCACTCAACCACAAATCTTAGATTTCAAACAGAGAGCTTACACTGCATAAAGACATAGAAGAAAAATCTATTCGTAAAATATAAAAATTACATAAATGTTATAAGTAATTACTATAGTATTTCTTTTATTGCAACCAAAACCTAATTATAACTTGAAGTCTTGAGTTAAAAGAATGATGAAATATTTGAATGCTTTCATTCTTGATATTTCAAAACTGTGAAAATGGTTTAATCTGTTTACCGATAGATTTTGTGTGTGTGTGTGTGTGTTTTTCCCTACAAAAATGAACAAATAAACCATTATCTAACACACAATTATAAAAATTACACAGGTTCCTGGGCACACTTGGTCAAGTTCACAAACTCCATTTAACAGAAAAACACAGCTAATATTTGCAGTGGGATCGCTGAAGAACAGGAGGGCTGAAGGGAGGCAAGGGAAAGAAAAAGGAAAAACGCAGCAACAAAAGAAAAAAATGTTCACACATAACAGAAAATCATATTTCATTTTAAGAACACCTTGCTAAATTATTGATAGCCTGTTTGTCTTTATCAAATGCAAAACTTATTTAAATCAATTTTTACTCTTTTGCCTGGCTGTTATTTCTCTGTTGAAAATTCCAGCCACTTCAGTTATGGGTATAAGGTAAGAAAGAGGGATTTTATTCAGTTTTTAAGATCTGAAGGACAAATAGGAATTAAAAGAACACACACCTGGCTGACGGCAACAAGCAACTTTACAACTCCACCTTTTCTTTCCCAAGAATGAACAATGTAGTGAGAAACCGAAATTAGGAAGCTGTTTTGTTTTGTCTTGTTTTTCAGTAGTGAGCATTTCAACAGCAGAGGTCAAGTGAAACACATCTTTTCCCATAGCAAGGAACTTTCCTAGGCTTGGGAAATGGAAAATTCTGGCGAAGGCATTTTTTACGATTTTTCTCAAGCATAACAAGAGAAATTGAACCAACTAATATGCAACTTAACCGGAAAAGAAGATGAACGCAGTTTGAAACATCTTCCTCGGTTGCATTTAAAATGTGGAATCACTGACAGGAATTTACTGTGTTCAGTAAATTATACAGGTAAAAAAAATCAGCCTTCAAGATAGCTAATTTTGAAATTTCTGACTCAATCAGCATATCCGTTTATTAGCTGATATCTGGGTAGCCAGAAAGCACCCCATGCAGTATCAATGGCTAGCATCACCAGCATCAATTCGAAATCAGAAGACATTGTATTAAACGCATGAAAGTCCATTTAGAAAGTGGTTTGAGTAGAGATAACTTCCAAAACATCGGTTAATTACTGGCAGGAAGAAAGGAAATTTAGAAATTTGGGTCATAATAATGAATTGCCCTCTTTTTTTGTGTGTGTCTGTAGTGCTGCAAAGATTGAATACTATTGGGAGGTTTATCTAGAGGTGCTTTCCTTTTATATGTTTATTTAGAGGAAGAAAAAAAAAATCATTAAAGTGCTTCCAGCACCGGTGTTAGCTTATTGACCAACGCTTGGCTTAGTATTGCCACCTGTTCTGCCTAATTCAATTGCAAAAGGAAAACAACAAACAAAAACAAGCAGCTAAAAGAAAAGCATCTTTGTGTTTCTGACGGTACAAAACTGAATAAACCAACTGTCATCATAGGTTAAAATTTAGTAAAGACTACCAGGCTTTCAGGACACTTAAAATCTCTTTTTGTGGCTGCATGGCTACCCGACGCAGAATCTGTTGTGGGAACAGTTTATGTGACTTTCTTCATCTGTGCTATGACAACATTGCTCTACCTGTTCAAACAGTAGGACCCTGGGCTTGCCCTGTTCTGGCACTCTCAGTGCACAGAATCCTACAGGCACAAAAATCAAGGAGAAATACGTGCAAGCATCTGCCTATCCCTGCCCTCTAAGTGAAGGAGAGAATTTGTGCAGCTGTAGCAGTTTTTAGTGGTGTTTTTGTGGTAGTTGTGGTGAGATTCAAACCGGGTGCAGTGCCATCTCCACACTCTGGCACGAAAATCTTGTTGAGACAGTGAGCTAGCAGGGCTGGCTTGCGGTGGCGTTGGTGTCAGCAGCAACAGAGCGAGTCCCTCGTCCAGACTCTCGAAGCACAGCTCTTTTCTCTTGCCCTTAGCACCGTGGGGAACCAAAAAGTGACTCCCCCAAACATAATTTCATCCCAATGCATACTCATCTCTAACAACCTCGTTGAAAAATAAACACCCAAACACCCCCTCCAATGGATATTTCCTATCTAACACAACTGTGCTGTCACGAAGAATGTAAGCTAAATTTAAATCTTCTTTCCCCAAATAATATTAACCTTCTTTCTATTCAGCCAGATTTCAAATTGTTTTGTTGTTTGTGTTGCTTTATGCTTTTGAGTGGCTTCATTGTGTTTCCAGGAATAATTGAGTGACAACTAATTACAGTCTTCTGATCACATGAAGGAAAATAAAGAAAGTAGAAAGTAACTAAAAAGCTAAAAAATTGGCAGCGTCACAAGTTCTGCTTCTCTCTGAATGACAAAAAGCACTTCCCCACTGTGTTACTAAGATCTATAGATCATCTTACAGACAAAAGAAAATAAATTCCTTGCACATGCAATATCTTTTGGCAAAAACGAATTGAAAAGTGCCTGTCAGACCAGCTGGAGAGAGGATGCTCACACAATCTTCTATCGGGCCTCATCGGCCCCAAGTATTTTTCAGCAACAGCAGCCAAAAGAGAACATTATACGTGAAGGAAAAACGATGATGCATCGGGCAAGGAAAACTAACAGAGAGATCAGCGTCGCCTTCTCCTTTGGTTAAGGACACACGGAGAGGGACTAACAAACACCATATGCTTTACCTGGCTGGGTGTGATGCCCTATAGCTGAGCAAGAGTTTGCAAACGCAGCTCTTCAGACAAAGGCGACACATCCCTCACGAGTTGCTGCCTCCCTACTGCAAAGTTTCCTCTGAAGGAGGTAACACAGCCTAGTTGCCCATGCTGCTGGCCGCTCTGGAATCGCAGGGACCAAGCTGTACCTCTGCTGCCCGCACAGCATAGGAGAAAACAGACTCAGACAGCTACAAACCAGGCAGCCTCCAACACCTGAGTGGGGAAAAAAGGACAACTACCTCACTCTCTGCTGTTCTTCAGCTGTGCTGTTTTCCACACGGGCTGCAAAATCTGAACTGCCAAGCACCGCTGCAAACGCAGAGCTTGCTCTGTAGAACCGAAGCTGCTTAAATTCCCATTTCTCCAGCAGATTAAAGAAATCAGACCTTTTTTTTGTTGTTGTTTTTTTGTTTCCCAAGCAGTGCAACAAAAGGAGCTGTATTTATCGGGGAGCTACAGTTCCCTGCCCATCACGCCTTGAACAGCTGTAGTGAGTGAGCTGGTTTCTGACGGGCAGCCAAGACGTGTAATCTGAATCACACCATCCCACTGCTTTTTCAGCGCAGATAGCTGATACTACCCTCATCTCCCTCACTTGCTTTTTTTTTTCTTTTTTAACGTTTTGACACTAGTCCTGAAAAGGAAGGATTTAAGTTAAACTCTTTTCAATAACGCAAATGTGTTTTAGCAATTAAAGGCAAACAATTAGCATTGACAAGCTCAGGTCAGCAGAACGTAGATTACGCTGTTCGAACACTCTGCCACTCGATGCCTCCAGCAAAAGCTGCATGAGAGGAAAGCAGAAAAAAGAAATCTCCACACATTATTTGACAACTTATGCTCTGATGCACTGCACCACTTGTGGATTTGTGGGGGGAGATTCATTTATTTATTTACTTTAAATCCCTTTGGCTCTGGCCTCCTTCTCCACTGGTTCTATTCCTTCAAGACAGTAAGAAATATTCTTCAAGGCACACACAAGAAAGCTGTAACACACAGCAGAATTAACTTCTCAAAAAAATATTAAAAAATAATAAAAAAAGACTCAGAATCCTTCCCTTCAAAATTCTTCACACACAAAAAAGTATTTGCTTAAGGTCTCCTTCAGTCAGTCACCCTTACTGCCTATACGGCACTCACACATTTCTCACTCCATGCAATGCCTTAGTGACTAATTTTAATTGAATACTGATGTTTTTAAAGCTCTAAGTGGTGTGTGTGTGCATGTGTGTATCACAAAACCAGAAAGCTAAGTGTGACCTGAAGAAATTTATCTCTTGCTAATATTTACTTAGCTGTGCTTAGTAATGTTTTCCCAGAAATCTCTTTATTTTGTTAATATGAACATTTGCACCTACAAATTTAAGCATTAACACATTGACTCCTTTCTCTTTGTGAACAGACAGAAACATCCATATATTCTAAACACAACAGTGGCATCACAGAAAAATGTAACCATACAAATCACTACAAACCATACAAACCAGCACAACTGATGACCGTCACATAGTAAGTCCAGTGCTAATTTTAGACTTGAGATCTTTATCCCATACTTAAACCATCTATCAAGAAAACCCAGATTTCGTTGCTGTAAATTGTGATGCTGCCATAAATCATAAACTCTGTGACTAAATCTTTCTGGTTCTAAGTGCCACATGCACATTTATTACAACATTTAATCAGCAGCAGTACTGAGCACTTTAAAATTAATCTGCACAACCTGAGAGATCCACTTAAGGGCCCTAGCGTTTGATACACAATAACATTTAATAATGTTTGAAGAACATGTGAAAGAAACAACGTTTGATTACAATGTGGCAGAATTTCATAAAAAGCTGATTTCAAGAAAGTATTTACATGCACTGTATTTGTTTCCAGCTCAAGACCAGGTAAGAAGCCCTGGGAATACCCAGAACAGCACTGGCATGTTCTGTTGCCCTTCTGCATGCCAAGTTTATCCCTTATGCAGGACAAGAGAATTCCCATAAGAGAATAGGAAATCCCGGCATTGAATTCTCAGTTCATAAGTGGCATGTGTCTTGTGAAATGCTATTTAAAAAAAAGTTAATATCTACCCTATGTCCCTTGTGTTTACTTATACTTTCATTACTTCACGGCAGAAAACCAACAACCCCCTGTTTCCATCACTAACAACATATATTTACTTTATATATTTACACACACACACACATTTTTTCCCCTTGTCAAGGCACTTCTGACACAAAACCAAGCTATTGGTTGAGTTTCAACCGTGGATTTGTAACCAGACAAACGCATTCCCTTTAAGCCCACTTTAATCTGAATGGTGCTTCCATATTATTTTTTACAATTTAAATGAAAAGCAGCACACATCCTTCAGCGCACTTTACTCTACAGGTGAGGTTAAAAAAACCTCTGACCTGTAGTTTCAGTTGCACCAAGGAGAAATTTGTGTGGAATAGATAATGAAAATGCAGATACATAGATCACATTTCTTACCATGTCCCCGGGCTTGACAGAAACTGCCACCACTGCTCCAGGCATGGGAGATCTCAAAATGCTGGAGGTGTCCTCTGCTGCTTTCTCTGGCATGTACTTGCTCAGCTCTGCTGCAACCTTCGTCAGTATTTGCAATTTGTACTAAAGGATAGGAAGAGGAATGTTTTAGCATACAGCACATTTGGTGAATTCCAGCAAATAATCGCACTATTTTATGTTTTTATATAATACATCTGTTATCTATTCTTTGCTGGACTGCCTAAAAATCACTGTTTGAAATCCTTATCCAGTTTCATTTTCAGGATGTAGGAAAAAAAAATATGTTGACCCTAAACTGCAGCAATGAGCACATAAAAGGAAGTAATTGAGTACAGTAAAGAAATGTCAGATTCATTTAAAAACTGGGATATTAGAGAGGGGAAATACAATTTTAAATATATATATATATATCCTTATGCCTACTGCAAATTATTTTTAGTGGATAAAAAATACTGGAAATTCATTCCCATCAGTGTGCCGAATTAGAAACTGACGTTTTGGGAAAGTCTGACACATTTTCAATGACATAATTGATTTCAAGTGTTACTCTTACTTTTTAAACATTTATTTTGATCACATTTAATGTTTGAAGACAATAACTTGTTTAGATTTTGCAATTTGAACATAGCAAACAATTTCATTTCCATTTTCCATACACAAGCAGAATGACGGAATAATTTTTGTTGTATTGAAAATATTTTAACTGCAATAAAAACTGTTCAGCAGCTGTTATGTTCCTTAAGGGGAAAAAAAAAAAATGTTTTCTCTATTATGTTTATAAAATTATGTTTAAAAATGGAAAAGAGTATGGTGAACCTCAAGTGCGTAAGAGCATCGGTTCAAGCAAAACCTTTCAGAAAACATCTACATGCATACAGTAATTTGAGCTCCAGGCTTTTAGTTTTTAAAAACTTGCAATCCCTTTGACAATTCATTGCATTTAGACAGATGGCCTTCGAAATCGTCCCAGTACGCTTGCAAATGAATGCAAAAATCCAGTAGATGGCAGCAGGTCTCTGCGTGAAGCTCCTTCCTCCCCGTGGCCAACGGAGCGAGGACCAGCACCACACTTCATCAATAATTTAAACAAAGGTTTTAATAATAAGCATCGGATGAAGTGCATTTACAATTCAAATGTGTATTTTGCTGATGGAAAGTTCAACACCTTGCTTTGAACAGTATGTTTTCTTCCAAAACAATTAGCTATTGTTTTATTAGCAATAAAACATCTTTACTTTTCATTTCTGCACAGACAGAAAAAATCCGATCCCCTTATGGCGAAGGTAAAGGGGGACTCTGCCTTCTGCTCCTTTAGGGAGGAGAACAAGGTATTTAGGAATACATGCACATGGTAATTAACTCGGCAATGACACCTTTAAAAAGCAGCTTTCAAAGCCAAATTAAAACAAGGTAACGGAGGATCATCATCCTCCACAAATGGCGCTTGCACAGGCAGATGATGTGCAAAGAACAGGGTAGCCGTTCGGTGAGGAATATTGCTTCTCATCAGAAGTACACGGAAACAAATGATCGAATGAACCAACATTCCCCTCCACACCCCGCGTAAATGTAATAAAACACCACGACAATATTTCCCGAAGCTGCAAGTGGCACCCAAAGATTTCCCAACCCGTTCCCAAACGCGCGCCTTGGTCACAACCGCTGTGGCACGCGCACACCAGCACCATTCTGCGTGCGAAAAGCTGCTGGAACTCCAAGCCTCCTGCAGGCATCGTCGTGGCAATTAAGACTCTGGCACTCACGTTCTCAAAACCAAAACACAGTTAGCTATCTCTGCGCACAAGGAACGCCGTTCAATGCGGCGGGCTCCTTGCGGTCTCCTTTTCTGGAAGCGAAACGTGCGCACGCTTGCATGTGTGCTGTGGGGAGAGGGGAGGCGATGCCTATAGGAGATCTGATGACAGAAGTTGCAAATAGAATTGCAGCAGTGTGACAAGTCAAATAATAACATCTTGTGCATGTTTCTTCGCTCCTGAGTGTCTGTTTTGCAATCAAGACATACAAGTGTCTGCCAGTTTCTGAAGGATATGATCCTTAAGTGAAATTACTGTGCAAATAAAAGCTTTTTACTCCTATTAAAATTCATCTGAGTCATAAGTGGCAAGGAAAAAAAGCTTGCAGAGTGTATTCTGCTGTCAATCTAATAAACATTCTGTGCAGAGGGACTATTTATCAAAGATAAATTGTACTTAAAAGTCCTTCATTAAATCTATGGGGGGGAATATAATTACACCAAATTGCACAGTTTCAG
Organism: Heteronetta atricapilla; assembly: GCA_011075105.1. Lineage (NCBI taxonomy): Eukaryota > Metazoa > Chordata > Aves > Anseriformes > Anatidae > Heteronetta > Heteronetta atricapilla. The sequence goes on from CM021731.1 coordinate 150,799,700, forward strand.
TATCTGTGGTTAGTGTCTTCTTTGTACTCAGAGTTTGAAAATAAATGTAAAAAAAAGAAACAACAAGGAAGAAAACAGAAATAAGTTAGATTTGTGGACTGTATTGTTGCCTCTCGCAAGAGACTATTTTGATACGATTTCAAAGGATTAGGTTTAGATGCCATTTAGTTTTTTTCTGCCACTTACAGAGAGAGAGGATCAACACTTCTGAGCGGTCCAATTTCAAAATTTAAACTTCACGTGAAAGCTATACCTTCTGCATTCATCTGCGTTACGGCATTTCACAGGGAGTGAAACACATAATTCCCTATGCACTCACAGCTTACAGCAGTGGGGGAAAACCATGTTCCTCAGCGTGCTGCACTTTAAAGCTCAGTTCTCCACAGCAAGTTAAAATATCCCAACCAAACATTGTTTTTACTATCTTTATAATTTTCGTATCTTTTAGATTCCTTTCTCTGCAGGACTCCTGCTTTGCTTGGAGTGAGATGTAAGAGCCAGTACACTCAAAGCTTTAAAACGCAGGTCTTTGTTATTGATGAGCTGTTCCTTTTCCTTTTGTATTTGTTTATTGTTCTTTAGTCTGTTTGGGGGATAAGCAAGTTACTATAATCAAAAAGTAAAAAATAACAACAGTAAACTTCTCGGGGAAGGGCCTTTTTTGGCACAGTTGGTTCACAAATGACCTTTCAGAATATAAAAAGACAAAGCAGCAAAGAAAGATTCCTTCTTTAAGATTACCTTTGATGTATTTCTGCTGCCGCCTGGACCCCACTAAACACCCACATAAGCATCCCTTTGTAAAGCTGTTTCTCATCTCTGGGGGATGAGGTTTGCAGAGGAGGAGCAGGGGGGCCGCTCACCTCGCAGGGAAGCTGCCCGTGGCTTGGGGAGACCCACAAGGCTCTGGGGAAGCCAAATCAGTGCCTGCCAGTGCCACTAAAACAAAGACGATTAAGAATATATATATATATATATATTTAAAAAAAAAAAAAAAAAAAAAAAAAAAAAAAAAAGTTGATTAACACTGCTGTTATGCCCTTGATTTAGCCCTGTAACATGAAGCAGAAGTTTTTATACAAATGGAGTGTGGACGGCGTTCATTTTTTTTGATTTTGCCTTTTACCCAAGGAGGAGGTGATGGGAGAAAGCAGGGGCGTAAATTGAGGAAGGCTGTAAAGTTTGGGTTATAAATAGAGACCAGAAGGTTTCCACTGGCCTAAAACAGAAGAAACATCTGGTGGAGTCATAAATAGATTGCGGCGGACTCCCGGCGCAATGAAAGCTGCTAGCCATCAGACCTGCGCTGAGGAGTGGTTGTCACCAGCCACTGCTCCGCTCCGCAGGGCTTCGGAGCCTAATTCTTCCAGCCAAAGCAAAGTTAATAGAGAAGTACCTGAAAGGAACCACACAGCTTTTGATGGTGCAGAAAACAGGTGTTTCTTTTCCACAAGACTGCTGGAGTCCACACTCGGTTGACAAAAATTACAGGAGGGAAAGGGGATGTTACTTAATAGTTTTCTTAGCATAACAGTATCCTAACTCTCCTGCTAAATGAAATGGATGTTTTTGTAATGCCAAACTACCTTTTATAACCAAACCTCTGTGACAAAAACAGAAGGGAGAAAGAAAGGTGTAGTAACAGCAGTGCAAAGGATTAGGTGGGGGGGGAAAGAGAAAGTGACACATTGAAAATTATACCTTGGGTTTTGTAAGTTTTGTTTGTTTGTTTGTAGATATATACAGTACCGATCTCCCAAGTCAGCAGACAAGAAGCAGACCAGCTGCTACTAAATTGGTGGCCACAGCACACCTGAACCCCATCTTTACTTAAAAACAACTTCTGTACCTTGAACAGATACGGTTCCCTTACTGGCTACAACTGCATACTGCATACCTCAAGTATAATGGTCAAGACTGCACTCTGTTACAACTCACATTAGTTTATTAAATATGATCTTCCCTGTACACCTGAAACTCATGTCCCCAGAAGCTGTAAATGTTCAAACTCCATTGGAGATTTTATAGAGCAATCTAATGTATCAATACCCATATGGTACTTACGACATTGTTTGGACTGCCGACCAGATGTGGATTTTCAGAGCGCTTTACCTTAATGTTCAACCGTGTTTTTCAAATCCCTGTCATTCTTGTGGTCAGAAGGGTGAAAATGCTACGTAGCTAAGGTTTCAGTAAAGAAACTGTTGTGTATCTTAATTACTTTTGCTAACCTTACAGTGTCATTTTTTGGAATCAACGAAATTTATTAACTGCAGTCACATAATTTCCCTTTAACATTCCTAATCACCATCATATCTCAAGTCACTTAACTGTTGTCGCCTGCAGTTTGACCATCCCAGATTCACGAGTAATACGTTATTCAGCATTCACTCGTGGCAATAATAAGCAATGTTGCCGAGCTGAATACAACAAGCACACTGCCTTTTTTACAAAGCATTACCCATTTTGACACAGTGACCGCCCGTGGCCTGGCTGGGATTTCCATCAGGGCATCTGAACAGGAAAACGATGTATTTATTCCATACTACTTCAAGGTGTCTGGCACCACCCTCTTTTAGAGGGCAGGATTTCCTACTCCAGATGAAGGAGCTACATGGCACTTTGCACATCTCGGAGGTTTTTGTTTGTTTGTTTGTTTGTTTGTTTTCCGAGCTCTGGAGCCGATTTCCACCTGGGGGTGGCGAGGACTGGCCCCAGCAGCTGCACAAAAAAGGGGCACCTTCAGACTTATGGAGCCAAAAGTAATATTAATTAATTAATATTATTATAAATAATAATTATTATTAAATTTATATTATAATTAATAATAATAATTAATTATAATAATAATGAAGCCACACACACAGAGCAGCCACAAAAAATCAAGAGCCTTTAGCAGCGGCAATAGGGGAGGGCCCAGCGCCGGGCCTAGAGGATCCGAGGCCGGGCCTGGAGGGCCGAGGGCCAGGCCCCGAGGACCGGGCCCGGGGCTGTATGATTTAATACCCCGCCACACCGAGGTTTTTCCCCTGCAAGCCTCCTGCCAGCCCATCTCCGGCTGTATTTACGCCGGTGCCCGGTCGTGTTTACAAGGCGGCTGTAATTAGAAGGGATGCAACAGGCAGCCACAGGGCTCGGGCTTCCATTTTGCCACCGCGCCGGGTACAGCGCGATCCTGCTTCACGGAGTCATGCTAAACGACAAAAGCGCTATTTTCTGCAGGCTCGGCGCTCAGACAGCACTTCATTTGCAGCTATCTATAATTAGATTAATGGTGTAGTGCTGTACAAAGCAGGCCCACTTCACATCAGATAGCATATGAATTAGGACAAACACTTATTTCAATTCCAGGCAGAGAAAGCAGTGACTGGGGTATTTAGCATACCCTTTATGGTGGAATGAGATGTTAATTGTGTACCACTACCTCTAAACTGCTTGCTTGTTGTATAAATCACTGTGCTAATTGATGCAGAGATAGAAACGTAGCCACAGGCAAGAAAGCAACGGAATGAGAGCTGAAGATGGTGGATAAAGGATTATCGAGTAAAACCATATGGAGATGAGGTTCCTTTGAAACCTGCCCACAAGCAGTGCCACTGTGAACTACGGGGAGAAAGTGCTGGAGAGATGCGCTCGGAAAATGTATGGATTTTACCATCACCGCTTAAGAAGAGAGCCGCAGTAACGAGTCTGAGGCCGAGAGCAAAAAGTGCAGGAGAACTGCGTGCAATGAACCCAAAACATGCCTCCAAACGACAAGGAACAAGCAGAACGGGCCTTGGGAACAGTGACCCCACCATCCAGATTTTGGGGGCCCGAGTTAATAAATCACACTCGCAAACTGCCCAGAGCAGATGGTCCCCTGGCCCAGCTGCAGGCTAGAAATGCTGGTGGTCTGAACAGAAAATGGTTCTGTTGAGAGAATTCAAGTGGCTGTTGGTAAGTTAAACGTCCTAATTAGGAAGGAAGAAGGGAAGCAGCTTTACACACCTGTAGTAATAACTACACATATTCTAGTCTATGCCCATACAGAGACCAGAAAATCCCTGAAAAATCCCCTCCCATACACTGTGCAAGCAATGGGGTGAATCTCTCAGAAGCAACACGTAGCTCTGTCTGCAACAGGACTAACAAAAGTACAGGACTAACTGTCACAGACTGGTTTTGCCATCTCTAAAAAAGCATTACAGCCATTCATAACTTCATTGCCCTCTGTGAATTCTCTCATCTTAAATAAATGGTGACTTTGACTAAATGTTCTGCCCACACATGACCCTACCATGCATACAGAGTTGCAGCTTCTTCCTCTGGTCATACGCGATGGATTGGACCACCAAGCTTTAAGGACCATTCCCCTGTTATTTTTGGCTGACGTCTACCAACTGAGTCAATGTTACTAGGAACCCAGGAGACAAACGCACACAGGACATACAGCATGCCTGCCTGAGCCTTGGGTTCTTGGCAATGGTAACTAGGAACAACACTACACAAGGGAGATGAGCTACAGTGACATCTTGAGCATCCCAGTCAAGGAGGACAAGCTAACTGGGTGACGTGCTCACCACTGAGCCCTGCTTCTTCCTCTACAGACACACAAATTTGTTTGGCAGATGGGTCACTTTATCCCACAACACGCTATTCTGTAACACCACTGCACTGTAAATCATCTTATGCCTCACATCTGCCCCTAGATTATTATATAAACTATATTCTTATGCTTCTTGTTCAGAATACTTCATAAAAACTTGTTCAGAAAACTTAAGACTTAGCTTCATATTGTGATCACTAATAGCTTCATATTTTGATTGCTAATAAAATACCAAGACAAAATGATAGTAACCAAAATGCTATTCAATGTTCTATTCCAAGAAAACAATATTCTTTGCAACATGACACTTCAGGGTGAATGCTGCCTTTCAGTGATGTGCTTTAAGATCTTATCCCAGAAATAAATTTCCCTCAAAATTCAACGTATCTTCCCCTTGAGTGTTTAATCCATGCTGTTCTTCAGTGTATGATATTGCCTTAGCTTAAAAGAGCAAAGAGAATGCATTGTATCTATCAGGATCTCACTGTCCTAAAGTTAATTGAAAAGAACAATATATTGGATTTTCCAAACTTAATGGAGTTTAAAGTGTCATAAAAATGTTTGTCCAATTCAGTTCCCAATGAAATACACATAACAACTATATATGTATATGTGTATCCATGTATATAAGGGAGGATTGGAGAGTGGACAGTTACCAGGTACAAACAAAGCAGTACTAATGTACAAATTACTGCTTGCTGCAATATCAGCTGAATAGCAGAAGAGAATCAGTTATCGCTTGACAAAGTGCTTCAATTACTTTTAGAGGAACCTTAAATTTCCAGTACAATAAACTAAACAGAAGCAGACAGAGTGATGTTAAAGACAGCATTCACTGTTCAGAAATTATGCTGGAGTTCAACAGTTTAGTTTTTGGTCTGACATAAAGCTGGTGGATTATCCTCTTCTGTCACTGAAGTTTACAAGTTTAAGGAAACATTAGCCATATCTGGCCAACCGAAGGGACCTATGAAATAGAAACAAATGGCAGTAGGAAAAAAAAAAAAAAAAAAAAACACCTCTACATTGACTACTTTGAAATAACACCTCCCAAGTGTGCGCCTAGTTGACATAAATGGAAACGCACGGAGGGAAGGAGGGAAAGAGCTGTGAATCTGTGTAACAGTCCTGTTCCTAATCATTAATCACTTTTTTTTTAGACCGTTTAAACTAGCCCATTAGAGCCTGCAGCAAAATGCCAACACTCCCATCACTTGCATGTCAGCAGTGCTGGTGTTAACAGGAGAAAATATATGGTTTCTATGACTGTGCCCCAGTTCTACAGCATTTGCTACCTTTAATTGAAAAAGGCAGTTAAACACAAGGTAAATCATTCAGTTAGCTAAGCTGTTTAATAACACATAATTGATAATGTCAATATGTTACAGTGACATAATGCATCACTTTCATCACTCTTATGGCTTCAAATACGGTCAACTTATACTTAAAACATTCGCTTAATATCTGCTATTTAATGAAAAGCCCAGTGAGAACTGCCTGGAGCACCATGTGTGGAACATACGTACAACACACAACGCTACCTCGACTGATCTGCTGTTCAGTTAGAAATAGGTTCCTGACGTGACACTTACAACTTTGTGAAAATGGTTTAGTTACAGCATTAGCAAGTTGCATTTTGTCTCAGAACACTGCAAACTCCTTTAGGAATAATACAGATTTCTCTGATAAAAATATATTGGAAAATGGTATGCAAATTCTGCGCAAGAAAAAGCAACTACTTTTTCTGAAATGTTCTGACTACTTGCGTTCTGAAACTAGTCCCCACCTACAGGGTTTTGCTTAACTTTTCATAGGTAACCAGGCCCACAATAGCCACCCAGACTTGTTAGTGTAAGACAAAGCACATACCTAAGTGCTTACAAAATCAAACCCACTAAATATGCAATGTATTCTGGAGTAGAAAAAAAATATATATATCTGATCATCTGTGTACAGACCGTGGTTAAACATGACCAACTCCATTAAACAGCACAGTAGTTTTTAACATATGTTAATTAAAAACTCCTAATTTGATTTTTGCAAGTATTTTAAATAAGCAAGAACACTTGATCTGTTTATTCTATAACAATAAAATGTAGCCACTGACAAATACCGTGCAATTCTCTTCTCATTGTGTAGCAGAGAACAGCAGTTGGTTGCAAAATGGGAGTTATTTTTCCAAACAAACAAACAAACAAAGCAATCAATTTTTAATGACCGCTGCTACAGGATGTATGCAGCAGTGGACAACTACAAACATTAGCTGCAAAGAAGATGATGGAGGAGACTCAGAAGCAGCAGAAGGCAAGGGGAAGTGTGCTGATGCTTTGAACCTCTTTTACCTACATGCAACTATAACATTTGCTCACTCTGAGATTTCAAATGTATCATGGACAAAATGGCTCAGAGGGCTCAGTATTCTGAAATAAAATCGGAGTGCTTCACTGGTAACCACTTGTCCTCCTCCTGTTCTTAGCTGTAGTTAGTGGTAACCTGACCATTAACACCGAGCCTACAGACATCTCTCAGAGAGAAGTTCGGATCCGCTGTCCTAGAGTTTCCTGTCTAAGAAGAAGAGCTAACAGCTAATAACAGCTAATAATAATTGCAATGAACTGCACTGGCCACAGGTGACTACAAAGTTGCCTGTATATCTCGCTTAATTTGTTAGAGTAATGCAGTTTCACAACAATAAAAAGCAAGTCCATTGTGACTACGCTCGCAAAGGTAGCCTGTAAAGCTTGGTTAAGCTAAGCCTGGTATGTTTAAGCCTTGATTTAACTAGAGGCCTGACTGACTGAGGTAACAACTTACAAAATGAAAAAAAAAAGAAAAAGATAGAGATACTCAAAACCATAGTACCAATTATATAGCAACCCAACACCTGTAGTATGCTTACTATTTGTCAGCATGGTTTATTTTGGTTAGATACAAGATCATAAGTTACTCAGTAAGTTCAGTAAGAAAGTACTTTTTCAAAAGTACCATCTGATTTGGGACACAACACATCCCTCTCTAGGAAAAGAAAACATATTGCAGAATTGGTCTACAAAAATGCCAAGAAAATGCTGCCTAATTCCTAGTCACCATGTTTTCCCCCTCTGGGTGGCCACGGAATAATAAATGTTTGACTCCTCATCTCTTCGAGCTCAGCTCTACTTTTTTGGCATATGCTTGAATGGAAGAAAAAGCTGAGCACAGAGTCCTTTCTTTCACTGTGAGAATATCTGTGCCATAAAGAATATTTAGATAGGCCTTGAGTTGCACAGGCAGCTAAAATGCTTTTTGTCTATATATTTTATACAGGGAGAGTTACAGAGCAAACTACATTCTTTTACAGTTTACAAAGTTTTCTAGTGGTTGGGCAAGCACTGGTTAGAGCTTGGTGTGTTAATTTGCCTTGGAGTGCTTCCAAATACTACTTGGTAAGCCACAGCATCTTTCTGTTTTGTTTTGTACAGCAGGTAGCACAATGAGATCTACAACTGGAGAAAAATGTGTGTAAGAAGCCAGGGCCCTTTTATAGCAGTTTGATTCAGTTTACAAAGCCCTCTGGATTGAAGCACGGTAATTCAGGTAAATTAACATATGAACCTGGGCAAGCCCAGATGCATTTTCAGGCTGTTGCAAACTCAAAATTCAAAGCAGGAGCCTTTAGCCAGTCATGAGGGGAAGTAGATAGAAAAGTGACTTCATTTACAAGAACTCAAATCAAAGATGGTGCAGCTTTACATAGACTGTGTGATACTCTCTGCTGTACCTCTTTCTGCCAGACAAACTGCACGGCAATTAAACAGCCCAGCAATTGATTCAGGGGTTTTAGCAGCATCGCTGCTCACGTTCAAGACAGAAAGGGCTTTAAATCCTGGATCTGTTTTTGTCCTGGACTGTTCTTGTCAATAGACTCATTGATTTCATGGTCTCACCCAAGAGACTTCACAGAACTTTCAGCTCTGTAAGAACTGAGTTACTACACTGCCTACTAACATGGACAAGTTTGCCTGGAAAACATGTTTGAAAAATTAATCCCTCATCCCTACCATCTTCTGCAGGATGGGGCTCTTCTACATTACAGACTACTGCTTTTGTAATTCAGGCCTTAAATGACAATCTTAATATCTAATGGCTAGGTCCAATAAAAGACTTACATATCTGAAGCAGGACACTTAGGAAGAATTGAAGCACCTAAATCCAAAATGGCAATATAAACCCCTGATCATCCGTCACTGAACTCTGAAGGTGCTTACAACTAGCCTCCTTTCTGGATCAAAATACATTTTTAGAGTTCTGCTGCTGCAGCAGCTCAGCACCATGTGATCAGCCACCCCCTTCCATAAGCCCAGATATGACCGTGAAACCAGGAAAGTAGGGTCCAGCTCTGCTCCAGGAACCATTTCTTCATTAAACTGACATTGCATATCATACACAAAATATTGCAGAGCAGACAGAAAGAAAGGCAGAAAAACTAATATCAAATGGATGCTAAAATTGAAAAAGAAAAAAAAACTCAAAGGCTAGCCTCTTATTTTCAACTTCAAACACTTGTGTACTTAAATATATTCCTTAAGTATGATGATGAATTGGAGCACCTATTTCAAAAACAGGTTTATAACTATTTCACTCACACAAATACAAAGTTAATAAGTGCCAAATATTCCTTCAGCAACTTATGACATAGCTATCTTAGCCCAAAGTCATAACATTCATCTAAGAGGCTCAGGTAAAAGTGAGTCGTGGGAGTCATTTACCATTAAACAGCAACATTATTCAGTGGATTTGGTACTGGAGATGACGTGATGAACATTACCATATCCAATTACATTTGACAGGACAGCAGAATGCAATCGTGCAAATGGAGATAAGACAAAAACACCCCATTTAACAACTCTTGCTAAAAGCATTACGGAACTTCATGTTAAGTGACTAAGAACCTAAGATGGATCTGCAGTATTTTGTCCACTCAAATCATGCATTTGGAAAACTCCACCTTTCACTTTTCTTTTAGAAAGCATTCCCACACAACCTTCTGTATTATTGGACACAACCTTGAAATGAACTTTAATGTACTTCACGCTGCAAATTTCTGAGTGCTTTTAAAATTTTTACTTATAACAACATACATTTTGGGGAGATAAAAAAAAAAAGTTGTAAATATAAATGCCTTTGTACAAGAGACTTTTCAATTCTTACAACCCACTGAGCCTGCCTCTAAACTACAACACTTTCTGCCAAGCATTTCACATTAAATTATGGAGTTTTCTCAAGGGCGAAATTACCCTTAGCCCCCCAAAAGTTATTAGTGTGTGAGTTCTGGCCATTATTTCTCAATTGAGTTAACCTCTGTCCTCGGGGCAACATTTTGCAGTTGCTGGTTAAAGTGACTCACTATTTTTTATTTTTTTTAAATCAGACTAAGTTTCTCTGAATAATAAATTTAGAGTGTGGTGTATATTGTTCTCAGTACTTTTATTTCTGATCCCAACTCTTGATTTTTCACATAATAATTAAAGAATGTTATGAAACTGCTTCAGACAATCATAATGAAAACAGTAGAGAAAGAAACCTAGGAATACTTCTTTAAATTTAAATGAAACTCAAAGACAATGAACTTCGAATAAATATTTAATCAGTCCTACACTTCACCTTACCGAACAATCATTTTTATGCCATGCTAAATATGTTTGTAATTACCATTGTAAGATTTCTGCTGGAGATGCATTTTATACGTTTTATCTTATTGCGTATCAAAACTTTGTTTCTCATGCTAGCATTTTACTGCATGTAATCCAACAACCTACAGTACATTTGGACTATTACACTCATAGCTGCTACTGCTTTCGGCCCAAGAGCTGTTTTCCAGGTTCACCAGGCAAATTTCTCTGCTGGTTTAAAAAATGAAAGGCAAATTGTAGCGCACTTCCTTTGATCACCAGATAACTTGTTCGAGTTTCTTTAACTATGGTTCTTAGCTTCAAAAGACAAAAACACTGTTCACAAGAAACTTTAGCTCATGCTCGAGTTTATTGTTAATCATACAGTGAATTCCTCAGCCCCACAAGAAGCAGTATGCTACAGACAAGCAGCGATCCACTGGCCACAAGGTGAAACCCAATCAACTGAAGAGAATGTTAGCTCCAGTAACGCAGTAGGTTAACACATCCATAGCTATGGATCTATTTTCAACATACTGGTTAATCACCCTTGGCATAAAAAGCAATCTGAGTAAGTCTGTGTATCAGTAATTACAGAAACTTGTTACGCGAAGAGGAAAACAAACCAGTAACAACAAAGAATGCCGCTGGGAAATACAAATTCCTGAGCATTATTGGGCAGGGTAAAATGATGATGAAGAGGAGGAAAAGTTTCTAAGACTAGAAATAACTAGTAGTGATTTTATCCAACACAATACACTCACTACTCAGTATAATGGAAGAAAGAGACCTACAGGCTATCCTGATGCTTTAAAGCTTCCTGGTTGGTCTTTCAAATTTGCAAAGAAATGGAACTGAAAATGTTTCACTGTGGGATAAGAAAAAAGTTGAACAGATCAGTTTTATAACACTGATTACAAATAAAATTTTAAAGTGAAACAAACTGCAAACAATATTTTTTAATTCCCTTTTCACATTTTTTAAAACTTAAATGTCTATAAAATGGCTGAAATCTGGCTAACAAGGCAACCCTGCTGTGTGCAGTAAAGAAAGACTTTCTTCAGTAGGTAATTAAAACTACACCGCACGTGAATAAGTAGGGTAGATGTACCAAAAGGACCACTAGGTTTTGCCACTGTCCCACACTAAGACTTGGTAATTACAGTACACTGCAGGGACACAGCAGATTGCAATCCCATCATGTGGAAGTCAGTAGATAACCCTACCTCCATCTTCTTAGGCAAACACGCTCCTAATAGCGAGGGGAGCTGCAAAAAACAAGCATCTCTACCTTCTACAGCTATAATTTTTGATGACTATGACCACAGCAGCTAGGCTTTGGGCTGAACTCAATGTTGCCCACATATGCTAGCTGCCTTCTGAAGACTTCTCTCAGGAGACTTGAGACGAGTTTGAGTACTTTGTTTCAGCAGCACAATGAGGACAAGTAAAGATTGGATATCTAGTTCCCCAGACCATGGTCACTGAGAAGATGAAGGTGCCCTAAGTTAGACAGCTATGAAGCCTATTTTATTTTAGGTGTCCTGAGGACACGTCAGAGGTTGCTGGACATTAAGCTTCCTGGATCACTGTCTTTGACTCAGACACTTAAAGTACAATTGAATCTTGCAGTAGCTGCCAAAATAGACACTCAAGCCCCTCTGGACATTTAGGTCTGATGCCTAAGGACATCTGAATGAATGATACTAAGCTGTTGTTGTCAAAAAAGATTATAATCATACTACAGTTTGTCAATTTCTATAAAACTGATTAGTGATAATTGTCTATCTATCTTCATTTCTTTTTGAATTACTTCCTCATCCCGTACCTCCTTTTCAAATACAGACACCAGTTTTAATCCCTTCGCTTCTTTTTTGACCTCACTGCTGTGTCCATGAGCGTTGAATTGTAGATAGATGTTCAAAAAAGCTACAAACTGGCTTAAAATTACTCACTCTTCAGTAATTAAAATAAGAAGAGAGTCACATGAGGCTGGCAGAATTACATATAGCACATGGTAATTTATAACTTATTTTTCTCATTTATCAAGTCTTGAAGATTAAATGTATAGCCTGTGAAGATGATGTTTGGGTGCATGCAATCTATGACTAAATCGCAGCTGCATGGCTGCCTGTAAGCCAAAAAGGGTTCTCTGTTTCAGTTTCATTGCTTTAGTTGCTGCTGTTTAACTACTTGACGGTAATACAGTTCCGTATCACTCTAGGGGAATAAATGCAACAGCAACTGCGAGGCTATCTCCACAGCACACTCACTTCTGTGTTGCACTTGCTCTCCCTTGGTCTGTGGGGAGCAAGCACTTGCTAGCCTTTCACAGACCGAATAGCTTGAAAGATGATCAAGCATAATCAACACGACTCCCTTCTCCTATTCCTGATTATTTGCTTGTTTTGGAAGGTAAGGAGTTTTGAGAGCAGAGTACACTGGCCAGAATAATATTTGAAGCCTCGAAATTTGCTGACCTACAACATAACCAACGAGCTGGTTTGCTGCAGTCAGTAAAGACAACAATTCCAGTTTCACTCACAGATTTGCAGAGAATTTGGGACCAATTGCGATACTACTTTATGTCTGATTACAGGCATTGGATTTCTCTTCCTCCTTTAATACAAAACAAAACAAAATATGTTTAGTGTCATTATGGAGGGGTAACCTTGCTGAAGCCCATAGCTGTAACTTGCCTCATGATATCATATTATTACATAAACTTCGCTGTTTATATAGTCAATAGAATATAATTAAATGACTTAATAGAACCAAATTAATTTCTCCTATGCTGTATTCATTTTAAAATAGAGTCAATATTATTTATCCTACCTGACAATAATGCCCTGTGCTTCACATAAGATTGATTCAATACCAGCAGGTAGTTATCAATGAATGCACTTTGCTGTGGTAAATGAACACAATCAATACTCAGAAATGTGAGTTTTCTGGCATATGACTGAATTGTAACTAAAGTGAAGACTGAGTTTTGTTCAAGTCTTTTCAGATCTTCTTTTTAGGTTTCACATAAGAATCTGAATTCCATAGTCAGCATCAGTACAGTTACCATCTGAAAAATTACCAGGCAGCACCATTACACACTGAACATCATTATCCTCTGACAAGGTTATGCTGCATGAGATATCAGAAAAGAAAAAAATGAAATCTTGAAGAAATATCACAGCATTCCTTAAAAAATATTATTGTTTGAACTGTTAAGTAATCTCTGAACTAATACAACACGAAGGCATACTAATGTTAAAATCATCTTGATGAATATCATGTGAAGAAAACTGTATTTTGAAGGGCACATTGCATGAATTTCAATTTGCTCTGGTCAAAACAGAACAAGAAAATCTATAGATCTTGGAAGGATATCCGAAGACATCCAATTTTCATTTAGGAATAATGAATGATTGTAATATTAGTTAACACAAGCAAAGAAACATTTTAAAGATATAATACACACATTCAAAAAAAATGTCAGCAAGAATGATGTATCTTTTCTGGTAACTTAAAAAAGAACTACACATAAAGACTCTGGCAAAATCATTTTACTTAAAAATTGCTATAAATGCAAAGTGTGAAAAGAAGCTTTTACGAGACATCAAATATACAGGTTTCCCTGACCACTGACTTTCAGCAGGAACTGGTTTTCTGATTGCTCTTAACCCCCTACCAAAATGTGTCCTTGAACCCCACGATCCTTCAGCTTTTCAGTCGTTTTAAGGAAGTCCTCGTTTTTCCTATAGTAACATGCTAGCTTGCACTATTTCTGAACTAACACTGTACCAACAGTGTATACCAAGGCACCGAGGTATTGACTTTTTTTTTTTCTTTTGTAAGCTCCTCAAACTTTACATGTAGTGAGCAATCATGCTCTTAATTCACAGAGAATGCTGGGGAAGTATACTCCATAGCACATTTTTTCTTATGTTTTACTACTGATTTAATTAATATTGAAATATTGAGTAAAAAACAAGAGAGCGAAGCCAGAATGTTTTGGAGTAACACTGGTACATCCATCTTTATAGTTCACATCTTTCAGAAATCAACCACAAATTCACTTTTTTTTTTTTTTTGAAATGCATTTTAGGAACGAAGCTGGCTTTCTTGGACAGAGGTGTGAATTCATGAAAATTTAAAATAATTCCTTTCTGATCCTATATAACTTCTAACCATGTTTTGATGTCTGCTTGCAAAAGAAATACAAGACAGCATGCTTCATCCATGTTTCCTCCCATTTTTCATAAAAACATCCTTATGTCAACCATAATCTACCTCAATTCTCCCCCAAATAGAATGAATGCTGTATCTAGTTTTGCAGAAATATTAAAATACAAAGTAGAGAAATTCAAAATTAGAAATTCAAAATAGAGAAAACTGAACAAAACAGAGTTAACAATATAGATGTAAAATTATTTCTCTTAGAGTATTAAAACAGAAGCTTCCATAATTTACATTACAAGTGTGCATAATGGCAGACAATAGTCAATACAACATATGCTCAATGCTGAAGAACTACTGTAACTGCTGGAGTCCACAAAACTGAAGCTTTGCCAGTGGGGGAGTGAGGCAATTTAGTGTGTAGCACTCAACAGCAACCACCAACAAATAATTTTACTCTGTTACTTTTTCTTTTTATTCCTCACAGCATCATTTTCCTGAAGTTTCAGTATTTCAGGTGAAATATCAGTTACTAGCTGGTTTTACAATTCCATTAATTCCTTTAGCATCCATGCCAACAAAGTTACACACAGAAGGAAAAATCTAGACTTCTCTACCACACAGAGAACCCTACTACCCGAGCACAAAAAGTAAAATCATCATCTGATTCTCCAATTCTTTTTTAACGTTAAACCTTTTCCCTTTGGTCACTTTAGTCTTTAACAACAGCATTGCTATGAAATGCATATAAATCTATACCATGTGCACAAATTATATACACATAACTACATGTGTACATATACCTATTTGTATAACTAGATACACACATAAGATGATATAATGCCATTTTTAAAGGCATCTTCTAGGAAGTTCTGTTCTTTGATTAAGTTATTAGATAATATGTCAGATGTTAAAGAGAAACTTTGTTGGCCATGCTCTCAGTAAGATCTAGGCTCTAACAGAAATTTCCAGTAATATCTCACCCAGCTCTAGGGGTGAGGTTCAGGCAGTATTGCCATTTTGGTTTGAAGGTATCTGGCTTCTGAATGATGCTGCAAAAACTACAGGTTCCTGTAGGACCTGTTTTATAGATGTCAGCCCCCTGTGGATGGCTTGGGTATTTCTCATGCTTCAAATATCTATTGAAGTTTGGACATGAGAACTTAGAGCCCTTTACAGTCAAAGCAGAAAAGCATGTGGAAGAGAATTACTTCTGGAATTACCCGATTCTCTCTCCTGATGGAGTAATCTCTGATTGTGATGTCTAATTTTCGGCAGGTATCAGTTTAAATTTTGGGAAAAAAATGCTGTGCCTTATTCAGGAAATACTAGTGAAGGAGAAAAGCGGGACAGGAAAACAAAGCTACACTCTCCTTTAAAAGGAAGTACAGAGTTTTATTTCAGTGAGATAAGTGGAATAACCTCTTCACAAAAGGGCCTTCTGTGAAAAAATGAAAATGAGGCAAGTCACATACATAGATTTGCTGGTGGATAGTTGGAAGGGAGTTTCATAGCTTTCTTACAAGGCAGTTGAGTTTGTTTAAGCAAAAATGCATCAAATAGCTTCTGAATTTTCTACAGACAGTTCATCTAAAGCTAAATATTACTGGACCAGGAGACATGGGAAGGACACCAGACTGTGGGGCAGACATATGAGGCCTTGCTCACAAAGTAAACACCAAGGACTTTCACATACTCTTTGAGTAAGGAAAAACTTGTAGGGGTGAGACAGGAGCTTGGAAGAATGTAAGCATATACATACATGGTGAAGGAGAACAGTGCTGAAATGGCCCACAGTCATAACAAGACGTTTTCCTCTAGTTTCTTGGCTCTTTTACACACTTTCCTAATTGCCATTAGAGCACTGATTAGTTTGTAATAGTTATTTATTAGCTCTAAGTTGAGCAAGAGCTGATTTGAGGTAATCGCTTCCTTGACATGTTCTGGGGACCAAGTATTTCACTGTCATGTTGAAATGCATGGCCAATCGTAAAGCATGGTCAATAGTAAAGACTGGTGAAGTTCTAAATTCTTCTCAGAATCACCTCTACTTGTCTGCATATGGACCATTTGGTAAAAACAGCTTTCCTCCTCCCAGAGTAACCAAAGATGTTATTGAAGATCCTAAATTACAAAATAGAAAAACTATGAGACAGCTCAGTCTTACATATTTCATGTGTGAATCTCAGGTGTGATCTGAGGAAAAAGTATTATCTAGGAGGAGTGGGTTAACCTCCTGTTAAAAGCAGCCCCTGTTCAATCACCTAAGAGCACAGATGAAGTGAAGGTAGCTCCAGCAGTTTCCTTTCTTTTAGGGCTCAACTCTATTCAACATAACGTCACTTACAGTTTGGGCTACAATGGGCTACAAACTGAAGACCAGATCTTTGCAATTCTGCTTCAAGATCCTTACTGTATTACTATAGAGATTGAATGTTTTTGTTTTCAGATCCCGACTGTGCCCCCAAGGATGGGAACTCACAGCAAGAGAGACGAACACAGGGCTTAGAAGGATGGCAGCAACACAACACTACTCCCTCAAACGATGTGAAATGACTAGGAATTGAAAACAATGGAAGAAAACAGAATGGTAGCTTAGTTCATATGCCCAAAACTAGAAAACCTAAGAAGTAATTATTTGGGAAACACCCAAGCTTTTTCCTTTAAGCTTTGAGTCATTTCTTTACTCAATGGAACACAAATACCGAGCACAACATTTAGCAGAAACAAAACAAAGACATACAGAAATGAATACAGAACAGGTCAGAGGAACTTCAAACAGGCGTGCGTTTTGTTATTGCTAATCATGACACGGCAGACAGGTTAAATGACCTCCCAGTATATCTGGTACTCTATGAAACTTTAACAATGCCTGAAAAAAAGTGCACGCTGGGGGAAGATGGAAGTGAAGGATTTACTTTAAACTCCTTTCTTAGCAACTTCTATTTTTAGCCAATCTGATGATCTGTTGGTTTTGCTCATCACCCAAAATAATACAGACACCCCTCCTCCCCCTACAGAAGTCAACCTCTGAAGTTCCACAATGAGCTTCATTGATTTTTAAGACATATTGTCAGCTACCTAATAATTTAACTAGTGGCACAGCTCTTTTGGTTGAAGCTTCAGTTTCACAAACAAAAGCTAACCACCTGAGACCACAGAGGACAGGATATGAGCTACTTATAGCAACACTGGACCAGTGAACAAGAATAGCAGGAAAGCTGCTTATTTTATTTTATTTTTTTCAGCAAAGGCCTTTGAAGTAAACTATTTATTAAACATTATAATACTCGAAACAAAAATCTTTGAAGGCAGGTTATCCTCCTCTGCACCATGTCCCGTTGTGAATGAATTGCTTCCTTTTCCTTTCAGGATTTTTTTCACTTGTGAAACTGACACTCAAATTGTTCTCTGAAAAGACTTGGATGAGCCATTGCCTTCAGTGTGAGGAATAATCCATCCATCACCAAAGGGAACATTAAAAATATTTATAACTAAAACCATTGCAATATTACTGCACTGTAAGCAGCCACATGATTCATTAGGCAGTGTTATATAAATACAATAAATAAGTTCCTTGTGCATAGAAAATAGCATTGATTAATAAGTAATGATGCCACCAGATCACTGGAAGCAGAAACAAGCAGTCTAAGAGCAAGATTTAATTTTTCACTTTTTTAATTAAAAAAAAGTAAATTCTCCCCACTAACCCAGTTACTGACTAGTACACAGGGGTTTTCTTTGTTCTTCTGATTAAAACATTCATCTCTCTCCCTCTCTGTTGTTGAAAGAACTCATTTTTCTCTACAGTATCACCAGGATCATCAGGGAGTTTCGAAACCACTGCCTTTTCAAATACATGTATTTGAGTTGCAGAGACAGAAATGTGCTTAGTTAACATACAGTATACGTGCAATATCCAAAGGGCACACAATCCTGAAGTTTTTCTCTTTTAAATGCCTACTCATGAACCTAATGTGTTCTGCATTTACCCACATACCTGGCACATCCTCACGCTCCAGGAATGAGCATACCAAATCTAGTCCCTCACATTTATACCCACATTATATTGCGTTTGTATCCTTGAAAATCTGGCACTGATGTGCAGGATAGAAGAGAGGTGCTCTGAAATGATCACTAAGAACCATCTGAGCCTGAGAAATTCTCTGTCCAAAGCCTGGGAAATAATCAGAAGTGAACTGAAACTCCCACTGGGCCAACATGCATGCCTGCATAGTAAAGATGTCACTGGCAAGATACAGACAAACCCACACTAAGAAAAAAAATCTTAATTCTTCACTGAGAGCAATAACCTACTCCAAGTAGGAAAAAGCAAAGAAACCTAAACCATCAATATCCTGTTTTCTGAAAGATGTAAGAAGTCATAACATTCAGTTACTTACATGGAAGTAATACTGACCTACCATTTCTGAAAATTTATTCACAGAAATATGACTCAAAGTTTCGCAGTATGTATACATAACTAATTTTTAACTAAGGAGCAGATCCAGCCTTTATTTGTGTGAAATAAGACACTGTTCACTGAGTAGGTTCATTTTCTCCATTTGTTCTGCCTTCTGCTTTCAGGTGCAACCTGGCATGCATACCAAGTGATAATCAAGCACTAAGCATTTTGAATCATCTTTTTCCCCATCTCTGAAATATTTGTCCATCTGACTGCCGCTATGAAAAGTTGGAATGTATTTCCATTACATATCATATTTTGTATTTCCATTATGTATACATATTTTATGTATCATATATGATACATTATATGTATCACATTCTACAAATATGGTTAACACCTATGAATAGTTTTAAAAACACGTATAAGGATGTTTTTTTTTTCTTTTGCTTGTGTTTTATGTTGTATGTTTTTTTTAATCAAAGCAAAATTCTCCTTACACAAACAGCACAGCTAGCCTACAGTAAATTGGTCTCTTGGGTATGGAAGTGTTCTAGGTGTCTCCTACTTGAAGACTGTCACCATTAACTAGCCTTAATTTATCTGTACTATGGATAAATCTGGATTTATAATAGAGAGCAAGACACTCATTCTGTAATTACACCAGAACAAGCTGAAATTTGGTACACTCATTAAACTCTAAGGTACTGACTTCCAAAGAATAAGAAGTACATTCTTTAACTATTTTTCTTGCTATTGGAGGACATCAAAAACACCTGTAGTCATTTTAAGTCCTACCATAAGGAGAAAGTGTCAAGAAGCTGTATAAATGACACACCTGTAAAATCTGTGCTGGTGACAATCACCAAACTTCTGGAGAGCTTGTAGAAGGATTATCTTTAAAGGGGAAAAAAGAGTGGAAGCCCATAATTTGCTGGAGATTTTACAGGCTTTCTGTGGAACTACAGTACAGAGACAGTTCTGAAAATCAGCTGTTATAAATGCTCTCCTAGAAGACGATCCTTAGTCATTCATAATTTGGTTCATTATGAGTCTTTAATCAAAGAATCCTTAATCAAATGTAAATTACTGAGAAAAGCAGTAGATAAACTGGAAGGTGTGTCCTAGTTTCCTCTAACTGAGCTCACTCAAAGTGGTTCTGAGTAGTGGACAAAAACTATAATGAACTTAGCTGAAGTTTTTCTAAGGATGGATTGAGATCAAAAAATGCCCATACAGGTCTCAGCTCATAAAAACATGTCAGTATTTTTAGTGCTCTTTAAGTCATTTTTTAAGTGCTTTCAAGGGAAGTGACAGGCTGAACCATTTACTTGAGCACGTTCTTGACTAAAGGCCTTAAATCTGTCAGCAGCCTCTAGTTCTATCAGCAATAAGATGTAACTGAGCAGTAAGGTGTTACTGACAGTCTGAAGTCACTCTTCTGCATGGACATCTTCAGAGGTTCTATTCCCAAATCTTTAAGAAAGCCTAGTAAGTTATTTGGAGAAATTCCTGGTTTACCTTGAGTGACCTCAGGAACAGCCATATGATTAAAACTCTTCTGTTCCTCTTAACCTGCTTCCCTTCAAAATCCAGTGAGACTGTAAGTCAGCGGGAGAAGGAGATGGCTGCATGGTTCTTTTCCCATCACCCTGCCTATCTGAAGGTTTTTCAGCAGTTTGCCACTTTTCCAGAGATGTGTTGAACAACTATGAAGATGAACTGCAATTTACTTAGCTCATACATTGCATTCCTCACCAGCACACGTTTTGTGCATCGTCAACACAACAAAAAGTTGTGCGTCCTCAGGTGTCAAAACTTTAAGTCAGCTTTTGCTCATCTCCCCAACTTCTCTGCAAATCTCACTGAACCAGCTGCAAAGCCAATGCAAGCCTAACCATCGCGGTTTGGAACTGCAGTGGGGAGGAGGCAGGCATTCAGTGGCAGTCAGAGGGCAAACTGGGGACTGGACAAAAGTAATTTGCTATTAATGAAGTAGCTACTGAAAAGAAGTTTTGTTGGTACTTTTAGCTCTGTTGGGTAGACAAATTAGGGATATTCTCCTAGTAATGTAAGCAGAATCAGGGCCTTCATATACATACACCTTTTCCATGTACTTGAAAGTGTTTTGCAAAGTGAGCTTTGAAATAAAGAAAACAGCTCATTAAATCATTTTCAGACACCGTTTATATCAGCTAGTACCATCTCCACGATTCATAATAGCATGATTTTATTAATTCTCATAAAGCCTGATTTTGCATTCAGGCAGACAACATGATTTTAAGTGCCAATATCTCAACCTGAAAGTCAGCAAAATATAAAATAACATCAGTAGAATATTAAAATCTCCCACTGAGATAAATAGAAATATGAAGGTTCAGACAGAGCCAAATAGATTAGTGCGCACTTCCTACTCATTATGTGCTTTCAGCTAGCACAGTACAGTTTTATAATTTGATGAGAAAAAAAATGTACTTTTTAGCTATTTTACAGCTTTTCTAAGACTGTTCCTCCCTTTAAAAACTGCATAGTATTATTAGCCATAAAATAAGGCTATGACTACGCAGTAAGCTCAGTTCAATGATGTCCATGTTGCTGGGATATATATTCCTTTCTCAAAACAAGTCTTGGGAGGAACACGAAAAGCCAGAGGGAATAAAGTGGGGGGGAGAGAAGGGGAAATTGTTCTTTGACATCCTCCTTACTTTACAACTTATTTGCAGTTCAGAATGGAGTCAAATGTCGTATTGGTAATTAAACTTTGACTCCTACTAGGGCAATATTAATGTAGAGCGAGTCGCAGAGCAGCGCTGCCCAGCCCTGCTCTTGGGGTTAGCTCCAGTGCTAAACAGCACGTTGCTGACCGACACAGGAAATCCCTCTCCTGTTCCTTGAGTTGAACTGAAGGGCTGGCATAAAGAAATGTCCCAAGTATTAACAGCAACAAAAACTGCAGGCTCAGAGCCAGATTTCAAAGGCATTTAGGTGCCTAACTTGCATTAATTTTAGTGGGACTAAGTTGCCTCTGAAAATTTGGCCTTCAGTTTACACTTTTCTTAAGCCACTCCAGATCCCGTGGTTCTGTCAGGATGTAGAAGCAATTACATTTCACAACTTTGAATCCAACAATGTATTTTGGAAATCATTCAAAATACAGTGCTTTTTTAACATAATGTTTCCTTGTCCAATAAAATACACCAGAATATTATACACTTGGTATTCGGAGGTATCAGTGCTTTTTATTTAGATTGAGGCCAGAAGCTAACAGTATGTTAAAACCACTGACATCCAAATAAACTCTGCTTTCTTCCTTTAGGTGGGAGAAGTGTTTAATGGATACCAATGCTTTGACAAACACAGTACAGAGAATAAAATGTACTGTTTCAGCTTTACTGAACACTAATGTGATTGCTCCTGAACAACACCATTGCCTAAAGAATGTTAATCCCAAAAGAAATAATGTAGGTGTTATAGTGCATATAAAAATCAGAAATTAGCATTTGAGGTGTCCATTCCCATACATATCCAATATGAACTCAGCCAAAAAAATACCAGCTTGGCTTGTAAAGGAATCCAGTATAATGAAACACATTGAAAATGAGAAAACCAAACCCTCATTTTGATTCACAAGGCAGATGTGTACACACTTGAGCTAACAGAATTGATCTCAGAATATTTTAGTAAAAATAAACACGGGTAGCTGGTATATCTGAACACAGGTAGCTGGAATATCTGTTAACACCAGTCCATTTCACGAGATTACGCTCACACTGCACCAACAGATCATGCTACACCAACTCTTCTGAACAGAAACTGCAAGCCCTCTCCTTCCACCTACCTGTGCCTAACCCATCCCTTGCACTGGCTCTAGCTCCTTGAGGTCAAAGTACAGGGATGGAACTAGCAATCATCACAGGGAGGAGTGGAAATCATATCTTCTTCCAAGAGCATCATACTTTTTTCCTGACCCTACCAGGCAGCATCCATCTATTCCCCAGTAAGGTTTCTTCCTCACTGGCCTCTCAGATCTTGTAACTGGCCGACACGCTTCTGAAAATCACTCTTTCAGAGAACAACCCACCTCCCTTTAAGCACCTGCTTGACTAATTTCAGGAAATTTGTTCCTGGCTCAAGCTAATCCTTCCTGGCTAGTCATCTTCCCTTTCCTTCCCAACTCACTATTATCCTTTAATTGTTCATTTTATCCCTTGCGTCCCAAGTCTTCAAGATTCCTTCACCACTCCTGTGCGGGACTGGTTCAGCAGGAATCTCTAAAAACAACACCTGGTCCCCCCCTGTAAATCTGGGGGAAACTTCATTTCTAGTATAAAATGAAGGCAGTAGTTTTGGCTGACAGAAGACAAGGTTTTACTCTTCTTTTAAGAAGGTACAAAATTAAAGAATTTACTACTGCTTATGTAACCTAATGATAATTCATGGGTTTTACACCCTTGCCCTACTTTAACCTTAGTCACGTAACTTGTTTGGAGATGGAACTCAAAAAATGAGAAGTAGCTGCCATTTGCTTTCATCTCGCTTCTGGAACTCGAACAAAAATGCCAGCTGATGAATGGCCATTTGTAACACAGATGTTAATGCAATACTAAATGAGACAAAAATCACCAATGCAGTTTGCAAGGCTCCCCGTGATGTGCAGTCATCAGGCCACGTGGAGACCAGCACTACCCTACGCTGGCTTTGAGTGCGCAACCAATACATGTTTCGTTATTAATTTCAGTGCTCGTATTGCACACAGTTGGGTTAATTGAATGTCACAACAGTCACATTCCTCCAAATGGCACAGAAAATATGAATGGCCTTTAAAGCAAGCGCCAGCAACATACAAAGGAACCATTCTGGATGTTTTCACAGGTAATTTTGCAACCTGTACTTGCAAGGTGAAGTACCTGTTACTGCAGCACATACGAAGAAGCTGTCTAGCATATTAAAAAGAACAGCTTAAGCCATCATTTGGCTCGATCCTCAGCACATTCCAGGAACCCCATAAACAAAGAAAACATGTGCAATGTTAACTTTCTCTTTTATGCTGACAGCTTTTTTCTCCCGTATAATGACCTTCCTGCACAGTGTGTGTTACCATAAAAAGAAACAGAGCCCAGTAAAATTAGAGGAACTGCTTAATATCAAAACGTTTTATCTGAGGAAGACACCACCGCCAGTGTAAATATAAAAAGCACAAGAATTAAAAAGTATTTGTTTTGCTGTCTCTTCTTTAAGTTTAGATTGTTCAAACAAACCTGGCTACAGTTTTCGGTTGCTCTACATTAGACAGCCCTTCCAAAGACTGAAATGGTACTCCAGAGAATGCGAACTTGGCTCAGATTTCAGACAATTTTCATCTTCTTCTTTCAACAAAGAGAAAACTATTTGAATGCTTTGGCCGTAGCCAAGAATTTGGATATGAAAGCCAGACCAGTAAACAAGTCACTAAAATGGGCCACCACTATCCAGTTGTTCATGCTTGTTTAAAGAAAACAAACAAACTAAAAAAATACTTTTTTTTTTCCCAAAGGACATTTTTCTATTTTACAAGCAGAATGCTAATGTGAAATTTTAGTTAGGGATTCTCTCTCTCATCTAAGTACAAAAGAAAAGCCACTTCCATTTTTGATAGACGGAGCCTAAATTCACTCTTTTGTTTGTATAAAGAAAAGTGAAAAGATAAAACAAGAACCTCACAGGTTGGTAAAACACTGTAACAAACCAAATTGCTAATTTACACTTTTATTTGAACTACGACAGAGAACCAACAGCCCTTCTTCACAGCATTCGTCCTTCTATCAGCATTCCCAGAAAGGAAATTGGAACATTAAAAATATCATTGTTTTGCACCAAATGCACACTAGCTTCCACCATGGCAACTACCCCACAAAACTCAGGCAAGGCAAATCACAGGCCCCCAGGATTATCATCTTTTATATCAGGGAGACCCTCAAGAGCATTATACTACAAGGGCTGCCTGAGATATTTTCCTCGCCCCAAAGAGGTTTAATTTTAGTACATTCGGTGAAACTACATTTCTGCAAATCAGACGACATGCCGGGAGAAAGCTGACACTAGCTCCGGCGTGGAGCGTCTTGCTCTGCAAAGGGGTACATGTGAGCACTGAGTGATGCCAGGGAGACTTCTCCGAGCATGCCAGCAAAGTCTCCCCGAGCTGGCCAGAAACCCAAGGGAAGGAAATGAGAGTGATTATATACAGCTGAGCAAGCACAGCGCAGAGACTCCTAAATCAGTGCTATGGTGTTCACTGCTGGTGTTCTATGGTAAAAATGTTTACCATCTGTGTTACTCTCCCTTTGTTATGGACACTAATGGAGCCTTCAAACATAAAAGCATGGGGCTGGGGAACAAAAACACGATTAAACCGAAGCACTTTAAAATCACTTTTAGCTGTCTATTACATAAGGAAATCCTGACACTGAACGAAAAATGGATCAAAATCAAAACAAAGCAGTTACAGGATGCACTCCGGAGGGCTGCACGGAGTTGGGTTTACTCAGCCCTGGAGGTCTAGTTCTGAGCTCTCAGGCACAGTCGAATCCTTTAGGTACTGAGTAGCAGCTCTCATTTGGACACAAGGGCAAAGTACACCACAACCCTTTTCCAACAGCTGCCAGGCCTTTAAGCCCCATCCGTATAAAGAGCCTGCCTGTGGCAGCGAGTTTCCTAGGAAGCAGCTGCGTTTGTACAAAGCTTTTCTGCAGGGGAACTTCTCCGCTGCTCACCTCCCGCTGCAGAGCGGTCACAAAGGCCCGGAGAGCAGGATGGTCTGTGCTGAAACAAAAACGGAAACGTGCCGTTCAACTTACAGTCTGCGCAGAAAGCCAAGCATCTGTCTTGGTGGAGCGCGGCATCTCACACTATGACATAAATGAAGATAGGGGAAAATGACAGCCTCCGGTCTGACTACCATCCCCAACATTTTTACACCATTCATCAGCGTTAATGTAATGGAGTTCCAATGACCTTCTGCTATCTCCACTACATCCTCAGGTAGTTGCCTCACTAAGGCTTCTCACAGCCCCTTCCTCCCTCACAGCCCAGAGCAACGCTGCAGGGCATCTAAGACGGTTCACTCCGCATCCTATAAGCCCAAGGAACTGAGCCGATGCTCAGATTCTCCCACTTCCATTCAACACAGCTAAACTATTGGGGAATCTGTTCCCCACCCCACAGCACGCCCAAATTCTTCGGAAAACCCGTGCCAGTTTCAACGGAGTGGTCAGTAATCTGAGGCTAACTGCTCGATTCAGGACAAGCACACAGCACAGGCTCAAGACAATGCAAGACCATCTGTCAGCAAGAATAATGCTTTTCCAGATGAGATGCTTCAGATAAGACATTACGTCCCTCCTGTTACCAAAGCTGGTTCCAGTGTAATTCTAGCAGTGGCCTGAACCACAAAAAGAGCCAGGCAGAAAAAATGAGGAGTGGAATAGCAGTTTGTGTTGTCTGCAGTTGGAAGGGCCTCCCGTCACTCTCACAATGCTGAAAGTGGTTTTGGAACCAACGTGTGCCACCTGCAACATGACCGAAATTGAAACACCACATGGGTTTTAAAGTGCTTTCAGAGTTGGCACAGTGTTGGAGGAGCTTCCACAGAGCACGCACGCACCTGAAAAGACTACAGTTGCATCTCTCTCTGGCCCCAAGTTCACATTTGCCAATGCAGTCTCAGCAGAGAGATCCACTGAGCATGGATCATTCAGAGATGTGCTTGTGAGACCTTCCTCCTAAATTCCAGGGAACTCAGTGGCTTTGGGTTCTTTCTGCCTCTCAACAACTGCTCGAGGATTAGAGCTAAAAGGAAAGGGAGAAGGGTAAAAGGTCTTGTTTGCCACAAGCAGAGCTGCCTCTGGAGCAGAGCAAATAACAATGTAGGGAAACCTGCATGGAAATAAGCCAGCAATCATGATCCTAGTAATGAAGAAAAACTCTATAAACGAGGAAAGAACAAACCACTGACCCTTCAGATCATGGAGGGAAATTAATAGCTTTCATACTATTTTTCTACTTCTTACCTTCTCAGTGCATCCTCATGTTATCCAGGCATTCACCTAAGATTCTCTAAGCCACGCACTTTTTTTCCCTTTGAAAATGTATCTACCGTCCAAAGAAAAAGCATTGAACTTGCACAGAAAACATGCACTTACTTTTTAACATTTTTAACAGTGCCAAGGTTATAAAGCATTTGCTGGGAAGAAAAGAAAAAAAAAAGCAAGAAAAAAAGATACAGATTCCCTTTGCTTGACACTTTGCTTCTGATATCCTGTTTCCTGCATACCCTACAGATATTAAAATCTTTATTCCTTCAGGGTGCTAATGGTAGTCTGAGAGTTCAATTCATCTCTGGTGATAATCTCTTCTTAACCTCCTCTACAGCTTCCATCATTCCCTTCCAGCTGGATTTTGACAGGTTAAGAGGCATCAACCTGCCAGGGCTCTCTTGATCATCAAACTCTTACAATAGTACCGTGCATTCTGCTGCATGCTTATGTTTCTATCACAAGTGTCCAGCCTTTTTTAGATTAGAAGTGGAGCTTCTGACCTCTCCTCAACTGGAGACTTCTGAGTGCAGTCACTCGAGCTCTCGTAAAGAATGATTATTCCCTTTTACGCACAGCATTACTGCAAACCTGGAATTGCTTGCCCTGATTTTCTCTATCTATATTACTTCTGTATCACTGCCCGGTAATGTCTTTTGGGACACCCAGGAATTTGTACAATTGCTGTCAAGATGTGGAGTTATGGAGTCCCTTTGAGATATTCAGAAGCCAACTGGACATGGCCTTGGTCAGCCTGCTCTAGTTGACCTTGCTTTGAACAGCGGGGTCCCTTCCAACCTCAAATATTCTTCAACCCTGAGATGCCTCACTGGCCTCTCCAAGGGTGTGAGTACATTTGTACAGTTAATTCGCATGTAACATTGCATTTCTATTTGTTTATTTGAGATAAATCAGGAAACAGTAAAGTTCTGGCTTCTAATCTTGCCTGCAACATGGTAAGAAACATTTTAAGAGTGGAGAAACTCACTGCCTCTTTTGCATCTTGAGATGCTTCCCGACCTCTCTAAGGTATCTTTTGCTTTACAGGAAACATTAATACAGTTTGTGCCTCATAAAAGCCACCACTCGATCTCATAAACCAGGATATCTCCACCTTCACATACTCCCTTCTGAGTCAGCGTGTCAAAAAATCGTCGGTGGGACAGATGCCTTTCAGGATGTAACTGTGATCTCCTTGATGCTGTGTCCAGATCTGGCTTTGGTACAGTGACTACACGGGGTTGTTCTGCTTGCTGAGTATTTGTTAAATGTTAACAGTGGGCTTGGAACTTAACAAGACTAAGGGAGGGAACCCCTGGGGCTCTTTTATAACTAAAAGATAAACGCAGGGAGAAAAAAACACAACAACACAGTATCTTCCCTAAAAAATAAGGAACACCCAAAGACTTGTAACAGAACACTAACATAAGTATTTTAGAACTCAAACATCTTTGTTTTTCCTCATATGAAGACTGACATCAAAGAAAGCAGAAGCGAGAGATGGTTCTGAGGGCAGTTCAGGAGAAATTTCTCTGAAGGAGGGAACAGTGGAAACACAGGAGATCACCATGTCTTTCCTATCAACCAAGCCTTTTGGGCATGATGGAATATTCCCGTGTCCCATGCAGCTTTGTTGTGCTGTGTACACTGAAGCTCTTTGGCACAGGGGCAGTTTGTTTTCGCTGTTCTTACAATAGCGCGGGCCTTTCCTTTTCATCCACATTGCCCTGACCTTCCTTTTCTCCCTCCCTCCCCCCCAATCAAACAATTATCATCAGATGCAGGAAGAAGCTTGTTGTGGTTCTGCTGCTCATAACACAATTTGCTATGCTAATACTTCCTGTGCACCCTGCCAACATGGCATCTCTCCAAGGCGTAAGACTGGAGTTTGGGAGATGGTCACACGAGCATGATACTTCCTACTATAACTGCTCTGCCCTTCACCTTCCTTCGCCTTACTGCGGGCAAGGGCTGTAAATATCAAATGACATGAATGAAACGAAGATGAAGACTGCCTATTTGTACAAGCAGTGTGGATTGCTGTCTTTCGGAAAAGCAGGGATGCAGGAGATCTTTGTTCAAACACTGTTCATGTCGTTTTCAATGTACTTGACACGGAATTTCTGGGGATCTTTAGTTCCATAAAAATTGACATAAACTGTCTGTTCCTGCTCAGTAAAATCAGTTCCCCTGTTACTTGTATATAAACGTAAATGGAGAAAAAAATTGCAGAGCTTCAAAATATCTATTGAAAGCTAATACTCTATTTTATAAGCAATGACTAAACTGCACCCATATACTGTAAGACACAAAACAGGGGCAAAGGAAAGACTTTTGTTTTACAAGCAACAAGAGTTTCTGGTGTTCGATCATTAAAGATATTAACTCCAGTACTGTGCTGATGCACAGCAATTTTTCTCTAGTTTATTCTGGTCCTCATACTTCTAAATGGTGCTTACACAACAACATGAGAGTTAATGCCAGATTAACAGTAATACCTCTCTTCTCAACCCATATATTTCTAGGGAAAAAAAGCATTCCTAAAAACCTTGACACGGAGAATGCACAAGAGAAGCACTATGGAAAAGTAAAGTATGGAAAAATCATAGAAAGGATGACTAGAAAGAACAAATGAAATATCATGAAGAAGATTTGGCATGGCATACAATAAAATAATATAGCCTTTGTGACAGGAGGATTGAACTTCATGTATAAGGCAATAAATCCCGTCAAAAGAGACAACGCAGAATAACAGAAGCAGATAATTTTAAAGACAGCATGGTTGAACACACATTCTGGATTCCATGACAGGCATCCGGAAAGAGGAACTGAAACCACTTTTACTTAAAATATACAAAAGGCAAGAGTTTCAGCAGTGTGAACAAGAAAGTGTGGAACACAAGGAAAAGACACTTCAGTGCATGATGACAGCACTTAGAGCCCCATACTGGCTTTCTACCTGCTTCAAAGTATATTGCAGTGTGTTAAGTTTGACCTCTGACATGATCTCAAAGTTGGTCTTTTCCCTCAGTGATGGTCCTATCAGCAGAAATATTTTAGCTCATAGACAGCCAAAACGCAACAGAACAGAGAAGTAAAAAAATCAGTTATTACATTGATTTGTGAATTTGATAGGATACCCTACCGTTTACTCATCTTTTGTCACGTATTCTGCTGTTTTAACAATGGGAGAAAAAAAATCGCTAAAGCAATTTACAGGAATCTCTTTATTTGAACTTAGGATGCAACCCACAGTAATTACGAGCAGTGTGAGGCAATATTTTCACTACTTAGGACAGGAAGTGAAATATACCAAAACACATCTAAAATTACATTAGGGATTTATGTAGACAGAAGGTAATTACACAAAGTGGACTTTGGCCAAGACTCTCAGAACACGAAGCAATCTCGGAACCTTGTGGAAATTACCATGGGATCTTTGGTGATAAGTGGGCTAAATCTTTGTTTAAATTGTCCTAAAAAAGAAGCCCTTTCTAAAAGCATGTTTTCTCTTTGCTACAGGGATTGACAGCACCAGCATACTCCAAAATTATGATGACATCTCCAATATTACAGCACACAAGTGGAAAAAGAAAACCGACCAACCAAACAACAACAGAAACAAAACAGAAACATGCGCATTTAAAAAGCAGAGCAGGAGTAGACATCTCAAGTGTTTCATGTGCACACAATTACTTGCTTCCCCCACTAATTTATTTCAGACTAATATGAGATCCTTTATTTTAGGTCAGTTCTATGACAATGGAAGTACGCCAATGTAACCTTCGTTTTCTTAATTAGCATTTAACAAGAAGTTTGTCCTCCTCTAGAAATATTCCCTTCCATAAGGAAGAATAACCTTGAACAGAAGACAAAATTAAGCCAAGGAGAGGAGAAAAATGAAATCAAAGCTCCAATATGCTTATGTACCTTTAAAATACATTTGTTTACATACCCTCAAAACTTGAATAAAATAGCTCTGAATAAAAAATGACTTCATTTCCCAGAAGCAAGCATAGCACCATGTCTGTATGCATAACTACTCCAGGGAAAACCAACTGCAAAGAATGTCTCTCTTTTACACATGCTTCCTACCATGGACCATGTGGTCTTGTAACTCATTGTTTATCTTGTCTGGAAACAAAAATGCCACTAAAAAACAATCCCAGGCCAGATGGCCAGTTTCACTAATCTGACCCTATTTCTTCCAAGTAAATCTAGTCAACTGTTACAATACTGATGCCCCACATAATCCACCATTCCTATAATACTTAGATTTGCATATTTAGGTTAGAAATGCCAAGCATATCTGGATTAAGATTTTCCCCCAGTAAAACAATGCTTTGTCATAAATTCTACTCTGGAGACCATGCCAGTGGTTCGTGACTTGAACCAGACACGTCCACACAGTCCACACATTGACAATCCAATGGAAGCACACCCACAAAACATTCTGACTAAAGCTCACCTCTCTAGCTGAAATGTGTTTGGAAGTTTCCTTTTAGGCTCCTTAAACCCTCATGTAAAGAGTGACAAATGCAGAGATTCTCTCTGTAGCCGCCCCCATGATAACAGATGACAAGATGCAGCACAAGCTTCATCTCTTGCTAATTAAACGAATCAATTAAGAGACTATTGTTGCAACTGTGTAACTGCTGTTCTATAGTGGCAATAACAACCCCACAGGGAGGTCTTTTACTACATTAAAATGCTGTCCTCCACAACTCCATTTGATATTATTAGAAACAGTTATTTGCGTCTTGCTGTCATATTAGTAGCAAAGGCAAATTATGGAAATATGCAGACCAGAATGGTCCCAGTATGAGATCAGGTTTGGTTTTCAGCCTCCGAGGGAACAATTGCTGAAATTCCAAAGTTCCCTAAAGTTCTTTAATGGAACTGATAAATCTATCAGCACAGCATCCATTTAGATTCTAGGTAAGGGTCACATATTTGCATACATTCCTGCTAAGCTGATACAATTCAACTAGATAAATTATCATATTAAGTTTACCCTCCTGAGTTAAACTGATGGAGTTCAAAATTGTTTTCGATGGTTGTCATTAATCGCTGTTACATCCTAAATGCTCACTTTGAAATCTAATTGTGCTGGTGTACCAAGGGTCATATTAATAGTATTTTTAATGTTAAATCTTTGTAAAACATGTTTATTTTACTGATATTACCACTGAAGCCTAGAAGACTAATGAGAAACAAAGTATATTTATTATCAATAAAAACTCAATTTAAAATTTACATTCAGAGACTTAAATTAGCTTTACTAACTTCATCATGCCTTTGTTTCATTAAGATCCCTGGTTAAGCTTCATAGCCATATAAATTAATACCTCCTAAACAGTTCTTGGGTATATGCCAAAGCTGCAGCCATCAAAAAGCTGTTTAAAAACGTGGGCTACACATATGTTTATTATTTGGCAGTAGACATCTTCCACAGAATAAAAAAAAAAGCTAGATCTTCATTATGATGTAACAGTCTTGATACAGCTTAAAAAACAACAACAACAAAAATATTTCTTTAGCCAGACAAAGTAACTAATAATTTCTTTCAACGTTGGTAAATCTGTCTACCAAAGGAAATCACTTGAGTTACACTTGGGTAACCTGTCAACTTGTGTTCCAAGAAGTAACAGGCTAATCAACTACATTCAGTCCTTGTCCTTAAAGCATTACTAAGACGATTAAGAAAGAAACTTGCCAAATGACGTATGGAAAATCAGAATTTCTTATTTTTCCATTTGTTTGTTTCCAAGGGATATCATGAGGGATAAGGAATAAAATTATTGTATGCACAGACTCCTATAATACAGTCAACACACACTGCACAATCCACTTATACGAAGCACATTCTAGGGAATTCTCACCTGCTTATGATGTTATCACACATTTTCTCTGCAAATTAAAGCTTTAATTGAAAACAGAAGAAAAGGCCAAGATTAAAAATGAACAAATAAAAAGCAAAACATTTAGGACCTCAATGCAATAGACCATTTCTAGTCTGGTTTCGTGAGACAGAAAGGCTCACAAACCAGATTTTCTGCCTCTCAACCCGCATCCCCAACTCATTCTGTATAATTGTCCCATATGCACCCACCGACATTATTTTAACCGGCTGATAAACTTCAACCAAATTTGAAGAAAAGGCAGATAAATCCAACCGCCTGTAAGTACAGTAGGAATTAAGACTATACTTTCCACAAGTCTTCTGAAGAGCAGTGGCTGTGTTGAGGAAACAAGAGACCTAAAATCCACACTCCAGATGAGGAAAAGGCAACTTGGCAGCAGCCAGTTGGCCAGCCTGCCAGTTTACATTGGCCATCCAACATGCATGTAAGAAGCTCCAGCTTCACCTTGACACTGTTAGCTCTCTCTTGAGAAGGTCTCAAAGACTACAAGAAGTTGTTCTGGGGGAGCTTGTGGAACCTGATTTCCTACAGATCTGTGTCCTCTATCTGGTATGTCTCCTTTTTCTTAAACAACCTCAGTATCCAATATTTTCTAAGCTTCTCTTTCTTTTCACTTTGGAAGGTAATAAACCCACAGCAAAGAGATGCTGTTCCCATTAGCTCCATTCTGAAACCTAAGACTGCACTCACACTGAGGCTCGAAGGATACAAGTGACTGAAACGTGCAAACTTCTGATTTGTTTCAAGTCAAAGCAAAACTCATAAAGAACTATCACGTTTCTCCTTCCAAAGGAATTCTGAGCAAGAATCCCAAAATAATCTGTGATTTTAGGACACGGTTTTTGGTAACACTCATATTTCTAAATCTCTCGGGTACTTTTGAGAGTTCATTCCCAATGGACAGCTTTAATATATTCACTATACTTTATGCTTTCAAATACACAAATGTGTAACATGAGAAGGGCACGTGTAGCTGCATGGTGGCACACCATCATCCACATCACATCAGCTGGAACTGGAACAATTCTCACTTCCCAGTCCTAATGGATGGGTCCGAGTATCATTGCTTTCAAAAGATAAATCCACATTGCATGAAGTGCCCCCTTTCTGCAGAATACTGCAGAAGTTTGTAGCCAGACTCAGGATTCTCACTGTCCATGTTCAAAAGTAATTTGCAGAAGTTAATATTTCCAAAGCAACTGACCATTTTTCCTAGTGACATCTTCTGCACTGTTGTAATTCCTCTGACAGAAGCTCTACTACTAGAAGCACAATGGTTCAGAGAGGCTCTGAAACTAGCTAGACAAAAATCTACACAACCATAGAGTTTCCTTTAAATGAGCAAGGACCCTGATCTTAAGGCTTATGAAAGTGAAGAGTAAGAAAGCTGTTAAAAAAAAAAAAAAAAAAAAAAAAAAAAAAGATACTGGCTTGCAAAATAAACACCTACTGTACTATATTTATTTTCTTTTGGTTAATATTCTATATATTCCAATACCGATCATCTTTGTAACCTCTGCAGGTTTTCAGTCAATGTTTGAAAATCTGCATAAATCTTCAGTATATAAAGTCTCTGAAGTGTCACACACAGAAAGAAAAGCAGAAAGAAAGAAAATCTGTTAAGAACTGCAATGATTTGTAAGGGTGAAAGAAGCACGTTGTTAAACATCTGTCATTGTGAACTAAATCAGACTCATACAGTCAAAGCTTCCCATCTATATTGCCATTTAATTGGACTTTGTAAGAATGGAAGGAGAAAGAAAAAAGGAGGAAGCTGTCTGGAAGCTGATGAGATTATATACAGACTGAAAAGTTCCAGGACAATTTGTAAGCCTCAGTAATAGGACAGGAAAGTTGGAAGTTTGCTGTTGAAGGAACAGCAGACAAGTCATTGCAGTAGGGAGAATGGGAAAGGGAATCAGCAGTGAGAAGTAATTGAACTGTGGCCCCTAGGGTTACCTTTGATACATAAATGATGAATATGCAATAAGCTGGAAGCAAAGGCAAAAATTTTGAGGAATGCCTGAATGTAAAGCTCTCAACTTCTGACCAGCTTCATGAACAACATGCATAACTAATAACCCTGATTGTTTATGAAGCATCCTTTTGCCAACTTATCTGGAAGCAGTTAAAGAACAATCAAAAAGTCATTAATATTGAATGATCACTACTGTACTAGAATATATGCCAACAATACTAAAAAGCATGGCCAGGGATTGACAGAGACTAAATTTCCAAAATTTAGTTTTTTTTTCCATCTGGAGTCTGCAGATCCAGTGGTGGCGGTGGTAAATCACTAAACTACTTTGAGTGGGTCTGGAAAAAGGCAAGCACAATATGAACAAGGTGATATTAATCACATAACAGCATATGCTTCCACAGCAAAACTTCAGTTTTGTAAATCAAACACAGCAAGAAGCACTCTGTCAGGGATGAGACTGAAGCAATGGAAAAACCTCCAGCGAGAAGGCTGAAGCAAGAAAATAGTGCCAGGGAACTAAGAAGCATCTGAAAAAGGCATGATCTTTAGGCCAGAATAACTCCAATCTCTGTTCTACGTGGGCTCCCATACTGCATTCACCACTGAAGGGACACCGTCAGGTAACATATTAAGCAAAATGACTAATATCTGTCACATGTGTCACTTCATCATTCCCTAAAAGGAAAGATGTGACTCTTTCTCTACATTGCTGTTCTGACATTAGAGAACAGAAGGTCAAAAGAAACTCCATGAATGATGAGCAGAGGAAAGTGAGGGTTGCACTATAGTGGGGATTTTTCACTGTCTGGGACTGTCTCTTTCAAGGGAAGCATTTCACTGGGCCAGCAGAACGTTGCTGTCTAGCATGGTCTTCAGCCCACAGCTGACAATGATGTAACAGACAGGATGGAGCCAGGCCACTCACTATCTGAACGTAAAGAAAGCATTTCTTAATTTGAAATTCTATGCAGAGGCCATTACACACCCTTTAGAATAAGTTTAATGCTTCCACAAAAATCTGCAGTTCTCTCTGTACTTCAAGCTTTATTTGTGCTAAAGGCTGTCTGCCCGGATGCATTTCATTGCTGAAGTCCAGCTGATAGTGGCATGAGTGATCAAGTAAATGATCAGGTATCAGAATGGGACCATCAGTGGTCCAGCAGGTAACAGTCCTCTAAGAGGAAAGGAAAAAAAAAAAAAAAGTGGAACAAAGAGACCAGAGACAACCAGAACTGGAGGCTAACTAGAAAGAGGAATGAAGGAGGGACTATGGTTCTATGGTTCTCTGAAAGGACTGCTCAAACCTAAAGGCTTTTGAATTGCAGAAACTTTTTGTATAGATCTTATCAATTTTCTATAGATATTTGTTACAGATCTACTTCTGTGACCTGCCTATATATGAGTGAGAACCCACAGAAGGCTGCCTCCCTGTTTCCTGGTATTCTGGCTTTTGGATATGATTTTGGACATTAATCTGAAGTGTGGATTATCTTGTTTCCTTTCTCTTTGTACACTATATATCACAATGACATTTCTTGGTGTTAACAATAATGCTATTAATAAATAAACTACCTGAATAATTTTAGCTAAAATGGCAGAATAGCAGGAGTCCATGAGCACATGATACCGCACCATGTCCACCAGAGAGTAACAATGAGTAAAATCTCATGTGAAATCTCAGCCATGACAATAACACATCAACTGTTCTGAAATAATCTAGGTTAGGACTCAAAATGTTACCATCTCAAGAAAAATAAACCAGGTCAGTGTAGTTTCCTATTCTCCATCCATTTATTACAGCTAGGAGTATAAAAAAGTTGCTTGTTCTTTGGGCAGAAGCACCCTTGTATGCCCTTCAATAGCACAAGTCCTGTATCATATCTGAGTCTCATAGCCCTCTACTAAAAAAATTCATAGAAAGTAAGCCCTCTAATGACACTCAAATTTGAAGAGTGTCAGTTGTGATCAGAAAGACAAAATTGTGTTAGACTTCCTGAATGATGCTAAGTGCACTCCAAGCTATGAGTTAGGGGAAAAGCTGTATTTTTCCTGTTCTTTAAAACAACAGAAATATGCTGCCACACTAATAGAAACATTTGCCCTACTGTCAGTTTGTTACACAGCAGAATTCATATTATACTGTTGTTGTCTTCTGCTGTAATGTAGTTTTCTCTGTCCTTCACTTAGCTAAATGAAATATCAAGGATGTTCATAATAGAGAAACGTACTTTTCACTTCACCTCAGAGTGGCAGCTGGCTTCCTGAAGCGGAGGTTTGTGTTTCATCAAAAACCAGTAGCAGAACTGTTTCTCTCGTCCAATGTCAAAAAATCAAGTTAAACCATTTATCTAAGCTGATGCCCTCTTGACACGCCAAGGAGCCGTGCTCCCAATCAGCTAGTTCTAAAAATATGTTCTGATGGACAGGCCAGCAGTGTGTACACTAAATAGCACCACACCGTCTGCCACCACTGAAGTGCCATCAAAATTTACCCGTCAAAAGTAACACAGAATACTTACCCTAATGGTTTCCACTATTAAAAAAAAAAAGGTATATTAATAATTTTATAAATGATTTACTATGTTGATAATAATACATTACAGTAATAACGAGAAATCAGTTTCTTGATGCTAAATATTCTTTTCACTTACTATCTTGATTGTATTTTTATGTCAGTAAACGTTTAATAATGTAATGGAGAACACAAAATGTATTACTAGAACCTTCATTCATGATATTCTTTCATTTGATTAAACATCTACATTTGTGCATGTGCACACACATAGACTGCAGACCTATACATGTAGACAGTCTATAGAGGGTATCATTGTAAGGAAAAATCATCCTTCCTACTCTTTACAAAAGCTGAGGGCATTAAGTTGAAATCAGTAGAGTACAAGGATATTAAAGGAGCAAAGGATAAATTAAATAAAGAAAACTAACTTAAGGAGAAGGAAAAGGATACTAGGCTAGAAGAACCGATAGGAAAACAAGTGTAGACTCTGTCTTGGGAAATGTGGGAAATCTGGTAACAGAGCAAACTCTGGGAAACAGACTTAATTACTGCATCTCTATCCTGCTCACTGAAGTTCTCTCCCTGGGTTTGATCAGCAGGACACATGCATAATTTATACTAAATCAAAATGGGGGATAGAGTACTACAGGGTTTTCTCTTTAGCCCTCCAGAGAATTTTAGTTATAATCATACACTTGATTTCCCAAAATAACAAGGATCCAGTAAACACAACATGAGCTTGTCAGTAAGATTTGATATATATTATAATCTATTAGCTGTTTCATCATCATTTTTTAAAGTCAAAACCAAATCAAAACTGCACCCTCTTTTGTCTTTTTTATCTTGTTGCATGAGGCCCAGCACAACAGTTACAGTCTGTAAGTAGAACTTCAGGGCACCTCTAACATATGAATACAAAATGTTTTCGTATCTCACTTAACAAATTTAATTTTTAATGTCACTTTCCCAGTGCTACAGCACATTTGGGGTTCAATTAAATTATTTTCAATATTATGTTATGAAGTTGCATTAATATTTGCATCTTATCTACTTGGAGTAATTTTTTTTTTTTTTTTTCACCCAAGACTATCAGATCAGTCAGCTAGCAGTGATCCTACATATGCAGGATGCAACTCCAGAGCTGAAACATCACTACAAAAACAATGCTGCAGAGAAAAATAGTATTTTGTGTTTTATTTGTAACTGCTGCTCTGCTTGATATTGAATAAGACATAAATATGTGTATGTGCACATATACAGATATACAAAAAAGCAAAAAATATTAGGAGTGGACTTCATCTCTAGAAAACAGGCAAGTCTACAGGTATTCTTTTAAGTTTAATCTTACCATATTATACCTCCCCACAAATGGCTTGATAGGACTTGTAGAAGAACTAATTATAAGTGGAATGAAAGCATTATCGTATGCAATCTTAGTGTATCTTTGTCCAAAACCTACAGAGCATGAAGATGTCAGGACTAAATTCTAAAAGGAAAACTTCATTCCTGGACTTTCCACTGTTAGTGTCACTACTGAGGAACCTGTCGGCAGCAATCAGGACAACTTACCATAGAGGATATTTCAATTTTATTTCATTTTCAGGTGCATAAGGAACTTGGAAAAATTCAATGACAGCATTTTAATCATGTAAATTATGGAACTGGATGCTGCTTCTATCACACATGTTTATAAGCACCCATCACCTAACACCTAACTCAGATTAACAGCACATGATCTGTTAAAAATCTGTTTTACTGAGTAATTTCTGTGAAATGGTGTAAAATCTGATTAAGATTTCAAATGTACTCCTCCCCAGCTAACAAAATCTGGGAGCACATTTAATTTGAGTGAAAAAAAGCACTTTGCATCATTAAGCAGTCTTTCTATAAGAGAGTTACTGACATGCCTTTGGGATGTGAGAGTACATGCTATGGTGAAGCAACAGAGATCAGAGTGTTGAGGTGCTGGGGAAGAGTGGTTTTGATTCTGACGTGGATCAAACCTTAGTATCTTGCAATAAGCTTACTAGTCCATACCCAGTTACTTTTAAAACCCTCGGAAAAGAAACAGAGGCAGACATGAATCAATTTAAATGTGGAGTGCACTGTGCACTGTGCTTTGGAAGTTATCTTTAAAAATTTGCCTAAATTCAGCTGTTAAGCTCAGAATATTTGCACAATGCTAACCTTCACAAACACATGCTTGAATGTGCTGCCAGTATCATTTACCTGTTTTCTGTTTACATTATATTCTTCTACCAGGATAACTCCTGACAATAGTTAGATGTACTTACCACTGTGCCTAGAAACTGAATGCTTGTACTTCCAGAGGCATTCCGAGAAAGCCGCTGAAAAAAAAAAAAAGATGTAAAAAATGATTAGAAGCTTCTCAGAAATGTGAAACAATTCTATTTTCTTTGTGTCTCATCGCTGTAATCAAAACTGAGCACACAAAACTCCACATAAAACAGATAAAACAGGCACTTCCTTCAGGACGTTCAGTACCAGAAGCCTAATTCATACTTAACTCAGATTTTGGTTTTGTTTCAGTCAATTCAATAAAATTTATGTTGAAGAAGAATGAAAACAAGTATGACCAAGTACAATGCAAAACAATCTTGGGCTTGCAGAAAGATGAATATTATGAATAAAGAGGCTTTGGCCATCTCTAAGTGTCTGATTCTGTATTCCTGTTGCTCACACGTAATATTAATTCATTTTCTCCTAATGAGAAATTGTTATATCTCTTTTTAAAATTCAAACCTCCAATGATGCTACTTCAAAAAAGGAAAAAAAAAAAAAAAGAAACATCTGGTTACCTACTGCAGTTCATGAGTTGAGAGAGGTTATTAAAGTCTTCAAATATTATTGTCAGTAAGCCACAAGACGGTGCAAAAGAAAGTATGTTATTGATTCAACGCAATGTTACCCAGAATCTAAACACGTCAAACGCAGAAAGAATTCTTTCTTCTTGTGAGTTGTCTCTTTCTTCAGTGCAAAAAGTTTTTTTCTTTTTCTTACTGCAAATAAATTATTGCATATATAGACCCAAAATCAGTGCCCTAGTCATGAAATGCAGATCTCATACTTGCACAATGGCACGCATACATACAAATACAGATCAAGAAGGTGGGTATAAAAAGCAAACAGAGAGCTACACTGAGATCTTCAGCATTTCAAAGGCCATGAATCCTAGCAACAGGGCTGCAAATCTGCTTGAGAGAACCTCTCTAGTCTGGTACCCCAGGCAAAACCAAGCGGACATCACTTAGGTATGTCTAACCCACCCTCGAAATCTTTCAATTGCAGATTCCACAGTCACCCTATGCAATTTATCAGTTTTCAGCATCCTTATTCTTAGGAAGTTTTTTCCTAATATCTGATTAAAATTACCCTATGCTGCAACTGCAGCACATTATTCTTCCTCTTCTTCATCACAGACAGGAAACACAGATTATTGCTTTTCATTTTACAGCTACCTTTCAGGTATGTGAAGAGCCATCAGTCTTGTCTTCTCTTGACTAAGTGAAAAAAACACTCTACAACAACAGCTAGATAACCCCCTGAGCAAGTTTATTAGCCATAAATTAAATGCCGGTCCCTTTTTAATAATAGTGCGTGTTCCTCAACTACACTTTATGAAGTAATAATTACTATGGCCCAAACATGGGTACTTTTTGACCTAACAGGTCACACACTGACACTGCAATCTGTACAATCATATGAAAACAAAAGATGATGTGCCAAAGCCTGACATATTTCAACAATAATGATTAATGGAATGGAAAATATGGGAAATAAAATTTCATACAAAACCTGACGTTTACTTTTATAAAGGAAACAGGAATATACACTTTTCCCACAGTCTAGGATAAACACAATCAGGTTTTGGAAACCACAAAGAAGAACAAAGTACCGGCTGCCTACAATGAATGAACAGCATGCCAAAACAAACAAGTCCCAACCACTTGATAAGCTGTCAGAAAATGGCAAGCCGAAAAAAATTAAAGGATTTAATTTCTTTTTTTCCTGGAATGCCCTCCACCCTCGTTAGAGTTCTGTCACTTATTGTGCTACTCTTTTGTCCACTTTCAAGGGTCATTAGAGACCTTTTCATGTCTTAATAAAAATTCCATTTTTTGGCTAATCTCCCCATCACACATAAAAACACACATTAAAAAACAAAACTAAACAAAGCAAAAATGAAATGAAAAATAGAGCCCTTTCGTCATTCTCTTTAAAGGCTTTCAAAGTAAAGCCAGGTATCTTGACAACTTGACTTATTTTTCACAACTAAGAATCAAAAAGTATTTCCTCAGACAAATTGTCTTTATTTCCAGCTAAACAAGCTAGCAAGCCTATTCAGCAACATGTGGACTAGATATCTAAATCCATATATATATATAAAATCAAGAAGGCACCTTCTAAAACTAAGGTCACAAGACAAAGATATAAACAGCCTTTTTCCTGGTCTGACACTGCTTAGGCGTACTGGTATTACAGTAAAGTGAATCCTTACTGCTGTTTACTGTGTCCAGAATAGACACACTACATTCAGTCATCAGTAGCATCAAGAGTCAGTGTAAGAACTAAAATCCATCTCTTGAAATAATAGACAGTATAGGAGAAAAAAAATGGGGAAGGGGAGGAAATCGGTCAACAAATACAGAGGAGAAAACGAAATTTTCCTTCTGGGTATCTTTTTAAAAAAAAAAAAAAAAAAAAAAAAAAAAAAAAGAAAGAAAGGTAGAGAAATTCTCCAAGTCACAAAACATATGTTACACCAAGACCAAAAAAAGAACTGCCAGGCTTTTGAGAAACACATTACAAAAGAAGTCAGCACATTATCATAATTAATGTTTCAAATTACAGTTGTAAATAAATTTCAGCTGTTAGATGTGATTAGATTTTTTGAAGCATATTGAAAGGAGTTATTTCTGTTCCACTGGTGGGCTTGTGTTTCTGGGATTTGTAAATGTAATTGATGTTTTCAAGAAAATGAAAGGACACGGTTAACAATTATTCTTTTATTTTCCACCTCTTTAGAAAAAGGACCAGTCTCCAGTTACTCTTGTTAAGTTAGATATTTACATATTCTATACCTCATAATAGATGGTTTCATATTGCATGTGATAGCAGGAAAGTAATCAAATAGAGGTAACAAAAGAGAATAGCTAATTATATGCATTGCCATTGTTTTCCTAATAAATTGCAAATTATTTACTAAGAGGTTTACAGCAAAAAGCACAGGAAGTCTACCACTTGAACAAAGACAAAACAACACTGTATGTTCACCTACAAATACAGTAAAATTACATCGTTCATATCAATTACGTGATCTTAGACATAACTGATACTCTTCTCATTCATTCAACTGCTAGAGCTTCAGGCTACCTTAATTAGCATAATATAAGTTAAAAGTATAAAGCTTTTTCCTTATGAGAAAGTAACACACTAAACCTACTCTGAAAAAAAAAATCACAATGTTAGAAAATCCATTTGTACTCTCAAAGCTGTCAAATGGGAGTGAGTTTTACATAAATATATGTATTTTTACACACAGGTTAGAGTATGTGATAGTGTATATGCTACGTATATACAAACAAAATGCTTGTGTCTGCATGTAAAAATAGACAAGTGTACACAATCATACAAAATGTGTTCGATTTTCCTACTCTACCTTAAGTGTATGCTATACCACAGCCATTTCACAAACAATCATTTTAATCTGTAAATCCCAGAAAATTACCAGAGGTTAGTGTGATATGACTTTAAAATCTTCTGCTTTGCCATAGAAAATTATTTCCACTTAGCTGAGTATCAATGATCTATTCATTGTAAGATGCAGTAGGGTTACAATCAGCTTTGCATTAAGCCTGCAGTGGATGAGCACTTTCAGATAAAAGTGATAATAACCTTTACATGAAGGAGGATAAAGCAGCTCAGCCAAATATAAAATATATATTAATGAAAGAGGTTCTAAACTGACATGGACATTATTAAACAATAACAAGATCTCACAGAATTTTTCACAAATCTTCTGGTACCTTGGGCTCTCCAAGCTGCTTGATGGGAGCAGCTACAGAGAAGAAATGGTATCAAAACAAAGAAACTGAAACAGAGCAAAAGCATTTTTTTGCTTTGCTTACAAATTAAAAAAACACAAATGTGTCATGTCAAAATGAATATTCACTGGCAAAGGAAATAAGGTATTAAAGTTTTCCAAACACACTTATCTTCAACTACCATATATACTACCTTTATTTGTTGAAAGTAAAGTTGGAGACCATTTGTTACAGAAAATGTAAAGATTGTCACTTGGCCAATCTTTTTTGCAATTTTTTCAGGTGGTGGCATGACTACATTACCAGTCAGAGAAAATGTACCAGACTACACAGAACAAGTTAAAAAAAAAATCCCAAACTCAGAAAACCTGCTGATAAGTATCTTAAGTAATTCCAGAAGACTATAGATAAAACTGTGAGTGAAACACTATGTTTTCCCAGCATGGTTCTGTTTTTCAAGATGCAGAAGGTCTTGCAGCCCCTATTGTTTCACTTCAACTGCTTGCTACCAGAAATTCTGAATGTCTTATGTCATGAATTTTAAGTGAAGAATGCTATCCACATTTTCGCCACTAATTGTAAATTCTTGAAAATTCAAGCTAGAAAAAAATATAGGTCAGAATCATCCCCAGACAGGTTCAATTAAAAATAAATAAATAAAAAATACTACCACAATACTGAAGTCAGGAGAAAAAAAAAATGGTATTTTACCTTGTAAAGTTATAGCAGATTCAACTTCTAATAACTCATCTATCTATGAGATTTGGTGTATATGAAGGTGTGAGGACACCTGAAATGCTCCACCATTCAACTCTCTCGATCCCATCTTTGGAGTCCCATGGCACGGACAGAGAAAGGGAGAAATCTACATTTTCAGGCAATAAGCATGAAACCATTAAATCATCATTTTGTCAAAATGTGAAGACTGGTTTGGCTTTCTCTCTCTCTACTTTTCTGTCTTCCCCTAGAACCTTTGCAAAAAGCAGAATGCTCCAGTACTCCCTTTTCACAGTGTAAAATCCCAGTCCACAGCCTATAGCAAGGCAAGTTCCACAATGTTTTGGAAGGGCAAAACCTCACCCCAGAAATAACATAGCAGCAGCAGCCCATTCCTGTGGTCTTTGTGCATGGCTGACCCATAAGAAGGTCAGGCATGGACACTGGACCATATATCTACAGGCAGTGACCAAGCTTTCTTGTCCATTGAAGACTGTATTGCACTACATGGCCAGACCTGTACAGCCTTGCAAGCCTTTCCACTGATGGGATCACTCCACTTCTGTCACAGTTTA
This sequence comes from Heteronetta atricapilla, assembly GCA_011075105.1. NCBI lineage: Eukaryota > Metazoa > Chordata > Aves > Anseriformes > Anatidae > Heteronetta > Heteronetta atricapilla. Next base: position 150,844,360 of record CM021731.1, read on the forward strand.
GCGTTCTCCACTGGTGGTGCCATCATTTCCCCCCCTTACTGCATTAAGCTACAGACTGAAGCATGGCTAGATGTTGCGTGCTGCTCTACCCCTAACCATTACCAGTTTAAGAACACTCTTTAAAGTAAATGAAGCCTCAGTTAGCTGTTCTTCCTCAGGGCACGTCCACATTTTCCAGCTTCTTACAAGGACAGCAGTCACCCTGTAGGGAATGTGATGATCAAGTCCTGCTGTGTATGAAGCATTTTGACATGTGAAAGATCTCTAAAGACTGGCTTAAATAGTACTATGACTAAGTATTCTTTCCCTTTAAAAGGAATCCTTCCAGTGTGCTAAGATACTGGCCTCCCCCAGCACCTGTTGCAAGCTACCTGCATCCTCTTCCAAGGACCAAACAGAATCCACTCCCAAATAGTACAAATACAGGTGTCAAACACTGTTTGAATGGCTTACAAGGTATCAACAGAGGAACCGCACCTGCACTTGTATAAGTGTCTGAGGCACCCTATTACAACTTTTAAAAGAAGAACTACCCTCGTAATGCCTGAAATCTAATTGCAGTAGGTCACTTAGGAACTTCTCTGCTCTCATAAACAGAAAAAAATGGAAAGAGCTCCTTTCCAATATTTCTTTAGATGATATGTGATATTAATGTCACTTGTTATATCTTTTTACCACGCTTTTGACATTGAAAAGTTTAGTATTAATGCCACTGCAGTATTGCTGTCACATATATGTAGAGCACCTTCCAACAATGTCCATGTCCTCCCTTAACCCGCTGACAAAGGTGTTGTTATAAAGCAGTGGTTGATAGGCTCAAAAAAAAAAAGCCACCACCAAAATCCACACAGGAAAGACTGTTTGTTCGGTGTTGCTAAAGAGTAAATCTAAAAGACATTTCCTCCAGCTATGTATGTTCACAGTACTGTGAAGAGTTTAGGTCACCCTGTGAACTTTGAAATTTCTTCTGTTATTACATTAAATCATAAAATGAGTGAAACTTTTAGCGCTGTTATCCTCCTTTTGACATGCTGTGATATGTTCTGCTCCCACAGGCAGACACTGTGCAGGTAATACGCTGCCCTGAGATCCTAGATCTTATAATGTTTGTCATGACTCAGAGACCTTTTGCAGGATCTATAGTCCTTTCTTGCTCTTCCATGTCCCTCTTCCCCTTTGTTCTCTGAATGTATCACCACGTTCAAGAGAACAGCTCAGTGCCTTTCAACGTTTAGGTATAAAATTATGATGTCTGTCAACAGCTGAATACAATGCTTCGGTCTTTGGACACACAAACAACACTTATAGCTATTCATCCGGAATGTTGTCTGTCATTAAAATTTAAAGCTCCTTTGGAAAAAAAGGTATGCCATAAGATACTGCAACAACTAATGCTATTTGATTAACCCCTTGAGTAGCACAGAATATTACTAATCTTATTAGATTAAAGAAAGATAGAAGTATGTTTTTCGTAGATACAGCTTTAGTAGAGAACTCTCTGACAAGTGGACAATTAATTCCAGAGGGATTGACCAGGCATAGAAGTTGATCGCTCATTTCCTTCCTGAATGAAAAGAAAATCATTTTCATGCAAGAACTGGACAGGGTGGTGATGTGCCTTTTGCTCCAGCAAATTAAAAACAAACAAACAACAACAAAAACAGAAGGCAGGAATAATCTGTAATTTTATTATCATTTATTCCTTGAATTTTCCTCTTCCCCTTACACATTCTCCATTCAAACCATGGACAAGCACTAAGTCAGCTCTCAGTTAAACTGATTTCACACAAACTGTAGACCGCTCATGAGAGCTGGGTACTTGCTATTCAAAGTAGATATTAACACAAGGACTCTGGTATGACAGTAGAGGATATCTGATCTTTTAAAATGCTTCAAGATTCATGAGCTGGCCACATTGCTGTCATATAGTATGTTATACTATAGTCATGTATGTTCAGGGCTCATTTTTAAAAGTAGTAATTTTAACAATTTTGGCAAACACTAGTGTCAATCAAGCCACAATAGTAATATTTGCTTTAATACACATTATTTGCAATTATAGCAAGAAGCACCAAACAGCTAGCTCTTATACATCTTCTCTTTCCCTACAACTCCTGGAAGTAAAGGATGAAGTGTCGCAACTACCAACTTTCTTGCACAGAATCTTTCACAAACCCAGCAAGATGAATTAACTAATAATTATCTAAAGCAGATCACTCAGGTCTTTCCAAATACACCTAGGAGATGTGCACTGAATCACACATGCTGATGAAGTTTCAGAATTCCTTCTAACTATTCCTTCTCTTTGCTCCTGTGTCTGCTTCTTTGGGAAGGACCCACCTCCACCAAGAACAGTTACGTTGCCTGCCACCAGGACATCACTGCCCAAAAAGTTCCCATCCCCTCTCCAGCTGCTGACATCCAGAAGTGATATTTTGGTATTTTAATAGATGATTCAATAGCAACATCAACTCTGTGTTTAGGTTTGGTCAAAAAAGCCAAAGGAAACATTCATAATTAGTAATGAGAATGAACAACACATCAGCAAACACCATCAACTTATGGTAGAAGTCTAAATTTTGCCCATGCTTTTAATACAGAGCACAGTTCCGCCCCCCACAGCTCAGAAAAGATACAAGAGAAATGGAAAATATTCAAAGTGTAACATCATTGTAAAGACAAGCTTCTCTACAAGAAGCAACCTTACAGCATTGAAAAGAGGCATTTGAGGGAGGTTACAAGCAGCATGGACAGTGTGTAGGGATCAACAGTTTATGGTCTCTTCTAATACAGGGTCTAGGAGGAATTCAAATGAAGCTAACGCACACTGCCGTAGCAATTATTAGGCAACGATAAGGCTTTAATAAAAAAACTTGCCAAAATTTATCACTCTCCTAGTGCAACTGCAGGGAAAGACATAAGAAGAATAATGGAGCCCTGATAGATAGATACTAATACCTCTAGAGAAAAATAAAAGCCTGAAACACAGCGAGGCATTTTACACTGTATGCCACAGGCTTTTGTATTTGTCTTTTACCTGGGATATTTGAGAGCTTGTTTGTACTTATCTCAAATGCCAACACAGTGTCAAGAGAGGCAATCATTTAGTTTCTGTGTATCAAATCCACTGACAGTCTTTGGAGTTTCGGGGCTGAGCTGTTTTCTCAGATGTGGGAGGCTGGACAAGAAAACATGAAAAAGATGGGCAGCCTGTGTTTCTGTACTGGTAAATGAAAGTGAGACACGCATGAATGGCTGGTCCCCAAGCCAAATGGCAACAGCTGTCCCAGTCCCACTGCTTAGGTCTATAATACATGGTATGATTTTATACCAGATTTGTCTAGGTCAGCCATTATTGGATAGGCTGAAACAAAGCCAGGCAGTGATCTAGCAAATGATCAATACATGCCATCAGGAATCCAGTGCTGGGGCTCACATTTGGGCTTTTCTTTACCCTGGGCAGGGGGGTTGGAGTTAGATGATCTTTAAGGTCCCTTCCAACCCAAACCATTCTATGATCCTACCTGACAGTATAGCTTAGAAAGCCTGTGGCTTTGTACGACTCCAAGTCACTGCCTCTGTTTGCAAATCACCCTGTGTTCCTCTTCTAGAGACAACCTAGCAAAAATAATTCCCAATTCATGGTTAAAAGGCAATGGCAGAGTGCATGCAGTAATTGTACGGGGCTGAAGAATGGACTGTCAAAGTCTTCATGTACGTTTTTCACTAAAGCTTTCCAAAATCACTTTCAGTGTTTAAGAAAATGAGTCTGCTGAAGTAATGATACTTCAGACCAGAAACATATATATCATTATCGCAGATTACATCTGAGATCTCAAAACAGTATAAAAAATTATAAAGATATATTTTTTAAAAAATTACACGTGTTTGAAAAGTCTCCATTGGGTTGAAGGAAATGAATACTTGGGCACAGGCTTTGTTCTCCTGTCAGACATTTCCCAGAATGTCAGACATTTCCCAGGAACAAAGGCTTCATAACCTACAGCATTTTCTTTTTTTTTTTTTCTATTATAAACCAAAATAATAATCAAAAGAAACCTTGTGTCAGAGAAGCACTTAAATTTGTCATCTCCTAGGATGTAGAACATTCTCCTCCTGCTGCAATTGTTGATGCAATAAATAAATTAAATGAAAAAATAATAAGCAGTGCCAACACCAAATGCGACATAATACTGTATGTAGAGAAAACTCCACTGATAAAGCTTCATCAATTTCATTCATGAAAACACTTGATGCCCGAGACTGATGATTTCAGCTTTAGAGGATCATGTTCTTGCTTAGTAACTCCATTACTCTTGTAATTACACCTTGCTGTGACTGATAAAGACCTTTCTAGCGCAGGGTTTGAGATGCCCAATAGAACCACAGAACAGTTAGGCTGGAAGGGACTTCTGGAAATCAGGTAATCACCTCCCCTTTTCAAAGTAAAGCTAATACCACAGTAAAATCGAGCTGCTCAGGGCCTTGTCCAATTGAGTTCCATGTCCAAGAATTTCAGTTCAGCAGAGACCAAACTTTGAAAAAACAGAAAATACGAAAAGACATCACCACTGCTATCATAAGGCTGCTTTGCTGAAGCTGCCAAGAGCCACCAAGAGTTTTCCACATCCCAGGCCTGGGCTCTCTTTAAAAGGTGGAAGGCTTCATTAGGGCAAGCTGGCAGAGCAGTGAAATCTGTGAGATGATGATATACCAGTGGAGTGGCAGGGCGCGTATGGTACAACACAGAGGGACAAGTGTTAGCATGAGATGATGACAAAGAATTTATTTTGGCAGAGAATCCTCTTGCTAGAGGGAACTGTCTGCAGGTAGACGGTATATATGGATGGGCTGAGTTTTTGATGATGGGATCAATGAAAGTAGAGTAGTAAACTGAATCCTCTCCAAAGGTACTATGAAACAGCACCAAGGAATTGTAAAATTTAGATGCGTGGTGCTGTCATAGAGAAGGCTCAGAATTTGAAGGGTGGTGGTGGTTTTTGAGAACTTGCTCTAACACAAGTAGCGCCAAAGCAAAGAGGGTTTGAGGACCTCCTATTGCTTTCTTTCCTGGGCAACCTCATCCTTCTGAGCAGGGTCACAGCAGTAGGTGCCTACTTGCAACCTGATTGCAGTGTGCTGTCAAATAGAGGACTTGCAGCAAGGTTAAAGTCAATCTCCTGACTTCTTGGATTTATTTTATCTGGAGGTCCCCTTAGAGTCTGGTTCACACATGGGAATAAAAGGATTTGTCCAGCATTAAGGAAAAGTCATCTTAATCTCTTTTCTCCTACCCCCTCCCCAGGGAGAGAGAACAGGTCATAGATGATGTCTCCTACAGGCACAGGGCTCACTGAAATCCAGGGAGCAGAGGTAGAGGGATAAAATAATCCTCGCTGTCCCAAAATATGCCTGCCTTCTTACTTCCAAGCTGTTGTTACTTTCCAGAATGCCATTATGAACCACCGTTCTCCCTTTCTGTTTCTACCTGAATTCTTACAGTTCTTTTCATCAACTCAAGGTCTTCTTTTCCACTCTCTTCACAGAAATAATCAAATTCTTCATTTGTTTTTACTCTAAATGTTGCCTGAAAGGCTATATGATATTCAAACTATGTTTTATATAAAATAATATTATATATATATAATATATATATATATAATATATATATATATATATAAAAAATTAAATATATTAACCAATCCCTTTAAATCTGAATCCTCATGTACTCCTATGGTAACCACGTGCCTATAGATACTTCCCTCATTTTCAGCAAAGGTAGATTCCAGATTGACAATATCTCAACATAATGGTCCAGAGACACTAACATCTTTGGGAAAATGTATGGGAATCTTACACTTCATAATGCATTTATTTCAGTCTCCCCAAATGAGTGGTAGGTTCTAGTCAAAAGTGGAGAAAATTATGAGAAACTGGGATCAGCTGAGGAATTACTAAAAGCAAAAACAACAAAAAACAGTGATGGAATCTGCATACTTCAAGAAATACTATGGGGTCTGTCCCCCACCTTCTTTCTTGAAGAGTATATCTGAGAAATTTCTTGCTCAAATGATGCTGTTTTCACTATTTCATCACCTTCTATAGCATCCTATGGTTTCACAGTAATCCAAATCAGTACAAAGGTTTTCAAGACCTTCCTGCAGGAAAATGAAAATGAACCCAGGGTTTTGGTCCCTCTATCATCTGAGGACCCAGCCAGGCACTCCACAGTGCCCATCTGTGTACAGCAGATGGGCTTCCTTGCAAAGGAAACAAAAGCACAAGGGAGGGGGCTGCCACACATCCTAGGTGTGCCCTGATATGCCCTAGACAGGCTGCGACCAGGGCACGTACCTCTCCTAAGGCTCTCAGATGTATTGCCAGCTTTCCTTATCTAGAAATAGTCTCAGAAAACTTGCATTTTATGCTCATAGGTCTTCTTAAAATTAACTGTGGCAGAGTTAGTTCTATGCTTTGCTCTAATACACATTGAGCCTTTATCAGAGAGGCGAAATACAGGAGCATTCTTAATTACTTATTTTTAAATGTGTGACAGATATGCAACAATTTGAATGTCTAGACTATAATTTACATAAATACATTTTAAACCAAAACATTTTAAAATTATTTATTTCCTGCTTCTATGCTTAAGTGCTTTGCTGGACTGGGGCCAGACTGCAGGATCGAGCCGAAGGTGCATAAATCAATCCCTCAAAGAAATATAATGTTCATAAAGACTGTATTTGGTTGAGCAAATTTAGAAGAATGAAACCAACTATGAAGAGAAATTAGATTGGCTGAAAATTAATAAAGCACAGCTGGAATTATTCGATTCATCCATATTTGTTGCTTAAATGGCTCTAGGGCTAAGTCTTGCTGAAAGAAGATACTTCAAGACTCAGGGGTCAATTGGTTTTGGAGACAAATTGACCTACAGGAATACACTTGTCTAATTTGGTTCTTGCAGTGGGGCAAGTCTAGAGAAATATATAACCAAAAAACCAATTTAGATTCCAGTGAGCAGATATCAGAGGTCAAGCTTAAGGTTCCCATAATTTTACATACATATACTAAAAGATATATAACTTTTCAAGCTAGTGAGTTTCTTTCACTAAAAGCAAAGGCTTACAGATAACATCTGAGAAACAAACAACATATATGCTTATTTCACATTCTCTTGGATAAATACCACACAGCCAGTTCACTGCTTGTTGTTGTGTCCAGCCCTGCAGAAATTCATATAATTTGGTCATACTCAGGGTGTGCAAGTAATATTATTGCTGGCTCAGCTCCTAGAATAAAGCTTGTTCAGATCTCACAGTCATTAATCTCAAAACAAATTCTATGTGCCAGTTCAAGTATTAGACATTTAGTTAACTGGTCTTAACTATTATTAGTTATATTCAGAGACCCATAACCTGCAATATAGTTATTGCAATGGGGCTTTCTGAATATGGGTATCCATTCTAAATATGGTTTTCTCCTAAACAGATTCTGTATGTTCAAACATTGGTATCATTTCCTATTCAAAATCAGGAATGTACTTTATAAAAACAGCAGCAAAGTGAACCACTACTAAAATACAAAAATATACTGTAGAATACAAAGTTGTTTTAGATATAAACAGGTCCTGAAACTGGCAGTGACCTTTGAAGAAACCTAAAAAATGTAAACCTGGAAGTTTTCTTAAATCATGGAACTAATAATATTTCATAAAAGCATATCAAAAACAGCATGTTGCATGGGAGATATATTGTCCTGTGACTTTCAATCTGTGAAAGCCCATGAGTGGAAAAACCACAAGATCCAAACAGGAGGAGGAGAATAATTTTATTGCCAGATTCCACCTTTGTGTGATCAGCAACCCATACTTTATTTCTTGAGTGATAAAGAAACTGTATCTTCTCACAACCAATAAGTAAAGAGATCCTGAGAACTGGGGTAAATTTCTAAAATAAGCAACTTAAATGAAAGACGTCAAACTCTAAGTGAGTAATTGTAAGACAAGCTCATTCCACCGAAGGTCTGAACACACATGAAGTTCAAAGAATATGTTATCCACATAGTGTAACGTAATTTTTATGCTATGGAAAGCTTAGACCCCATGTAGCAATATTATTTCTGCATTTAAAGACTTCTGGCTAGCTCAGCTCTACAAATAAAGCACTGGCGAATTTACCTGTATAGTCCTCTGCGTGCCATCAATGGTGACAGACATTAAGGGTGAAGCCAGGTTCCACTCGCTGGTCACGTTTAGTTTCATCCCATCAACTTCCACCTGTTGTGACACCAAACAAGGCTGTTACTATGAAGACAGACAGAAAACTGATCTCAAGTTCATTACTGCATACAAAGCAGCGACCATTTTAAAACAGATGGCTCCCAAACAACCTGTCATGTTTACTGCTTCTGCCATAAAAGACAGGGTCCAACAACAGAGTCTTCCAGCTATCTCTGGGGAGAGGTGAAGGACCTGTGAACAGCTGCCTCTGACTAGCAAGGTTTCAAGTGATTTCCAGCAAGTAACAAACAGCCATCCAACTTTTAAACCTATCTGGACATGCTACATTTACTGCAATTAGACAAGTAATGCATATAAATTCCAGTGACACCTTGCAACCCACACAACAGGGCTTGCATATAATATTCTCTCCAAGGACCAAGGAAGAATTTTTCCTCGGCTTCTAATGAAGGGTTTTGCATTGTTATCTTAATTAATATGAGGCAGTAATTAATTCTTTGGTATTTTACCTCAAAGTTCAGAAAAACTTTGCAAATTCTGTCATGTTTTCTCTCAATATGCATCTGATCAGAGGAACACAATTTCTGGCTTCAATGCCAATATGGTTATCCAGATAGAAATTAAAAAAAAAAAAAAATCAACTCAATCTTTACACAATAATATTTTGTGTGAAAATTCCTGACTTCTAAAGGAAGTATGGGCACACTTGTGCATCACAGAGAAGGTGTAATGACACTTCTGTCATTCTTCCACTGTATAATATACACATCGTTCATTCAATATTAAAAAAGCCTCAGAGGAAGAGCTGGATTATGAAAAAATGCCACACACAGAATAACATAATTACCTATTAATATCTGCGGCGTGTTTTGAATACTCATCATGCTAACAAAGGTTGATAAATAAGATTCCATTTGGAAGTTACACTATAAGCACAAGAAAAAAATACGGTTGGCTGATTTCCCTCCTCTACCAAAATCTCCAAAATATTTTCAGTCAGTAAATTATAGACGATATTGATAATGACACAAATATTGCATATGTTCTCAGCACACTAGAAGGAAATTACTGCATCTAGAATAAAAGCTGAGCCCATATTTTGTGAAGTAAAACTTAGAAAACCTGCTCTTTTAGATCTCATATTAATCATTATTTCATCTTATAATGAGAACAGGCAACTGTAATCTCAGTGTGACTTAAAAGAAATCCATAGCAGACAAGTGCAGAGGAGCAATGTGTAATGTGATAATTTTTTTCAGTTAAGGAGAAAACCTCTGGCTTAAAAACCCTCTAATTTTATAGACTTTAGTTTAGAACACAAAATCTGTCTTTTAGTGATGCAATCTACTCAATTTCCAGAGGCTTTAGTTAAAAATAAAGTTACATGCATAGAACATGAAGAAAAGCAAGTCATTTATAATGGTTCAGCAACAGGCCTGATTAGCTGGCATGCTTCAGGTACTTTACACTGCTCCAGTGATGCAAAACAGCCATAAACCTGGCTTGAGTTAAACCAGAGCTGCAGCTGGTTTGCATTGCCAGAGCATGGAAAAGCAGCTGGAACATACCAGTGAATCCAGCCCACTGGGTCCAGCAAACCCAAATCAGCAAATATTGCCTTTATTGAGAAAAACAGAAACATCAGAAAAAGGCTGGGGAAAAGCAAATCTGATGCTCTGCCTCAAATCTCTTTGATTAGCAATTGCTAAGGCAATTACTTAAAAAGCTCCTTGTTACAGTGATCGCAACAGATACCGACTGTCTGCATTGGAACCTGGGCCTGAAAACATCATTTGCCGTATTTCTCCAGGGGAGGAAGAGAGATGCTAGAAAAGCCCACCAGACCCTTGGCCACCAAAACGTTCAGCTGTACACCATGCTTTTTGCACTGCAGCATTTAGACACGGCCTCACAGAAAAGCTGCAGCTGATACCTATAATCCTACTGAAGGGTGTTCCAGTGGCAAGATATAACTCAGTATCTCTGCACCAAACTCAAATTAATCATTAGCTCTTTTGCTACTGTACAGAAGAACAGAAGAAAAGTAAACCAAGTGTGTCACAGCAGTAGGTAAATGACTTGCTTAAAATCCCTCATAAAGGTCTCTACAAGTCCAGCCACCACTGATTACAGATTAAATTACTATCAAAAAATTTCTGGTGGAAACCACCCTGAAAGAAAAGATATTACCAGTTAAAGCCCACAGCAGGCCTAAACAAACTGTGGCATTCTAGGAAAACTACGGTTGCTTATGTAGAATAGAAAAACCCACAGACGACATATTGCCTCCACTGTATTTTTTTCCATTCAAGAAAGAATAAAGGGACAGAAAAAAATAAGTATTATTTGAATTAATGCACATCCCAGTAAACTGCAGCAGTATTCTCACAGAACTGAGCTACACGCTCTTAGATTCTTTCACCTGGGGCTCACCATGATACATGCAACTGGGGAAGATGATGTGAAGCCAAGAAGATCAAAGGGAAGTTGGCTCCAATGGGTAGGATGACCCACTGAGCTCTTGACTCAAAGAGTCAAGAGTTCACACCGTCGGAGAAAATGAAAAAAGACTGAGGATAAGAGATTGGCCACTCAGTGAGTGTGTTATTTTCAAAATAAACAGGGAGGGGAAAGCAGAGCAATAATAATGAAAAAAAGATGAGGGTTGAAATCAAACAAATACTTAATAGAGCAAATACACCTTTCCTTCTGCATCTCAGCAGCCAACAGCCAAGCAAATATCGTTGATGAAGGCAGGGGAATAGGTAAGACGTTCAAAGAACTTGTCAGACATTTGCATTTGCCTTCCTTTCTCTTCTAGCAATAGATATGACAGTGGAAACTGACAAAGAGCACAATACAACTAGGGGATTTTTGTTTTAGTCCTGGAGTGGTTGGGGGACAGGTTGACACAACTAATGAAGAGTTACACTGACTGCTTCCTTTTTATTTTCTTTCTGTGCTCATGACACAGCCAGCAAGGAATCATCACTTAATGGATATTAAGACTTGAATTCTATGGAGGAAACCTCCTCTATGGAGATCAAACCACTTATGCAGTGGGCTGCACAATGCTTTACACCACAGCTATATGATCAAGATTAACCCTCAATTACTCAATTCCAGGTGTGTGTATGTCTGCATACACGTCATCTCTGCGTGGGGCAATTATTCTATGGTAATTGTGGTTGTTTGAGTCATTGCTAATACTACATTTATGTGGCATGGTGGTGATCATGGACCCTATTTTTTTTTAAATATAATTTTTTGTCCCTGTGTAAGGGCATAAAAGATAAAAGTAGCCACAATCCTCCCTTACAATTATTTCCAATTCAAAAGCTATTGTAAATGAGGCCTCAGAAAGAAGAATGACAAGTCCAAGACATGATGCTAGAAAAAGGTCAACAGCTTACTCTACTGTCACAACTCGCAGACTCTCACTGGCATGCACCTGAACTACACAAGCAGCAGCCCCTTCACCTCTTGTGGACTGAGTTCCTGATGTTCAGCATGATAGGTACCAGCTAACCAATAGTGCAAAGAGCTGCAAAGGATAATCTGCATTCAGTTTCCTTTAGAGAACATCATTTGGCATTCTATATGCATGTCAGGCAATTAAAGGAGGCAGCACAAGCCTGAGTGTTATAGTCCTGTTAATTTACTAATGCAGAGTCTCGGATACATCTGGCACATGTCACTTCTTTTCTCCTGGAAATGAAGGTGGTTTTCCAGGAGACTGGAGGGCAGCTCAGGCAGTTGTTTCCTGCCTGATGCTTCAAAGCATTATGCCTGCATATCTTCATGCCAGCCTTGAGTCTGACTAACTTAAATCTGCCAACTTGATTGCATGGTCCTAACTTTGCCTCCCAGCACCACGTTTAACTCAACTTTACTTCACAGAATCACAGGCTTGTAGGGGTTGGAAGGGACCTCAAGAGATCATCGGGTCCAACTCCCCTGACAAAGCAGGTTCCCTACAGCAGGTTGCCCAGGTAGACGTCCAGATGGGCCTTAATTGCTTGATGCTTTTTATTTTCGTTTTTGGCCTAGATAATTTTGTCTGGTTATGCCTGCTGGATGTATTGTGCTTACATGGAAAGGTTTTGGCAGTGGAGGGGCTGCATGTCAGATCAGAGCCAGTTCCAAACATCTACAAAAGGGACCCGCCACTGGCTAGAACCAAGCTAGTGAGTGACACTGGTTGGGCCTCTGGGAAAGATTTAAGGAAGGGAAAGAATTGCTGTGCAACAGCAGCTGGGAGAGAGAGGAGTGAGAAAACATGAGAGAAGCAGCCCTGCAGCCCCCAAAGTCAGTGCAGCAGGAGGGCAGGAGGTGCTCCAGGCAGGCAGCAGCAGTTCCCCTGCGGGCTGTGGAGAGGCCCCTGGTGGAGCAGGCTGTCCCCCTGCAGCCCATGGGTCCCACATGGAGCAGATCTCCATGCTGCAGCCCGTGGAAGAACCCCCGGTGGAGCAGGTGGATGTGGCCTGGAGGAGGCTGCAGCTCATGGAGAACCCATTTGTCCTTCTTGTATGTGTTTTTTCTCCTGTTCTTTGGACTATATCTACCAATAACCTGGTCTGATTGCCCATCTTACTTTTTTCAGGTTCACAACCTGGAAGAGGTGACAGAGTGTACCATACCCTTGACTAGTTTTGTGGATGGCACGAAACTGGGGCAGTCATCGCTCTTAGGGCAGCACTGTCATCTGGAGAGTCTACAGAGGTCAGAGAAATGGGTTAATGGGAGTTTTGTGAATTTGAGGACAAACTGTTAAGTACACCACATGCAAAGGAAGAATCCCTTGAAATGCTGCTGTCTGGGACTTGACTGGTCTGGTGGCAGCTCTATGGAAAAGGACCTGGAGATACGGACAGGCACATGAGCTGGACATGAATGAGCCAGCACCACACCCTGGAGTCAAAGATGTCTAGCATTGTCCTGGGATATGTTAACAGAAGCAGAGGCCTGTCAATAGAAGGAAGTGATTGTCTCGCTCTGCTCAAAATTCTTCTGATCACATCTAAATACTGCATCCATAAAAAAGACATTGACTTTACTAAATTTCACGAAGTTCCCATTAGCCCATTCCTCTGTCCTGTCTAGGTCCCACTGGGTGGCAGCATTGCCCTTGACTCTACTGAGCACCCTCCCTCAGTTTTGTGTCATCTCTAACCTCTATGACCATGCACTCCCATTGCCTTCTCCAGGTCATTGATAAAACTGTTATACAGGACTAGTCCCAAGATAAATCCTGGGAGTGCTCTACTTTTTACTGATCTTTGAGCGTAGACTATAAGCCATTAACCACCACCCACTGAGCCTGACCACTCAACTGGCTTTTCACCCACCTGGTTCTGTGAGATGGTGTCAAAAGACTTGCAAAAGTCAAGGTAAAGGACATTTGCTGCTCTCCCCTGCTCCACAAATCCAGTCAATTTATCATAAGAGGCAGTCAGGTTGATTAGCTCTTGGTAAATTCCTGTTTACAATTCCCTATCACGTTCTTATTTATGTGCCCAGAAATGTGCTCCAAGAGAACTCATTTTATGATCCTCCCAGAGACTGAAACGAGGCTGACCAAGCTGTAGTTCCCTGGCTTTTGCTTTTGGCCTTTTATGCAGACTGGTGCAACATTTGCTATCGCATTAGTCAGCTGTCTCAGGACCCTTGGATGCGGTCTGCCTGGTCATGGGTCGAACTCTCTCAATCCCTGACTTGATTCGCATCTGCCAGTGGTTGTTCTCCTCCTCCCTGAACCCCTTCAATAATCACAGAGGCCAAGGACACCTTGCTGATGAATAACAAAGCCAAGAAGTCAACAAGTATCTCAAGCTTACCTCTGCTGTTACTAAATCTTTTGCCACACTCAGCAAAGGGCTCACATTTCCCCTATTCAGCTTTTCATTAGTAATGAAGAGGCAGAAACTCTTCTGGTTGCTCCTGACATTTTTTTCTAGTGTCAAGGTAAACTTTGACTTTCATAATACCATCCCTACATGCCTGGTCAATTTTTATAAATTCCTCCTTTGCACCCTGTCTCTGGTTCCACCTCTCAAATGCTGTCTCTTTGCTGTGATTTCCATTCTTAGCCAAGATGGTCTCCTGATATGCCTGCTTATTTTCCTGACTAGTCTTGCACGAGGAGCATGCTGTCCTTAAAGACGTGACAGCTTTTCTGAGCTCTTTTGCTCTGCAGAGCTGCCTCCCACAGAACCCTACCTCCCTGCCAAATAAAGAAAGACTAAACTAAGCCTGAAGTCCTGGGTCTGCACTTCACTAATTAAGGATCCTAGAGGATTGCCACTATTTATTTCATGGTTCCCACAGCCAGGACTGCCATTGGTTATCATGCCTCCATCCAGTTCTTTCTTGACGGTAAATTTCAGATCCAGCTGTATTTTAGCACAAGTTCATCCAACCAGTACCCATATCAATCTGTTACCTCACACACCCTTGAGAAACCTTCCTCCTTGAATCCTACCACATTGCCCTTCCAAAAGATGTTAGGGAAGACAAAGTCCCCTATGAGATCCAGGCTCTGTAATACAGAGATTTCCTCCAATTGTTTAAAGAAGTTTTATTCTACTTCCTCACCCAGATCAGGTAGACCATAACACACTCCCACCATGCTATTAAAAAACAAACAAACAAACAAAAAAGTTTTTAATCAAGTCAATAGCCTTCAACTGCCCAAGTGATTTATTGGTCTGGATACTTGGCTTTCAGTTTCTCAGTAGGCACCAAATGACTTACTCTCCCAAAGCCCATGGCAAATTTATGAACATGGATTGTCTTCTCCACACTCCAGTGAAGGATCCTTCTGTCCCCAAGCAATCACAGTCATATCCTTGCTTATAAAGCTCTGCTCACCTGAACTCAACACTGCCTTAAAAAAAAAAAAAAAAAAAAAATACATGCACAGGTCACACAGTCTCTTTCAGTGAAGTCCACACTGGAGGCATTTTCATGACTGGCCTTGTCTCCTCGTCTCAGTGAAAAAATAATCAGTGCTGAAAATGCCATAAAAAGGGATGCTTCTTCCTTTTGTTTCCATAGATAACTACTTCTTACCCTATCTTCTGAGAATGCCACATGAAGAAACTTGGTAGATGGATGCTTCCCTTAGCCCAGTAAGTTGTCTTAAAAGTTTTGCTTATCACAAGTAGCAATAGTCTAAAATCCTGAAAGATTATCTGCCAAAAAAAGTGCTTGAAAGAGCAAAAAGGACAGAGAGACCCCATGGCAAACAGCGCAGTGTATCGACAAACTCTGAAAAACGTTATAAAGAGAGAGTTGCTCTAAGTCTGGAAATAGTGGCTTTCAAATAAAAGCTGAATTCACTGGTATTTGTATAACAGCAGTATCTTTGATTCAAATTAACTAGCTGTTTAAGCTTGCATTTCAGCTTGTAGTTGTTGACAAAATACATTCACTTCAGATTAACAGGGACTGACCTTTTTTCTCCTTTTCTTCAAGTGACTGTAAGGTTAGCTTTTTGGACTTTTGAAGTGGTTGTCCAGATGCTTTCAAAAGGAAGTTAAAATATGTGAGTTTCAACCTCATTAAAAAGGCCTTCTTTTTTTTAAACAAACTTTTCTTTTGTTCATATCGGCACTTACTTTTAAAAAAGACCCCAAGAGAGAGTTCTACTCTATAGATCACTTTTCCTGAAGAAAGCTCTGTTAACTATTTATAGATCATATCCTTTTGTACCAAACTAGATCAAGCAATTTATTCAGTGCATGACTGCAGGAGAGAAATTCATTTGCTCTAAGTGTCATCAAGGCAGCCTTTTACCTGCTATGAACAAGACCAGAAAGCTGAATTGCTGGGCTTTTATTTCAAATGCACATTTTGACATTGTGTGGGGTGCCATCATTTCTTTCAAATTTTCAAAGTATTAGCACATTCATAGAATGGGCAGTCCATAATCCCGGGAACAGGAAATAGCCCATAGCCACTAGAATAAAGCAAACACATGTGCATGCATTCAAATTCTCTCTCTTTGCTTTAAAGTAGCACATATAGATGCAAATTGCCATTAGCTGCTTTAATAAGTCTCACTACAGAAATGGGAGTGTGCCAGCCCAGAGACTGAGGAGGAGCACACAACAGGTATCAGCATCTCAGCTTAACAACAACAGAATCAAAACAAAACAAAATGAGAGAGAGGTGATGGCCTTCATCACCTCTAATCAGCACGAGTTTTCTCCTACCATTCACCAGGGAAGTTATCCTCTGTAAAACCTAGTAGAGAGGCTGTACACAGTAAAAACACTCTACTGTGGGCAAATGCTTTGCTTCACTACCTCCGTGTTCTTTGTGGAGTCATTACTAAGATGATGGCTCCTATTTGTAACCTCCCCAAGCCTCCTAAAGCTAAGAAAGAATACAGAGTGGAAAAGCAGTTAAAAATACAGCAAGAAAAGAAATTAGCTGTTAGGAAATCATTGAAGTTTGATGGCAATAACTTCAGGTACACAAAGCACAGCTGGTTAGGAATGCTTGCATTTGTTGTCATAGGACCAATGCTGAAGAGAAGGACCATGGCTTCCTTTCCTTTTCCAGTTGCCCTACTGTGACAAACTCCCTGGTTCTGCCTAGCAAACTACACTCCAGTGTGGAGGTATTGCTAGGAGATGGCTGGGAAATGGTGCAGGTGGTTGAAAGAGTCCTGCTACTTTCCTGTGCGTATAGAGCACTTTCAAAGTTGCACTGCAATCACCTTCCCTTGGCCAACAGGAAAAAGTGTTGGGGTTATTCTCCTTTTTTATCTCGAACGGGTCTAGCACAGAGACCAATGGCGGAATATGGGTTATTAAGAATATTATGCTAGGAGTGAAAAACACATTGGTAAAATAAATACTGATAAGGTAGATGTTGCTTTTGACTCATGATTTTTGCCTGCGTACTGAAACCACCAAGCAAGACTGACACCTAAATTACTTCCATCTGCATTTCCCATTCTTTCACTTCAGAGACATGCAGGTATCCCACTTGACAATGTAAATTCCAGAAAAGGGTAGAACAATGTTATCATACCATAACATCACTATGAAACATGACAGACTAAAACTCTTATCATCATATCAGACAAAGAACACATTTTGGAATAGCTCTTTTTTAAAGTATTCATCATATATGTAGATAGACAAAGTTAATTAATACTAATTAAAACAAAAGCTTAAAGCAGATTTTTTTTCTTTAATAGAGAGACCATATCACAAGAAGATCTGTGTATCTAAAGCACCGAGTCAAGAATTCATGAATTCCTACCCTGACTGCCAATGTGCTGCTGATTATTCATACATAACTGTCAAGTCTCTAATTCTTGTTTTCTTAGCTGGGAAGGATAGGATGAGAATTAACAATGGCTGTTGAGAAATTCCCAGTACCATTATTCAGATATCTATTTAGGAAGATATCATCACACAATATGAGTTATGATGATTATTTAAGAACAGAATAAAATTAAAGGACACTGACAGACCTGTACACAAACACACACAATTTATATAC
>CM021731.1:150862520-151094448 GCA_011075105.1 Heteronetta atricapilla
TGTGTATATAAATTGTGTGTGTTTGTGTACAGGTCTGTCAGTACCTGTACACAGTATGTATATATATATATATATATAAAACTTATTGCTATTAATTCCTACTGGTCTCCTTTCTATAAACTGGGAGTTAGGTACTAGATAGACTTCCATGCCTAATCTAAAGGAAGCAGACCACAGCAATCCAAAGAGCATTTGAAATCACAAGGACCATGTCCATCAGCTGAACAGGACTGTATTATTTCACTCATGATACACAACTTGATGTATATCCAACAAAATCAGTAGGCTCCAAAATAGTTAATGAGAAAGAAAAACATTGCTTTATTGTGTCAGGAAGTTGTACTGTACTTAGGCCTAGTTAAAAGGGTGGATGAACACAGTAGGTAGGTTTGCCACTGATTTGAGTTACTTTTCCTATTGTACTACCATAGCCAGGCTATCTTCTTTTCAAATTAATAAACAGAATAAGCAACGGTAGAAAGTGTCTTTGAATTGATATTGCATAGTGACAAGAAGAAAGTACAATAGGCAACTGGGTATGGATTTCATCCAGCAGTTCCAATCTACTGCTCTCAGCTGTCACAACAGGATATAGGTCAGCAGTAGTCCTTAGGATATCCCCAGCTCAAGATTATTTAACACTTAAACTAAATGCTTTACATGCAAAATAGCTGCTGGTATGTATCTTCCCCAGACTGCCCCTCAGTGCTTCAGGACAATAAGCGCATTATGGAATAAAACTGATGGTTTCTAAAGCCAAACCTATCGTTATATCATCTGTGATCCCATGTATCAAACAGCCAAAGGGAACACCTCTGTATGCTGTATTTATCCACTGGATTAAATAAAAGGTATGTTAACAGATAGAATAGTTAGATGGACTCTCACAAGAAAAAAAAAGCGGTTGTATGAAACCTCTTCTTACATATAGCCTGAAGACAAAAAAGCAACTTTAGTTTTTGAAACAAAACAAAGCCTTGCAGAAGAGGAGGCTAGATGCAATTAAAAAAAAAAAATAAAAAAATAAAAATCCGAAAACCTACTTTGACTGCTTGATTTGTTTCCAAGTCTAACAACTTCAAAATCAAAGCAAGTGCTTTAACTGATGACTTTCACAAAGCTGGTCAGAAGTAATACCATCAACAGATGCTTACCAAATATCTTCCACCAATCCCTGGTCCCCAAATACACACTAGAATTATCTCTTGATTATGTTTGGCCATTACCAAGACAGCGGTACTCATTTTTATCAAACGAACCAGTTGTCTTGCAGAGAAAGGAAAGAACTGTAAGGAACTATCAGAAGTAACAGTAGGCATAATATCTCTTTGGAAGCCTCTCCCCTAGGTTTTTTTTTTTTTTTTTATAATAAGCCTGGAAAAGGAAATAAGAAAGTTATGGTTCCAGAGCTGTCAGCAATAAATAGAAAAGGGAAGAACAGAAGCCAGTGCACAGGGGATAAGGAAGAAAAGCTGAAGCAGCAGGGAGAAGATATCAGAAGAGTCATAAGCCAATTACACAAAAGAGGAAATACTAAGAAGTTTTGAAGCATTTCCATAAGCAGAACAAATCATGTAGCAGTGTAAAAAAGATGTAAACATCTAATGCTATTTACCTTACCAGTTAATGGGATTGCATTGTTTATGTTAACAAACTGAAAACTATGAATTCACTCAAAAGGCAAAAAAGTACTGCAGTGAATAGACACATCTTCAAATTCTCTATTTCCTCACGGTTTGAGCTACTCACATTTAAATGGATGATAGTGGCTTGCTACTGACTTTCACCAAATTCACTGGGCTAATAGAATAGATAAATATTTTCCTCAGAAATACCAGGTACATTAAATTCCAGTTCTAGTTTATGTTTTGGGTTGAACTATCCTAATTACATTTTTTTAGCACATAAAAGTTGATATGGAAACTGTTCCACAAGTTGTTTGGAACACTCAGTTTTCCTATCTACGTAAATGTAGGGGAAAAAGTAAAGTGCACACCCTGAAATAATTTGGCATTAGAGACATATTACTGACATCCTTTAGCATTAAACAAAGATAATTTCCTCAGCAGAGAAACCTCATGAAGTGATTATGATACTGTAACTACAAAATTTCAGTCAGTACCTGCAAAACTACCTTTTTATTTTAATCATCTCTAAATATTCAGACTTCTGGCAAATCAAAAATACCTATCCTTGTAATAGTTGTCAACAAGGATTGAATGTGTTTTTGTGTTCTGCACTGTTGTAAACAACACACTCAATCATCACTCCTTAAGCCATGTATTTACTCCAACATGGAGTAATTTTGGAGATATCAATTCAGAATAAATGCACAGAATGCAAAATAATGTGATCTTTGTCTCAGACTTTTGTTTTTGAAGGTTTTGTTGCAAAAGACATTTTTCAGAATTGTACCATGAAGCTTTCAATAAATATATTTTGGGACCTTTCAGGAACTCTGTTATTATTTCTTGTATATAAGTAATCACAATCCTAATTTTTCTATGATATTTTTCTAAAACTTTAAAGGACAAAACATAATCTAACAGCTATCAATTAATATTCTCCAACGTAGCCACAAAACATCAGTGAAAATCCGAAGATGGGAAAATGTGGGAAGTTTAACTGTGGATCATAATACTTCAAAGCCCTAGCAGTCCCCAGAGATGCTAACATTTTCCTGCTTTTCCCTAGCACTTAAAACAAAGGTCCTATTCCTGACCCCGATAAACCTGGCCAGGCTCCATTTAACATGCATTGAAAAGCCATGCTACATGGCAGGGACCCTCATACACTCACTGCGTAAGGATTCTGCTATCCCAGTCACTTAAAACAGCTCCAACACCAGAGTGCATTAATGCTCCAGCCAGGGATCCAAGAATGGGAAAATCTCCAAGAGAAGTTTCTCTCTTCTTCAGAGACAGGAGAGAAGAGCTCAATGCCAAGGACTGCAGTGAATTCGTTCTGCTCCCATTTTCATAGTAAAGTCTCTGCCAGGGGCACCCCTGCTCTCAAAGCAATAAGCCAGATACTACAAAGAGAGAACATACATAAGGTGCACAAACAATTGGAGTTTACCTCCAGTGATGTGCTACAGGGGAGCACCAGTCCATCATTTTAATTTCTTACAAAGTGTGAAATTCGCTCTCTCTTACTGAGAAGCAAGACTGATTTTTGACATTGTAACAGAAAGAAGTAATTGGAAGCATCACAGAGCCTGGAAGGTGCAAGACAAAAGATCACATTAAAGATTTTGCTCTGAACAAACCTGTATTCAGAAAATACAAGAAAGTAACTGCACAAACAAGGTGTTTTGTTGTTTGTTTGTTTTTTTTTTGAGAAACAGGGCTTCCAGCAGTCTGCACCTAAAATCCAAAGAATCAACACAGCTCACGTGGGAAATTTAGGAAATTTAGTAATTATACAAAAATTGTAAGACTACCCCAATATTTTTGAAGAGTTCAAGAGAGGTTCTAGGCAAATATATCAACCGGAAATGGAATACAGTACTAGTGCGAAATCATGGAAAATGGAAAATGAAGCGTTAGAAAGAAAGTGTTTAAAAAGCTTAACAAGATTTTCAAAAAATCCCAAAAGCAGATGAAGTAAAGTTAAAACACTAGCAAACAAAAATGAGTTTGGGATTCAAGAAAAAGCCAGAATAGCATAACTCTAGGTCAAAAAGCAAGGGATAATGTCTCAGATCAGGGACATAACAGTCCAAACGAGGGCCCTACCCAGAAAGACATATTAACAAAGCTAAATTCATGCATTAAAAATCAAACAGAAGTGGAAGAGAGAGAGGACTATAAAAAGCCGTGCAATTGTGTATACATAATTCAAGGCCTCATTATTCAAAAGAAGGTGACAAATGAGGACAGTACAGAAAGAGCAACAAGGACGGAAGGGGGGCTTGAGTATACTGTTATACAAAATAGCAAAAAGCTGAAAAGGTCAGCACTCAAATGATTAGCAACAGACCTACCTAATACCACTCCACCCCAGATGCTTCCCATCTAAAATGACCTCCTTGACACCCCACCATGTCCACCGCTTTGACTTTCAGACAGACTTTGGCAAACAGCGGACAGGCAGGAATAATTACACCTTTTGGAGATTTTCATTGTTGTCATGGCTCTTGATTTCTATGAGCAATAGGAGAGAATTAAGAAGAAAAATTCGGATTTGTCAAGAGGAATCTCCTAACCCAATGAACAAGAAACTTCCCTTGTGAACCAATGCCTCCTGCACTCACTGGTCAGGGCTTCCTGTATAATGCTCAAGAAAGAAGGTAGCACTGTCCCTTCAGATTTTCCTCAACTATCTTTCCCAAGCACAAGGATACATATGTTTTCCAGGACTGCTGCTCTTCTGTGAGGGACTGGGATGACCCTAAGAGCTGAGAAACAGGATTTGGGCTCCTTTACCACCTGCACAAGGTGGAAAGCAGCAAAGGGCTGCCAGGAAAAATGCCCCAGTCCTAATTCTTCCCAAACAGCTCCTTATAATGTTGCGGCATGTCAGCCTTATGTGCGTTTCTGGAAGACAGGCTTTCCTTAACCGTAGGACATTAACAGCATATAGTGTGATTTTAAATAGTTACAATTTTCCCCTAACAATACTTTCTGTTCATCCTGTGCTTATAGGAACTTCTGGAGCCAGTTGCAGGACTTACTATTGCATGTTATAAGCTTCGCCAAGTAATGAGTTAAAGCTCCTGTAAGTAAGCTAGTTAACCTAGTGCTGCATGTACAAGGGTCAGCAGACATGAATGGAAGATTTAGCTGACTTCAAATATTTAAAATAAAATTGTTATCTGGAGCTAAACGCTGCTGAATGATGCTAGCATGGCATTTTAACTTGCAAAAGAATCCAATAAGCTTTTGTGAATGCCATTGTTAGAACAGTGCATGATACTGCAAGAGCTATTAGGAAGCTACTTCTTGGAAATGAATGATAGCACAAATCACAGAGAAGCCTTAGTTTTCGTACATCCATTAAATACATGCCATTTCCAACTTGCTACTACTTGCACCTCCCGTAACAATTATTCTCAATTTCTTTTCATCTGTCCCATAAAAAATGATTGCTTCTGCTTTACTTAATCCTCCACTTACATCAACCCTATTGTTCGCTTCCTTCCCTTTCATCTTCTCCACATTAATTCTCCACATCGCTTTTGATCTAGCTTTTTGTTTCCTTTTTCCCCCTACAGATTCTTCCTGATGAAGAATTTACAGCCGTAATGTTCATCTGACGTGCATGGTGACATTTTATCGATTTGCTACTCTGTCTATTAGTTTTGTATAATGAATAGCATTACACAAAACACAAGATGGGTTGCCTACGCCTATATATGGGATCTTAAAAATCAATTTAACTGACCTTAAACATGCTCCATTTTGTTGGTAAATATTCATATTTAATTATAATTGGAGTAGCATATGCAAGGAGCAGCCAGAGAAAACAAACATTTCCTCCTCACAGTCCAAAGAATTCCTCTTTGCCATAGTGGCAAGCCAAATTAATAGAATAATTGCAATTTTCACTGCTGTTAAATAAGAAATAGAAAACCTCTCCAGGAGCTGTTCTGCATTGCTGTAATAGATGCTCACAGAAACATACTAACGTTTGTCGTTATTCATGCCCCTGCAGAAAGGATGGTCTTTTAGAACTGGAAAGACAGCAAGAAGTGAAGCAGCTGGGTTTAGCTGATATAAACTATCAATTGTATTTTAAATACATGCTATATTTAGTTTTTAAGGGAAAAAAAAGGTATTTAGTTTAGGCAATTCTTAAAACTTTTTTTTTTTTAAAAAAAAAAAAGCATTCTTAAGTGTGTCAGACACCTTAAAGGTTAATCCTAGGTTCTGATGATGGCACTCTGGAAATGAAAGATCAATATACTATTTGCATACAATACTATGTTCTACTGCAGACCCAGGCTGATTCTTTGGTTTGCATGGTGAACAATTTGTGGTATTTATTGTTATACAGTCATATAAGTTTATAGAAAAAATGGACAAGTTTAGAGAACTAAGTTCAATATCCTCACTCTGCTCATCCCTGATTTCTGGCTGGGACATCTAAATGCTCTTTCTTTAAGGAAAACTGGAAACTACTTCACTAGGAAAAAGAATCCAAAATCCAGGTTTTAGTTCTCTTCATTTTTCTTTTACCCGCTAGGGTTATTTTCACGGAAACAGAGCCTTTGTACTTAGCCATATTCTTTACCTATTGAGGTGCCTAATCTGAAATCGCTAAGAATGGAGGAAGTGGCAACAGAAACAAACAAACAAAAAAATCTGCTAGCATCTGTAATAATTAGTCATTGGAGGGAGGAAATACAAGACCTGAAACATGGTATTTTTGTTCCTACAGAGAATATTATTTTCAGATTTTTCTTTTCCTTGGAGAGTATGTCAAACACTATTGTCATCTATTACTAATACAAGCAAGTGATCTAGACACTAGACAAGTGTAAAACAAAGAGATGGTCCCTCTCCTCCATGAATTAAGCTTTTTCCACAACATGAGCATGAATACTTAATGTCTGTACAAGAAAATGACTTGGCAGGAATAACATTTGGTGTGATAAACACTGGCCACAGTACAGCTGTTGCCTAACCTCTAAGCCAGAAGCACTGTGACGGAAAACCTTTGGGGAAGGACTGGAAAAGGAGAAGAAGCTCATTGCTTCGTAATGAGCAAGTTGGAACGATGTCTCACACCTTTCCAGTCGCTAGATGTTAGACGTGGACATACTGGAGGGCCACCAAGGTGATGAAGGGACTGAAGCAGCTCTCCTATAAGGAGAAGCTGAGAGAGCTGAGACTGTTCAGCCTGGCAAAGAGGAGATTCGGGGGATCTCATCAATGTCTATGAAAACCTGAAACGATGGTGTGAAGAAAATGGAGCCAGGCTCTTTTCAGTGGTGCGCAGTGCCAGGACAAAAGGCAATGGGCAAAAACTGGAGTACAGGAGGCTCCCTCTGAGCACCAGGCAGCACTTCTGTGCTCTGCGGGTGTCGGAGCACTGGCACAGGTTGCCCTGGAGAGGCTGTGGGGTTTCCTCCTTGGAGACCTTCAAAAACTGCCTGGACATGGGCAACCTGCTCAGGGTGGCCCTGGCTGAGAAATGGGTTGGAACAGATGACTTCTAGAAGTCCATTTCAACCTCAACCATTCTGTGATTCTTTGAATGGAAAACTTTAGTATCTACAAGCTATTAATTTTTGTTAAGAAACAATAAATAAAAATCATTCAGTGTAGACAACTGAAGCTGGGAAAAAAAAAAAAAAAAAAAAAAAAAAGCCGATTTTTTCTGCTATTAAGAAAACCCAAAACACAAGAAAACCTATTCTGTCTTCCCACCTATGCCCATTTTCAAAGCAATCATACTCAATTACTGCCGGCTACAAAGACTGACACATACACACCTCTGACAGTTCGCAGGTAAATTATCTAGGAACGGTCAAAACATCTAGAACAATCACCAAGACCAGCTGTCAAAGCCTTAAACATAATGAAATGCTAAAATTCTATCACTGAATCTCTTACAAGTGCACAATGAGGACACGATAAAGCAAAACAGATGTATTTGCTGTTCGAATTTTCTAATCAGTCTCAGAAAAAAAATTGGCACATTCCTGAATAATAATTCTATGAAAACAGAATTCAGACGAGCTCATACTGTGACAGCACATCCCACGAGCTAGAACACCTATCGTTTGGGTGTGCTGTTAGCTCCTATTCTCTACAATGAACAAACTCTACTTTGTCTACAGAAGTAGTTTAAAACATGAGATTTTTTTTAAAGAGTTAAGGAAGCGCTCCATTTTGCATCACAGTACCTATTGACTAAAAGAATAATGAAAGCTTGTTAACATACATATAAAATGTAATTACCTGCCTGTGCAGTGATCTTCCCTGTGGGGAGTTTCCTTGTTATAACCACAACAAAGGTGGTGTCTAATCATAGCCATGGCAAGTAGGAGTGGGAGAAATGAATATTCAGAATTAAATGATTAACAAAGATAAACTCTCAGAATCCCTGGCACTTGACAAATTTTCTATCCAAGAAGCTGCCAGTTATGGCATTCAGTTTACAGGCTTTTTGTTTGTTTATTGATAATCTCAATATTTGATCACTTTGTATATCTCTTTATAGGAATCTCATATCTTTCTGTGAAGGAAGAGGAGACTGTTCAGACAGAATTAGCTTTGATGCTGTCAAGAGTGAGATACTGGGCACTGATATTTTCTGATATAAAGAATTGCAGCCATTTCACAATGGAAACTTTTGATACATTTTTCCTCTGCACAGCCAGATAATGTAAAACAAAGAGAGATCCGTCTTTTCAAATTCTCTGACTCTTTTCAAGGTATCAAGCCATTACACTACTTGCTTCTTAAAAAATCACAATATAGATACTTCAGTATTACATTTCATATCAAATGTGCCATTTTCTTCTTCACACATTTTGTTTCCAGACAAAAGACAACTGAACTGTCTTGTAAGTGATAAAAACTGAAGATACTTTTGCTATAGACACATATTCTGTATCTCTACCCTTGCTGAAGGCATTAGCTCTGTTAATAAAGCTCAAAACTGCCAAATCCTCCTTACTATTATGTTATGTAGAAAGGAATCTTATGTCTTCAGAATGCAGAGAAATACTGAATAAGGCAGCTCAGCTAGCCAGAAAATAGAGGTTTGAAGTACCTTATTTACATTCCATCTGTTACACCTAGTTGTGACCTGGGAGAACGTCAAGATGGAGCCATAGCAATAGGAACCCTGGTTGCACTGCTTTAGCTGTTGCTAGAACTTTGACAGGTAAGGAAATAGGGACTATTTGGAATTAATCTATCCAAATATATATAACTCCAAAGTCTGCATGTCAAACCACACATCACTGAAAGCTCCATTTATTGTTGTTGTGATTTTTTTTTTCCTTGAGGTACATCCATCTTTATTATAACCCTACAAAGGAAATCTATGTTTTATTCTATTTGCTCATCACAGGACCTGCACAGCCAAACACTCCTGAACTCTAACTTGCACCAACAGGTATCAGCTGGGAGCTAAGCTATAGCAGGTTAGTTGCACTTCAAGTTTAAGCAGCCAAACAACTAGAGTAGTTTTAGGAGAAAATGTGTGGGTCTTAAGAGTTTTTGTCAGAATTAAAGCAATGAAACGGACAGTAAAGAAACAGTGCCTCTACTGTCTAAGAATACCTTTTTACTCAATTTCCCAAATCTCCTGTTAGAAATAACACAGTAATTTCTTTCCTTTTGACAGTAACTTTGACACTTACAATACCACTTGAAGTGAAGGAGTCTGCCAGCCCTCTGAACACCTGCAAACACAGCTCTGTAGCTATTGTCAGGTTTCCAAAGGCTTACAGTTTGCCTGACTGCAGCCACAACACAGCTCTAGTCCTGTTAATCCAGCTTCTCAGTGCAAAGTTCATTTGCCTGGGAGATCTGCATGCTTCTGGTGTCAATAGTTCACAAAGATTCTCCATAAGAAGGCACTATGAGTGCTTTCCTGAAATAATATGACTGTGCTGTTTACACAGATGCTGCTGATGTGTTATTGACCATGTTAAGAACATACTTTTCCTTTAAAAAAAAGTTTCTGAGATGCAATAATGATAGTGTGGTGTCTTTCAACTCTAACCAGGTAAAGCTCCCTTTCTGATCCAGTATGAACCATGCTCTCTGTATAGGGTTGCCTGCTGGCAGGCGCCCTAACATAAAAAGCTAGCAGCTGTTGTTACAGATTCGCTGTGGTTTCAGCCCAAGATGACAAAGAGAATCTCGAATAAACTCATTAATAAGAAAGTTGGAAGAAGAAAAAGAGGAATTTTCAACTCACACCTACTCTGAACCTATTTCTTCCTGTTCCCTGGATCCAAGCCAGCTCAGACAGGGGATGTCTAAAGTGATGTGCTTCACAAACAACAGGGTCTTTGCATTCAGGCATGCAGGGAGATGTATGGATGCTGACACTGGGCCAACAGATACTAGCCACCAAAAGAGCTGTTTTGGTGACTAAGGATGGACCCTCAGTATTTTAAGTGACTTTGTCGTCCTTGCCAGTTTGTAAAACCTCAGGAGTCTGAGTAGAACGGGAAAAAAATGGCAGCTCAGGCATGCTTTAACTAAGTCAGAACTTGTATGCACTTTTTTATATGGACTTGTCCCCGTATCACATAACTTTGTATGCTGAAGCACTTTGAAGAAAAAAAAAAAAAAGAAAAAAAAAAAAACTAATTTCATACAAAGTTTCTGACCTGGGAAATAGCAAGGAGAAGAGAAAGACCGGTATCCTTAGTGTCCTTTCACCAATCAGCAACCAGTGACCAATTAAAAGAACATTTAAGCACCTTCTCATGCAATTAAACCACAGATTCTCTATTTCCAGTAAAACGGGCAACAAAACTAAGAAACTGCAAGTGCCATAAAGTTTCAGTTACAGAGCAAGAATTTTAGAGCTTTTTATGACTTTAATAAGTTTTGTTTCATTGCATGAGAACCCTGATAACTTCTGTCAATAGTACACGCCCGTAAAAGCCCTATCATATAGCAGAATGATTTAACAAAACTGTAATATCAATTTTATATTTATGAAAGCAAAACAAAAAAAATTAAGTCCAAATTTTATGTGTTTGTAATATCCCTAGTGTTGTCAGAAATCAATTCTTTGAAAGAAAGACATATTCCAACCACTATTACTAGTCCAAGAAGTATTTCTTAGCTTTGGATGCACACAGTAAAATTGGAGATTACCACAGCTATTTTTAAATACAGATGCCTTACAATGGAACAAGCAGAAAAAAAATAAAATCCAAATTTTCCACAGAAGACTGTGCTAAGGAGAATGTTTCCGTACAAGTTAAAGGACAGCATGCAACTCATGGCAGAATTCCTACAGCACTGAAACTCAAGGTTATCAAAACCCAAGAGACTGTTTACACAAAACATATTTCCTTAGGCCAAAAAGTGCAACCAGGGAAAGGAAGAAAGAAAAGAATGAAAAAAGAAAAAAAGAAAAAAAAAAAAAAAAGAAAAAAACAGTTCTCCCTGAGTGAGAGATTTAGCATACTATAAAACAGTAATCGTGTTATGCTTTTTAAATAATGTTCTAAAATATGACTAAATAGGATGTGTAAATTTATAGAAAGGCACACGTTTACACACACACAAAATTTCAGAATAAATAGAAGTCCATGTATCCATGTAAAAACCATACAAGAAGCATCAATGTACAATACTGGGGAAAAAAAAAAAAAAAAAAAAAAAAAAAAAAGAACAAACTCTGCCTCATTCCTTTCAAATCACATAATACCTTTATCATGAGCAAAAATTTAAATGATTTGATATTTCACAAGAAAACAGACAGTTTCATCATCACCAAATGTAGAGCTTAGGGATATGGTTTAGTGGGGACTTACTGGGGACTGTTAGTGTTAGGTCAGAGGTTGGACTCGATGATCTTGAGGTCTTTTCCAACCTAGAAATTCTGTGATTCTGTGAAATCATGAAACCACCTCTTAGAAGAGTCCTATTCTACATAAGCCATGGGATTCCTTCCAATCAATTAGTGCAAGCCAAGATGCCTACTTGCATAGGTCAAGACCGTCCACAAAAATGTGCACTATAAACCCCCATAGAAGCTCTATGTGGGACTCTTCTTGTGTATTTGCTTTTGCAGGAAATAATGAATACACCCTTCAAACTTAATAGTTAGGTGAAAAGCTTCATAATGGAAAGGCTTTAGCTGCATATTTATAATGTCCTTAAAACTGGCAATAGACATTTTCTTTGTTAACTCCCCCTTGAATTAACTGCTTTTAAAAGGAAGTTTAATACAGTTAAATTACTGTTTCTTTTTACCCTTTTGGCTTAAGCCAAACAAATATTTAAATCCTTCAGTGGCAGAGGATAACAGACTTATGCAGGGTATTGGCATTATGGGAATCACTGATAGCATAAAGGGCAATGTGGAGAAAAATATCAAGACACCTGTTGGGGAAGATGACAAATAGTATTAAAAGCTGGCAAACTCAGCTGGAGATAAAGGGTACCTTACAGGTGAAAGGCTCAGACATCTCTTTTCTTCCCAATGTTAATTAATCTTCTACGTGCTTTGCACAGATTGGTTTTAATGCCATTACTTAACAACAACAAAAAAATCAACATAGCAAGATACACTCACAGATTATCTCAGTTCATGAAGCTGTATCTAAATTTTCATGTCCCCAAAGTTTCCCATACTTTTTATTTGCTTTTCAGACATTTCTTAAGCATGAGACCAAATCGCAAAATTTGTAGGGAGTTTTCTTTCATTACTGGCACCAATGACAGGCACCACTGACATACGTTCAGATCTGAAACAATATTATCCAGTTCACTTGCAACACACTGTTGACTTGATTAACAAAAAAAGTCCAATGGTTTAATTGAAAAATCCACCAAACTACTTGAAATGGATTAAAGCAATTCATGAATTATTATTTTAAAGAGGTTGTTCGGCATAAATAAGAAAATATGGCATACTTATTAGATATTGAAGAAATAATAGAACACACCAGACTATTGTGTTTAATTTTGTTCTACAGGAGATGTGGAACATATCCGTTAAAATTCTTATTCTAAGTACTAAAATATACTGGTAACTAGGAAAGCATAAAACAGAGATGAAGTGTAACAAAGAAGACTAAATAAGAATTTATACTCTGAAGTCATTTCATCTGTTAAGCATTCCAGGTTAATCATTTCAGGTACCAGAGGGAAACCTGCTAAAATGACAAACTGATGGACATAATTACAAAATTACATTTGAAAAATAAAACAAAAAACAAAACAAGCAAACAAAAATCCCAGCATGTATCCACAGAAAGAGCTAGGCAAATTCAGTAAAGCAGATTAAAAATTCCAAATGACTCAAAAATGCCAAAGTTATAACAACAAACATCCTTCCTACTGCCATTTTCAAAATAATTTCCCACCTATTCTGGAAAACATTACTAATGCTGAACTTTCTGGGGCACACCCTTAGCTACTGAAACAGCTTCTGTTGGGAATGCAGGTTTAGGAGGGAGTTGTTCTGCACATTCAAAAGATCACACTCAGTAATGCTCCTAAAAGCATTTATTCTTAAGGCCATCTAGCACTTCAGCAGCTGTCTCAAGTACATTTTTTTACAAAGCAAAATCACATATTGTGAATGGGATTTACAACAAATTGCAATAAAACAAGCAAAGGGTATTTGTATTCCGCCGGGTGAGCCTGAGCAACTTTAAATCACTTTTTGTTCAGTTTGGATTGCTGATGTATCCCACATAACGGGCCAAAGTGATTTGATCTCACCATGAACATTAGCTCGGTGGACTGGCAGATGGATTGATCTTGACAGACAATGCCCATCCCTTAGGTCCTTTCCCCTCCATACCTATTAAATCACCTACTGCAGAAAGTTTTCTTTTGCTGACACCATAAAGCTGTGTAAGGGAGAGGGTCTATTTCTCTGTTTTATCTTAGGATTTGCTGCTCTCTTCTTCAAGGGCATCATATTATGGCTGGTTTGTTCTTGGTCTGTAGCTGCTAAAGAAGGGAGGCCCAGGCTCTCAGTTTCCTAGGATTTAGATACACCATCTCTATCAATTTCTTCATTAACTGATGTTATCTTTAAACAAAAAAAAGCTAGTCTTCATTCTTCCTTATTGCCCATTATGCTGATTGGCCACAGTGTAGCATTTCTTTGAGAGTTTAGATTTAAAAATTAACATAAAAGATCCTGCATTACTCAAAAATGTTTTAAATTAACAACAGGCAAACCCCACCAACATCAAAATAAAGATGCCAGTTTAAACATACACATTTTTCATTAAATTATATCCCTCCTCCCCTATCCACTACGAGAAGATATCAAATCAAACCGGGACAAACCGCACATACAAGCTAGTCTGCTAGCGTGGAACAGCTGGGCTGCCCCAACAGTGACAAAGAGGTCACTCTGTGAAAATACACAGTGATTACGGCAATAAAGGAAACAGCTGATGGAGGTTAGATGGTGGAAACAAGAGGGCAGCCAAAACAGAAAGACGAGGTTGGAATGAAGACAGAAGGAGCATGGGAGGAGCAGGGGAAGAGCCTGCCAAAAGGCATGGGTCTGGGACACAGAGCTACAGCACGAGGGGGAAGGGAAAAGCCTTAGTGCTGAAGTGGTCTGGCACTTCATCACACTATTTTCAGGTTCTTACCACTTGGGTGAACTCTGACAATTTGGCCATTTAGAAATAATTTCAGAAAGGGCAAATTTCAGAGTGCAACTATTATAAAATGCAGCTATTTCTGCTGTGGAACAAGAATAAATTTTTGGCCACATTACTAAATTCTACTGACTTTCCTATGAAAGGTTGCAACATCTCCTTTATGATTTGAAACAGACTTGAAAATCTTCCTGGGAAGTGAAATTGTTGGAGTGCACCTGTATCACCTTCACAGAAACTTTGGATGAGTTCTGTGGGTTTCAAAAAACAAATCCTATCCATTTGTAGACCATCACACTTCACAGCTGTATTTCTAAAGGAAACTTCATGAATTAAGCACATACCAATGTAGGGCTGAACATGGCTTCCTCAGAAGCTTAATTTTTGAATTGTGGAATACCAGCTTAAGTATAAAACTCAAAATACATCACCTCTGTGGTTTCAGTGCTTGCTCTCGCCAGGTCTGAGCATCAGAGGATGAAGAAACAGTACAAACAACATATCAGCAACAGTAACTTTGCACTGAGGGTACAGTGACTGGAGAAAGTAGACTGGAACAAAGATTGGAAGTGTCATTGAAGGATGCACAGAAAAGATGGAAAGAAAAATTAGGAGTAAGTAGTATGGTGGGGGGGACCCACTGAGCAAGAAGGCTACAGATGGAGAAAGGAAACTGAAGTGGTAACAAATACAAGAAACCAAATTCAAAGAATGGAAGAGATGGAAGCATTGACTGACTGCAAGGAAGGAGTTTGAAATATAGGATTAAGGAAAAGAGAGAATAATCTAAAGAGAGAATAATCTGAGAGTGATCTCAGAAAAAGAACTAACTGGATAAATAGTAAGGGAAAGGGGACAAGCAAAAACAATACTAAGGGAAAAACAAATACTTTCCTGGGAAAGGAAAATGGAAATGGGACTTTGGAGGATAAAATCCTGGAGGCCAGGGGAGCAGGGCACAGCTACACGGGATGAGGTCCTGTAGAAAAGAACCAAGACTGATTGCTAAGTGACGTGGAAGTTCAGAGGGGAGACTCAGACTGGCCAGGCAATGAGCATAAACCAGGCGAGGAAACTGAGGGATGGCAACTGGGACCAGCCAAAACAAAGAGAAACACTGGGAAAAGGCAGGACCAGTAACAGGTCGAACCCAGATAACGAGTCCTCTGAGTATCAGCCTTACATTGCAAAGCAAATTGGGGGAAAAAAGAGGAAGAACTATTACATAAGAACATAGGGATCTACCTCTCACACATATACACCTGTAGTCCCAAAGCACACAGTCACTAAATTGAGACACTACTTTATGTGAAAATGAATACCAAGACCAAAAATGTGAGATACTAAGCACCTCATGGCTTCGTCTCCTTTGCTTACATATTTTAAACAGATTCAAATGCCATGAATTACTGAACAATATTCATTAATGAAACTATTCTCCACATTGCTCATCAGGTAGCCTTACTACACACTAATCAAGCCTTAGTCTACAGACAGAAGTATTGTTTTCTTCAACATACTTTCTATCCCTCCCTTAGCACGTGATATTTCACTCTTTCATGTTAGAGAAATATCAGTTTATTTTCACCATGTTCCCATCATTTCACACCATTTAGTAGAGGTGAGACATCTAAACGCAGTTTTAAAAGACCCTACTAAATATATGATGCACATGTGAGACCTGATGCTTCAGAGTACTTCTTGTTCCAGCTTTAAATGTTCCGATACCACTGATTTCCCAAGTGGCTATATAAGTATTCAGCATTTCTGTGACTGACTCTACTGTGAGGCTTGAGGCCCAGAAGAGCATACAAAATTGACTGCATTTAGAAAGTATGGTTTCAAAGATTTGTCTAGATTCTCTGAAAAACTTTGAGAGGCAGGGATAGAAGTCAGCATACAGCCTCCTTAACCACAAGATTGACCTCTCTCTCCTTACACTCCCCTCATTCATTGCCTCCCTACATTTCCACAACAAATGAAACAAAGGTCTATAGACAACAGTCCCCATCCCTACACAGACAATGGAAAATGCAGAAAGCTGGCCGATATAATATACTCAGCAGTGAAGGGATTCTGCATTCAGTCCCACACCTTACATCTGGCATTCCTTAAATCTAAGTGATTTTGGAACTGCAACAACAATCTTTGCAATAAAGACTGGTGCATATAATATTACCTGAAATAATACATCATTCTAGGGTTATGGAGCTATGGGTCTATTTGTTTGTCAGTTGATTTTGGTTCATTCTACTTCCTTGAGATCTGTACATTTTCTCTGGAAAATGGCAGTGGATTAAGACTATTAAAATCAGTTCCCTTTTCATTCTCTATATGAGCCAGACAGTGGTACAGTTCATTTTCAGTATTTCTCCTCCTCCTGCATTGAGAATCACCTTGTTCTCTTTCTTAAGCCTTTTGATAAATCAGTACCTTTAGCCTGATCCCTGAAGGAAAGGGGCAACGACTGGGTGAGGCCAGCAGAAGTACTGCAGTGAGAGCCGCCAAGCAGACATGCAATTCTGCAGTAGTTACTGACATGGACAAGTAGCAGGGACCAAGACACAACCTTGTAGGCCAGCCAGGTCCATTAATGCCATGTTGCTCACAGCCTACCACATCACACAAGGCATTTTGCAGCTACCTGAGCATCCAGTGCTGCTGCATCTTGGGTTTCTTCAGGCATCTAAGAGACACTGTTCTCTCATATTGGTGTGTCCTAGGTGCCACCAACTAAGGCAGTTGGGCAGGCTTGCCCCTTCTGTGACAAGGAAGAGAAGACAGTGAATGGCAACCACCAGAGGGAAAAAACAGCTCAGCTTCTTTGCAGGGGAGCAGAATAATACAGCCAACTGAATCAGTCTGCTTCTGCAAACTGATTCCCCTTAGTCGAAAGGACACTGTGACCACAGAGCAGCCAGTGGAGAACACGCATGGGCATCTGTCACCTTGCCCTCCTTCCTCTCATTTTCCTTCAGCATCCCCCACAGCAGTATCTGAATAGTCTACACGGATCAACCACTTACCACTACAGCTTTCATCACACTGCTTGTTGCAAAGGTGTCATGACATGGCACATCGCAGTGTCGCACCGGTGACATATAAATGATAAATAGGACTGCTATTCACTGATGAGCCTGATCATTTGTACCTCTAATCTCCGTTTTCCCCCGCAGCCCCGGTTCCCTGGTTTTATTAAAACACTGTTTGCATTCAGATCTTCCTAGAAGGAGCCTAATCGCCAGACATACAGCTGTCCCACCAGTCTCGTACAGCAAGATCTATTCCACAGATCTCCGACTCCTACCAATAGCCAACACTGATACCGAATGAACTCTCCTGAACAAAGCTATGTTTTCTTAATAATAACAGTTGTATAAACATAAGGTCTTCTCAGTTAAAGGGAAACCAACATCAAAAAGCAGTAAAACATGGAACCCTAAACCCTTCTTTCTTTGAAGAAACACGTTTGAAGCGAGGTGTTTCTAGTTATGGGTGAATGAAATGAGAATTCAGCTGCAACAAACGGACATCCAGTCCGTATGAAAGACTAATTAGATCCATCTGAGAAGCTGTGTCTAAAACCGCTTCACATATTTCAAAGGAAAGCTCTTCTAGTCTATCTTTTGAGAAGACTACATCAAAACATTTAGTCACAGCTGACGCACATCTATCCACTACAGCAGCATTATTTTTCATAAGCCATAAAAGCTACATTAAAGTAATGTTAATAATCTGCCTTACTTAAAAATTAAATTAAAGGGGGAAAAAAGCAGCAAAGAAATTTAGAGCTAAGAAAGCAACTCAAAGCAGCAACGACCCTACAGTTCCCCCCTCTGCCAAAGAATCAAGAGATCCCAAAGTAGAGTGTCACACTGAATATTAAATGTGCTGGGATTTGCTAAGAGAACAGAATTAAAGATGAAACACCATTCAGGAGCTGCAGAGTTAACTATGGCCTTTGTGGTAAAAAGCCAAGCTCTTAACATCACATTAGCATGCTTTTAAATGTATCTCCTGCTACAGCTGAGCCAGCAGGAGGAGCTCACAACATTTTTTGATCTATTCATTCTACAAAATTTGGGGAGGGGGTTGGGAAGTTGGAGGGGGTTTTTGAGGGTGTGGAGGAATTGGTTGGGGTTTTTTCTTTCCAGTTTTGTTGGATGTGAAATCAATGGTAAAGAAAAAAATCCAAAGTATGCTCACGTAAGCATTTCTTTTAGAAACTAGAAAATAATTATACGAGTATTTTGGTGCAGGATCTGAAGTGCTCATGGCACACAAATGAATTGAGGACATTACTGGTGCCCCAAGGAGTTTTCATCTTACACCAAAAGACCACAGCAGGACAGCAAAGGTGGCTGTTATGCCAGAAATAAGACCTTCTGAAAAAAGGAAAGTTCTATGATATTGCTCTGTACTGTTACAGACATTTACCTTATATTTTACTGTTTGCTGAACATAGTGTCCATTTTCATATCACTGGATCATGAAGCCACCTCTGTAGGTAAAACTCAAGACACTGCCAATCTTCATTAGATAATTTCAAAGTAACCGCTGTAAAACCTAGCCCCTTTTCGGTCTTCTAAGACTATGCATTAAAATAATGAAAAGAAGCCTGATTCTGAGACAAGAAAAATAAATATCCAAACTGACCGCACTTCCTTTTAAAGCATTTTGCTTCCTAACATTTCTTACTTTTTGTTGCATTCCCTTTTCAGGCATTCCTTGTAGCCTACATACAAGTGCCAGACCATATGTTACTCTGAGTTTCACAGAACTAGGAACCACCAGAAACCTGAGTATACCACGGAACTATTATAAGCAAGCTTTACACTGCCCTGATATAGAGAGGAGAGCATATTATTAAAACTACAAAATTAGTTCATTACTTTTCATGTTATTTTTAGTTCTCAGCACTGTGGATATTTTCTTTATATGCCTATGAAGTACCGTATGAATAAACTAGTATGAGATACACAAACAAATCCACACCAATCTCTCCTTACAAAGCAAATATGCACATATTGTACCAGTCCCTTACACATACTTGTTGTTAAGCTGGCGTGTTATTTAAGAAAATATGCAACCCAGATACTCCGTGTTTCTCATTTTGCTTAGTACACAAACACTCCTAATACATGCATAGACAAATATTACACAACTACTCTTAATATTTACCTAAGATTTTTTACCTCCAGCTTACCTAACACTGCTCATGATTCATGAACAATGTGTCCCAGCATCTCTGGGACATGCTCGGAGAGACTCAATTCAGCAGAGTGGAAATGCATAACAGAAACACCGAGTTCACAACAAGATACCAAGGCCAAGGCTACTTTCATTTAAAAAACACAATGTCAGCATCCACAGAAATATACCAATTAAAGCACCTGCCCCACAGAGTCAGAACACGAGGTTCAGGGCTCTCCTCAGATTGAAGGGTTCAAGCCCGCAGCTTCTCCCCCAGGAGAAACTGTCCCCACACATCAGAACAGGATGTGCAATCTCTACCCTTCCTGCAGAAATCTGCCACTGTGCAGAAAGGAGTGTAGGATCCATAAAGCCACAGAGCCAGCCAACAAGTATTAAAGTAGCCCAGTAATAAAGACAGTGTTTTGCAACAGTGGAAATCAGGGGTTTTGGTCTTGCTACAGTATTATCTTTTGCATACCTCATTAAAATTCCATTATACAAACTATTTAAGTCTTAGAAACAAACAAAAAAAAGCTTTGGATTTGAACTTGAAATAAAAGAGGAATAAAAACTGGTGGCAGAATCTAGATTAAGCTGTTCACATTACACTACATGCCAGTGATAAAGGAGAAAAACTTAGGATTTTTTTTTAAATGGTTCAGATATGTCCAAAAGTGAATGGCTGGTCAGCATGAAAAAGAAAAGACCAGCTAAGCTGGGGAAAAATACTGGGGGGAAAGTGAAGTGTGCATTCCCTTCATTCTTGTCTTCTATACACAAAATGGTGGGAGGGCAGAGGTGAACACTAGCACCCCAAAAGTGGACTCTACTTTTTCTAAGCCCTTTTCCCTAAACTGTGACCAATTTTCTTCAGTTAATGAAAACCTCAGACAACATGCTGTTGAACAAAGTACTATAATTCAAAAGACCAGGAAATCAATTTATTGTTCTTCCAAGTTGAATTACAGTGCATACTTTTAGGCATAATATAAGCAGGAATATATATAGCTAGGAAATGCTGAGCTGCATTAAACATTAGTATGTTTTACTGTCTGAGGAAGAAGGAATTACTTTCCTACACTTTTTGAGCAGATTAAATAAGGGTATGAATGACAGGACAGCAACCCTGAAATGGTACTGTTTTATAGATCTACAAATGAAACAAAGTTAACCACACAATGCAAGCAGAAGGTAGAAGAAATCATCTAACTGATGTCAAGAGATATGCTTTGCTAAGTAGTTTCATTATCTATGCTATTTGTTAAATAGTCCATTAGATTAAATTCACTAATTTTATTTTAAATTCGAGTCCAAACAGTCTACCTGAACTACGATGAGCAACCTCCGGCACTCAAGACACTACTTTGCATTACATTAAATGCTACGCAAAACCAGCAGTGGCAGAATAGTACATCTATCACAAAATATTTTCCTTATCTCCTGACAAAGCAACAACCTATCGAACTTAGTAATGACAAGTTTTGTCCACACAACTGTATGTGTATTGCAAAGGAGAGTGTACGTGCTATTGCACAAGAAGAATGCAAACTACTCTGAAGACAGGAAAAGTGTTCTGCTTATAGCTTTAAGGATCATGCAACTGATTTGCCCCCTACACTTGTGCCTTTACTTCTGCACTTTCCCTTCATTCAGGATAACACAGGATGTCAGAATAAAAGTATATTTTATTCCATGCATATAGCAATATATATGACATTCCATTAAATGAAGATATATATTTATAAGCAGTACAACAGTGAAGTATTCATTTACTTCTGCTGGGGATATATGTTAACTTACATATTTTCTGGCTACCTCTTCTTACTACTTGAATTCTTACAAGTATTTGCACTTCATTCTTATGGACACAGCTCTCACATTTCTTTTATATGACCAATTAGTTGTATGTTATTATGTGCCTGAAGCATACCAGAAGTGTAAAATACTAGTAGTAATAATTTTATTGATTCTCTTAAAAAGGTCATTAATTTTATACTGATAGAGCTGGAAAACATTCTTCTTCTGCATGGACTACTGTAAAGATGGAAGAGCATATGCACTGGATTACGATCCTGCTCCATTCACATTTGTATTTAATGAATTAAATGTGGATTAAGTTTGCTTACAGCAACTTTCTTTATAATTGCTCTGATTTTACATTATACCACTCCTTTTTATACTTGATGCCTAGTATATTTCAGCTACATCTATCTTGACTTTGGGGTGATATTCCTTCTTAAGCATTTTTCCTCCTTGGAGAGAATTATAAAACAGAGACAATATTTCCTAAAGTAATTTTTAAATTAGCTTACCTCTCA
This sequence comes from Heteronetta atricapilla, assembly GCA_011075105.1. Lineage (NCBI taxonomy): Eukaryota > Metazoa > Chordata > Aves > Anseriformes > Anatidae > Heteronetta > Heteronetta atricapilla. The sequence goes on from CM021731.1 coordinate 150,884,316, forward strand.
GCCATAAAATTTGCAGCGCATGAATACAGCAGAATTCTTCTACTTAAGTGTATATTATATTTCAATTTGAAATGAAAGTTTAATCATAACTAGATAAGGTAAATTCACTAATTTAAAGCATACAAATAATTAGTTAACTACTTTATGCTAATGATACAGGATGCATTTAAATAATGACTAATGCCTTAGATCTGTACTTTTATACTTTCATTTATATACTACACAAGAGGTTTTCTTTTGAAAATATTAAAAGGTACACAAGACAATTTCCCACCTACACAGATATCTAATAAATTCTTCACTTCCTATGGCAAAAAAAGATATGGAAAAAAAAAATCCCTAAAAACAAATTTAAACATTAATTAATCAATTTTTCATTTGTCTGAATAACCATCACAAAATTTCCACTGAGATTTCATGTCAGTATTATATTTACTTGTTCTTAAATTTGAATTTAGGAAGCAATCCAATATTTTGTGAAAAAATCCAGTACTAATCTTAAAAAAAAAAAAAAAAAAAAAAAAAAAAAAGTAATTAAGATTTCTCTAGTCCTCTTATTCAGTTTGACCTATACAGGCCCCTTTGGAAACATATCAAATTTCCATTTTCTCAAAGTAACTTCTGAACTATTTCACCTTATGCTTTTTTCTTTTTTTTGAAAAAATAAACAACTTCCATTCAGCACAACTTCAGTGATAAGAAGCTACTTTATAAGTGAAAACATCTGGAAATTCTTTGTCAACTGAACAGACTGGGAGATGAATCCAAGTGGTCTGGGAAGGTATGCACCTACTACTGAACTGAAGAACCCTAAGAGAAAGGGCTGAGAAAGGGCTGTTTATAAGCATGATAAAGCATGATAAAGAATGACAACAATTACTAGCAGAGAAATCATGCAAATCAGCAATAATGAATTCTCAGGACAGAGGATTCCTCTTCTATAACAAAGGATCAGAAAATGGACTATGCCAAAAAGGTTTTCAAGAATGCAGTTTACGGCATAATATACAGCCAAAATTCCTCGTTGAACCCCTCATGCTTTTTCATATGTCCCAATCGTACACATAGATCAATGAACTTCAAACAAAAAGAATCGTGTCTATCACCTGAAGTGCAATTACTTACTGCCTATATTTGCATTTGAGCTTTTGGATTCATCCATGGCTTTTGTGAAAGCAGAGAGTTGTAGCCAAAAAAAAACATGATGTCCATCCATCCCTTTTCTACCACCCCCTCTGGCCAAAAATACTAAATCAAACCATTCTTTAGTTGTCTAATTTGGGTAACATTTTTAACAGAGAAATACATCTGAAGAATATTGAAGGAAGGAAAGAAGGTGGGTTATACCAGAGAAAAATTTGTACTGGGCCAGGTAATTATTTATCTTTCACTCTTGTTTATCACCAAACCCTTTACTTTGTAATGGGAAAATGACACAGTGGTGGATCCAATAAATCGAACTATATTAGTGGATTCCTGGTCTAATATATCTATGATCTCCCTTGCTTAGGCAACTTACATTCTAAACTATCATTCTTACTGCACATTTTAATCCTATTACTTTACTGAATGACCGTTCACTACATGAGATTAGAATCATAGACTGGTTTGGGTTGGAAGGCACCTTGAAGATCACCTAGTTCCAACCCCTCTGCCATGGGCAGAGACACCTCCCACCAGACCAGGCTGCCTAAAGCCCCATCCAGCCTGGCTTTGAACACCTCCAGGGATGGGGCATCCACAGCTTCTCTGGGCAGCCTGTACCAGTGCCTCACCACCCTCAGAATGAAGAATTCCTTCCTAATACATAACCTAAATGTACCCTTTTTAAGTTTAAAGCCATTACTTCTTGTCCTATCACTACACTGCTTGACAAAGAGTCCCTCCCCAGCTTTCCTGTGGGCCCCCTTTAGGTACTGGAAGGCCACTATAAGGTCTGCCCGGAGCCTTCACTTCTCCAGGCTGAAACACTGAAGCTCCTTCACCCTTTCTTCATAGGAGAGATGCTCCAGCCCTCTGAGCATCCCCATGGCCCTCCTCTGGACTCACTAACAGATCCACATCCTTCTTGTGCTGGGGGCCCCAGAGCTCAATGCAGCACTCCAGGTGGGGTCTCACGAGAGCAGACGGGGAGAATCACCTCCCTCGCCCTGCTGGCCATGCTTCTTTTGAAGCAGCCCAGGATACGGTTGGCTTTCCGGGCTACAAGCGCACACTGATAGCTCATGTTGAGCTTCTCATCCACCAGCACCCCCAGGTCCTTCTCCACAGAGCTCTCAATCCATTCTCCACCCAACCTGTATTTATGCTTGCCCAGGCCAGAAATTCACCCAAACTGCAGAAGGTCAGGTCAAGGCTGTCAATGACACTGAATTCCTATACACAACAATGACTAGGGGGCTGCTCTCACCATTGCTGGAGAGAGCAGCTCCCATCCAGTGTCGTTAGCAGATGATCTCCACACCAGCTGTGAGCAGCCAGGAGTGGAAGTCTGTGAATAGGCAACAAAGGCACCAAAACATGGATCCAGAGCAGTCTTGGTGTTTGACATCTGGCTCTGAAGGACTGAGTATATTCCTTCAGATATTTCAGACATATGTTAAAATAGCACAATTCAGTACGGAGCAGGGAAACCACACATCAGCCAGGTTTGCTCAGCATTCGCAGATTCCCACTGGCTTTTGCATCTCCCACCCTTTAGTACTCTGCAGAGCACTCAGGCTTTGTAAAGGAAGAACAGACTCCAACCTTCACGAGAAAAACTGTATTATGTCTTTGTATCAATAAAATCCGATAATAAAGACACCTCATAGGCAGACTGACAAATGTCTTTGTATTGATAAAATTTGATATAAAAACAGTTCATAGACAGACTGACAATAGAAAAGTTTAGTGAAGGGATGCTTCTGGGCTGTTTGTTGCTGTTTTACATTAGTCTTAGGTAAAGGAAGGTATTCCTCCCTCTTTCTATTTCGTAGTAATCCTGTTCTTTGGTCTCTTTAATAGTAACCTCAATCTTTAGTAATAATCTTGATGAAAGGAAAAGATTTGAGTTTAAGAATACTGACCAAAGACTGTCCTTCAAAAGCTTAATTAGATATATAGATATGACAAGCAGTTAGTTAACAAGGATTCTTCTAGCAATTAATACATAGGAGAAGTAACACAGGAAAAAGAATAAGTGATACATTTACATGAATTCAGTTGGAGAGTTCTTGGTATGAAACAAAGCAGATCTCAAAGTTGCTACATTTTAATTCTCAAGTCAGATTATTAAAAGCTTTTAATTGCTAAATTGTTTGCTGTTATGTTGATAGGGTGTCACCAGAAACAACTGCCTGATATTGAAAATACTAGGACAATAAATCTATACAAATTTAAGTATTGGCATATAAGTTGCTGGTTTCATAATGATAATAGAAATATTTGTATTATTAAAAAAAATATCAAATTAGGATTCACAAAAGCTTTTAGTCTCTATTGGAAACAAGAAAACTCGTTTGTTGTTGTTTTCACGACTTCATGCAAACAATATTGCTCACACTTGACCACTTATTGTTTAAGTTCTTCAGTTTGGGGAAGCAAGGCCTCTGAAGTGCCCTAAAATCAGCCTGCATCAAAGACCTTCATTACAAATAAAGCAGTTGAAAACAGATGGTTCCAGAACTCGAAATCCTGAAAAATAAAGAGCAGCAAAGAGCAGTTAACACTGCACAATTCATTAAGATTCTCCTGATACAGGAAGAAAACCACAGATGACCCATAGACCGGGATGCTGCTGAATGATCTGCTCGCAAACAGCAGGAACCATGGAGAAGCCTGCTGCTCACACTCCCTACGCAGAGAGCAAAGCACTGCACACTGTGAGGTGGTGAGGTTTCAGCTGGTGAGGGTAGAAGAGTTAAGGAAAAAAGAAAGGAGTCACTGCTGGAAAGGTCCCAGTGGTAAACAAAGTAAATCAGAATGTGAGCACTGCTGCTACAAGGCACAGTTTGCAGCAGGAGCAAACTTCTGAAGGGGAATGCGAAGGTGGCCCTCCCACTGGGCTCTCGAACTGCTCCACGGGTTCAGCTATCTTTGTCGCAAGCCACAAGGAGAGACAGCCCACAAAGTCAGGAGCCCGTGTCACACCAACTTCATAGCAAAAAGTAAATGCAGAAGTTCAAAAAGTGAGGCTTGCATTTTTGACAGCAAAGTTAATAAAGAAGACTTTGAGCCTTCCCTTTTTATTTTTTATAGTATGTTATACCTCCTAATCAGAAACAAGATTTCTCATTCCTAATTTTTGACTTTTCTTAACCCAATTACTTTTCTGCTTTAAAGTTTTGAATTATATCAGAAAAGATTTTTGACTGTGCTTTATTTGCTCTATTCTCTTGTCTGCAGCACAATCCCATAAGAACCCCAGCAATGAAAAGAAGTATTAATAAAGAATAGCAAGTTGTCTATTTGTCCAGTAACAAGGGAAAATAACTGTAACTGAACAATCTTGGGATTCAAAAATAGTTACCTGCTTTGTAAAAACCCAAGCTTAGGAGTTATTTTTAATACTTGATGCTTAAGGTTCAAGTGACATAGACTATATGGTCATCATGAAATCCATCTAATGTGATTTATTTCACCAGTTAAGGAATTTTCAGATACAAACAAATAAGGAATTCTCTGTTCCCCGGCTTGGTAAAGAGGCTGAGTTAGGATAGAACCAAAACACAAAAGCTTCTGTCTCCAGTCCCTTTGTCCCAACTTTTTGACCACACAGCCTGCGCTACTTCACGCCCATACTCATCCTCCCTGTTGCTTTTCTACTCCTTCACCTGTGATGCTGTGGGGTGCAGAGCTCTCCAGGAGTGCTCCTGTCTCATAACCGAACAGTGAGAGAGGTAAAACCAGGAGAATACTGCAGGGCAACAAAGAGATGAGCAGGATCTTGCTCCCCTCCAGGCCCTGGTGGGAATCCTGCAGAGCATTGCTTGCCCACAGCAATTTTCCTGCTAGAGAAAAGTAGCCAACGGGTCCCAAATGGCTTTGAAAGATAAAGGAATTTACAAAAGCAAACAAGAAAAGTAACTATTCACTTGTGCCTAGTCCATTAATGCCAGACCACTTGATTATATTGGAGATGTTACAGTTTGAATAACAAACTGAAGCATTAGCAGTCGGACTCCAAATATGCCATGTTAAAATGGGCTTACATTTAGTTAGGAATGATTCACTGTATGTTAAAAATTGTTAGCACCAACAACATTACATTTTCATTGTATTTTCTCAGAGTTAGTACATCTTGGACAGACACAATGCAGTTTACATCCGCTGCTCAGGAATCTAGGACTGACTCATATATGAGCTTATATTTTCAGTTACCTTCAAAATCAACAGAGACAAAAGCACAGAAGAATGCTTATGCCTCCTCTGTCTGTAAACTTCCCTTAATTTGACTTAAAAATATACCTTTACTAAATTTAACCCAGCAAGTTTAGCCTAGGTATCTAAATGAAACTGAACTAAGTCACTCAAAAATATGTGTGCGTGCAATCCTCACAACAAACAAAGGCCACCTTGTACCTCCGTCACAGCCACAAAACTGCTGCAGACTGAGTGCTGTTAGATAGAGGCATGGTGACAAAAAGGTGGAAAAATGGGGGGCAATGACTGCTCCTGGGAAGGGCTTTCTGCCACACAAACCAGTGCCAGTCTGAAGTGGGCTGAAATCTGGCAGGGATATTTTGTTGTCTAAGCAATGGGTTGTATTCAAGTTCACGGGATACCTAGAACATTATATACATTTAATTAATTCAGTGAAAAGCTGTGAGCAGGCATGGCCTTAGCTCCCAAAGCACAACTCCACATGTGGGGTGAGTGTCACAGCCATGGAGCAATGCTACGAGCCATGCACTGAGTAGAAAGTTGCATTCTAGACCTTCTGGAATTCTTTCTAAGAGGAATCAACATGACAGCTAAAATGAACTCCGTATTTCAGACTTCAAGTAGTATATTTGCAAGACAGAATTTTAAAAGGTGCTGACTACAAGTGCTGATCTGGTCTACATCATTTCTTTCTGTGCACCTATGATGCATATGGACAGAAAGTGTTCCTGGTCTCTATTCACACTTTTCTCTCACAGTCGTCAAGAGTATGTGTGAAATACAATGTGGCAGAGATAGAGGTAGTGTTAAAAAAAAGAAATTTAAGTGAAAATAACCACCTAAAAACATAATCGACTTAAACTGTCATTTAAATATCCTTTTTCAAAAAAAAAAAAATCTTGTGATTTTGAACATCATGACTATAAAAATATCACGGAGCAGATGTTGCAGAACATTCTTCAGTAAAGACTGGCAAGAATAGTAAACAGCTGTCAGAGGCAGACGAAGGTACCTGAGGTTCCTCACAGTCCTGGTATTTCAATGATTCTAAGAAAAACTGATTTCTTCAGGCTCCTTTGAAAACTTCTGCTTAAGAGTCAACAGATATTATGCAAGTCAATTGTCTATTTTTAAAAATCTGTTTGATTATGGAATTACCATTAATGGACTTAAGAAGTAATTCTCTCTATATATCTACTGTCTCAATACAATTCAACCAGCTTGCATCTTGGCTTTGATCTACTGAACAGCTGAACTACTGAACACAGCATTACCATTGCTCTGTTGTCACGCTCTCTCCTTCCACCTTTCATGTTGGCAATATTAAGTATTTAAGTAATTATCTTAAAATATTTGTAAAACAATAGTTACTACATATGCATCTGAAGTGATCTGGGCATATCTTGAAATACTGGCATTTTACTATGCCTGCAGGCATTTTTACCACTGAGGTGCTGAATAATTCCATTCCAATATGATTATATATTCAACTTGCTAAGTTCTTTGATTTGTTTTTTTAATCACTAACTTAAGCTAATGTAATGTTTCTTAGCATTGCATTTATTTTCTTGCTCTTAAATATTTACAATGGAAGCATAAGGCCTCACTTCTAAACAAGACACAAAACAAGGTTGTTAATTAGAAAAGTAATTTAAGAAATATGTGGATACAAAAGTGTTCCACAGATATAGGAACAGAAAAACCTTTGTACACCAGCACAATTTAATTAATCTAACGAGTCTTGTTTTGTAATTCACAGTTACGTCTGCTAAAGACAAAGAAAACAGCTAGTTTGGTCACTGAACAGATAGAGAATTGCAGTAGTAGTCAAGGATCACGTACATTGTCTCAATGCAACAAATTTCTTGGAAAATGAGCAGAACTTACAGAAAATGATGAGCCATCCTTTGAAACTGCAACAGGGTAAATTCCATCTCCTAGATGCACAGAAAGCTCCCAGCTACTTCTCTTTGATTTAGCAATAGGAATTCTAAAAAAGAAACAGACAGAAGAAGAACTTTTAACAGAGATTTCATGCTTCTCCCATTTTAACCAGAAGCGCTTTCCTCATAGGATGGTCATGAAGGATATAAAACATCATTAATCTATAGACACAGTTGGAGATCATACTTGAAAAAAATATTGGATACATTTTTCTGTCAAATGGTGTATGAGGAGAAAATACACTCTACTTTCTTTCTAGACCTGCCTTGACACACTGGGTATGCTGATAGAGTTATAGGAGGCTCTTGAATACCACCAGCACTCGCTACAGAATTAGTTCAAACAGGATGAAAAACAGATGAGAAAGTGGGTTGGCAGAAGAATAGCAACAGCAATAGCTGCAGCATTCTTTCTAAGGGCCAAACATAATCACTATTCCCTTCATCTCATCCTCAGTAAACCTTAATTAAAGTCCAATTAGACACAAAAGATTCAGCCAAGCCATTAATACACATAATTTTATAATTAATTACATTTTTGCAGCATTTCATCCACAGAGTCCTTCAAGCAAACACAAAAATAATGGTGTATCACAACCCATGTGCTGCATTATACCTATTCATGCAGCAGTCAGTTATCAGGTAATACAAGAACCATGAATCTTTTCAACTTCAGCTTAAAGAAGCTCACCTGGCATCAAGGGAATCAGACGTGAAATATTATTCTTGCTAATTCAGGGTGAAATAAGTAATTGCCAGCTATTTTATTTGAAATTTGAAACTTTAATTTTTTTCCTCATCTTAGCTTCCCAAGTCTCTTCAACTTTGTACTTACTTCAACTTCGTCCTTACTTCCCTACGCTATTTCAGTGCAGCCTTCAATCTCTTAAAACATAGAAATACATTTTTCTGGATTGTGTCACATGCAGTCTGCTGAGGATTCAGGTGCCCAGTGAACCACATCTCACCCAAAGGAAGTGCTCAGCTTGTCTGTGGAACCAACAGGGAGAAGCACCTGACAGACCTCCAGAGGCCACAGGAGGAGAAGCTTTCTGCCTAAGGCAAGGACAGCACACTGGCTTGGATTTAGGCATTTCCTTTAAGAAGGTTGGTTTTTTAAACTTCTAAAATTGAGGCAAATACACATTCAGGTACCTAATCAGGCAAAGAGTTTCCAAAAATTGTGCTTAGCAACATGACCGAAAAGAGGCAAAATGAAACATTAAATGTATTAGCTAAAATAATAGATACATTTATCATTAGTCCAGGCCAAGTAGAGTCTACACCAACTTTCACCTCTAACCAACACTACCTGCGAAGTTCATAGTAACAGATATTAAAAATAGCCTATTCCCACACTAATGAAGCCAAACATTACTTTCTGCATTTAACATAGAGACCATTGTCAAAACAACAAATTTCAGGAAATATCTATGGCTTATTGGATGCAATGACACTTCTCAGCACCTCATCTTAAAATTCCTTTATGTCACCAAAACACTGACACTGGCTGATAGGAAACACTACAGACACTGGAGTTCCTGAAGAAGAGGAACTGAGGAATTTCCTTGACAGGTATCAGGCGGAGAGATATTTTCATTGCATTTCCTGGCATCAGAGCACCAGGAGTAAGGAGGAATGTAAGGGGCTATTGACGGAACCTGGCCAAATTCTAGATAGTTTTCTATTAAAATAAACATCAAGATTTAATAGTTTATAACAACTTCATATTTCTTGTAAAAGTGGTAAGACCTCATCTCAAACACAGTTTAGTAGATCTGCTTCATTGGTGGCATGAGATTCCTTATAACCCTGCTGGCATGGCCCTGCTTCATATTGCATTTGACTGGAAGTGACCTCATGGGTCTGGCTGCTGGCCATCAGAGGAAAGACAGTCTTGTTCTCCAGCAGGGATTATTTTTGTTCGGGCCTGTCTTGCTGAGCTTTGTCAAGTGTATCTCCAAACAGGATGCATGCCTCTTGAAAGGCATGGCTATGATCACTGCTTTTCCGGGGTTTCAAACTGCCCCACAGGCATATAATTCCTCTCTCTGCAACACTGGTGGTCAGGAGGGCAAGGTCCAGAGCAGTATCTAATACCACAGTCCACTGCAAGTTGTACATCCCTCCTGGAATTGCTGGATCCTCTCACATTTTTCAGCTTTGCTAACCAAATGCCTCTGGCTTTTTAGCTGTAATCTACGGTTTTATTCACTAAGATGGATACGTACGGGATTAATTATTCTCATAAGAATTCTCCTTCTTCATTAAATCAAATTCCTTTCTAATAAATTACTTTGTAGTAATAGACTCCATTTTAATGGGATTGAGGGATTTGTTGTTTTAGATTTGCTGGTTTTGTGTGTGTGTGTGTGTGTGTGTGTGTGTGTGTTTTGTTTTGTTGTTGGTTTTGGTTGGCTGGTTTTATTTTGCTTGTTTGTTTTTGTGTGTAGGGTTTTTTTTAAGGATCACGAAGTTCAAAAGTAAGGATCAAAGTCCAATCCAACTTTCTCAGATGTCAACAGGTTGAAAGCTGATGCAGTCTGTGAACAACTTGAAAAATGCCAAAGTTTTTATCAGGCTAAGAAAGGGGGCTCGGGTGTTTTGTTTGTGGTTTGGTTTTTTGAATGCATGCAAAGTCTAAGTGCAGGAGAAATAGCTACTCTGTTCTCGGTCAAGTTTGCTTCCTTAGCTGAGAACTCTTCTAAGCCCTCTAAAGAGGAGACATCAGGACTTCTGAATATGTTGTCCACTAGCTGATACAAAACTCCCAAATTTCTGGCTGCTTTCAAAGATGTAACTTAAAAAATTCTACACACCAGGCTGAAATCTGAGGTATTCTATTTACAGAAAAAACGCTGGAAGACAAAATAGTGTCATTTTTACCATCATTAACAGGGCCAAGTATCTAAGCTGCTTTCACCCCAACCTCAGATTCAGAATCACGGGGTTCAATGTGCCCTCTCCTTCTTCTTCCAACTCTAGCACATGAAACATTAAAGAAATTACTCTATGCGTGGAGATCATTGGCTGCAGGAACAAACATAAGTTTAGCAGCAAGATGAATGCTGGGTGAACAGGATGCAGGGCCACAGAGAGCTGTGTGTTGTTTTCCCTTGCTAGCATTATACACAAGGAAAGGGAGAGAACAAGCAGAGTACAGGGACTGCACCGAGAGGACAAGGGTGAGAGGAGGGCGCAATGAACTCCTCTTCCACACAGTCTTCTCTGACCTGCCTTCCAAAGGGACGCTATCAGAAGCTAATGGGGCACATACTAAGAGGAAGGTGGATGGCATAGCTCTAAGCCATAAAGGTATTAAGCTAAACCATGTGAATTATAAACACCTGTAAGTGGTGTGAGAAGCAAAACAGCATCGTTTGCCTGCTTAGTTGTTTATTTTCCATCTCTGTCACTATTTGTTCAACTGCAGATGATGTCACGGTCTCATCACTTATTTTGTGCACAGCACAGTGTATCACGTCCCTTTTACCCTCAACTGCCACGCCAGAAAAAGAGTCACACTTTATAATAATGCCGCAATCACAGCTCCTGCTTTCCTTGCAAATTTTCCGTGAGGGAAACAGACAACTGCTAAAAATTTTAGCTCAACACACACTGTGCTCATGGAAAACAGACATTAGTTAAACTATTATCTATTCTAGTCAAAAACAAATAACGAAAGAAAACAGACAGTCACAAAAGCAAGTCAAGTAATAATTCTGCCCCAGTCTGTCCATTTTGATTGTCATCAACCAATCGGATAGAAGGGACTCAATAAAACTACAATTTTCTGCAGTATGTGGCAAATAAACTCCCCTCTCCCGATTACTGCTGCTGATGTAATGAGCTATGATAAATGTCACCAGTTCCTAAAGGGTCAGGAAATAGCATATGGATTTTTTTTTTTTCCTTCCAATTCAAAATGTGAGTTCTAATGCTGGGGAAAACTTACAAATTCTCTTTACTTCTGATGTTTTTGCTGCCTAATACTTTAGGTAAAGGCAGAGAAATCGCCAACTATCATAACAAACTCTCCAGTTATGAAAGGTTATAAGTATTTCAAGACCAAATTATATGACACTCCATAAAGCTGCTTTTCAATTGTGCAATTACCTATTCAGCAGTTAAATAAAAGTGAAATATTGACTTAAAACAATGTTAATGGTCAAAGAATCATTAAGAAATCCTTCATCATAACTTTCACAGCAGGTGGCCTGTAAAATGATCAAGAATAATGTGCTGGATTCTGTAGCCACCAAGGTCAGTTTCTGCATACAAATCTTTGCAGGGGGAGAAAAAAAGACCTTCAGAAAGTGGGCCATTCATCTGAACCAAGTTCAGAGAATTTCCAGCACTGTGAAAAGATATGTTATGCAAGCACATAGATGTATTCAGTGGGGGTAGACTGAACCAGCTACATGGAGACTACAAAGGAGCCCTCCCATGGCTCATGAATAAGTCGAGGAAATGATCAGAAAAAAATGGAGAGATGTTTAGACAGATGGCCCACTTAAAATGCCTGGGACAGGGCATAAGCAATTTTAATGAAACTTTAGATCTACCATATAAATTGTTTCTTATTTTCTCCATACTCCCCCCCAGAAAAAAAAAAAAAAAAAACTCAAGAAAGGCAAATAGAAATTTAACAACTCAAACAGGAGTCTACCTTGTGATGTAAAAAAAATAAAAATAAAAATAAAAGTAGTAAATCATATACTTTTGAGCATTATTGGCTTAATAAGTTCATATACAAAGAAATATCCTTCACAGAACCTTCAACTATCAGATGAATATAAAAGCAGGGAATGGATAGATTAAAAGAATTCTAAACAGAAGTGTACTGCCAAACAAAACAAAAATCTAAGCTTTACTATCTGAGTACTTTCAACACTTTCCAACATAAAAGTTCATCGTTGCACAGAGAAGATAAAAGCAGCACTTTCACAGGATTATTTTAAGAACTAAAAATTATGTGAAAGGAACCTAAGAATCTGGGAATATTTTATGGGAATATTTTATTCAGCAATTTGAAATATTTTCTACTTATATTCACACACATTTCTGCATATATTCGGATTGATGCATCTATACCTAAAAATGGGTTTCCCTTCTTTCTACTTTATGCATGCATTATGTACACATACAAATTTCACCACGAGTATGAAAATATACCATCATTAGACTAAATTATAGTTCTGCATGTGTCATACAAAATAATAACCTCTACTAGCCTGTGTGCCAGCTATCAGACAAAGGCTGAATTACTCAATGATTATGTCAAAATGGTTATGTCAAAATGGTTTTACATTGCATTTTCTACATATTAAATTTAGATCAATAACAAATGCATAGTTATAGCCATGTACTATATCTGAATAGTGACCACTAGAAAAAATAAGATTACATGGGAGGTAAGCTTCAAAATAGAAAGCATTGTTCTAAAAAATATTATGGAGTGAAGAGTGCTTTGATTCAAGTGATGCACATCTGGATGCTTCCTTTTCATTTACTAGAAGCCTTTTGGGGCACTGACATAAAGATCTGCAATGCAGTGTCCACTGAAAACCTCCACCACCTTCATCAGTGAATCCCAGATCAAGGTTAAGTAATGAAATGGTTAAACCTAGTTCCTATAAATCCAGGGTGAATTTAGCTACCCAGATCTAAGTGTGTGGCTCAACCACTTTTTTGTCTCCATTTAACTGACAAGTAACCCTGCAGACAACCTGAGCTCACCCTGGCTTACCCTCTTTCACTTTGAAGGTCTCAAAGCACGCAGGGCTCGGGGCCTGCAAACCGCATCACTGCGGCTCACCTGCGTTACAGGTAGCTTTCTGATCGGCCTAGCAGGCGTCCGGGAACTTGGGGCTCCTCTGCCAACGTTGTCTCCATAGCCTTAAGGAGAAGAGATGTGCTCTGACCATGCAAGCTAACATCAACAAATTCTAAGCCTCTTGAAAAGTCTCTTATGGCTCTTAGTTTGAAATCTATGAGGAAAAGGAGATAGAATTTATGCTACTGCGCATCTTGCTATAGCAAATTCATGCTTGCAGTACATACACCCAGAGAATGAAAGCCTTGGGTTATCAACCTACCTCAGCCTATGAGGGTTGAAATCTACCTCTTGTCTCCCAAGAGCAAGAAGCCAGTGTCCAGGCAGGCACTGGGGGAACTCACCATCCTGCCTTGCTGATGGAAGGACAGAATGAGAGAGACACAGAATCATCTAGGTTGTAAAAGACCTTCCAGATCATTGTGTCCAACCATCAGTTTGACCTACAGAGTTCCACCACTAAACCACATCCCTCAGTGCCACATCCACACATCTCTTAAATACCTTCAGGAAGGGGGAGTCCACCACATCCCTGTGCAGCCTGTTCCAATGCTTGACAACCTCTGTTTGAAGAACACAAAGCAATGCAGGGAGCTGCAAGTACAACCTAAGACCTCTCAATTTCAGAAGAGGGTCAGACTGCCCAGTCCTTCAACCATAGCATACCAGCATATGCCAGCATACCTTGAAAATTACAAATAAAGAAATGTACTTGATACCTGAAACTAACTTCCTCCTAAAACATGTCAGAACCTACTTTAGTATTTGGTTGCTCTTGAAAAAAGTAAACACCACAAGCATTAATGCTGGGTGAGATGTTGCTCATTGTCTCGTTGCAAGTATTTGTGAGATGAGAAGCAAGGAAGCTTCAAATCTTGTGTGCAAGGGAGAGAGCAAAGGGAGCACTGTGGTTGAACTGACAGGACAAGGGTGAGAGAAGAGCATAATGAACTCCTTCCATACAGTCTTTTCTGACCTGCCTTCCAAAGAGAAGTTACCAGAAGCAGTGGGGGCATGTACCAGAAGAGAGGTGGAAAACCTGGCTCTAAGTCATAAAGGCATTACTCCTATTATGTGTTCACAAACACATAGAAAATTTGCTATTTTCCATGTAATTTATAAGTCTGTGCTTTTGATTTGTTCTTTCAAACCATCTTCCTAAATCAGCAAAACTATTTATGAAAAAAGGAACTACTTGGAAGCAGGTGTTTTTAATAAGATCAGTCAGCAATATTGACTTGTGCTGAAAACTGTTATATAGAAAAGAAAAATCTAAAAATCCTCGTCATAAAAAAAAAAAAAAGTTGGGGGCAATTTCTCCTCCATTAAAATACTTAATTCAACAATTGTGTTTCTGTCTAGCAAATACTGTTGCATTCTTTATTTTTAATAAGGGTTTGGAATTGCACACTCACAATAATAATACACTTCACAAGAGACAGAGGACAAACGTCTTTTTTCCTGTACAATTTTTCCTGATTTTAATGAATAATAAAGTTTATTTTTCTTATTGTGCAACTATTTAGGAATAGTCTTACAATAATTATCTCGCTTTCTTCTAATACTCAAAGAGCTTCAGAACAACTTGCTGTGATGCAGTAGGGGGGACCACAGCTCTTGTGTTAGCATCATCCAGTAGCAGTTATATCCTCCCATACAGTGTGATGGTACTGGGATGTAGCTGCTGGGCAGCCTGCTTCCTGCACCTCCATTCAAACAATGGCTGTGCCCAGTAATAATGTGCCATTTTTCACTTTGTGTTTTTAGAATATTACAGGTTTCCTGTGCATATTAAAAACTGAAAACTACTCTAAACTACTAATATGAAACGGAGATGAAATAATTAAAAGATTATCTAATGATAGGTTTGATAAGGTAAGAGTTATTCAATTTTACATCTATGCACAAGGCAATTTTTCCATCCAGGCAAATTCTGTGTTAGGCTTCCTGTCATCATCCAATACAGAAATTGGCCTGTTAATTAATGTAGCCTACTAATTCTGAACTAAATTGCTATCAACTTATTGTAAATGTGAATTCAAAACACATTTGCTACTTTAATCCATCATTCCTCTTCTCAGAATTCAAATTTCAGTTATTCACCTACTTTTGCACAACAACTCTGTGGAGTGTGCAATCTCAGAAGTAATCAGGACAACATACTATGGGTGTGCAAACAGTGTTTTAGTTCTTGAAACAAATTACCCCAGTCATCTCCACTTACTAAGCTTTGATCCACGCTGCAGAACAGACCGGGCATAGGAAGCAGATCCTTGCCCGACACAGGCAGGACAGAAGTGCACGCAGCTCAATACAGCCACAAAAGGGCACACAGTGCACAGGACCAGACCAGAACTAATCTGAAGTCAACCACGCATAGTGAGTATCTGCTCCTCAGCATGAACCAGAAATCCACTTGCACTGACCTTAATGACAGTTTATGCATCTGCTCTCCTCCAAAACCATAAGCTCCGTATTTAGTTTGGTTATCAGCCCACAGTTTAAAAGATAAACCAACACTTGCTTCCTAGATTCAGTCTCAAAACCCCTTTTCAGTGCAGCACTTTTGAAAAGCTATTCTGCCAGTTTGGAAGACAAAATATTTATATTCCAATCAAATTTAAAGATTTCATTTAAAAAAAAAAAAAAAAAAAAAAAAAAAAAAAAAAAAACTTTAAGATGCCAGTGCTGTCCCTATCCTGTTAAAAGACATCTTCTTTAACACATCACTCTTTTGCCAACTATGAGTAATTTACAAGGTTAATCTCCCCCAAAACACATTAACCTATCTTTCATATTCAGAGATGCACAGCTGCACCCGCAGACTATCATACCCACCATTATAGCCAGTAACATCTGACTGAAATGCAGCATTTCTTTCAAGAATAAATGATATGTGGCCCAGTACCGTGAAACCTGACAGCACCTGCTCAATTTACTAAATCAAGAAGATCATGAGTGAGAGCTATTACAGTCAACGGACAGGGAAGATATCAGAATAAGGCCAAAATAAGGCCATCTCTGAGGAAATTTGGTAAAAACACTGAGAGTAAGAGCATCAACCTTCTAAAAGGCCCACCGGGAATACAGTGTGCAAACTAATGAAAAATTGTAAATTATATTAAGCTAACAAACAAAATCTGTCTTCGAACCAAACTGAAAACGTCTTCTATAAAACACCACCTCCAAATAACCTTTAGAGGCTGTTATTAAAAACCACGTACAGACTTCTATTTTTCCCATATTTAGTGGTTTCATTTGTTCTTTCACTACAGTCCCTTTTTAATCTGTCAGTCTACTCAAACCAGATTATATTGCCAGAAATATGGAACAGTTTTCTCTCTGTCACATTTTGTAGTGCCTATGATTTGATTTAGCCCATCACATATGCAATACCTTGAAGGTCATTATTTAGAAAAAGAAAGAATGCTACGAATTTTTTGTGCATCTTGGAAAACATAACACAGCAGGCTTCAGCGTGATTTCCAGGAGCTCACCCATCACAGAGCTGACCACCTCCTGCAAACTTGGTTGCAGCAGAGCCAAAAGAGTGCATCTAACAGCTTCATCATCTCATGCCTGAAATCACTTTTGTAATACAGCTGTACAGATCATATTTGCTCTGTTGTGATTCCTTCTCCATGAGGCTTAATTCAGGAAATACGTGGGATAGACATTCAAGATGGTACACAATCCCAGAAAAGGATGATCAGATTTTCTCTTACTGGGCATCCTATATGCCATAGCGTAAGAAACAGAAGCTAACACAGAATTGTAACAATATACATAATTTAGTATCATTAAATATGATTGAATTTAATTCAAAAATGTTTAAATGTTTAATTCAAAAATGTTTAAAGACATTTTATATCATTAAATATGATTAATATCATAAAATGATAATAATCATCTGCAACAATATATTTTTCTGGCATCTTTACAAAAAGATGCATCTTTAATGCATACATAAGAACTGGTGTTGGATGACAGCACAAGCATCAGCGACACACTACCAAACCAAGGGTAAATCTGATCAGAGCATTTGGCTAGAGGTACTCAAGCCAATGTCTGGCAGACAACACAACAGCTACTTCATCTACCTGGCATGTAAAAAAACACGTAATGTCTCGTGGATTTTAAGCTTTGTTCTCCATTTCTTCTGCACTACGTTCCTATTGAACAGATTAATGCCACTAATTCTGTTAACATTGGAGAGAAAAAACAGAAGATGAAAAACCCCAAGAGTTCATTAAAAATTAAATTATATTAGATAACATAAAACATGAGTATCTTCAGTAAGTACTAATTCTTCACATCTAGACAATTATAGCATATAACAGGGCTCCAATGTCTCACGTTACCCTCAATAGATCTTCTACTGCACCTCTAGCTACATCCTGAGTTTAAACCACTGATCTTTAGCCACCTGATATTAACCACTTATTTATAACCGATGAAGAGAAAGGTGCCTCTCTGCAAGGAGTTAGGCCTCAGACAGGCTGAACTACCTTTAGGTGACATTCTTCTGTATTTATTACACTACTTAGGCACTATGAATCTGGGCCACAGAAACCCAGGCTCTAATTATTTAACAAAACCATATGCATTCAAAAGATAAATCTCAATTTCACTCCGTATATTTTCATCCTTTTAATAGGACACCTGCTATTGTTCACAAATAAAGAGAAGAAAGCCAACAAGATAAGGGGTGTGCAGGTTTCCTAATTTCCTACAGTTATGTGCAACGGATGTGAATGAAAGAATTTCAGAATAAATGATTAGTTAAATTAGGGTTATTAGTTGGACAAAAATAAGATCCGGGAAAAAATACTAAAGTATTTGTAACAGCTAATGCTTAACAAACAAAACTTTTGCTCACTAACTGTGCACATGGGATGGACCCAAAGAGTGTCAGTAACACAACTGCACATGATGACTACCAGAAAGTGGGTTTTCTACTTAGAGTCCTCTGCATTTATCTGGGGAGAATCATACCCAAGATAGCATGGGAACACAAAACTAGACATATTGGGAGGACCAAATTTCCATCTAGACTAACATTCAGTGATCCACAGCAGACAAATAAGGTATAAGAAGGACAAGGATCTAGTCACACTTCTCCAATATACTTACCTGGAAGTTCGCTCTCCTTCCTTGCCTTTTGCAAAGACAACTAGTACTAATGAAGGTAATTTGGCAATTTGCAAATCAAAGAAATAAATTTCCAAAATAACAAACATTTTTTACATACTATATAGTGAGATACGTATATCTTCAATATATTTGTATGGGGTATATATATAAACATGGTACATATGTACTTTGTGTCGTGTAGGTATATTTTATATAGTATAGAAGACACTTCTTTAAACATATATTCTTACAAATCCAATTATTATTTAGTTAAAATGATTACACAGTTTTAAGAGACAGCACTTTTTTTTCTCTAAACTGGTATGTAAAGCTCTACAGAATAAGAATGTTTGGAGAAAAATGCAAACAACCATCAGCAAACAACTCATCTGTTTCTTCTGACACAGAGGAAACAGACACATTTTATAGAAAATGTAAGGTAAAATTGTTGCACAAACATGAGGTGGCATACACTACTTAGCTGGTTTTGATCCAGTGTAACCATGCCCCCTGCTATCTCACAGAAATTTATGTGCAATGCTACCAGTAATCCGTAAAGGAACAAATTAATGCAAGGGAAGAACCAAAATACTTTTAAAATGCACATCCAGAAGCAGTGACTGGCAGCTGAGAGCAGATGCCATAGGAAGATGTTCAGAAACAGTTCTCACAACTTCTTCAATTCCAACCCTTCCTTTGTGTTGTCCTGCACCTGTACACAATGACAGCCACGTTCCCTCTAAGCCCAAAATCTCTGCACCAATATCCAACATAGTTTTGGATTTTGCCTTTACAGGCATGGCAATTTCTCACAGCTTTTCTAAATCCAACTTTTCTAAGGCAGAACAGCAGAAAGGCGATCAGCTCTCGCTGCCCCTGGCTTCTGTGAAGGCACATGTGAGTTACTGAAACCTGAGGAGGCTGAAGAGATGAGAGTCGTGGAATGGTGCTGCAGTGCCTGGTGTAAGGAGGCGCAGGCTTAAGTAGCCATAAAACTTCCACGATTTTGGAAAAAAAAAAAAAATCACTAAAACAGAGATTCACTCTATTCACTCAGAAGGATTCAGTTAAGACAGGTGTTAAGACTTAAGAAAAGTAAGCCTGTACAATGTGATTTCTGAGATCAAAGAGTGGAAAAATCACAGCTAACAAAGGAGTAAGGTGGACCTAATGTTAGTAAACATCTTAAAATGGCTGTGATTTGTTCAAGGATATGGGTAAATGAAAAAAGGATTTACTGCACTCTGGGGTGTGGGGGAAACGTAGAATTTAGAAAAGAAGTGCTGCCACTCGTTCAAGGCAATGAACAGAGGAAAGCTGTTGGTTTACGGCATCTCCCTCATCAAAGAGCCATAAGAGTTGGGTACAGCCAGATGAAAACCTGGCTTTAAATTTTGGTGCCTGATAGAAAAATGAGCAGCAGAACCTAGAGAAAATTAACACTGTGTGATCAAGGTGTATCAAACCACCACCCAGGGCAGAGCGAGAAGCCCCGGAAACACGTACCACAACTCTGGAGTAAAAGAAGCTTGAAGCCTAGGGAGGATAAAATTTAACAGACATTCCAGATTTTTAAAAAGTTTTGGTGTTTTGTTTTTTTTTTTCAATATAAGTGTAGCAAGACTTAATTTTATGAACCACCACAGAGAGGACAGGACAAAGACGTGTCACCTCTTTCTAAATCAATGGGTAAACATCCCTGGTTTCAAAAGAACCAGGTTCTGCACTGCTCTTTCCTGCCCAGTCTTTCTCACACTCCAGGCTTTGAAGATACATGTTAAAGGGAAGCCAAAGCCAAAACAAACTCCAAGCACTACGTCCAATTACACAAAGAAGTAAACCACTAAAGAACCATCTGTGAAATATGTTAAAGAAGTGCTCATAATCACAAAAGAAAAAGTCATTCAGGCACATCCAGGCCTTTGAATACTTAATATAAGCCAACAGAAGACAGAATATTTTTCATTTAAGGCACCATCTATCCATCTATGTTAAGTATCTCATCTGAAATACTATGACATACTCAAGTGGTTTTTAAGAGTCACCAAAACATCAGGTAACAAAGAGAAGAATACAACCTATTTAACACAGAACAAAAAGGGCTACCTCAAATATAGACAGCGTATTAGCAGATGATTTTGAGCTGTGCAGGACATCAAACTCGACTTCTTGACGCACATAACAGCACAATTATGAAAATACGTATAAATAAAAGTGAAAAATACTTGGGTTTTGTTTGTTTTTTGTTGTTGGTTTTTGGGGGGAGGGAGGTTGTGTTTGTTTGTGTTGTTGTTGGTTTTTTTAATATACATACTTATTTTTTTAAGATACCTCTTGGTAATGCACTATCAGGAAATGCCTCAGGAAGAAAGAGCTCTCAGGACTTCTGAGAGAAACGCGGGACTCATTTATCTCCTGAAAAATGTTTCTTCAACATTTTCACTTATACATGCACACACACTAAAACTATGCAAAAGTGACCTGACTCCTTAAAAACTGAAAAGAAAAAAGCCTTAGCTCAATCTTACACATTTGCACTTTTAATCTTACCCTTAAACAAGACTGAATCAAGCATAACTGCATGGAAGGTCAGCTTCTATACTGGCATATCAAATTTCAAGCCAACAGCTCTTTTATTTAAAATATGTTAGATAAAAAGGTAATATGCTCTCTGTAAGAGTTCCCTTGAGGTTAGAAGAACCAATAAATTAACTGTTACCATATGTTTGGCTCCTTTTGGCAAAATTCAGTAACAAAACACTGCCAAACCACTTTTGGCAGGTAATAATATTTGGTAGCTTATAGCACAACTTGGGAAAAAAAGGAAACTGGACAGAAAGCTTGGAAATTAATAGAAGGAACTGCATTGTATAGTTAGCTGTATGCTGTTGAAAGAAAAATTCTAACAAAGTCAACTTTATGGGTCTGATCTCTAATAAGCAGCTGCCTCTTCAAAAGAGAGCTGTATGAAATGCAAACTCAAACAGTCCAGCTAATACAGTAATGATATTTTCCTTTAAAAAAAGCCCTGTAAAATTAGCATTTCAGTGTTAAAATGCTTATTATTAGTGTTTTCATTATAGTGGGCTTATTTCATTATAAATTAGTAGAGTTTGACCTTATTTACAATGCTGTGAGCTCTTACATTTCACTTGTTAAAATTAAATACATATTTTTCACATCTTTTATACCTACATGATTAAGAATAGAATGTGACAAATAAAAAGCCTTTAACACTATACCTCTAATTATAATTAAAGACGTAGGATGTAAAATCCTGGGCATTTTAAGAACATCTATGAAAGATTTGCTTAAGATTCCAGCCAAACAGGTGGAAGCAAACCTAGCTTGTCCTATTCTTATACCAAGGCAAGCAGAACTTGCTCTGTAAGGCCACAGTTAGACATCAATGCTTTTTCACATATGAAAATGTCTGTTTAATGTTATTTTTGTAACCATCTACAGTGAAGTACTCCAAATCCATCATTATTCTCATTTCCAGTAAAATGGATATAGCCCGTTGTTAATGCCATAAACATGCGTTTTGGATTTATCAATTGTATCATCCCATTAAATTCTAATTTTTAGGCAATAAATCACTTGCTATTCAGTCAGTAATAGCAGTTCACTTGCTATTGCAGTTCTATACACATATCTGGCAAACAGTTTCAAGCAGACTGACAGGTATAGGCCAGACATTTCACTTCTTAAAGTCATGTTATTGCATAGTTAATTCCATATTTGTATTATTTCAATGCATATTTGCATTGACTACAAGCACTTACAGGTAAGAGCAACCCTAAAGCACAGGTCTAAAGATCATATTATAAGCTTCTGGAAGGTTTTCCAGAAGAAAAATATTTTTGCCATCCTACAGATGCTTGTCTCGTTCATCCATTTGGGATTTGACTAATAATCTTCTCATTACTGTATTCATCTTCTGCTCTTTTATTTTTTTATTTTAAATAAGGCAATTTCTATGAAGACTTGACACTGAAATCAGAGACTTCATTACCCTGCAAAATATATCCACAGTTCAAAGTATTTAAGAGGGTTAAACAAAATGCAAACATTTAATGCAACATTAAGCATGTGAAATAAAAACTTGATTGCCTAAAGAAAGCATGCTATGCTGTTACCCTGGTGACAGGTTAAAAAAGGATTGTGAGCTGAATGGCTGTATGATATGAAATTAAAATGTTTCACATTGAACAATCCAAAATGAATTGGGAAAGGTTAGAGCAGAGGAGAGAGAAATCAATTCTCCAATGGCAATGGTGAATGGAAGTGAAGTCTGAATAGGATTTGCCAGTGGGGTGCAACAGCTGCCAAATATCCTGCAGCCAAAGAATTACAATAATACTGATGAAGTGTGCAAGAGCTTTTGGAATCATTGCAGGGAACAGAGAAATACTCCTACAATAATGAGGCCATTCTGTGTCCCATCCCACTTTTGCAGTTAAATCAAAGGAAAAAGAAATGGTTGAAAATTGTAATACTAAATAACAAAGGTATAAATGAATTATCTATCCCTTCAATCAATATCTCATATTTAACTACAGCCTTTGTGAATCATGAATGAAGCAAGCATGCTAAAGAATGGACAAATCAAGACACATACATGTAAAAGTATGCAGACAATATTCAATGAGAGAGACTATTTCTTCCCATATTATTTTCTTGATAAAATTTCTACTGCAACAGCATCCAGAATATGCTATACACTACACAAACAAACAGCAGGACACAGCCAATGCTCCAAGAAACTTAACAAGGTATGGTCCTGATGTTTGTGCTTATCTTTTTTAGGTTATTAATCCTATGAAAGAAACACGAATAGCACTTCTCATATGAAAACACAGTTACACATACATTTTTCACTGAGCTTAGAGTCCCCCAAAGTGAAGAAAACCTTTGCCCTTACATTAAAAAAAAAAAAAAAATCCAACACAATTTCATTTCTGCCCTTAGAAACTCCAAATAAAATATACAGATGGAGAGAAAAAAACTATGCTCAAAATAGCTGTAAAATGACTGGGGAGCATGTGGTGATTAGCAGGCAACTTGTTAGTTCTACAGCTTCGTGTTTACACTTCTTACACAAATACTAAGGAATGAGTTTAGGAGGTGTAAGCCTTCATGAAAGGAAAGAATTGTTAGGCTTAAAAAAGGGGATCAGAGTAAAGACCAAGAGATCTTGTGGTAAAGTGAGGATCTTGGAAAGAAGTCATAAGCAAACCATGGATGAGGAAAGGGCCATGTCACGTACATTCAAGTTTCAACATTAACTGAGTGGTAGCCACAGAAGCTATGGCACTCCTGTATTAGCTGCTGTTTTCCCTACAGATAGGGTAAAAATAAATCACAATAAACACGGGGATTTAGCCAGGTCCATTTACTTCAGTGACTGACCTACCCACCAGGAATCACCTAAGCAAGACGTGTGCTGCCTGCTGCCTGAATATCTTCCCAGAAGATGTTCAGTGAGGTCCAAACTTCATAATGATTATCTTCATAATTATTTCATAATGATTATCAACTCTAAAGATTGAGCAAGCACGAATTGCTGAGTGCCCAGAACACCTTTTTTTCCCCATAAATGAAATACGGA
The DNA here is from genome assembly GCA_011075105.1 of Heteronetta atricapilla. Lineage (NCBI taxonomy): Eukaryota > Metazoa > Chordata > Aves > Anseriformes > Anatidae > Heteronetta > Heteronetta atricapilla. Next base: position 150,908,203 of record CM021731.1, read on the forward strand.
TAATAAGCTATGAAAAGCTCCCAAAACAAACCATTCTGTTTCTGGAATATATGTTCACACAGAGCAATAGCTCTGCTTTCAAACTACTGTATAAATACCTGATATTACTTACGCTATCAATTCTGATGTCATTAATTTAATCTAAAGAAAGAAAAAAAAAAGATACATACCTTCTGTAGTGGTCATAAATGCTCCATTTATGCTGAAGTTCACTCTATTCCAACTTTTACATTTTACATAAAAGTTCATTTCCACTGGCCAAAAACACCTGCTTCATACATTTGCATCTAATTGTTTGTCTCTAACACATGTAATCCTCTTTCTGTAATATGCAAATGAACAGCATAGAAGGGTAAATAATACCAGATTTTAAAGACAGACAGAATACTATATAGGGCAGTGGGTTTAGCAGTGATTAAGCAAGATTACAAAGACAAAAAAAATACTATATTATTACTGAGAGGCCAAAAGAATAACATTAAGTAACACCTGAAGGGAAAAGGTAGGGGGTGTGACAACCTGAAGACCCCATTACAAACAAGCATTTCTCACACACAGAGAACAGTTTCTTGGTACCTTGCTAGTATACAGGGAACAAAAAAATACACAGTGGAATTATGGTCTGAAGCTGTAGTAGTTACATAAGTATATTGAGGGTTTTCAAAGGCATAGCAGTCAATCATGAAAAGAATGCCTGACTTCTTAACCAGGGGACCAGAAGAGTAAGCATAAGACAGTGTTATTTTCATGAGCTAAGGATGACTGCATAACTCCAAAGTAAGGGAATGAAAGAAAGCCACAATTGGGTTGGACTTAGTCATCCTTACCAAATGAAAACAAAGCATTTTAGCTTTATATCACACAAGAGGGTATTTGTAGGGTAACGCAAAGTATAAATATTTAGCTGTACTTGCAATAACTGTTCATGTTATTACTGTGGTTTGGGGGGGGATCACGTAGTGTAACTGATACAATTCAGTGGTGCAGCCTGTGCTGCAGCTCACTCTCCTTCCAAGTGGCCGGTTTGGATGACACTAGTAAATTTTCCTGACATCATCAATGTAACATAACCTTATTTTGTGCTGCTCCAGCAGTGCCGGAGAGCCAGAAAGCTCTCCTGTCGAGCAGCTGACCATTCCTCCATATGGGGAAACCCTAGGCTGGCAAAGAGCTGGCTGCGTCCCAGGCTCCAGCAGCGTAATAGGTGTAGTCTATGTGAAAGCAAGCATGAGAGGGGTCCTGGGCTCCATTGCTCTCCAAACAGCTCACTAGCTGCCATAAACCACAAAATGGCAAGGCAAAGCAGGTATCTGAACCATTGTTACTATGCACAGATGAGGATTTACATCAATATATATGTTTCAAATCAACCTAGACACAAACCTACAAAAGCTCATGAAATAAAACGCTAAACGTAACTGTTTCTGTTCTTGCTCTTCACCAATCAGAACTGGTGAACAACCAATGAAAAGACAAACCAGCATTTTTGGATGAAAACAAAATTTTACTTGTATCTTAACTACAGTTTCTCACTATACAAATATACCTACCATTCCTGTGAGAGTATTCTTTTATGCTTGGAAAATATCATCCATTTTAGGTCTCAACATACTTTATAAAACCTGATAAATAAATATTTACAAGACCCTAATAATACAGCAAGGCATTAAGGCCATTTTGTCTTTTGGTAAACTGAGGCCCAGCCCAACTGACTTCTCTAAGGCCCCACAAGAACAGTTAGGAGTTTAACTCAAGGCTCCCCAGTCCCAGTCTTCTGTGCTAAACAGGCGAGCAAGAAAAACCTTTAGTTATTTGCTAGCAATGTAAAACATTTCCCAGTGTGTTACCGTCTTTTTGCATGTAGTATCAGGTAATGTGGGCATGCAGCCTCACTGTTTTTTTCCAAGTCGTAAATGATGAAAGGGTAAAACCCATAGAAAAATTAGGAAAATACACTTAGCTGCCAACACAAGCAACACATAGGAAGTGCTGCAGGCAATTGGGTTTAGAAGTATAAACATCACATTAGTAGACCCATGAGATAGCATGATGTAGCCACACCTGGAGAGTCACTCTCCTAGTCCCCTCCCAACCCACTAATGAAAACAAGTCTGAAGCCAAAATGTGAAGATTCAACTGTACAACATCATTTTTGGTCTCAAAGGCTAACTACATCAAACAGACACAAAATAAGCTGGATCCACTTCAGCCAAAATATGTTTCCACTTGAAACAAGATCAAGTTCTGTCTAGAAGACCTTGGGATTTTACTAGATGCTGTAAATCTGTTCAGCAGCTGTGGGTGGCACCAGCTTCACAATAAACTGGACTGTGGAACAAGTAGGAAAAGTCCTCGGTAAAGTAACTGAAAGCTGAACAATGAAATAATCATCTATCATTCATAGCTGTTTCCTGGAGGAAACATGTGCCTCTATTATCTGGATACCACAGTGAAATATTCACATTAGTAGTATCTGGCTCACAAAATACCAAGCATTTTCATTAGCTAATTATCTTCCAAATACAAAACAAAACCAAATGCTCAACAACCCATTCCCCAGGAAAAATGGTTAAATAACAAGCAGTTAATTTAAAAAAAAAAAAAAGTTCTAAATATCATATTGCATAACAAAAGTAAATGTCTGAATTTCTTTAGCTATGAGCACGCACAGGTCCCCAGCAGCTGTTCTAGCTAAGGGTTGGCAAATTAATCCTACAAGACCATTGAGGGCAGGGGCACACAGGAATGCAGACAGTGGAAATTCACCTGTGGGTGCTCCACCCAAATTATAATGCCATTCACTCTGACACAGGAAAGGCTAACCGGTGCTCAGCTCAAGGCCTGCATTAACCTCGATGCCACACAAACTGCTCCAACAAAGAATCCCATTACAGAGGTCACACCTAATTGAAACCAGTGGAACAAAGTTGGGTGTTTGATCTTAATGAGGCAAAAAATCACCAATCCGAGTGCACTCTAGTAAGAACCTTACACTTGATGATTCAAGGCACCCAAGGAATTGTCCAATTCCTTGCCAAGCAGAGGAGCAGGCTGGGACAGTGAATCCGTAATCTGGCTCAGCTCCATTTCATATGAGTACAGTCTCAGTAGCCCCGCTAGCGAAAGGTGGAGTTTCTGTGAAGACTGCCAAGCGTGGTTCTGTCTATCCATCTGACTAGAATAACAATCCTGAGCTTGGGCTGAATAAATCATGGGGAAAAAAGGGAACTCTAAATACCCCTGCAGTTGTAAAAGAATGCATGCTACACATATGGCTCCCAAAAGGGGAAAAAAAGGCCACAAATGAAAACCAAAAGATAATCATATAACTCAAATTCAGCAGAAAACTGTCTATCCGGTAGCTGTGCCAAGTTCAGAAGAAATAATGCATGATTTCAAAATACTAATGTTCAGTGTAATTCCTAGCACAAAAATTCCTCATGATTGCTTTCAGTGTATGCAAAAAAAAAAAAAAAAAAAAAAAAAAAATGCCAGGGCACTGAAACTTTGAAGATGATCATCAAAATATTTGTGTAGTTTCCCAAACTGTCAGGAGAATGTTATGGATCAAATTTGGAATACGTAGTCTAAATTCACTTCCATTCTCCAACATGGATTTAAAATTCACACAGACTCCAAACATCCAATTCTCCCGCAGTGAACTGCATCCAAGATTACAACTGGCTTTTTTGATTTGTTGCCAGTAGGACAGGTTCCTACTATATACTTTTTATTTATTAAAATTTTTCAAACAGATTGCAGGCACACCAATAAAGATGTGCTTTTTATGGCCACAAACCTGTTCCGAAAAAGTGCCCATGACATGGAACACCTTCAAAAACAAGTCAGACGCAGCTTGGCCACATTAAGGACATGCCATGAGGGACCCTTGATGGGGCTGCAGTAACTTCTATGCTCCACAGTATTCAGTCCCCTCTAGAGGGAGTCCACTAGCTGCTCTAACGAGTGGAGAGTACTGTCCAGGAAACTGCACAACCCTCTGACCTCGTTCTGCTTTTGTTTCTTTGACTTGTCTCTGAAGGAGTTACATGATTTGAAGGAAAGGGGATCGTTACCAGTTTTGATTTTCTTCAGGTGTTACTTACCAGTAAGCTTTTTCATGTTACCTTGTCCTTATTTGGCCTCAGACAGGCAGCTTTACTGTCATTAGAACAAGTAGACCTAACAATGTATGTGGATTGAAACAATGACCTATCCACTAAGAACCACACTCAGCTCCCACCTTGAGAAAATTCTAAGGCTCAGCCTCTTAAGGATTCCTTCCAGATCTGTATATACTACAACAGACAGAAAAGACCGTCCTGAGGAAACTGAGCTGAACATAGGTACCTATCACGGCAAGAGAAAGTGATATCCCCTGTACTAAAAAGATTTGTTAGCTCCACCATTTGAAACCTGAAAGAGCAGATCTTAATCTAGTGTTATCATGGAAAAACTTCACGTAGTCAGACTCGACTGCCTTCTCTTTTCATGCTAGAGGAATACATATGAGGGAGTTAGGTTACAAGAACTTCAATAGGAAGCTACTTTGTCTTCAAAGCAGGAGAGTATTTGTTTCCCTGATATGTCATAAAATGAGAAGAACGGCTGTGCCTGATTACTCAATGAAGTATTTTGTTTACATATTTGACAGTACGGTTTAAGTAGTTGAGTATGTCTTTTCTATTAAGATACATAGACACCTAGTAATAAAAGAAAAATTTTGCATTAGAAATAAAACATTAAAAGATTCTTGAAAAATTGGACTCCTTTTCTCATTGTCAAGTAAGAAGATGTTACCAGAAAAAAAAAAAAAAAATCCCAAATCAGAGCAAGGAATACAACAGCAGGTTGAGAATCACTAAGTCAACAATTCCTTTACTAAAAATTAAATAGTAATGAATCCTTTACTCCTCTATAGCACTAATAACAGACTACTTAACTTCCTCTGCTGACCAGTAAAAACTACAGTCAAAGCTCCTCTTCATTTTTCCTCATTCACTTTTTAGCTGAGGAACAGTGGCCTTAGCGTATCTGTTGTTCTCCTTTTGCCATTTGCTATGGAGGATACAACTTGTGGAATGAAGTAAGAAGGTGCTTAACTTTCCCCTATAGGTGCATAAGGCAAGCAATGACCTAGCCCTACATATGCTATGTATTACAAAGCTGTTATGCTTGCTCTAAGTGTCTTTTCTTTTTTTTTTAACACCATATGGTACTATTTATCTTTGTGGGTACAAATAAAAATAAAGACTTCTTGAAACCACATTTCATTTATTCCTGACCACTGTAAAATCAGTAATAGAATACACTGTCAAACCACTGGCATGGAATGTGAATAATGTCTGTCCTGCATTCTGACTCTGTCTGTCTGCATCTCTCACAGACATACACATGCAACTACGTTAAAGAATTTAACTTAAGAAACAAAGAGGCATTTTGAAGTTCACATTTGCTATAGGCAATTGTTGGAAACACCAGCTACACAAATGAGATTAATAAATTACGTTGTTTTAATAGAAGGTCTCAAGGCATTGACAAAGGCTTCAGCTTACAATGATAGGCAAGAGGAGACGATGAAAGCTAGAAGCATCCTAGAAGAAAAGCATACTGTTTCAAAAAGCCAAAGAACTGAATTACTATTTTGACAGATACTACTGCACTGGCTTGCCAAATAACAGTACTATACAGGTTAGTAACTGCTGCTATCCAAATGAATGAAAAAACAAAAGAATGAAGAAGCAGGGGAACAACAGCAAGGTGCTGACTACTCCAGCATTTACAAGTCAGAAAGTGTTTTCAGAATCAGACCCTAAACTATTAAGCTTCTTCATCAAGGTAGCAAATTACTCATGAATCCACAATATTTTAAAGCTCTGTAGCTGAATATTCATATTATCCCAAAGTGCTTAGATCGCTTCAAATGGACACATGGGAAATTTGTGATGCTCAATTTGTGGTTAGTTACTAATGTAGCAACATTTTGCATTAATGAAACTCCTGATGTGCATTAATTACTGTACTGGCTTGTAACACATTTTTGTGCCTATTAGCTTGCTAATATGTAGAATAAAAATAATTGTGTGTGACTTCTACGAGTAGGGAAATGTAAGCACCAGCTCATTTGAATTTAGAGAAAACAGACTATATTAAGAAACCATGCAGTTTCTCACCAGTGTCTCTCTCATGCATAAGAAGATGCCATTAACAAAATGCATCAGCACATCTGAGTTCCTAGAAACAAACTTACCTTGGAGTCCCTAGAAATCGCTGTGATCTCAGTTGTTCAGCCACATATAAAGAAGCTGCTGTTGCCAGAAGTTCCCTTCTTTCAAGATCTGTCAACTTGTGCCCTAGTTTTCAAAAATCAGTTAAAAAACAATTAGATACTACAGACCAGCATAGACACAGACACAAAAAGTAACAACTACCAGAGAAGACACTACTCAATCCTAACAGATTAAACCTACATTTTTCCCCTAAATTAAGATGAGGCTCAGCATAGCAGACGCTCTGAGTTTCAAAGTTGAAATTGCATGTTTTCATACAGATCAGCCCTACTGCTAACACGGGTATCTCTGTTGAAAACAATTTGACAACTGAAAGAAAAAAAATTGAACGACGCTGCAGCATCTTGTTTTCGTTACTGAAATGTCACTGGTTGACATATTGTGCCTCATGCTGGTAAGGAATCCATCTGTACATTAGAACTTATTCAAAATATACAGCATTCTTTCTCAGTACCTTATCTTACCAAGGCTACAGATTTTCTGAGCAAAAGGGATAAGGACAACTCCAGAAATAAATGAGGATGAAACTAATTGTCCTTTAGTGTCATTTGTGACATCATTATTTTGTGACTAATGGCATACTTGGCACTTCATAAGCAGAAAACAGCTCAAAGTAGCCTGCAACTTAAAGGCAGGCAAGTGAATAAAGGTTTGGACAAAAAGGTATGAACCAAAGTGACTGGAAGGTTGTGTGTTTTGTTTTGTTTTGTTTTTCCTACCCTGGTCAGTGAAAGTCAATTCAAAACTTGGTCATCCTGATAAAAAGAGAGACCATAGTGCCAGAACTTTGTCCTTCCCGTATTTAGGTCAGAGACTGTGCAATACAGATTTGGTATGAGAAGCTGGCAAATAGGTGGACAAGACTGGTGTCACCAGAGAGGAAAGGCAGTCAGAACTGATGTGAGAGGAAGTCAAAGGGCAAGTAAAGTAACCAGCCCATACGGGGGTGACAGGAAGTTAAAGTTGGCACAGAAGAGGACAAGAAGTGCAGAGATGAATTGTCATGGAGAAAAAGCAGCAAACTATTCTCAGGGGAGAAATTTTGCACAGATGAAAGCCACGGGTGTTTCAAAAGCCAGAGAGGAGGATAATGCAATAATTCAAGATAAAAAAAAAAAAAAAAAAAAAAAAAAAGATGACGGCAAGACTGAAAGATGTAGCTGAACTCAGTTACAACAGAGCTCTCAAAGTGCTTCATGCAGCTGCTGTCTGCCTCAGTAGACCTTCATGTATAGATATCACAGCAAATGCCACCATCTATGTCAAGCACAGACTTCACATTAAAGGCTGGGGAAGGAGGTGGGGACGGGGTTCAGAAGGCTCTACCTGCCTAGGCAGCTCTGCCCAGTGAAGCATATTTGCTTCCAGTCATGCCGCAGAGACAATTCCCCTCTTCATCCCTACACTCCCATCACTTCAGCTCTGCTGCAGGTAACATTAACTCACATTCCCTGGTGCTGGTTATTAGGGAGTGACAATATCTATCAGCAGCATAAGGCTAGCACAATCTTCAATAAAATACAGAATGGAGACCTCTGAAAACGATGAGAACAGACTTTACAGCAACAAGTGCAAGAGCAGTTTCAAAACAGGATGTTTTCTGCACAGGACTCATCATTATTTGACTTGTCACATTAATTATGGATAGGTAAAGATGCTGCTTAGAGTTCACCTCGGCAACGCAATCAAGCTAAGATGATGGAAACACCCTCATTTCAGTTCCAGTTAGCAGTACAAAGGAGCTGTCACAGGCAAAAAAAAAATATGTATATTTAGAAATAATAAGAGTCAGCATATCTGCATCTATTTATTTTTAATTTAGCCCATATTAACATATTTTGGCTAAAGATTAATGCAACTCCCTTTGCTCAATGTTTATTATTTTCTATCTGCCTTGAAATGGAAACTGTCTTCACTAACACACACATGCAGAAAGAAAAATCCTGAAAGGTTGAGGAACTGGCTTGAGAAACAAACTTGATCTTTCTTTTGCCGGTTACTAGAAAAATTAATTGTAGAGTGAAAAAGTCAAAAAACACTAAACTTCTGTACCATTTAGATGTATTTATGTGTATATATATATATATATATATATATATACATATACACACACATAAACCCTATACAATGCAATAAGCATCCACTATCTGGCTCTGAGGTGTGCCAGTTTTCCAACTTTCCCAGTAGTTTGCACACAGAAAAGAAGCTCAGATTTTTTACCAGAAGATTATCTCTAAAATTAGTATTTATATTTTATAGATAGATAGATAGATATAGATATAGATATAGATATATATATCAGCCCAACAAGAGTTCAGATACCTCAGGTAAAGATATATCAGGAAATCTCTCCTAAAACCTTTGCTTTTCAATCATCATGCCTAACACCCCTGAAAAGTCTGTGTGACCAAAACTGTATGTTCTCATCTGCTCCAACAAACACTGGTAGCATCAACTCAGACACGAGAACAAGGTAAAATTAGAGAAATCCCAATGTGAGGGTTTCATTGCATGACTTCATCTTGGATGAAATCAATAACTGCTTTTGCACTTGTTGTGCTGCAAAAACTGTGTTCTCCTTGTATCTTCAATAAAGATCAAACTCCAAACAGCAAACAAATGTCAATTCTTTGAAACATGTTAACAACCGATCAAGAACTACATTCACCTCTTCATTATCACTGATGTGAAAAAAATGTTTATCCACTTTCTGTATTTGTCACAATCTGCATTAGTTGAGGCACATACTTGGCAAGCGGAAAGCCAGTCATCACTGTGGTGTCCGACGTGGGCAAGCTGTATTGATTTTCCCAAGTCTCGGAGATAACTCAGACTGTTAACAAAATTCAGTTTTGGTCTTCGGCTCTTTGATAGTGAAGATACAATCGTACCACAGAATGTCCTTAGCATAACTTTGGAAACATACCTCAGAAGTTTGCCTGAAGGTTGCTTCCTACAGATGGCAATTTACCATTATTACACAAGAAATTCTGGTGTCAGTACTACCTTAGTTTTCTGAACACCGGCCCCATTCCCCTTGCCTTTTGCTCTTGCTATGCTTAGCAGGATTTTAAATGGTTTTGAAGTTAAATTATTTATTACATTACTATATCTGGAAATAAATCAATGTTCCAGATCGTGATACCTTTGTTTCACCTCAGGTATTATTTTAGCTTACAAGCTAGCCCTCAGGACTTCAACTGGATGTCTTGAAGCATAAGTTAATATTCACCATCAATAAAGACATAATAACACAGCCTTTCGTGTTCACTATGCAGAAGATCAATCTGAAAAGTTACAAAGGTACTTCTGAGTCATTTTTCCAAGAGCTATCTTGACTGGAAGCAAAATGAGTATGGAGCAAAGGCTCCCCAACTTCCAATATGGGACGTTGTATCACTGCCCTTTCCAACCCTTCTTACTGCATACGGGACTCCTGGCCCGTACTGAGATTTCATCCCCACCATAAGATGTAATTCAGCTCCCAGATCTCTCTCCACCACCTGGGATATGCTTCTGCACTCTCGGTATCACTGAGCTGAATTATATAATAAAATACAATTAATGGCTATAAAACTAAGCCACACTTAAAGGAATGGAAGCACTGTTGTTCCTATTACTGAAAACTAGATCATATGCATCTATTACTACTAAACAGCAGAACCCTGATAGGAAAGAAGACAGGGAAAAAGTATTTCTCTCTCATTTCCCTGATGTTATGATTGCTTAAATCAATATTATCACAGTATCCCCCAAGCTGAGTCAAAAAGGTTCATGCAATTACTTTACATAACCAACTTCAAATTAAATTACATAAAAGGTCATTTTTCCTATAACAGTCTCATTTGCATTTTGTCCTAGAAATGTGTTTCCTCCTATCAATTACAGAAAAAAAAAAAAAAAGGAAAAAAAAAGCCACCAAGCCCTGGTTATGTACCCAGGCCTGTTACTTAATAGTTGAAAAGTGACTTTTCTGATAGAGAAGAATAAAAATTAAAAGCAAAATGGCTAAGATAGTAAGTACAACGCATAATTCAGATCCACACCAATGATGTAGACAGTGCTGTTATCATATTTAGGATGTTTTTGCTTCAGTTTTCCCCCAGTGGATTTTGAAGTTGGCATCAGATATTTAAATTACAAATAACATGTATACTGAGTAGGCTGAGGCAGAAAACAAAAGCTGGATGTTACTAGAGGTTTTGATTTCTTCAGAAATCGAGATGAGCTTTGTTCCACCCAAAAGTGGTCGTGGAAAAATACAGACAACATTGTCAGCATATGCAATCCCAAAACATTCAGAATAGAGAAGTATGTCTCTTACAGAGCTGGTCGCGACCATTTGTAGGACTGACTGCTAGAGCATATAGAAAGGAAACCTCTACTATTTTGAAGTACAAAGTTATTACTGACAAACCAATGAAAGTTCATGACTTCACCTGGCATAGAGAAGTCAACTATGCTATCTGTCAACACAATTTTTATAATCCAGTAGCTTCGTAAAATGGAGACAAATATTCAGTTCTAGTGTGGAGAGCATACATAGAAGTAACAGCAACCATCCTCTCTCTTTTAATAGTAACACAGCCAGAGAAGCGGCATTCCCCCATCCAACTAATAACAATTTAAATGATATCTGAAGTCCCAATTCACGTAAAAGTGCTTTTATGGAATCACTGAGGCTGAAAGGGATCTTGGGGGGTCTCAAGTCCAAGCAGTGTCCATCTGTCTCCTGACTGTGCACTCTCAACATCAGATTCAGAGCAGGTTGCTCAGAGGTTTGTGCAATCAAGTCTTGAAAATCTCGAAGGATGGAGATTCCATAACCGCTCTAGGCAAGTCATCCCAATGCTTAATTATCCTTAGAATGAATTTTTGTTTCTTTATATCCAGGTGGAACCTCCCACGCTTCAATTTATTACCACTGACTCTCACTCTACTGCTGTGCACCTCACTGAAGAGTCCAGTTCCACCATCTCAGGAAGCCCCTCAGACATACTGGAAGGCCGCCATTAGGTTCACCCTAAGCTTTCTTGTTTCTAGTCTAAATAAACCTGATTCTGCCAACCTCTCCTCATCAGTCTCCTCATGGCTTTCCACTAAACTCAGGTTTATTGACATTTTTTGTATACATGTGAGAGGGGTAAAACTGTACAAAATATTCTAGAGGTGGTTTAATGAGTGCTGAGTGAAGTGGAATAAACGTTTCCTCCAATCCAATTATGACAAACACCACATATCTAAAAGCCTTCACCTCATACACACTCTAGAGCCAACACACCCTTACAGGAGAGAGAAAGAACCTTCCTTTTTTTTTTCCCCCTTCTGTCCTAGAATCAGGTAACAAAGGAATGTCCATCAAAAATGCTGCTCTTCCTCTCCACCAAATGAAATAAACATGCGACAAGATGGGAAGATAAAGGGCTCTTCCTTTTGTTCCCTGTGTTCTGGTATGGGTTTTATAATAATCTCTTGGAAAATTCCCCCATTTCCCATTTGCACCAGGTGTCTTTCCCAAAGGGATTGGCAAAGTATTTGAGATATCATTCAATAACCAGGAGGAGTTGAGCATTAAAAAAAAAAATAATCATCAAAATTATCCAGGAAAAGAGAGATTTTAACCGTGAAACAGAGTGAACCACAATGAATGATCCCATGCATAGGGAATAAGGTAAGGATCCATTGGTTTAATTTAATCTTTATCAAAGACTCCTCTCTCATCTCTGAATATAGAAGCACTCTCTGCATCTATAAAATAGGGATACTAGACTGTACATTCCTTTTCCACCAGAAAGATTAGGAAGTATAGATGCATTCCTAGTTGCTTGGAAGCTGTAAGAGGGCAGCTCATCTGACATGCTTGGCAAACATTTTCATTTCAAAGCGCTTGGAGGCCACACTAAGACAGGCATATTTGTGTCACACCTAACCCAATCAATGTTGCTCTACCCACAGTCAGATCTGCGACTACTCCCAGAACATACATGTGTGCACAGTGTGCATAACCCACGCCAGCTGACCTACCAGCCACCCAGTATTCTGGACAGCAGCTGTCTTCCCACACTAATCATACCCTGAGCAAGGCTAGTTTCAGCACAGCAACATTTTTAAATTACTTGAAATAATAATAAAAAAAAGTTTTTGTTAATGAGTGATAATTTACAGAATTTAAAAAAAAAAACAGTTAAATCCTAACATGAAAATAACTAAGTGTTCCAGTTCTGGACGTAATTTGAAGTGGACATCACAAAAGTTAATTTTTAGAGTTGAGGAAAAATGCACTTAAGGGAATGGCCCAGTCCTGATGCAGTCAAGAGAAAGAAAACAACTAACATTCATTAATTAACATCACCATAGACCTACAATGGCAACAGTGTAGTTTAGAAATTAAACCCACTGGATTGCGCTCAAACATTAATATAGTATGGGTCTTCACTGATTTATTTTTCTTAATTATTTTTTAAGTTTTCCAAATTTAAAACATTTCAGTTATGGATTTCTACTGTGATCAGCAACACAAACTTCTAGGTAATTCCAAATCCACTTTGGTTACGCTTTGTTCTAATTTTTTTGATTATTCTGTATCTTTTTTTTTAAAGCTATGGGTTTTTTTGCCTCCTTTTTTTTTAAAAAAAAAAAAAAAAAAAAAAAAACAGTATTATGATATATGAAGCTACTTAATTTTCAAATTTTTGTAGCAAAGTTTACCCTGGGTATTTATATAAAAAGGTTGGTGAAGTGAATATAGGACTTGCATTGTATAAGCTAATTCTCCTTTGTTTCTCCTGCTGAGCTTCTACACATCATCTTCCCACCACTCTAGTTTGCCTTCAACAATTTCCATTAGAGTCTCTACATCTGCAGAAATATTTTTCAATAGGTACTTAAGAAACTCTCCTCTAATTCAAATGACTGATAATTTTTCAAGCCAGAGGGGTCTGATCCAGTGTGAACTACATCATTAAAAGGGCTCTCAATTACTTCAGTGAGGTTTGAATCGGTATTCTTGATTTGAAATAGAAATGCTTTGTAAATAAAATGCAGAAATCAATATTATCATTAAGAATGCTAATGTATGCCTGTATTTGATGCACAGAAGGAGAGGAGTGAGGCTTTTTATTCTGCATGAACAAAGTCTAATCATTTTACAACATTCATTAGTTCCTATTGGGAACTGTCATAGTATCTCTTCTCATGTTTTCCAGTGTCTCCAGCAAAAGCTTATCTTTAAGAATCTGTTAATATAGTATTACTTTTTAATTCAAGACTGCAACATTAATCAGTCATTTGCATGAGTATGTGCACACAAATATACGCATTTACAGTTCAAGTCATATGAACCCAAATTTGTCATCCTCCAACTTGTGGACTAACAAGTAATTAACTTGCAATATAAAATATTTTTTAAAAAGAATAAAAACCAAGACATAACTGTTCATTTCCAGAGTCAAAAATATAGAGCAAGACCAACTGCATCAGCAAAACGTGTCCCATCTTCTAAGTGACCAAGGGCCCCAGATGCATTAGCACAAGTAAGGGCAGAATGGTTTCTGTTTTCATCATTCCTAGTTGCATGTCAGGTCACTCTGCCTTTTCACAACATAGTATAAACCTATCTAATAGTTTACAACTTTTCCTTTCTCCTCCATTCCCTTCTCCCCATTCTAGCCTGTCACTCACTCTGTACATCTGCCTAAGTACACCAGACCCCTCCATGAGCTAAGTCAACCCAATAACTCTCAAAAAACTACAGCAACAAAGGCAGCAACAATAAAAATGCAGTGTTCTGGTGGTTTAGGGAACTGAATCCACTCAGGAAAAGGACTGAAAAGTCCCAGAACCATCAAAGAGATGGGACATGGGATTCCATATTAAAGTGTAAGGGAAGGGAAGGGAGACAGACCTGCTAATCAGCAGCAGTGAGCCTTCATAGCAGATCAGAGTACCCTCAAGTCTATGATGGATGAAAGCCAGCTCAGTTACCTGAAGATTAAGTACCTTAGCAAAGAAGACAAAGAACATTTGAGCTTCAACCATCCCAAGCTTACTGCCACCCAAGGTGACTAACTCCTGATCCTTTGCCTCAGTCAGGAGCCAAGAACAAGCTGGATGCATTAATCCCACTTGTAGGACTGTATCAAATAAAGCTTCCAACTACACAGTGATATAAAGTACTTCTGTGGGTGAACACTCTTTGCACCAAACTCACACACTGAGTTCTGGGGTAAGAAAAATCTGTTCTGCTCTTAATGAGATTACAATTTCGCGAAGCTCCAGTCATTTCTGGTGACTGCCAAGTGGCAGTGTTGTCTCCAAAGTGGGACAAGGATTTTGCCACATTGGGTTAATAATGAATGGGGGATGAAGCAATCTCCACAGAATTCATAGAAGACCCACAAAAGATGAGCTATAAACGCTGGAACTTTTATATGTATTTTTTGTTATTATTATTATTTAGTTTTTTTAAATAAGGAAGAGCTTCTGCCTCGTGAATGTCAGCTAAGGTATAAGGCCCGTAGAAAAACTGAGTCTCTGGCCAAACACATCAAGAAAGCATCTACAGCAGATTGGCTGAGAGAGAAGACAGCCTTTAAAATGTTGATCCTTGTGAAAGGAAACCAATCTGCTCATTTACTTACATTCTCTACTGTTATACACGTCTGCAACTTTCATTTGGGTTGTTGTAAAGAAATGTTTGCATTTGTATTTATGCTCACCTAGCTTGTAAGTGACAATAATCTCAGGTAATGCCCATTACTGTGCATAATGAGTATTAAGACCAGCTTACTGGAATACTTTAGCAAAATGCCTACATCCTCCACAGAATGCTGCAGTGAACACTAAAGGGTGCCAAAAGGTGTTTCTGAAGATGCTGCATAGACCAACTGGAGAAGCAATAGTGGTGGGTAAAGAGAAATATAATCTCCAGTTAACAGTAGGAGCACTGCCTGCAATGAAGCACAACAGCATGGTAGAGTTGAACTGATGTTTATTTTACATATTTCATATCACCTACAAATTGTTTTGCTTGACTTTGGTTGTGTTTCATTTACTATTTTGTTCACAGAAATATATATTTTGTCTTGTTGAAAGTGAAGAAAGTAACTGTTTCAATCATGTGCTATTAAAAAACTGTGTGTATGCACAGATACATACAAAAAATGTGAAGACTGATTAGAGAACATGACAGTCTATAAATATAAAAAGAATAATAACCAGTAACAACACCTCTCAAGAAAAAAAAAAAAAAAAAAACATTAGAAGCATTCCAAAGAGGAACAAAGAGGAACAAACCTTTAAATCCATCAGGATAGACTTCAGGAAGAAATTTAGTGCTGATGTCTCCTCGAACAAAGCGTGGATGGATGATCACTTCTCGTAGTAAAGAGATATTGTGAGTCACACCTGAAAAGAAAACACCAATACAAAAATCAGGTGAAATTATTAATTGAATTACAGTAGGAAACAACTTCTAAACATACATGCTCTCAGTTACACAGAATATTTGTTTATAACTTAGAAACCATAGTACTGATGCAATCAAAGCAGATTTACCAGTTTTCTCCACTTCTGCTTCAAGATACCCTCCTTAAACACTCAGATTAATTACAAAGTAATTAAGAGGAAGAATTTTCACCTCACCAAGCCTGGTTCAAACACCTAGTTAAGTCAATGACAGTATGCACAACCAAGAGACTTTTGGTCATCTCACTGAAATGACAGATGTGTCATGACCATGCATATCAGCACAATTCCAACAAATCCCAGCCTATCTTGTAAACCTGCCACCTTACATACATGCACTGCTGTGGAAGATACATGTCACAGTAATTCCTCAGTCATGGTAATGAGAGATGGTAAGAAGTTTTATCACAAATATACATATATATACACACACGCAATTTTTATATATATACATACTATATTCAGTAGTAGTAAGTATGTGTGTGTACATATACTCTATATCACTATACAGATTTTGTAGAGTTTTCAAATTTCTCTGTCATAAAAGATTCCCGTGGAACAAATAAAACAAAGAAACCTATTGGTTACTCAACTGCAAGTTAAACTATTCGGATTTTTTTTCCCTATTGAAACAGATATCACTAACACAAAGACACTAGCAGTACAGTGACCGTGAATTGCTGGAGCAACAGAAGGAGATTCTTTTATGCTTCTACTTCTTTTCCCTTTGTGTTTTTCCAGTTTAGAAGTATGAATAACATTCTTGTTATTTTATGTGCAGATCAGTTCAAACTGTTTTAAAGCTTTTTCCCCCTACAGTCTGCTGCTGGTGTGAATTTTCAAGCTCTCTGTGTGGCCATTACTGAAACCACTTTCAACACATGGAATGAGACTCAGCCTCATTGAATCATGAAGTCATAGCTTTAAAGGCTAGTTCATGAGCCATTAAAGAAGCACATTACGCAACCAGTTCAACAATGACAAGATGAAAATTTGACCATTTGATTAAAAGAGCCTCCTTGCTGCTTTTGACCCAGACAGTCATTCATAGACCTTGATTTCATAAACACAGAATGAAACTCACTTTGTATGTCCACTAAAAAAAATATGTATTTATTTTTAAATGCCAAATGACTATAACTTGAAAAAAAAGTCCTTCTTTGGCTGCTACAAAACAGAACTAGTAATACATGAATGTATTGATCCCTCCCCACAATTTTTTCCATTTGCATGGAAATTATCAGAGATTTTCATCTATTAAGTACAGCTTTGGGACTATAACTAGAAGACAAAAGAGGGGCTCTTCCATGCTCCCTGACTTTGACTGAATGCAGGGTTTAAATGCATTACAATGTGTAACCAGATCATCTCATGTTTTTCTTTCCTAAACAGCTATAAGATCCCCGGTGAGATGACGGCTGATGACAGATGACAGAGAGCTTGGTGTCTCAACTGACTGTCCCAAAAGACCTGAAATCAAAAAAACACTGAGTATCTTAATTATTTTCAAATCATTTGCACCAGAAAAATCAGAAACTTCTGAAATGTTTTAAAACTCTAAAATTCCCTTATTGAGTTCAAAAGAGCAGGCAAGCATAGGTGTTTGGGAAGCAATCTAATGTGTTCTACACATGTAAATTACAATTACAATATGCAGTTTCCATATAAAGCATCATGAAAGGCTATCTTTATCGATCCCCGTGATCAGGATATGAATAATGACTGCATGGTTGATCTACTTCTCAAAACAGAGTTACTATCTTTAGTGGTGTTCCTGATCGTATGCTCAAAAAAAAATAATTAATAATAATAATAATGCACTAGTGTAATCCTTCAGAAGTCTAGAAGTTTTAGATTTACAATTTAGCATGACCTCTGTCAAAGTTCATAAGGTCTCCATCTGTGCACGAGTAACTGCTAGGCTACAGAAATATGGACCCCTACAGCAGCTCGCTCCTGACTACCTGCTGCTTCCAAAACACTGGCCAGACATTAGCCCCACACTCTCACAGGATCAAACGGAGGCTAACAGGCAGTGCTTATTTCATGCAAAGTTACACACTAAACTGAAGTATATTATATTTATGTTGCAGCGGTTTTCTGGGGATTTTTCTTTTTCTTGTCCGGGTCTGCAGTCTGCCAAGAACAAAATCACATTTGTTAACCTGACAAGCCATGACATTTCCAACAAACAAAATCCAAAACCATATCAATTTATTTCCCCTCCAGAAAACAAAATTTCACTTCAGCATCTTTCTTTTACACTGTTAAGACTGATGCGGAACTGCAGCTGCAGTTATATTCTTCTTTTCTCTAAGTCAAAATATAATAAAAAATAATAATCAGTGTTCCTTGTGCCTCTTTTCTTTCACTCAGCTGTGTTCTTCATACTATATTACATCAGCTGAAGTTCAGTTTAGGATGTACTTCATGGATTTCAATTTTGACACACTATTTTCCAGAACACACTTGTAAAAGAGAGAAGACTAACACTTAACTTCTGGAGATCTAATGACATAAGAAATGTGTGTATTTTTAAATCTTATATATAAACATATATGTAATCCTGAGGTTCAATCAACTTTCTAGTTAAACTCTAGTTATTGCCTAATGAACACATGAACATATTAAATATTCACATCTTTCAACAGGGTTGATTAGTAAGCACTGTTTTGAAGAAGTCCTCATTAAAAAAATAAAATATTTGGAAGAAATTCCTTCACTTACTGCCTCTTATCTGGTACATTCTCTGGTCTATATCTACCTTTAAATCTTGGTACATTTACCTGATTTTTTATCAACTTACAAAATGCTGCCTATCCCCTATTCTGGTTTCCAAAAAAAAAAAAAAAAAAAAGAGAGAGAGAGAAATATGAAAAAGACAATAAAATTGGTTTTATAGAAAACACAAGTTTTATAGCAGGTTTATGAACAGACTATTATTTTTACTCACTAGAAGTCTGAACAAACCTGGAATGCTAAGGCACAAAACCACAAGCCATGTTTTCACTATAAATATTTACTGACACTAAACATATTCAGCGTTGATTAGCCTTTTTACAGCATTAAGCTTCTGTCATCTTGACATTTGCAAACACAAATCTGCATTTATCCATGTAAACTTAATTGGAGTCCTACATGCCTCTCTGTAGATAAGCAGTTGAACAGTTTTAACTTGCTGATGATTTCCAATTGTGCTGAGTGGAATACAAAGAACTGCATACTTTCTGATTGCAAAAACTATGCACAGAGGATTCTATGCACTGGAGGATTCTCTTTAAAGAAATAGCAAAGATAAATTATCACCAATCATTTTAAATGCTGAATAAGAATAAATGCTATCAAGTTTAGAGGCATCCCTATCTATTTCTTTAACCAAAAAAAAAAAATAGTATTAACCTGTGCTGTGTTTTGAAAAACTTATGCTTCTATTTAAAACAACGTTCAAATCTGCGGTAATGCTCAACTCTGAAAAAACACTTTCAACACAAACTTTTCAAAGTTCACAATTAGCATTCAGCTAGCCTCCATGTTTGCAGTTCCAGAAGTTGTCATAATATTCCCTAAATCCTTCAACATTCAACTGTTTAGTTGTCTTTCAAAGCCTGTTTTCTTTCACTTCAGAGAAGTCTATGTGCATACAAAGTCCAATCTCAAAAGCAAAAAAAAAAGAGAGGCTTTTCAGTTTTATTATTTTAATACACAAACATCCACATCAAATTCTCATACAGGATCAGTACACCACCAAGCACAACACTGACCACTGGAGTTGAACGTGTATTTCAAGTAAAATGGTAACTCGACCTGGTATTAAAGTCTTGAACTCACAAAACTCATAGACCAGAATAAAGAGGGAAAATAAGAAAAAAAAAAAAAAAAAAAAAAAAAAAAAAAAAAAGCAGATTATATATGGTAGCATCCTACTGAAAATTATTAGTTCAAACAAACTGAATTTTGTACTGCATGGACTTCTGAAAATCTTAAGAGGAAGAGGATGGCCATCCTGCCATCACCATCTCCCTGGCCAGCCTTTTAATCTAAAGAAGAGGAACGGACCTCCAGGACAACCCTTTATCTAAGGGGTTTAGCTAGAAGTAACAGTACTTTTCTTTCGATGTCTCAATGTGTCACACCGATTTTCTTGTAACTTTTCACTTCCACAGATTCTCTGACCCCCCAACATGCAAACTATTCTCTCTCTCTTCTCCTGCATCAATAACATCACATTTCCCCTTTCACCTGATCAGCCTTGTACATCGATTGTCCTTTCCTCTCCCTCCCATGTACAGCAGTAGACAATAAACACCCCTAAACCACATGCCATAACACTCCCTTGACACGCTGCCATTCCCACTGGCAACTGGCTTAAGAGAACAGGGGTGAGAGAAACAGAAGGAGAATCTTCCCTCATGCCAACATCTGTAATCTATGCTGACATTACCAAGCATTCTGCACTGGTCTCTTCTAGCACTTGGGAGCTGCTATCCATTAGTTGCCTTCCCTTCTCTGGTTTCAGTTTCCACAGTGAGCCGCCTGGGAGCCAGACGATCTCTGCCGCAAAGGGTCAGAGAACACACTGCATCTTGCGGAGCTCCCAAACCTCGCTGCCTCTGCTATGCAAAGGGGAAAATCTACAGGTCAGTCGTGGAATCTCTTGCAGCTCTTTTGTAAAGCACAAGCAGGAAAATGAGACCCATTCCTTCCCTTTTTTAAGAACAAACAGGCACTTTGCAGGAAAGCTGGTTGACGTATAAAAAATTTTCACGACACCAATGAGCTCACTAGCATACCAGCATGGGATTAGAATACAAAATAGTACACAATTTGCATCACTGCCATCAAGAAGTATCTTTTAAGAAATATATAAAATACCATCATTCAGTAGTTTACAATGAGCAGTTTTTGGGATTTCACTGATGTTTACTGTGAAAATCTCTGTACCTGACTTTTTTTTTCCCCAAAGTGAAGGGCTTCTCCAGAACACTAAGCACGGCATTCTTTTTTTCCTCCTAGTTAGTGTGTTTACAGCTGGAAAAAAACTCAGACAACAGTTTCTGCTGCACTGTTCTTTCAGGTCTCAGTTCACCTCACAGAGTTCACTTCTGTATTTCCATTCCCTTCAAAACATTCACCACGGTTATTTACCACTTTTCAGTTTTAGGTGCTTGCTCTCCTACTCCATGCTGGAAAAAGCCACAGTTGGTGACTCCCCTATTCCTACTGCTCCTTGTTTCATCTGCTTCTTACTCTTTCCTCAGGTGCTCTTTTTTCCCTCCCTCTTCTTTTTTCCAAGTAGTTCGCAACATTTCCTTCTCCGTGCAGCAAGCAGGATCTCAACAGGGAAAGGCTGACTATTCACAATGACTGTTAATTTCATGTTGCTGCTTTATGCTTGAATCAGCAGGGAAGACAAAAAGCAAAGAGAGGTCTAAGGAAAGATTACAGAAACCTTTGCATACAATGATACAAGCTGTCTGCCCAATCAAACCTCCACTGAGCTGATGTTCAGTTCTACCTGCTGCATAAATACGTTCATTTTGTTTATTTAAATAAAACACTTCTCATATGTAAACTTGCCAGAAATTCATCATGGGTTTTATAATCACCTTTAAATGAACAGATTATTAAGCATCATGAACAATCATATGACAAACATGCTAAAATGTTACAGAAATTGAGAAAAGGGAAAATCACATTATGTTCGTGCATAACACACACTAAGAGGTATTATTCTAATAACCTATCTCTATTGTCTGAATTAGAATGAAAAAAAAAACAAACCTTAAATTTCAGATGAAAAATGACATAAAACAGGAGAAAGATGAACTACTAATAATGATACAAACTCACAGGTGAATTATTCATGCCTCAGCCCAATGAGCAACACTATTTCTAAGCTTGACCAATGTCATTAACATTTCAGTATTTAGAAATTCTCCAGTAATCACTGCATAAAACTGAGAGATAAACATGGGTTAGACCTTGAACATTAAAATCACCCCTGAACCATACTGGAAGCCCCATGAATAGCAATGTTAATGATACCTTTCCTCTTTCAGAAATCTCAGCTGGGATTTTGAATTCAGATCAGTTCTCAATGGAAGAGCAGGTTCTGATCAGAATAATTTAGATGGTAAAGGACCTTGGGAAATCATTTAATCCAATCCACTCCTCAAGTGTTAGACTTTCATCTGGCCTATTACAATATAGACATTACAAAGGAAGTAGGATGCAGATTGCTTCCCTGTGACCACATTCAATGTATCCGGGGTTAGCCACATTGTTAGCATCTACTAATGAACAGATCTGTTCCCTGCAAGTGGGATGGAGTTAAAAGGCAATGAGATAATACTTGGATATCCTAAAGTCACAGCAGCAGAAATCAAATATGTACTCATACAGACAGTACACAAGGAGCAGCAGAGTAAGTCCTTGCACTTCACACTCAGCACGGCTCAACCCATCCTGGGATGAGACACCTCCAGGAGGGTCACTGTGTCGCCTCAGTCCCTGGGTTCTCTACTGGGATTGCCATGAATGACATTGTATGTTGGCGTTTGTTCCAAGAGGACATTTATCTTCTAGGAACTCAATAAAGACCACTGATTTCACACAGGTCAGCAAGCAACCATCAAAATATTAGTGACTAAAAGTCCTTACCAACTTTTGCCTGCTTTGAACTGGTGACACAGAAGTGATGGGAAAGACTCCATCTTCCATTAGCAGTCCCTAAGCTATCCATTAGATGGTCCTTGACCTGTTACCCAGTCACCCCATCCCATCCCCACCATAGGTGAGCAAGCAAGCATTTTTGTTTACAGAAATGTTGCAATTCTTGGAAATTTAAATCTAAATTCTCACAGTGTACGTTATCTGTGCAATTTGCACTGACTGTATCTGGTAACACTTAGCTAAAATGCTTTGAAACTCATAAAAGACTCGCTACTTAGAATGGAAAATAAACTCTTTCTAAAATACAAACCAAACAAGAGCTGATTCAAAAAAATGTGGTTTTTTTGTTTGTTTGTTTGTTTGTTTGTTTGTTTTTTAAGAATATGAATTATGAAGCACACTATTCAGGAAGACTATGTTGATCCTTAGTTATACATAGATGTTCACATAAGATCCATGTGGTTTAATACTGTTCTATATAACATTTTAAAGTAAAAACATACACAATTGCTTTATAAAGAATGCATGAAATTGCTATTACTTTCCTGATGTTTACTTTTGTCCATTTAAACAGAGTGTATTGTTTCTTCATCACTTGTTAAGCTTACTTGAACTTTAATTAGAGACAACTCCTCTGAACAACTACAGTTCTGTACTTGTCTGATCTGTCCTGTCTGTAAGGTTCTTAGCTGCACTGACAAGTACAAAAGCATTATTCACACTAGAAAAGAGATACCTTAATGCCCATGTACACTCCATTTTAAGTAAACCCCGAGAATAAATTATCTACTGAGTAAAACTACATGAAAAACCTGTTGGTTTTCAGATGGAAACCACTACTCATCACAACTGAAAACATGTCCTGAAAATTCATCTACTTTTGAAATCTATGATAAATTAATATTTGTCTTCTGCAATACATGAAAAGCACATTCACCTGTACTTAACTTATTACCTCTTTCAATGTTTTTAATAGATGAAGAGCTTTTTCAATGGTAGGAATGTTAGACAGAGACCAGGTATGGACATTTAAATGCATACATGCATATTAATAAAAATGTAAAATAAACCATGAATGTAAAATATTAGTTTTCAGATGCATGGTGTCATATCCTTTCTAGATATTTATATATTTTTTACAATTGTTCATAGGTCCCCATACATCTATATTTGGGGGTTAGAACTAGATGATCTTTAGGGTCCCTTCCAACGAGCCATTCTATGATTCTATGTAAAATACCTAAGAACAAACCATTAGGCAGTCCTGTGCACACCCAGACACTGGACGCAATGATCCTTGTGGGTCCCCTTCCACCTCAGGATATTCTGTGATTCTATGATTAAGTTCCATCCCACATTACAATGGGATATCGTATTTATTATTTATCCTAATCAAAAACCATGCTCCGCAATGTCAATATTTTCATTAAATATAATCCTTCTAGCATCATTTGCTATTAATACAACTCATCTTGAATCAAGAGCCCGTCACCATTAGAAATAAGAAGAAAAACCTACTCCACATCAGTTTAGCTATAGTGGCAGAAATTTCTTTCTCACGTACATTTACTCTGCTGATATACAGCAGGGATTTACACCTGCACATTGTACTGCAATAGTCTAATGGCCTGAGTTCCACCAGTATAAATCCATTTAAGAGTTATGCAGCTCATTTCCAATTTCTAGTCCTGCTGTCTATGTAGCTACACTGTGGTAGGGGAATGCTCATTTTCCCCTAGATAGACAAATCTTTTGAGTCTGAAATGGCATCTGTACTATTCACTAAGTCTATTCATAAGACAGCATTAAAGCCATATCAAGTTTTACAGAAACAAAAATGTGCTTGTCTTCTGTATGAGCTAGGGTCTCCTGCTCCTCCTTCTCAGCCACATAGGGAAGGAATTAAACATGTCCCATGTCTTTCTCCCATCTCAAATCATTGAACAAACCTTCCAACAACAACAAAAAAATAAAAATAAAAAGCAACAAAGGCAACAAACCTTCCAACAGGTGCCTTCCCTGCTACCTTTGCTCACTAAGTATACTAGTGAATGAAATTACTAGTGTACTGGTAATGAAAAAACAATTTCCTCAAAAAACACAGTTAAAGGGTAAAATGAAGATTTTGTGACATTACAGTTCCCTTCTCTAATCAACACCTGGGTAAGAAAGAATAAGAAATCCTATTTTCTCCCTCCTATTCTGAGTTTTCCTTCTGCATTTTCCATAAGACACAGAGGAAGATGTAAAGATTTCTCCCAGACAAACCACAACTTCCCTTTGTAAAACTTCAAAAGAGTTAAAGTGGTCATGGTTGATTCACCCCTGCTGCTTGGGAAAGCTGAAAGAGCATCTACTTCTAGGCAGTCAGTGAGCAAGAGCTGAAACACATTCTGCTTATATCTCTGTTTCCCAAATATAAGCAATTACATTAAAAATAAAAACCAGATACATATATACAACCAAATACTGTATTGTGATACTAATTTGTCTGCAGTCAATGTATTACAGTGCTATAAAACAGTAACTAAAAATTTCTTACAGTGCAGTGGCCTTTTTTTCCCAACATTAATGTAAAGTAATACATCAATTATGTGACACCATTTTGTGAAAATCCTTTAAGAAAACAATTTAAATATTTACCTCTAAATATTTAATCTCAAAGCATAAGCGAGGAGAAAAATAAATAAATCTCTTCAGTATTGATTTATCTTCTCAGCTTAATTAACACAAGCTTTTCCTGTTTTCATTTGCACTTAAGAAGGAGGAACTTTACTCAATTTGCTAATTACTGTATTTTCAAGCTGTTTTCTTGAAACAGATGCCAGCCTATCACACTAGGAACCTAAATTTCTGTAGTTACCTCGAATTACGTAATTGTCCAAAGCCTCTTCCATTCTTTTCAGCGCTTCAGCTCTATTAGAGCCATAGGTAATCAGCTAAAAAAGCGAAAGGTATTTAAGTTACCGAAAAATGGCATAGTATTTGCCTCTAGAATCTGAAAAGCATTTAAAATGAACACATTTTGTACAACTTCTGCAGCCACAAAAATATTTCTCACACATTACTGGATCTCCAGAGGTTCTCTAAAACACCAAGAGAAAACTCTCTTAACCCATTTTATGAAAGAAGTCCAATCACTTTCGCTTTATACTAGCGTAAGCATCTAAACAGACCCTCTCTCCCTTAGGTGCATAGAAAATTAGAGCAGAGGTTGAGCATTAATTGATTATCCTGACTTCTGAATGTTCCAACCAACTTCTAAGATATAAGCGTGATTTTTTTTGACAATCTGACTATAAAGTCAGAGTTTAATTTTACCAATACGTTACTCTCTTACTGATAGTAAGAGAGACTTTCAATTACGTCTTACACTGCTTTTGCATATTTTTTTTGGAAGCCAGAACTATTACGATAATATGTCTAGCTACATTACATTAAAAGATAGTGGCAGCACCCAAGTCTGAATGTACATGTTTCTGTTTAAATTAGAATCCTTTTAATAATCAGAAACTGCAAAACAAACAACTATTGTGTCAAAAGATATTTTTTTGTTTAAATGTAACAATCAACTTTCTCTATTCCACATCTTCCTTCACTTCTTCCATATTCCCTCAAAGCACGTTATGCTCAGCATCTTTAAAATACTGATTTACCAATCCTTTAATACATTTTCCTTCACTGATCTGTGTACAAAATTAGTGTTTCATATCTTCAGAGTATTTATTAAGAAAATAACTTACTTTTGAGATCATAGGATCGTAATAAATGCTAATATCACTTCCTTGTTGTATGCCACTGTCAACACGTACCTTCAAAAAATAAGAAGTAAAAATAATTTTACATTAAAAAAATTCAATATGTGATAATATATATCTGGCAGACTTAAAACATAACACTCATTAAACTTATCAAGTATATTTTTCCCTTGAAGAGCTAGGATAATAATTCGTTTTCATAGAAACTGAAAAGGTGGGAAGGGAGCTTTTTTCTCCAGCAGGAAAAACACTTGCAAGTTTTTCTGTCCTCTCAAAGAAACAGGAATGCAATCATCACCTGATGGTCAAAATTCTCTTTTGTTCTCCTAGAATGCACAGTAAACATTACAAAAATTACTATAAAAAAATTACCAAAAAAAATTACATTTGATCTAACAATTTAGGTTGCGTTACACACTCTAAACTCCAACGCTCAATGTACCCAATCCTGATTTAATCACTATAATAAAATAGTTGTAATTATTCTTGACTGACACCTGGCATGAAGGATGCCCCTTCTAATCACACCCTTTCTGTGTATACATGTAATCACATCCCACACGTTCCTCTATAGACCTTCTGAAGGCTCCAGGAGGAACACAACTAAGCAGTATTCAGCAGGAACTTTGGAGCTCTGCTTATCAGCTCTATAGGAATACTGATCCTGTGGTTTTCATGTCTGTAACACTTTCCTTCTCTGCCTCACCCTCTCAACTGTAAACCATTTTTTTTTTCTGTTGCTGCTGTTCCCCTGAGGCTTTAATGTTTACACAGCTTTTTCCATGGCTTTGTTTTGTAAGGACACAGCCCCAATTAAAGCTCTGATTCTGCAATATTCGTGGAAAAAAAATAACACAAGTTCAAAAAATTCTTTTGAAGAGGCTGATTGCTGTTAACCAGCCAACAAGTTAGTTAGTATATTGCTGATTCTTGTTTTCATCTCTCAGTTTGATTTCATCACTGTAGCAATGAGGTTAGCCATATAAAACTTTGTTTTAAATGAGCAATTCCTGGGTAAGAAATATTTACTAAATTGCTGCTTTTGAGCACCAGAACCTGAAATATTTTTAAAATACTCATCAAAATAACTCAGGAATGATAAATGCATTCTGGGGATGGAAGACTAATCAAAGCTGTTGAAACAGCAGGGCTCTGATACACAGCATTGTAAAGGGGATGGGGAAGAGGGTCCTGGAATCTCACTTAAATCTTCACCTGTGGGAAGGAACCTTTGCAATAAACAGCAGCTCATCTGTCTGCAGTAAGGCAGAAAAAGGTCAACGCAACGGCTGTTAGGCCTTTAATATTTTAATTTAGGCAATTATCAAGGGACCACATGTAGAACCTCTTGTCTACAGAATCCGCATGAGGGCATGATGATGACTTTATTATCCAAATGACATAAAAAGATACCCTAGCAGGTGTACTCATGTTTTTCAGAAAAAAACACCGTCTGATCAGTTTTTATGAGGTTTAATTTAAGAAAGAAAGAAAAAAAGGCATGTATTTATAAATCTGCATATTTGTACTTTTATATTCATATTTACATATTTATTGTATATTTATGTTTGTTTATACAGCACATTTATTTGCATGTAATGGCAATAGCACTTCTGTATCATTTTTATTACATCTTATCTGAATGTGTTTTATCTACACTTAACTAGGCCCCCCACTCCCCATATCAGGTACATAACATTATCTACTGATGAGAAGGTAGTTCAGACATATCGCGACTACAGAAAAATATGCAGCTTAATTTCCAACTCTCCTTCTTGTAAGTCTTATACCATCCTCTCTCCCAGAATATCTGCCTCTATATAAAAGTCAATGCATATATTCTCACATTCAGACAAAAAGAATTATTTTACCTACTCGGTCTGTGATCTACTATTAATCCCTTCTTTGCAGTGTATTTTGGAATACGTGATAAACACATATAGAAACCATAAAGGTAAGACATATGCATTCCACACATAAATGAACTATGCTGTGACTTTTGTGTCCAAAGCAGCACCTATAAAGGAATCATACAAGTGTTTGTGGGTGCTTTATATGCACATGTGCATATGTAAAGATTTATAAGTGTATGTCATATTTTGACAAAGAAATAAACATGGAAAGTGTGTAATTCAGATTCACAGTAAAACAGGTTAGACAGGCCTTGAAATTAATGTAAGGTTTCTAATGCTACTGACTACATGTTCTGCCTACCCTATGTTTCTGTTTATGTACTACATACACACCACTATACAATTTACACTTTTTCTTAAGTACAATACCCTGAAAAATAAAAAAAAAAATGCAGCAGGAATTTAAAATTCTTCAAAAATTGCTGCAGAATTGACTAAAAAAAGTGTCTGCAGTCCTATGTAGAAGTTTAATTTTCATAAAATAAACTTGGGATGACTAAAAAAAATGATAGCAGAAAATAAATACTTTTACCATCTTCAATTCTCCCGGCAGTGCTTAAGTTTTCAGACCCTGGTAACAGTAGTTGATTTTATAAACTATATGGTGTGACAGAACGTAATGAATATTGGATGAAAAAGAAACCCTCATTCAATAGATACTTTTTATAATGTGCTTCTGTAGATAGAGAATACCAATACCTATCAGAGCTCCATCATTTACTTCTCCTTAATGTATTTCCTTTCTTTTATTCAGTATTTAAAATACACAAGAAAGGCTATGGTTCAAGAACTTACTGCACCCTACAGCTCATTGGTATGACAGTCCCAAACACTTTTACTGATGTTATACTACCATTATGTGTTTTTATGCTATGGGAACAGCAATCTGAAAGATAAAGATTAACAAAAAAAAGAAATCGTAAAGGGGGCAGGAAGTACAAATCTACATTCCAGTCCTGCAGTAAACTATTAGTGCACCAAACTCCACTCACCTATGGATACAGAATTCTAGCATATCTCAGTTCTTAACTATATTAGAGCTGCCTGAGAGTTGTTTTTTTGTTTTATTTCTGTCAAGGGTGATTAAAAGAACAGACTTGTGATCATACTGGCAAAGAGTAACACTGGAGCTCTTCAGATATGGCAGTATGTTTTTGATGTTGGATAAGAGTATTAAATATGTATGCTCAAAATCATAATGATATGGGGGTTTGCGGTTACCTATCTTAAGCTTCATTACCAATGATGAAAAAATTTAATATTCCACAGTACCAGTTACTAAGGAAGTTGCAGATAATATGACATGAAAAGAATGAGTACAGAATTATCTATGGATAAGGAAAAACCCTCCCACATCCATGCGCAGTAGTTCTCCCAACTTGAGAAACTGACAAATACATGCACACAGCCCATCACAGCTCACTTGAAAAACAGAAGAAATGAATTGAAAATGCATTTGGCAATGCACTAGTCTTAAATTGAACTTCCTGTAACACATAACAAGTCTGACCTAATTTCTGTATCCAACTTGTTGACTAGGCTACAATCTAAAATGTGGAAAACAAACACTGAGGCACGATGGGCCTGTAAAGAACTTTTTTAGTCATACTAATTTTGTTCTTAGCAGCATGACACTCTCAGGAGAGAAATTAGTTAAACGGTGGCAGAAAACGTGAATTAAGACACCAAACCACGAGTGTCCAAATAAAAATAGCTGTTCTATTTTTAATAATACGAAAGAAGTAAACAGAAAGAGAACAGCCCAGGCGCTCCGTATGAGCTCCTCGAGCCATTGCTCCGAAGCCTCCAGCGTAATTAAAATTTCTCTCTTTGGTACCACGACGGACCACGTGAAGCGATCAGGCATCTCCCACCCTTCATTTTCAATTCACCTCTTCCCCTAAGCCCAACTCCCAGCCCACCCTGTCTACCTGACAAGTGACAGCCCAATCTGATTAAATGCTTGCAAGGGAGGGGACTCATGGGCCTCCATGACAGGCCAAAAGTGATCACCATGGAGATACATAATTACAGCTGTCAACGCGTCTACTGTCCTGCTGGCATCAATTTGATTGCTCCCAGCAATAATGATAGACAAAGCTTAGTGTGCACTCTCCTGCACCCAATCACTTTATCTATTCCGTGGTCCATTTAGCTGACATGCAACATTCACACAAGCAAATAACAGCAGTAAGCAGAACATTTAAGGCATTTTAATTGTTTTTTCTTTGTATGGATGGCTCACAAGCGCAAATGTTATTACATAAAACTCCTGCTGCAGCATTAATTGAAGAAAGATTTGGTGGGACAAAGACTGTAGGGGGTATAGTTTGTCCATTATCACTTATACTTTCAACAGGTCTCACGTTTGGAAAATTGCAAATTGCAAAAACTTGCAAGGGCAAAATGTTTGACATCCTGTTAGCTATTACAACATGGTGAAAACTTCTAACAACCACTGGAGTATTCATTATCAATTCTTATTAAATACACTCTTTGTTTCATTTAAAAAAAAAAAAAAAAAGTTTAGATACATCCAATGATACCTTTTTCCCTCATCTCCTCTTTAAGATCACATAACGCCTTTTAGATCTTTACAGGTTTTTTCTGCTTTCAGGCTTTGAACACAGCATGAAGCCTTGAAGACCAGAAAGGGTCAGGTCCCTTTGGAAAGTACATGGGCAAAAACAATTTAAGAAGTGAAATAAATCATATATCCAATAACATCTCCACACTTAAGATTTCTCCTGTAATCTTTCATTATTTTCCATGCAAGCAATCTGACTGAATAATCGTATTCACAGATGGTACAGCTTTGCAATTCCACTAACTGACAGCATCATATATTTGTGCACTTATGACTTAGACTACCTTGATTTTACACAATGACAGTCTCCTTGTTCTTTTCATGTAGCAGAAAAACACCGTTTGATAAATAGCCATTCTGTATAGTTAGAATGCATCCTGAAATGTGTAATAATCACTGTAGAAAATTTGCTCTTCAAAGTCAACAAAGCTAAACAGAAAGCACTGGCAGTTTCTCACTGGTGTCCACAGTTGTCTGTAGTTAAAGAGCTGACCCAGCATTTGACTGTTATTTTCTAATCATCCTGGTATGTTCACTTGAGCTGTGTTTGAAAATCTTAAACTGTAAATTATACAATGTAGTAAAATATTTCAACATACATTGATTTCCTGATATACGCAACTTGAATACATTTTAAAGCCAGTTAGAAACTGTACCATTTTAAGCACTTTTTCAGGTAGCACAAATAAGTATTGTCATGACCCCCACCCCCAAAAAGTTGGAAGAAAGGCCCTAATTTAAAGAGCTGTTGAGTACTTACAGTCCTTGTCTATAAAAATGAGACCCTTAACACTCAGTACCTATGAAAATCAGAACCAAATTACTTACACTCGGCACATGCAATGGTTCCTGATACTGAGATAGTTTACCAATGGATGGCAGGCCAAAAGATTTGTAGGGGTCCTGAAATAAAATTCAACATGAAAAAGCATTAAACTTCTACAGATGTGGAGAAAATAAGATTAAATAGCATGAAGTCTAACAGAAACTACTGCTTCAATAACTTTGTTTTCCACCTCAGAATTACTTGTGTTGCACTACTTTTCTTCAAACTACCCCTATGACTCCAAATAAAAAACTGGAAACATATAAATTTTCTCTAATTGCAGTCAAAAAGCTGGAAAAAGAGTAGCATGTAACACATACGTAGCATGTAGATACAGTACTCCACCAAAATACACAAAGACCACATTTTCATTTGCCACATTGTACCTTGGAAGAAGGATGGGAAAGTATTCATAGAAGGGGTGGAGTTGAGAAGAGAGTTTAAGGAAAAAATTCCAAAGATAAAGTGCTGTTAGGAATTCAGTTATCAAACTGATCTTTATGCCTTTTGAGATGTCTTACATAATGCAACGCCAATGTAAGTTTAATATGACAGCAAATAAACGTATGGCCTATAACAACAACCAATCTCATGGCAAAGTAGCAGGATCCATTATTTAGATTCCCACACACTTTATAAATAAGCTGAATAAAAAGAAAGCCCAAGCATCAATTACTCCAGGGTAAAACCTATTTATACTGAGAAGAGCTTCCATGCCAGTCACAGGACAAATATATTTATCTTTATATTTCTTTATCAAAATAGTTCACAGAACTTGAAAACAGTAGAGTGTGTTGAAGATTGGACCACAAATCAGCAATAGTTAAATGATGAAAAAATATCTTTTTTTTTTGAAAAGTACAGTTGCCTGAGATTTTCTTAAAACAAAATGAAAGAAGCTGAGTGTCACTTTGTTAAATGAGCAAATCTTGATTTTCACACATCAAAAATGAGAGCAAAAAGACTACTACCACAAAATGTACTAAATATGCCTGAAAATGTTTTATATTTTAGTAAGCTTCTTTTAAGATGAGACAGACAGACATGCACTACTTTGAAAGCTTGTCCTATAAAGAACTGTAGTCTCAGAAGACATATTAACTTACTTTTTAAACAACCCTTAATTGTTTAAAAGAATGAAAATTCTTTAAGCCATTCAGTTTCAACTGTCTTTTTAGGCCAAAAAGTTTCAAGCATACAAGCTAAGAAATCCGGAGATACTAGTTAACTGCACAAAATAACGCCAACACTGCATTACTAAACACAAACAGAATATATAACAAATGTCCTTAGGAACAAATCTTAGCTACTTCTTTTACCATTTTTTATTTCAATTTTTGGAAAAAAAAAAAGTCAAAATATGTGCTGTATTTTGAATTAATAAAAACTCTACAAAGGCTCATCAACCATTGATGGTACAGTCTTAAATCACACCTTTCGTGTGATAATCCTTGACTTCACCTTGGCGTCCGTCCACACCTGCGTATTATTACTCCACAATTCAAGCACCTACCCTCCTCCCCATTACCACTCATTTACCTCAGCATAAACTCGACATTCAACCGCCCAGCCGTTGATGGGAATATCAGCTTGTTTGTGCCGGAGAGGGTAACCCTTAGCAACACGGATCATTTCTTGGACCAAGTCCAGGCCGGTAATGCATTCTGTGACGGGATGTTCAACCTGCAAGGTCAAGAACTGTCAGTCAGTAGGTAACAAAAACGACCAAAAAAAAAATCCCTCGCCATAAACAAATGCATATAAACAAGAAATCAGACCAGGCAAAAAATACGTTTCCATCTTGGTCTTTTTCTCCCCAAAAAATTAAACTTGACAAACTCCCTGCATCATCCTTTGCAAGAAAACACCTCAAAATAAAATAATTAGATTACAATAACTAGGAACAGTACACAAAAGAAAAACACCTAAGAGGTGGCTTTTTTCCATTTATTTTACAAACTCACAGCACCTGGTGATGATATTTTTTTCTTTTAGAGGCTTCTTCTGTTCAATCTTGTTTCAAAAAGACTAGCTCTTTAGCCACAAATATGTTTTAACCGAGAATCTCAGAGTAGCTGATAATCAACCTGTTCTGCTACACTTAACATGGCACATACAGGAGCCGCTCGCAATTCGCCGCAGAAGTAGCCTACCCTAAATCTCACCCATTCGCCTGCTTTCACTAACCTGTCCTGACAAGCAACCAGATTAGCGTAATCTTACATCAGCGCAGTGTAGCAGAAATGAGCAGATGGATCCTTCATTTTTTTTTCCCCCCACCCTCCAGACTTATCTGTTTAGTGCTTAGCATGCACAATAGCTGGGCTGGACCAGCAGAGTCACTCTGCTCTCTCAGCAAATTGCTGCTAACGGCTTTGGATGATGCTGTCATGGGAATACCCGTCGGTCACACTAACCCAGGCATGTGCGTACAAGCATGCACATATGTGCGCGCACACGCATGCACACACACACTTCTCCCTTTTAAATGCGAAGGGGTATGAATGAATACATTTCCTAGCTTGAAATAATAGTCAATGTATGCTAAAAAAAACAAACACAAAGCATCCCCAGACTGCAAGATGCGCCACATGGATAAAAGTAACCTTTGCATGTTAAAAGCATGTTCTTTACACACGCAGCTTTAAGACTTTCCCTATGAAAATTATGACAGAGCTGCCATTTTTGTTACCAAACGTTTGTGTTCCAAGAGCCAAGCACCTTAAGAAAATGCATTTCACAATGGTTTCTCTATCACGAGATGTCACATTGCATACATTTTGTGACACAGAAAAAGGTCAGTGAACAAACCACGTGTCTTTCTTCCTTCAAGTACAGTAGTATAAGGAAAACATTTAGTCATTATAATAATCTTGTGGCTTATCAGAAGAAGATGACGCTTTGGTCTTTAAGAAAAAAGCTTTGTAAAAATAAACAGATGGCATCCATAATTAGCCCTGTGTGTGCTGTGAGTTTGTGTAGAGTTTCAACAACATTTTAAGACGTTTTGACATAATTTTAATGACAAATCATCACTGAAACAAGAACCTATTCTTTGAAGGATAAAAGTGACATTGAAATGGGAATCTGATTATACAGTTTAAGGGTATACCTTTGGGATTCAATCTTGATTCCACCTAACACATGATATTCTCCAGCACGTCAAGCTTAATAACAGTATTTTGGGAATCTATGAAACATCTCAGTGTCTACCTTGCAGTGTTAAATTGAAGCAATTCCATTTCTATTAAAACCTGAAGATTCTATTAAAAATCTCTACGTTTAACTTAGAGTTTTAAGAGAAAGCTACTTATCACACATGAATTATTTGGATAATAGAACTTACTCTCTTATCTTGGAATTTAAGTTTTAAAAAATCACTTTTGAGTTTCGAACGCCTCTGGAATTCTAATGTCAAAAGCAATTAAAATACAATACTTTTTTGTTTTGTTTTAACCAAAGACACTTGCATTATTTAGCTATACTGTCATTTTTCTTGGATTACAATTGGCATTCCAGATTCAATAGCTTCATTGTTGTTTTCAGTTTTATTGTTGATGATCAAAATAGGACGGAATGTTTCTGGAAAGAAAAATATTTTTGTTGTTTGGTTCTTATGACTCACAAACATTTATTTAATCCATTCTTCAGTACAGATCTTTGACTTGGTCAATATTTTCTTCTGTTTCTTCAAAATACTCCCTTTGTGTCTGCACAGAAAACAGCATTCAGAAAATATGATGAGTAAAATTTTTTGAAATCTTTTTGAGGGTGGGGAGAAGTTGTTTTACTTTCTTTCAGGACTATGCTTTAACTAATGCTGTTTAGGGGAAATGTAGGGATGTATAATAATTTAAAATGTATTTCAGTATACATTAATGCCATCAGACAACACAAACAGGGTAGTAAAGAATTTTAACCTTGAAGTGCTCGTTGACTTTTTGTAACTTTAATCTTTCAGATAGGTTTCATAGCTCAAATTGCACTTGTTTTAGCATTTGTAGTTTTTTTTCAGCAAGGGGAGGGAGTGCAGGAGGGAATCAGTATTTTTAGCAATGTACAGAATACACTTCAGTTTATAGTACAAAAGGACATTAAAAAAGCAGTAATGCCATATCCTGGTTCAATGAGCACCCTGCAACGAGGTTTTGAGGTGCAAGAATCCACCCACAGAGAGATACTTGCAGGATCTGAAATTAAAACTCTAATCTTATATAAGGCAAGGAAGGATGGGAGTAGAAGAAGCAAAATAAGACCACTCTTCTCCCTCACCCCCCAGAAAAGAAAATACAGACTTCATCATCCCATGCTTAGGAAAGCTCTGGAATAACTGTTGCAGTTATTAACCAAGGTCTCTGTTGAATCTGTTGTTGAATCACTACCAAAAGTTAGCCTTTAATGTTTTCCTCTTTCACGTTTCAGCCTTCTGCTTTAGATGTCATTCTTGTTTTGCTTGCTTGACGTATTTTCTTCTATTAATCTTATTCTATGCCTCTTCTTCAAAAGCCTTTACTTGCCATTTTATGGATGCTAAATCAAGGAGTGAATTTTTAAAGAGATGAATGAAAGTATGCTCACAAACAGAACTGAATCACACTCAATCGATCAACTCCTTTAGCTTTGGGCCATACTCGGATTTCGTAGTCAGCTGAGCCAAGGTCTTGCCAGTGCAACCTCCGTCAATCAGGTAAGAGCCAGTGGTGGCATGGCTATACGATAGCGGGTAAATTCACACATTTTCTCTGTCCTTAACACAAAGGGCAAAACCAGGCATGTCTGCCGCAAGCAATCTACGGATCAGAGCTGTATCAAGGCAGCTGTCCCTATTATCAAGAGGACAAGGAGAAAATTTGATCAGTGCTAACTCTCAACACAGTTAGCTGCCAAAAATATCACCTTTACTACCAACCCTTTTACATATACCAAGTCTGGACACAAACAATTTCTAACAAGAAGTTACTTAAGTGCAGTATACACCTCCTCAAAAATATGTCTTACTCCCCACTTCCAGAGAAGCCAGTCCTCTGAAGAATGCCACTTTTTGATCCTACTGGTGAGCCCATACTGCCATAACTGTTACAGCCAGCAGCATCCATGAGGGGTAAAAGGGAAAGCGCACCCCTTCATGCTGGATCTGCTCTTCTTCAGACACCTCACAGCAATCACTTCCCTGTGAGAATTACAAGTTTTTGATTCCCAACACTTTTCCCATTCATACATCATGGGGCAGTGGCAGCACTGGTGGCAAAGTCCATGAGTGAAAAGCAACAAAAACCCAGTTTATGGGTTTCACCTTTTATGGTGAAACATGCACTAAAATGCTAGGGGAACCTGTAAATATGACAGTCCAATTAGCATCAGTTCCCTGAAGAACTGCTAATTCGTGTCTCATTCGGTGATGGCCCACAGTCAAAGCTCTCCCATACTGGGGGGCTCATCCACAGCTACCAAAACAGTGACACAATTTTTTACAAACAGTTTGAGCTAAAAAATGAATTAGGAGTGGCTGCCCCCCTCATACCCAGCGGCATATTTTCAGAGCACAGTTTTTCTCATGGCCAGCCAGGTACTCAGGTCTAATAGCATGCACTTGCTGTTATTTTCACAGATTGCACTCTTGCTCCTGTATGCATTGGGCATCGACTTACTCGCATGTCAGCTGGAGTGTTCAAACAGAACACAGAGGCCAAGAAAATCTCCATTTCAGTACACTCAAAACTACAGTCTACGCCATTCCTAATTTTTTAATCTCTTGTTGGTGTCATATGCTCCTTTACATTCAAGAAAATAATCTAAAAGCTAACTTTCAACATTCACCACAGTTTCCAGAAAACACAGTTCACCTGGAATCCCATGGGCTTTTCTTCTACTCCAAACCCAGTATCAATTGACCCGAACTCAGCAACTTACAGATGCTCTTCAGCTCCTGCTAGTTCAGTGAGCCTGTTTTCTGTTTTGGAGAAGTGAACAGCAACAGAGGTGCACACATGTTCTGCTACTCAGGCGTGCCAGCTTTCTGACTGCTATGAGCAGGAGCAGTCTGGGGTCACATCATCTTTCTGCAGAATAGTTCCCCTGCAGAAGTCCACTACAGTACATAGGGTTTAGGGATATGTATATTTAAAAAAAAAAAAATCTTTTTAGAGAAGCTGCTGGAGAGCGGACAATGTTCAGTCTGATGTAAAGACTGAATGGAAAGCACATAGAAATGCCTAACAGGAAATCTCTTATGTTGTCATCTTCTATAGACACAGTATATAATACTAGTTGCTGTTTACATTTGGATTTATTACTATGATCAAAGAAATGAATACAACCAGAACTACAAAAATTTCCATCAACTGAGATGCTGAGGTAGACTTCTTCTACTATTGGAGTTTTGTTGCAGAAATAAAAACTAATGCACAGATATTTGGTACCAACTAATTTTTTATGGCGGTATATATTAGACTTTGAAAAAAATCAATCCACTTCTTCATAGGAAATTATCTTCCAATAATAATATATTCAGTTTTGTCAACTTTTGTTTTGCAAGGGTTTCTTTTTTTACTGTGCTGAACAGACATAGGTAAGACAACTTACGTAGCCTATGAATACTGAATCTGTTTTTCTGTGTTTTAAACAACACAGACAATTAAGATTATTAAATCAGACTATTTAGCTGTCAATTTCAACATTACTTTTTCAATTAGCTTTCTGCACTTCAAAAAAATCCTGCAACTCACTAATTCTACACATTATCCTTTTCACTGCATGCTCTACCTAAGAAAATTGAGAAACTTGCATCCAACAGAACCTGCTTACACTTTTTTAGCCATGCTAGGTCTGCTTTGACAATATTTAGCTGTAGTATTAAAGGCTTCTCAGACTACTTAATTCAAGATGGGTCCTGTCACACTGCAGCCATTCTTGCATTTTCTTTCCATCAAATTCACCAAAGGCAAGAAACTAATGTCCCGTTTGAAGAGTGATCTTTTGTTCTTCTACTTATAAAAAAAAATGGTGCAGAGCCTCCTTTTTCTCTACTTTTTAAATAGTATTCTGATAGTTACATGGTAGTGTTGTCTCTAAGATATCACTCCGTGCCCTGGCAGCACTGTTAATGGCATCTTTCAGATTCAATGACTTACACAAACAATGTCGTTCTCTTCTGTCAACAACAATTAGCAATGCTTTTCTGTAGTTCTTTTGGAAAGCCTGAAAAGCAGACAACCAGTAGCTACATAATGGAAGTTGCATTAGGAGGCAAGAATGTGGCAAAAATCTGGTTAACTGTTGTCGGCTGACCCTCTTGTGTGAAGAAGTGTTGTTTGGCAGCAAAATCACCTTTTCTTTCGGTTCTAAAAATGGCCATGAACAGCTGGTATAAACTGTGTGCAGAATGGATTCTGGTGGGCTTAGGGGATTGGTAATGGGATAAGAGACCTTTCACCTTTAGGTCAGTAGTTCAAATTCAGCCCAGGTTAGTAGCAATTGAAAGTCTTTACCATCTGACATTGTTCGTTAGCCTATTTAAAATGACTGAAGCAAAGTGTCACAGTAAAACAAGATTCCAGTATTAAGAAATATGAAGAGTCTGAGCAAATGGCAGAAACAGTCACTTGAGACTTTGCTTTGAAATCCCTCCATTCAGACTTTGTAGAAATCTACTACTGACAGCCCCTTTCACTGCTCCCATCCCTCCTTCCCACCTATCACAATTCATCCTCCAGACAGTTACGCATGCGAGGACAACAAAACTGTCTCTCGCCATCCCATGG
The DNA here is from genome assembly GCA_011075105.1 of Heteronetta atricapilla. Taxonomy (NCBI): domain Eukaryota; kingdom Metazoa; phylum Chordata; class Aves; order Anseriformes; family Anatidae; genus Heteronetta; species Heteronetta atricapilla. Next base: position 150,947,474 of record CM021731.1, read on the forward strand.
GTCCGCTATGGATACCAAAGCCACCACCTCTCTGTGGTTTTATCTGGCAATCGAGATTGAGCTCATCACTTTGCTATTTGTATTTTGCTACTTCTGTTTATACAGTGCAGCTGCGATATTTTCCAGCACTTCTCTCCTTCACCGAGCAAACGTGTAGCAGGTGCTGCCTAATGATGTGCAACACAATACAGATACCATGAGGAGACTGATAGAAGCAAGAGTTAAGATCATTGGGGCTCCAAACAACCACCAACGGGATTTTTACATATCTCTAGATATTTTCCAACCATGCTTTTCATACGTTCATGAATGGATAAACAGAAGAAGAGGAAGGCAGAGAGGGACAGAACTGTTGCGTTCCAAAATCCTTCCTCTGTCTTTTAAAACAGGCACTGCCAGTTCTGTACAAAGGCAAAGCTCTAGAACGTAACACTTACAAGGTGTCACAAAGTCTGATGAAAACACCAGAACTATGAAAACACCAGAACTGATTAACAAAATTCAATGAAATCAAAATTAATATGGTAATGCATGGGTATATGGATGTTTATTTACCTTATGCCTTGGAATCAAGCTACTTTAAAGACCATGAAACATTTACATAAAATAGTTAAACACTCTAACTGTAAAATAAGAACACAGACACGTTCATTTGCTTTTAATAAACCTCTTGCAAACACTTTAATAGAATATTCTACAAAAGCAGCTTTTATTCCCTAAAAAGTTCTGACAGAAATACTCAAACTATCACTTGAGGAGAAAACACACTGCCATATTTCTCCACTCCACTGCAGTGAATTTTATAGACTGTATACAGTCTATACAGTCGATCTTTTCAATCAGATTAAGCAAGTTTGGTTATGTTTTGAGAAGGAAGGGAGTGCTCACTTGTTATTTAAATCACACAACACATGAGGGAGGCAGAAGGTTGGGAGCAGATCTGAGAAACAGACGTACACACAGTATTTAGGGTACCTATTCTCTTTATACCAGTCATCACACTTTTCTCAGTTTTTCCTCGAGCCACCCAGAGATGGTTCTCATTTCAAGGTACTACAAACAATCATTTCCAGAGTATTTGATGATTTTCCTTTGCTGTCACCAATCGATTCACATCTAAGAAGCTTAGCCACACTGCACACCCGTATCTTAACAGATATTCTTTATTTATGGACTGCATGCTCTCTTCATATAAAGTTGAAAAGGAACATTTTTATTCCACTTCTCATTGGAAAATTATGCATTTCTAGTGAAAGTGAGCACTTCTGATGGCAGTTTGAGAAGATCTTGACAAAATTTGGTAGTTAGAAAGACTATCAGGCTAAGGGGTCAGTAACTTTATTTCAAAACTCTTGTTTGGCTACTTTGGATTATGACTGCATTTTATTAGACTGATGACAACTAGGTAACACAAAGCACACCACAGCATGAGCAGCTATAAAGAATCAGATATTCAACATCTGGTCTGCCTCAGCAATTTAACAGTGGGCTGCCTGAAAACCACTCCAAAAGTGCACTAAATGACAACATACAGGAAGTTCTCTTGTAACTGGTAGGGCAGACATTTCTACATGTTCTTGTAAAAAGCAAATAACGAGTTTTGCTATCCAATTATCCAATCTTGTGCTTTATCAGCTAGCCTCTGAAAGATGACAGAAAGGCAGATAAAAAGTACAATGCCAACAGCAGAGAAAAAATCATACTAGCTGAATCACTGGAAGGCTTGAAACATCTGTAACAGATTTATGTAGAGACAACGGAGCTGATTCACCAACTTGTTTTGCTTTCCAACCTCATACTGTATTGCAGCAACATTTAATACAAAAGATACAAACTTTCTGTAAGGTGTTATTTATACTTTTTTTTCCAGAACTATATGGCAGAAAAGGTATATTCCCAAAGAGTTCCCTGAAAAGATAGTAATATAATTCTCAATTACTGCAAAACAACTTACAAAAAACACTGGAAGACCTGATGTATACCAAAGGGAGGGAGGGGAGAAATCAGCAAGCTGTGCAAAGTGTTGGAGTTGATTTAGTTAGCTTTATGTGAGCTTATTCTGAAGTCTGAAGTAAAAAGACTTCAGTGATCTGATTAGAGGTTACACAAACATGAAAACAGACACAGAAAATCGCATAGTTTTAGTAGACACATTCTGATGACACTGACAGGTAGTTGTGTCTGTAATACACACTGACAAAGACCTTAGGAGCTTCATTTACACACAAGATGTCTATCATTTAAGAAGTTCTTCCAACTGTTGAGTACTTAGCTGAAACATGGCAAGTAAGCCTCTTAGTCATTGTTCACATTTCAGGGATGGAAAGGAAAAAGATAAAGCAATACAGGGACATCTGGAGACACTCCTGGTTATGAAGTTAAATCTGGACAACAAGCTTCATTAGAGTTTCTAAGTTTGTCTCTTAATAGAAGGGAGCAACAAGATGTTAGTTGCATAACTGTTAGCTGTACAGAAAGTAAAGCTTGAGACCTGGGAGAAGTGACAGATCAATTGGGTAAGCCTGGGGAAGAATCGGAGAAAATTACTGCTCTGCAGCCTCAAGCTGAAATGCTAATTAGAGACAATACACAGTCAGGATGGAGGAATTAAAGAATATCTACACAAGTACTGTAATTTAAGATTAGTAAATTTCTTTAAGAGTTGGAAAGAATGAGTCTGCTATTACAGGGGATTGTCAAAGTGCTTAGGCTATATTGCAAAAGGAGTCTTTAAAGTCCTGAAAGATGGAATTGTAAAAGCTTTCTTACTGTGTATATGGAGACCTCTACAATTAAGCAAGTTCAAGGCTTGGGACTTTGAACATTCTTACCACCATGTATTAAGGCAGGCAGGGGAGAGACACCACAAAACAGTTAAGATAACATCTTAAAAAAAAAAAAAAAAAAAAACTGGAAATCAAATCAACATCAAGGATCCTTCATCACTATTTCTATTTAGGAACTGATGGCCAATGATGTATTATAGCAAGGAAATGGTTTGGGACTCCAGGTGGGTTAAACAGAAAACCATGTATTTTCTTCTACATACACGAGAGTGTGCAGAGCCTCTGAAAATTGTTCTCTCAAAAGCTACAAGTTTGGGAAAAGCAAAAAAAAAAAAAAAAAAGTTCTTTATGACAAATTCTTCATAACGTTTTAATGAACTATACAAAGCAATTAACCATCAGGCAAACAAACTCCTAGCACAAGTATTGTATTGGGTTTACATGGCAAGATTTTAGATTTTATTGATTCCCCTATCTGTTGTGCCTGTGATGATAATTGTTAAGTGATCTCCCCACTCTTATCTCTACCCTTGAGCCTTTTTCATCGTATTTTCTCCCCCTTTCCCTTTGAAGAGGGCGAGTGAGAGAGAGGTTCTGGTGAAGTTCGGTTGCCCAGCTGGGTAAAACCACCACGGTGCAAGTAAAGTACAACTGTCATGAGTAATTCTGAAAACACTGCTGCCCTGCAAGGCAAGGCAATTTTTACCAGCAGTCTTCCCTCTCTGGCACAGGCTGTTTTTAAAACCCTTACTCCTTGGGGCCCCAATCCCCTCGTTTATTTACCCAAAACATAAATTTGCCCAGCCATTTTACAAAGTCATCCAAAGATGTCAGAATCACAAGTATCTCTTTGTGGTCTCTATTATTGCCCAGAGGTACAAGCAGCAGACAGGACACAGCCCTAATGAAATGTAGTTAAGAAAGAAAAATAAACTAATTACTCCATTGCTTGATTCTAAATTTCAGTATGGCTGGCATAATTAGGGCTTTAAACTAGAGTCGAAGGGGGAAGGGGCTAAAACCAGGCACGCCGGTGAAGACCTAAGGGATGGTACGCTAGAATCAGAGGGGCTGTGTGCCAGTGAGGTCCTTCGGTTAGATCCACAAGGTGCTGAGTGTAAGGAGACACACCTCAAATGCTTCTACACGAACGCACGCAGTATGAGGAATACAATGGATGAGCTAGAAGTACTGGCCCAGTCCCGCAACTACGACATCATCGGCATAAGCGAAACCTGGTGGGATGAGTCCTGTGACTGGGGTGTTGCGATAGATGGTTACAGGCTCTTCAGGAGGGACAGGCAGGGAAGGCGAGGTGGTGGGGTGGCGATGTATGTGAAGCAGGGGCTGGACTGTGTGGAACTTCAGGTTGGCGATGGCAAAGTTGAGAGCCTCTGGGTAAGGATCAAGGGACGAACGAATAAAGGGGATGTAGTTGTGGGAGTCTATTACAGACCGCCTGGCCAGGACGATAGCGCCGATAAATTATTCTTTACAGAACTAAGAGAGGCCTCAAGATTAACTCCCCTTGTCCTTATGGGGGACTTCAACTTGCCAGACGTTAACTGGGAGTGCCACACGGCTGACACGAGCAAGTCCAGGAGGTTCATGAAGCACCTAGATGATAACTTCTTGGTGCAGGTGCTAACGGAGCCAACTAGGAAAGGTGCCCTCCTAGACCTGTTGCTAGAAAACAGAGAGGGTCTGGTGGGAGATGTGGTGATTGGTGGCCGCCTCGGTCATAGCGACCATGAAGTGGTTGAGTTCAAAATTTACGGTGACAGAAGGAAAAGTGCCACCAAAACCTCATCCCTAGATACGGGGAAGGCAGACTTCAGGCTGCTCAGGGAACTAGTCAGCAAGGTCCCCTGGGAAGCTGCTCTTGAAGGCCTCGATGTCCACCAGTGCTGGTCATTCTTTAAGCGATGCCTCCTAGAAGCACAAGAACAGGCAGTTCCTAAATATCGCAAGTCAGGCAGGCGGGGCAGGAGGCCGGCGTGGCTGACCAGGGACATTCTAATGGAGATTAGGCAGAAACAGAGAGTCTTTCACTACTGGAAGGAGGGCCAGGTGACATGGAAAGAATACAGGGATGCTGTTCGTGTTTGTAGGAAGAAAATTCGTGTGGCTAAAGCACACCTAGAGTTGAAGCTGGCTGTGTCTGTGAGAGATAATAAAAAGGGTTTTTTTAGATATGTGAATGGAAAAAGGAGAACTAAAGAATACATAGGGCCGCTCCTTGATAGGGAAGGTCTCCTCACCGACAATGACATAGGCAAAGCAGAGACGCTTAACGCCTTCTTTGCCTCTGTCTTCAATGCCGATGATGGGCTTCGGGACCCAGGGTGCCCTGAGCTGGAGGACCGGGACGGTGGGGATGACAAACTCCCAACTGACCCTGAACGTGTGCGGGATTTGCTACTCCACCTGGATCCCTACAAGTCCATGGGTCCGGATGGGATTCATCCCTGGGTGCTGAAAGAGCTGGCGGACGTCATCGTGGAACCTCTCTCAATTATTTTTCAACTATCCTGGGAGTCTGGAGAGGTCCCGGTAGACTGGAAGCTGGCAAATGTTGTGCCGATTTTCAAGAAGGGTCAGAAAGAAGACCCAAGCAATTACAGGCCTGTCAGTCTCACGTCAGTGCCTGGTAAAATCATGGAGAAGATGGTTCTCGAACTTACTGAGGCACACCTGGGGGACAAAGCAGTCATTGGTCCCAGCCAGCATGGGTTTGTGAAGGGTAGGTCCTGCCTAACTAAACTGATTTCCTTTTATGATAAGATCACCCGTATGGTGGACCAAGGGAAACCAGCTGATGTGATTTTTTTGGACTTCAGCAAGGCTTTTGACACGGTTTCCCATAGGATCCTACTGGACAAAATGTCCACCATACAGCTAAATAAAAACATCATCCGATGGGTGAGCAATTGGCTAACGGGCAGGGCCCAAAGGGTTATGGTGAATGGGGCTGCGTCAGGCTGGCGGGCGGTCACCAGTGGGGTCCCTCAAGGCTCCATTTTAGGGCCGGTACTTTTCAATATTTTTATAAACAATCTGGATGTAGGAATAGAAGGTATTTTGAGCAAGTTTGCTGATGACACCAAACTTGGAGGAGTTGTGGACTCGAATGAGGGTGGAAAAGCCTTGCAGAGGGATCTGGACAGGTTGGAGAGCTGGGCGATCACCAACCGCATGAAGTTCAATAAGAGCAAGTGCCGGGTCCTGCACCTGGGATGGGGAAACCCTGGCTGCACGTACAGACTGGGCGATGAGATGCTGGAGAGCAGCCTAGAAGAGAGGGATCTGGGGGTCGTGGTAGACAGCAAGTTGAATATGAGCCAGCAGTGTGCCCTGGCAGCCAGGAGGGCCAACCATGTCCTGGGGTGCATCAAGCACGGCATCGCTAGTAGGTCGAGGGAGGTGATTGTCCCGCTCTACTCTGCGCTGGTGCGGCCTCACCTCGAGTACTGTGTGCAGTTCTGGGCACCACAGTATAAAAAGGACATGAAACTGTTGGAGAGTGTCCAGAGGAGGGCTACGAAGATGGTGAAAGGCCTGGAGGGGAAGATGTACGAGGAACGGCTGAGGGCACTGGGCTGAGGGCACTGGGCCTGTTCAGCCTGGAGAAGAGGAGGCTGAGGGGAGACCTCATCGCAGTCTACAACTTCCTCGTAAGGGGGTGTCGAGAGGCAGGAGACCTTTTCTCCATTAACACCAGCGACAGGACCCGCAGGAACGGGGTTAAGCTGAGGCAGGGGAAGTTTAGGCTTGACATCAGGAGGGGGTTCTTCACAGAGAGAGTGGTTGCACACTGGAACAGGCTCCCCAGGGAAGTGGTCACTGCACCGAGCCTGACTGAGTTTAAGAAGAGATTGGACTGTGCACTTAGTCACATGGTCTGAACTTTTGGGTAGACTTTGCGGTGTCAAGAGATGGACTTGATGATCCTTAAGGGTCCCTTCCAACTCAGGATATTCTATGATTCTATGATTCTATAATTTAACAAAGTGAGAAAAGGAAGATAAAGATAGTGTTCACTTGCTTGCAAGTTGGACTTTCTTGCTGTTTCTGAGAGTGACATCCAGAGTTGTTTGCCTACTTTCTTAGATCATGACCAGAAATGCATTACCACAGTCAAATAAGAGAGAGAGGAGCCCATGAAACAATTTGCCCACCCATTTGCAATTCACATCTACTATTGGTTCCACGAGCTGGTACAAAAATCCTACACCATGTCAGCACTCTTTTTACAAAGTTACATTCCATTCACGATTTCAATCACATGCACATTGACAGTGTTTTTATTTCTGATATACACATATAGTTTTAATCACAGTCCTAGAGATACCCAGCAAGCAATCATAAAAGTATAAAAAATAGAAAAGAAACTTGAGGGACCAGTGGGGAAAAGCTTCAGAGCACAGTGGCTAGTCACTTACTGTGTGCTCACAGTGGCACTTAACAGTGACCTCTTGAAAGGTCTTTAGGTCAAGTGTAACAAAGAGCAAAAAAAACTCTGAATGCTTACTTGAGTGCTCTACAAGGGCTCAGGGCTGCAAAGTCTTGTATACACAGGCTTACTTAAGTGAGTAGATCTTTTAAGTTCAGTTGGAAGTGCTCACATCGGCCAAGTTAGTTATGTGCAAGTCTTTGCAGGAGCAGACCCCTAAGTATGGAAGGAAGTTATGTTCTGTTTTTTTAAATAACACTTTTTCAGAATCTGAAGAGCTGTTTTTCTTACCTGAAGTCTAGTATTCATTTCCAAGAAGTAGAAATTCTTACTGGAGTCCACAAGGAATTCTACTGTTCCAGCAGAGGAATATTTTACTGCTTTGGCAAGAGCTACTGCTTGTTCTCCCATTGCTCTTCGAGTTTCAGGGTCTAGAAATGTGCTACAATACAGAAACAATGCTTTTCTTCAGTTAAGAAAAAATGTATCATTACTTTTTCTGCTTAAACTACCACCAGAATAAGACAGTATCATTATTTAAGTTATGAAAACATGTCAAAACTTTCAAATGTTACCTTTATATTGCACTAAATAGAGACACTGCATAATTCACAGTTACCACTAAAGTACAAGAAATTAATGATAAATAACAGTATTCTCTAAAATATAAAATAGCATAACTTTTTTAGAACACTGACATCTATAAAAATTCAAGTTAAATGAAAATAAAAACATGCAAATCTATGACATTTTAGAAGGCATACCTATTTTCAAAAATGGTAACTAAAAAAGTGAAGTATTTATTTGATACTGATCCACTGATAACAAAATTGTAATCAAAATATATGTATTCATTACGTTAGCAAAAACACATTCACTGATGCCAGGACAAACCTTCACATCATGTATCTCCTCTCTCAGGTTTACCTGTAAACTGAAGACTAGTTATCCATGTCTGTTAATTGCGATTCAATCCTTTCCAAAAAGTATGGACACCGCCCACAGGCATCCAAAGAGCAGTTCTGCTGCCATCCTGGGGATCAACTGGGAACGCTGTCCAAATTCCAACTATTCTCTCACTAGGAGCTCAATACATGACTTTCACTGGTCAAATGCATTGAAAAACTTAGGAAGATACATACTCTGCTCATTCCTCTCCTCTATACTGCAAATCTGGATTTAGATTAACCTACAGAGTTTGTAAACCTATAGCTACAGAAATTTCTGTGGCTTTCCATCAAAGCTCTCGGACTAGCTGTCCTTCACTCCGATGCACTGACCTTCAACAAGAGGCAGCATGTAGCAGTTCATTTTATAGGAACTCACCAATATGCCTATCATATTTCTGTGGTGATTTACATTAGCCATGTAACTCAGCTATCATTTAAAAAACACTTTTGTAAAGGAATGGAAAGTCACTTCTACCTTACCTCTAAGTTACTGTTGACTCTAAGCTACTGTTTAAAATGAAAAGGCCACAATACCAAATGTTATGTATTGCTTATACTGAATTGTTATATATTTGGGTTCTTGTAAATGGTATTACATCAAGCTGACTACCTGTCACTAGTGGGGTTCCCCAGGGCTACATTTTAGGACCAATCCTGTTCAATGCTTTCATAAATGATTTGGATGTAGGACTTGAAGATTTTTTGAGAAAGTTCATGGATGATACCAAATTGTGTGGAGCTGTTGACTCCATCAAGGGTGGTGTGGCTTTGCAGAGAGATGTAGACAGGTTGGAGAGCTGGGCAATCACCAACAATATGAAGTTTAACAAGAGCAAGTACTGGATTCTGCACCTAGGAAGGGGCAACACTGATTATAGGTACAGGCTGGGGGATGAGATGCTGGCAATCAGCCTTGCAGAGAGGGATCTCAAATTTTAGTCAACAGCAAGCTGAACATGGGCCAGCAGTGTGACTTGGTGGCCTGGAGGGCCAACTGTATGCCGGGGTCCACCATTGGTATCTGGCTGAGGGAAGGCATTGTCCCACTCTACTCTGCACTGGTGCATCCTCACCTTGAGTACTATGTGCAGTTTTGAGGGCCACAATATAAAGAAAGACATAAAACAAATAGAGAGTGTCCAAAGTAAGGCTACAAAGATGGTAAAGAGTCTATAGAGGAAGATGTATGAGGAGTGGCTGAAGTCACTTGGATTGTTCCTGGAGAAAACAAAAGTCAGGAGACTGAGGGTAGAACTCATCACGGTCTACAACTTCCTCACAAAGGGGAGCAGAGAAACAGGCACTGATCTCTGCTCTCTGGTGACCAGCAATAGGACCCAAGGGAACAGCTTGAAGCGGCAACACAGGAGGTTCAGATTGGGTATCAGGAAAAGGTTTTTCCACTGAGAGGGTGGTCGGGCACTGGAACAGGCTCCCAGGGCAGTGGTCACGACATCGAGCCTGCTGGAGTTCAAGAAGCATTTGAACAATGCTCACAGACATAGGGTCTGATTTTTTTTTTTGGGTGGTCCTTGGGGGACCTAGAAGTTGGACTCAACAATCCTTGTGGCTCCCTTCCAATTTGGATATTCTATGATTGAGGTGTCTTCAAAAGTAGGTCCTAGTTCCAGAAAGGACCAATTGGAAGCCTCCACATATCTGAAGCAGCTCCATATCAATGAAACTCCACCTGGGGCCCAGGATTGCAGCCAAACAGAAGCTGTTGCTGGGTCTGGACTTATCTTTTAGTACGTCCTCTGAGATTTTTCACTAAGACTGAAAAATCACAGGAGAGCTAGAGAATTGTGCCACAACAAATTGTATCTGATGTGACACAAAAAGCAAGGAAATATCTAGGCAAATTGATAAGACAATGGAAACCTTTTCTTCATAAGAAAAGTGCTACTTTGCACCCCAAGTCCAGCCAGTGTCACAGGGGTAGATTTAGTTGGACAATATGACAGGCAGTTTCAGAATTTTAGGAAAAAATTCTTTCTTGGCAACAACTGGGTCAACAGGAAAAGGAAGTCAGGACAGATCACAGGAATGCTATCAGCAGATCCTATGCTAGATCAGAGGGGGAAAAAAAGGGCAAAAGCGTCATACCTATCAAAAATAGGTGCTGGTAACATAAAAGAGTTTCATAATATTTCTTATTTTGATTCAATAAGGAGATAACATTACACAAAGACATTAACTTATAATTCAATTCAGGGTTTTGATCATGAAAGGTCAATGAGTGGCTTGTGAAGAACAGAACCTTTTCAATATTGCCTTCATATTCTATTTCGAGAATAACCATTATTACTTCTCATATGGATGAAAGACAGTTACTCCCTTTTATTACAGTGGTGTCTCCCTATGTTTGTTAAATGTATGTCTGAGATCTCTCTGTTCACCTCCCGCTGTAGCCAAAGAATGGAATAGAGAGCTGTCACACTGCTAAACTTGATCTCTGCCATGTGGTTAAGCTTTATGCTCTAAAATGACTGGAATATCCCTGCAATCAGGTAGGTTAATTAACTGAAGTTTTCCTATTCCCCTCTGCTGCTTTACCTTTCATATACATTGTTTCTCCATTCTTTAACCACTCACCTTATACAAATGAAATAAACCTTCTCCAGTCTAATTAGACATCCCTTGAAAATGGAGCATTTTAAACCTGACTTCAACTCTTTCCCTCACACATATACTGTTATTCTTCCCACCAAATAGCTCCTATGGCAGCATGAAGGCTGCAAAATAAAAAGGATTCACAAGATAAAAGCACCAGAAAGAACAAATAAGATCAGACCTGACATTTCACTCACAAGACCTTCTTCAAGTGATTGTAAAGTTGATCAAAGACAATCCAGTTTTGTTCTATTGTTTCTACATCCAAAGAGGTGACCACATGGGCAAAATGCTACCTCTCCACCACCAATTCATCAGATAATGTTTCCCAAAATACCTTCATCACCTTCACTCAGATAAAGCCAATTATTTTGAAAAGTACAATTGCATTGTCAGTGGAAATTTACTGTTCAGCTTAGACACAAAAAAATACACCCAAAACAAACAATGAAAATTCACTTTACACTTCTTCTGAAGATATGACAATGCTGGGAGATAACAGTATCTACATTTTGTATATTTCAAGGCCAGCTTACCTGCTCTTAGGAAAGATTTTAAACAAGCAGCATGTCCAGATAATTACTTATGTACAGTAATAGTTCCTTGAGATATCTATGCATACTACCGCATTACAGGAATGTTTGAAAAACAGCTTTACCCCCACATCTAAATTGCGCTATCCTATGAATCATGTACAGAGACACAAACAGAACAGGCTCACAGCTTCCCTTAGCCCATAATCCTTCAACGGTTTGTGGACAGAGTGACAGGAAATGTAGTTCTGGCACATATGCATGGAGCACAACCCTAAGGAGAGCTTGTATACACAGTATAGAGCAATGACGTACTTTTCACTAAGTTCTTGTCTGTATACACTCATTCGACCTGTTGGTGACATAGCACCTTGGCAGTTAATCTGGAATATGATCCTGAAGTAACTTGGCTTCATGGAGAAAGCTTAGTGCTTACATAAAGTGAAAGAAGTTGCTGTCTTTGCACCTTCCAGTGACAGAAACATTCCACAGAGAAGCTAACAATGGTGCATGCCAAAAAGGTCACAAGAAGAGCTTAATTGTTTTACTTACATTCCAGCGCAGTCACTTACTGGTAAAATAACCTCCCTTTTGAAATCTGTCTCTTAGATCTTTCTGTCACAGGCAAAAATAGTAAAATAAATAAATAAATAGAAACATTTTTGTCCTTTGAACTGAAATTGAAAGAACATCCTTCATTTTAAAAAGACAGTGCAAAACTAATGTCTATGATAGCTAAGTCAACCACAACTCTGAATGTATATGGCCAGGAAGAAAAGAAAAAAAAAAAAAAAACATACTAAGAAAATTATTTCCTACCTGAGATAAAACTCAGGGAAATTTTGGAAAACAGTTGAGAGCGTGTCATAAGAATAACTTCATTCTGAAGGTCTTGTCTGCTAAGATTAAAACCAAACGGCATCACCTCAAATCTCCAAAGAAAAGTAGAGACTACCAAGGAGAATAAGCAGGCAGCTAGCAAGTTTTGAGAATTTGCTCATGGTGAATGATAATGCAGATCTTACATGACAGCAGAGAACACAACAGCAGGGTGCTGTCCCACCATTACTTGAACAGTAAAGTCCTGAAAATGTAGAGAGAAGGTTAAACCCAGTGTCTGAGTGTCCCAATGTTAAGCATTTTGAGATATGATACTTAAATGTCAGTCCATGGGGGATCAAATGATTGATCTCTTTGACTACCACAGCAAAGCATAGTGCTAGATGATCACAGCGAGTGGAAGGGCCTTCACGTGGCACTTCTCTGTAATGTCATTCAAAACACTTCGGAGGAAAGTCATCAACATATTCAAGGAATGGTAGCCGAGTGAACAGCCAATCTGAACTCAAAAATAGAAAAAATGGTTAAAATCTAACTTTGTACATCAAAGAAACAGATAGCTAAGTGCTTCTGAACAGCTGGGCATTCCTTCACCCAAGCCGTGAGGCAAAAGATAAAAAGCTTTTATCAGGTCCTGAAATGGTTAGAAAGGACACCTGCTCTCATCAAAATGAAGGTTAAGAACAATCCTTTGAGCTGCAGTTATACAACAGGAAGTCAACTAAGATTCTTGAACAACTCCAACACCTTTACATTCCGTTGATCAATTTATTTTAGATTGATCATAAGGGATCAGTGGATTTTCTCATAAGCTTTATGAGCATTGTTTCTCTACATGGTGAAGACTTCCTTCTTAATTGCTCTATCAGATAAAACGCTAGGCTGTTGTCTTTTTCTACCTTGTCAAAGTACACTGCCTCATAGCAACTCCCTCTGAAAATGAACAGAGAGAGTTTGGGCAGAGCAGGAACAAAAACTGAACTAAGGAACAACAATTAAATGTTGCTCATCTGTTTAAATTTCAACCTGTGTGGTGAAGCGAAAAGCCATCAGCATCTTCCCAAAAGGTTTGAAACTAGAGACAACGACAAAACTGTTGCAAGGCACCATAAGTTTTGCCCAGCTCCCAAAGAGTGCTGAGAAGCCTACAACCAGTGCTAACTAAAAAACTGGTGATGCTCTTACTGTCCATGCTTCCCGGAACAGAGTAGGACAACTGACTATGTTAAAAGAGAATGAGCAAGGTTTGTTGGTCTCCTACTTGGGAATGGGGGATTGACCCACCATGAACCCCCTGAATACAGTAAGCTCATCAGGTTGTGAACTAAAGAGCTTTCTCTCCTCAAAAGAGGAGTATTTTGTTGTTGTTTTGCTTTTTAAAACAAGACAACTTCCCTATGAAAACCTCAGATTCAAACACGAGATGATCCCACTAGGACAAGTTCAACAGCTGCAGACTTAGCTTTGTTTAGCAAAATCATAAAGATTATTTTCAAAGCTAAATGAACCCCAACAATGACTGTTGAAATCAGCTAGGCATTTCAGAAAAAGACACCATAGGCAGGAAGAGAATCAAAAGACGTCTGAGAAGAGGCCAGAGTCAAAAGCCCTAAATCATGCAAAATAAAAATAAACATCTTAGCCTACAACATTCCCATCTCTACAGCATCATGCAAGGAAAAAAAAAAAAAAAAAAAACCACTAGTGAGGGCAGAGTACTTCCTCTACTTCCTCCACCCAGTTGTACAAGAGGAGTTGTGTCATTACCTGGAAAATTTAACTGAAGGCTTTAGGGTCTCTACAGTGTATTGCAGAAGTTACTGCCTTGCTTATCTGCAAAGCTCTTTGAACTGTTTGTAAATAAATGGATTCTGCAGTCAACTGCAAGCAGCTGTAAGTCAGATAAGGCTTCCAGTAAGGGGCTGGCAAAGTCTAAAACATTCAGCAGCAATGAGAAAGAAGAATTTTCAGGCCAAATTTTGGAAGCTATTGGCTTGCCCCCACTCTTTTGTAGAGTTATAGGAAGGGATGAAAAAACTTACTGGCAACTCCAACAGAGAAGCCCAAGTTAGTTAAAAGGATGATATTTCTGATGAAAGAAACTCTCTAATCACAGTTGGCTGGTGACAGAAAGACATATCACTCCTTCTAATTCACCACGGGCATGGAGTACGAAGCAAGCAGCAGTGGCAGGCAGCAACCTATAGGTACTGCTAAGGCAAAATACTTTCCTCTCAAGTGCTTGGGTATACGTACATAGACACAGATATTACATTGTGACATGAAGGCTCCACATTGCCCAAAAAAACACAGTCAGATTCCTAGGCATAATGCTTCTGAGAAATCCACAAGCACTACAGGAAGCAACAGGAGCTATTTAAGCATTGCTGGACACCTACACCCATAGTTCACTGCTGTGAGTGGCACTAAAAGTGGTGCAGAGTATTCAGAACTTTATATTCAATTCAAAATAGAAATAAACTGCATTATCTGGCCTTCTGAAAATTACTATAGCAGTCAAATATCCAGTTAACCATTCCTAAAGATATTTATTTCATTTTTTATTTGACTCTTAAAAGAAAACTATCTCAGATGTAATAAGCAAGCCATCTCATATACTCCAAATATTTGATTGGTAAGATCCACTTATATTTTATACAAGATCATGAAAAAAAACATTTCTAATAAATCACCATTTTTCTTCTTACAGAATGAGTTAATGAAGCAAGGTCAAACCGCTCTCTAAGGTACATTAAAGCTGCATTACATGCAAATGACTGCAACATACTAAAACATACCATTTATTGGCTTTTTTTTAAAGAATAAACTTGGCTTGTATAATAAAAGCAGGAGCTTTCTGAAAATGTTTTCAGTAACTATGAAGCTGTATGGAGTCCAGTATACATACCTGGGTGCTTCCTCCACAACTTTTTGGTTTCGTCTTTGAATAGAGCACTCTCTTTCATTCAACCACAAGGCATTGCCATGTTTATCTGCCAACACCTGAAACAATAACACGCTGCTATTAACCAACATATGCAAACATACCACCTTTTGACACTATACTGCTATTATATAGCATTCAATTACGCTATTATTTTTTTTTCCAATCTAGAAATGAAGACTGGGGAAAATGCTAGTATAGAAAGTTAATTATATACGATATATTAGTTGAATGCTACTTCAAATTCTAAACAGGATTATTTTAAAGCCTCTCTACAGCCTGTATATGGCAAGGAACACTCACTTCTTGTGAGAAGCCCCCAAGAAGTTCAGAAGGGAGAAAAGTAATCAAAGACTGAAACAAGAATAATATATATATCTTTTCAAGATTCTAAAATTGTACTGCATAATGAAATACCAAGAAGCATGTTGTTAAGCATTATTTTTTTTTGTCAACAAAGGAGAGTAAAATCTCCAAGCATGTCAAATTTAGCTCCTGAGTTACAGACAAAAGCTTTCAGAAACAACAGCTAATGGGTTTTTCTTAGTAGGCTGACCATCCTGTGTTTAACGAGGAAGAAACTTTGAAATCTTTTGTCAAAGGGAATTTGCTACTTCCCCAACACTTTCAGTGGAAATTAAGGTAGTAGTTGCAAGGATTTTCTCCAAAGTCAGGAGTCAACTACAGTTCTTGGCTGCAGCTTGAGACCACAGAAGAGTTAAACATACAAATATCTAGATCCAACTACCTAAATTACACGTTAGGAAAAACACAAGTTAAGTGTAGCAGAACTCATTCTGCAAGTTCAAACTGTAAGGAAAAGTAAGAAAAGGAACTTTATGAATTCTTCTGTACAGTACAGTCATTTCCAATAGCAGGAGACTGGATTTGAGGATTCAAGTAGACTTCCGATCTTGTGATGTTATACTCTATGTACTTATTCTTGGAACAATTTCTTTCCTTGCAGACCACACCTGCTCCCTTCTTCCTTATAAATTTTTCCCTCTAATCCATTTTCTTCCATCTATCTTCCTGCTCTGATCTGCGGGAACCTGTGCCAATATTCATGCTTCATTCTGTAACAGTGCAGTTCTACACTGAAAACAGACAAGATAAAAAAAAATGGAGACAATCTTCCTCAAACTGTGTGAACTCAACCATATCTGCTTACATTTGTGACAAAGAACCTGTATTATTTATTATTCCTTTTAGCACCACAGAGCGAGTACGGCACTAAGCAAGATGAATTCCTGCATCTATGACACCAATGTTTCCTGATGCGTGAATAATCTGGGTAGATGCGACTGGAAATGGGGAGCTGATCTCATGAAGATGACTCGTGCACTGTGCAGCATCACACCCAGAGCACTCTGCACTCTGAGGGATCAGACTTACCTTTTCCTCACAAATTTTGTTGAGCTCCCATAAGTTTATGGAACTTTCTAGAGGAAAAATCCTTTAAAAAGAGCTCTACAAGAATGACACGAAGGGATTTCTGCAACCTGTACCTTAAAAATTGGTATTGTTGCATTCACAGGCAATATGGCCCAAAAAGAGACAAACGTGGGTATTTTCTATGAAGATGTAATTATGAACAGACTTATATGTAACAACTAGTTAGTTAGGCTTTAAATTCCATTTTGGGTTCATTGCTTATATTATCTGAAACAAAAGATACATAAATCAATTATATTTCAGAAGACATTTACAGAACATTCAAATCAATCTCTGAGATAAAGTTAAAATCCAGTATACGTCTCACTAAAAATGCAGGCCACAGCTAAGGCATTTTGCTAAATGTCTTAATATTCATTTATAAGAATATTCTGTTTTGTGGGACTATTAGAACAGTAGTATATGCTATGCACATCCATACACTAAAATAACTAAATATGATTTATCACAACCGCTTCTGTATGATTCAGCTAAATTTTATTTCCAGTTGTAGGTCTGCTATTCAGCCAAGTAATAATTAGATATTACAAGATATTACTTTAAACCCAAATCCTTTATGTCAGATATTTCAGGAGAACAAGACTTCAAATCAGTTCAAGCATAAAGTCTATTTGGACTCTTTTTTCCTGTTAATTGTTTTAGTCTTTTCTCATGTTTTACAAAGTGATTGTTTTATAGCTAGACGCAGGAAACCCCTTATTTAACAATTTTAAGCACCAATCCTTTGGAGCTATATGAGAATGTTAAAAAAAAGTTCTGTTTAAAAATTACTGCTAACGTAATAAATATTTGGCATCTGGTCTCAAATTGTTTGTATGTTTAGTAGCTTGAAAATGAACCAAGGTCAATGTCCTAAGGCTGATTAGAACATGAAGTTAAAATGATACACCATGATATTGTTACAAGGTACCATCAAAGTGTTTGCGTAAGGAAAACAACACTCATTGTATAGCTATGAAAAATAAAATAACTATGCACCATAAATTATAAATGGCATAGCTATATTGTTTAATCTAAGTGAAAATATTTGGTTTTTCTTAATTACAGTGCTGATTTTAAGGTAATAATCTTTTTAAAACTAAAGGAACCTGGACAGAATGCAAAATCTGGTCCCAGCTGACAAAAGTATGGAAGAATCAAATCTTATCTAACTTAAGTCATCAGAGAGTCTGCAGGAAAGTGTTGAAGCTCTCTCTAAACAATGCAGAAAAAAAGGGCACTTTCAGAAAATGAAGCCTCCCAGATTCTTGAGGACAGTGGGACTGACTCTTAGGAAATACATACCTCTTTCCACTGACCTAAGAGGCGTCTTAGACAACTAGATTAGAACAAAACGTTAACTTTTAAGGTGACAAAAAGAATCCCAAACCAAAGAACACGCTTTAGAACATTTCTGTTCAAGACAGCTTTTGAGCACATGAACATACTTGTTTCAGTTCTACTGCATTTTGAACAGTCCTTTGAAGCCTGATCTCAAAAATAAATATAAACCAAATTTATTTCATTCCCTAAATTAATTCCAAATTTATTTTCAATCTCCCTGAAGAGACTTTTCTTTCACTACAGTTGGTAGCCTGACTAGATTTTTATATAGCATACAGCAATTTTAACCCAAGTCTCCAAGGACCAAGAGAAATAGAATATTAAGGAATGGTGAGCTGTGTATTAAAAAAAAAAAAAAGATGCAGGTATTCAAAAATTATTGGTCCTACCAATAGAAAGTAGGAAGAAGGTCTAGCGATCTCAGTATATGAAGAAGGACTAGTGATCTGAGCTCTTTTGTAATGAAGGTTAGCACTGAAATTAAATGTTTACTATATGTCTTCCCTTGGCCTTCAGAAGAAAATAGGTTGAGGTTTAAATTTCATTTTTACAGATTGTTTCTTCACTTCACATATGCTGTAAGTTTAACCTGCACATAGACAAGTTCTAAATTGAAACAGGAAAAAAAAAAAAAGAAAAAGAAGTCTATCAAGTTTGAGTGGGCATGTATCTGACAGGGTAAAAAATGCTGAATATTTATCTCCTACAAATCATCCTACACTATCAAATTTGTTGTTTCATCCAGTTATTGAGCTACTCTCAAAAGAAAAAATCAAGCTCTCACTATAAAAAAAGAATACGCTAAAACTTCGAGTTTATGTTTTGGATAAGAAGTAAAATTTCTTTTTCAGAAACTGACATACTGCTTATGAATTTCTTGTCAAGACAGACTATTTTAAGCCTATTGACAGACACAATTTAGTTGTCTACATAAGATCAAATACATCCCAATTTTTAGATCATAATGTTGTTAAAGAATCTGTCCAAAGCAAACAAGTCTTGTTTCGCATTAGCAGATCTGGCTCAATACTAGATCCAATAAAAGATCCAGAAGGTAGGGAGAATATACTTGATTTTGAACAACCATGTCCAAAATGGGACACACATCCTGCTGAGTTCACAGACAGCAATAGATATCAGATACAAAACCAAAACACAGACAAAACCACCTACAACTTGCAAGAAAAATGTTAAGCATAATAGTGCTTGAACTCCTACATCCTCTGCTGTGCTCAAGCACTGGAATCAGGATCCAGAGTTCAAACTTCAGTCCTCAGGACAGATGCCTACAATCATTTTTTTTTTTCAATTAATTGGGTATGGTTCATCGTCTTCCTGCTAAAGAAAGGGTAGAGAATAAAAACAGGAAGGCTGCACTGTGTATGATAGCCATGCAGTTTGAGCAATGGTCCAATACACAGGAAAACACAAGAACACAGGCCTTTTTTAGACCAGTGTTTGAAACAATATTCCCTAACACTTAAGCCCATCAAGTACCAGACGAAGGGTGGAAGGACTCTACAGTCTCTTAGTCTCTGTTAGTTACTTACAAACACATTTTTCTTCTCCTCTAAAATTAAATGCAACACAATCACTGAACTTGTCTTTCATAAGAAAAAAATATTGCAGTTGTTTGACCTGAATTCATGACAAATATTTGATACCATCAGCATTAAACCAATCATCTATCTCTCAGCACAAAGATCATTATTTTAAAATTGCAGTTCTAAATGTGAATATTTTACTATCATTTTAGGACACAGAAATTCTGGGTTTAATCATTTGTGAGAAATAAATGAAGGGTTGTGGTTTTCTTAGTCTTAGTTGAGGGCCTAAAGGAAATCATTTTGGAAAACAAAAAAATCACATTAGTAAAACTGATATATTTCTGTTGTTGTTGTTGTTGTTGTTGTTGTTGTTGTTTTTATTTGATGCTGTTCTATAACTCAGATACAGGTTTTACTTTAAAATTTTAAGTTTGATAAAGACTTATAAAAGGACTCAGTAAAACTTGCCTGTGATACTGACTGTACTCACCAAAGCAGTTCTATGTCAGTTCACTTGAGCAGAACAAGCCCAAAGATTGAAATACCTTGCTATACAGCTATCCAAAAGTCTCTCCTATTTTCACACAGTGAACAATGAGACGACATCTTTACATACATCAAGGTAAAAATGAACAGCTCAGTTTTGATGATGGCTCTCAACCCTCTATACTGAAGACATTCCCAAGACTATTTTATGTATAGTTTAAACATAGAAGGAAAGTTGGAGTAGGACAATTTCTAAGATTGAGTCAGAAGCAGAAAGGCTTCTTATTCTATCCTCAGAGAAGAGCAAGAATTATATTTTGAGATGTTTCTTTCACCTGTTTATACATACCAAGCTTAAGGAATCTAAGGAAATACTATACTATATAGTTTTTATCATAACAGATGTGATGGTACCCTAGAGAGCTCTGCTAAGGCAGTAACCTGGAATACCCAGGCACTCTACACAGCCACACTGTCTTCCTTCTTGCTTGTAATGTCCACTTCATGAACTTTGTTTGGTTTAACAGTTTGAACCTTTTTAACTAAATAATAACAAGAGTACAAACCTGAATTTCTATGTGGCGAGGGTTATCAATGAACTTTTCTATCAGTAAGCGATCATCACCAAAACTTGAAGCAGCTTCTTGAGACGAAAACCTAAAACCTTCCCTTAAATAACCAAAACAAAAAAACAACCTTTATTTAAAAAGATAAGTTCTGAAGCATACAAGGAGAAGGAACATTTATTCATTAAAGTTACCTTTCAGTTTTCAAACAATTAACATGCATCCAAAAACAAGTTTTTACCATTTGCATTTAATTTTTTAATGAATGTCTATTTTCTTCAATTACATAGACAACAAAATTACATGCTCAAAGTGCAGAGGATTTCAAATTGTTTAAAAAGTCTGGGCATTTACCAAAATTATTTGCGTAAGTTTTCTTTGCTGTCATTTTCTTCTTTGGAAGTAACACACTAATCAAGTGTAAACAAAAATACTTACAAAGTACTTGTTATATAGAAGCAAAGGTGAAGCTCACCACTGTTTAAGGTATACAGCCCTCTTAACGCTCAAGAATGAATGGCAGCCACCAGTTGTACTTTAATTAGATGAAAAATGCAGATACATGTATTGCATATTTTGCAAATGCAATGACTTAACGCATAACCTGAAGATTCAATAATTCACTTCATAGAACATGCAGTTGAACTACTACTTTTTCCTCACATTAAAGTAGAATTGTTTAATACTGTGTCCATTCCAAATGCTTCTGTTTTCTTCTCTTCTACATACATAGTTACTCAAAGAAATAAAGATTATAAGATATTTTATTCACCAACTTTATTTTTTCTGGCAAAAAGATTATTCCTATGGTACATAACTGCTTGCAAACAACTTCATGTACACTTTTCAGTGGGGTGAAATGTACCATAATACAGGGAACTAAAAGCTAC
The DNA here is from genome assembly GCA_011075105.1 of Heteronetta atricapilla. Taxonomy (NCBI): domain Eukaryota; kingdom Metazoa; phylum Chordata; class Aves; order Anseriformes; family Anatidae; genus Heteronetta; species Heteronetta atricapilla. The sequence continues at coordinate 150,968,860 of CM021731.1, forward strand.
ATAATATTTCTACAGGTTCTTTAAGTGACATATGATGTGTGTGATAGAGACTGACGTGTATGACCAAGTCCAAAACTTTCCACATAAGCCCCAGAATGGAAGAGGAATTACTGGTAGCGTGGGTTTATGAAAGGCAGACCCTACTTGACAAACATGACCTCCTTCTATGACAAAATGACGTGCTTAGTGGATGAGCAAAAGGCTGTGGATGTGGTCTACCTTGACTTCAGCAAGGCTTTTGACGCCGTTCCCCACAGCATTCTCCTCAAGAAACTGGCTGCTCTTGGCTTGGACTGGCGCACGTTTCTTTGGCTTAGAAACTGGCTGGGTAGCCAGGCCCAAAGAGTCATGGTGAATGGAGTCAAATCCAGTTGGAGTCCAGTCACTAGTGGAGTCCCCCAGGGCTCAGAACTGGGGCCAGTTCTCTTTAATATCTTCATTGATGATCTGGATGAGGGAATCGAGGGCACCCTCAGTAAGTTTGCAGACGACACCAAGTTAGGTGCACGTGTCGATCTGCTCGAGGGTAGGAAGGCTCTGCAGGAGGATCTGGATAGGCTGGACCGATGGGCTGAGGCCAACTGTATGAAGTTCAACAAAGCCAAGTGCTGGGTCCTGTACCTTGGGCACTAACACCCCAAGCAGCGCTACAGCCTGGGAGATGAGTGGTTAGAAAGCTGCCTGTCAGAAAAGGACCTGGGGGTGCTGGTTGATAGTTGGCTGAATATGAGCCAGCAGTGTGCTCAGGTGGCCACAAAGGCCAACAGCATCCTGGCTTGCATAAGAAATAGTGTGACCAGCAGGACTAGGGAAGTGATTGTCCCCCTGCACTCAGCTCTGGTGAGGCCACACCTTGAGTACTGTTTGGGGCCCCTTGCTACAGGAAGGGCGTCAAGGTGCTTGAGCAAGTCCAGAGAAGGGCAATGAAGCTGGTGAAGGGTCTGGAGAACAAGCCTTTCAAGGAGCAGCTGAGGGAGTGGGATTGTTCAGCCTGGAAAAGAGAGGGCTCAGGGGCAACCTTATCACACACACTCTACAGGTACCTTAAAGGAGGCTGTAGCGAGGTGGGGGTTGGTCTATTCTCCCACATGCCTGGTGACAGGACGAGGGGGAACGTGCTAAAGTCGTGCCAGGGGAGGTTTAGGTTGGATATTAGGAAGAAATTCTTCACTGAAAGGGTTGTTAGACATTGGAATGGGCTGCCCAGGGAAGTGGTTGAGTCACCATCCCTGGAGGTCTTTAAAAGACGTTTAGATGTAGAGCTTAGGGATATGGTTTAGTGGAGGACTTGTTAGCATTAGGTCAGAGGTTGGACTCAGTGATCTTGAAGGTCTCTTCCAACCTAGATGGTTCTGTGATTCTGTAATTATTCCCTTTTACTTAGAACATGTTAGACCACCTTTGAAATACTGCATCCAGTTTTAAATCTCCTCGCGGTAAAATGATTTCAATAAGATGAGCTGAAGTCAAGGGAGAGCCAGTAAGATGGTCAGGCTCACTGAATGAGACTTGTTTGTACCTGGACAACAACAAAGCTTTGGGGGAACCTAACAGCAGCTTCCCAGTACTTAAAGAGTAGTTTACTTAGACAAAGGAGTTGTGCTCTTTATTGAAGTACACAGGAGAAAAGAAAGTGATCATAAACTGAAAGTTTCCAAGTGGATAAAAAAAAAAATGGTTGGAAAGAACCAATCAACATGGCAGGCTCTTTGGAGAGGTTGTGAAAACTCATGCCTTGGAGGTCTGCAAGACCCAACTAGACAAATCTCTAAGCAACCTACTTCAAATTCAGTGCTGACCCAGTTCTTAGCAAGAAGCCCGATGAGATAATTTCTCCAGGTCCTTTCAAACATAAATGATTCTATAAGGGGAAGAACAGGATGTCTTTAAAGGTTCTCCTCTCATCCTACAGTACATTTATTCACACTGAAGTATAAGCCATACAAAAGCATTTATTGATCTTGCCACATGCTTTCTTGTGGTTTTCTGAAGTGAGATAGTCCGTGACAACTTTTTGGCTCCAGCTCCAAGATCAGCATCACTGCTTTAATTAAAACAACCACTTTTTTTGGAGGCAGACAGACACTAATAAAAGACTGCCATCATTATGTAATATTTCAGTTTCAAATATCAGGAAATAGTAAAAGAAAATAGTCTTCTTTTGTTGAGGCTAGAATTAGAAAGGACATAGCTAAAAAACAGATGTTTTATAATCATTAGTACAATTGAATCCTTCTAAAAATATGACTGGTAAGTTAAGGAACCAAAAATATTCAAATGTTCTCTGAGTTTAAACAAAAACAATAATCTATTGCTTCAGCTCAATTCCAAATTTAAAATAAAAATCAATCTAATCATTTTACATAAATGTTTATACATGCAACTGGCATAAAAACCTGTGTTTAGAAAATGTTTTTAGGAACCACTGTTTTTCACTCATCCAGTCTCACTCCTTCCCTTTACCTGAACAGTTCCACAGCCCACACCTCTCCTCCTCTCCTGTACAGGCCACACATGCCCTGGGAGTCCAAACCCATACATTCCCATTCTTACAGTCTGACAGACTAAATGCACTGCTTTGGGAGGGTAATAAAATCGATAATTTTACAAAGGGGAGGGCACAAAGCTCCAAATTCCTCAGAAACTAATTGCTAGAAGATAATTCAGTGCCAATTTCCAATGAAAGCTGTTTGCAGCTGCAGCTAGTAACTAGAAAAACTAAGTTCTATTTATACATTTATGGAGTAAAAATTAGGACCAGTAGTTCCTATATAGTGACCTCTGATCCTAAACCTACAAGCTAGTAAGTACCTTTGTTTAAAGATCCATCACAATCTTCCCCCGAAATTAAAATCTGATCTTCAGAGAGAATAGGGACCTCAAGTGAAATCCTTTCTAAAATTTGCAGAAGATTGCTTGAAGTCATGAAGCCCACAGACTTACAGGTGCAAGTGTTACAAGCATACTGAAAAAGCAAGAGAGCCTTCAGTTTGCCCACAACCAAGGAAGAAGTGATAGAGAAAACTTCTAGACTTGCAGACTCCTATCCCTGCCTTGTTGCACTCTGTACTGAACTTCATGTTGCGTATACGGGGCTAGGATCAGTTATGTCAACAGTAGGTTTATGAGCTTAGTACAGCCTTCAGCTTATTACCCACTTCCACTCATCATGTGAGTACCTACAATATTGCGCCAGTAAGTCTAAAAACAAAGCAGAATTCAGGATCCTGGGAAGATGGCTGTAAGATTTCCGAGCACAGGTAGTCTTTTCCTCAATCCTACCAATGGTAGAGAGAGACATGGAAAGAAACAAGCAAGCCCAGATCATCAATGCCTGGCTCCAAGACTGGTCCCTCCACTAGAGTTTTGGGTTTTATAGTTAAGAAGAGTCTTTGAGAAAAGAGACCTGCTGGAGCCTGACAGGATATTACTGTCTTGATAGAAAAACATTCATTGGCTCATAACCTGGCAAGACTGATTGAGAGAGCTTTAAACTAGGATCAGCTTGGGAGGGGACACCACTTGCAACACCGAGGTTAAGCCAAGCAATGACACTGCCTGAGGGTGGCAAGGCTAACGGAAGCATCTACAGTGGCACTCTAGGGAGCATTGAGGGTTCAGGAATGCATCCAAAATGCTTGTGTACCGATAAACACAGTATGAAGAACAAACAGGAGGAAGTTTTGGTCCATTCCCTAAGCTATGTCATCATTGGTATTAGTGAGACTTGGTGGGATGAGTCCCATGACTGGAGTCTGGCTGTTTAAAGATAAAAGAGGCATGGCAGGCAAGGTGGAGGTGTCATACTGAATTTAAGGGAGAGACTGGACTACACAGCCCTTGCTTGGATGATGAGCCTCCAGATGAAGATTAAGGGGACACAGAACAAAGTAGATACCATTGTGGATGCCTACTACTGGCAGCCCACCCAGGACAACAGCACAGATGAGCTACTCCATAGGCAACTATGATAAATCTCTGGATCAGTTGCCTTCATCTTTATGGGACACCAGCTTCCCAGACATAAACTGTGAATATCACACTGCAAAGGCAAACAAGCCTGGGAAATTCCTAAAGCATGCTGAAGATAATTTCCTCACACAAGTATTTATAAAAAACAACGAGGAAAGCTGCCATCCTAGATCTGCTGTTTGAGAATAGGGAAGGCCTTGTGGAAGATGCAATGGTAGGTGGCTGCCTTGGCCACAGCAATCACGAAAGAGTTGAGCTCAAAATTTTTGGTTTATTGAGGGAAGAAAAAAAAAAGTCAGCAGAGTTGTCACCCTGGATTTGAAGAGTAAACTGAGTTATTGAAGGAGCTAGTTGGCTCCCTCCTCTATGGGAGACTTTTCAGATCTGGATTAGTGGCTTCAACTGCACACAAAAATTCACACTAGCACTTGACTGAAATTTACAAGAAAAGCAACATAAATGAGATTTAGGAGAGACTGATGTCTGAAGAAATACAAAGGCAACCATACCCAAATAGGGGGGAGGGGAACATGGCAGCCTTCCACAGTCATGTGCTCATGAAGAGATATTTCAAGAAAAAAGTTACAACAATGGTGCAACTGTATTCTAGTACTTCCATTTAGAAATATTAGGTGAAAATGGCAGAAATGTCAGCTATAAGAACTGGAATATCATAATAGCTAGAGGAATCTAACATTGTTAATTGTCTGGGCTATGTAAGATATGTAAGAGATGTGGAAGATGAAGTACTAGTAAGTTACTATAGCAAATAATTCTGTAAGAGCAGGAATTAAGTCAATCATATTGGTCTTTTCCACATCCTGTGGTTAATTCCATATCACACCACACAATACATTACTTAAGCTTTCTTTTAATATTATGCATAGCCATTTAAAATGAGGAAAGTCTTCAGCTATCCTGAAAATCCAAAAACATTTTTCAAACAAAATGAGTTTATATACAACTTCCCTCCCACAAATAGCACTTAGAATTAATCTCAGATGTCAATGCCAAAGCAAGTTTTCATATCAAAATACTACCAACGGTTCTTCACAATCATCTCAGATGTATGAACCCTGAAATATAAAAGGCAATTCAGATATTGGTTCCTCACTCTGCCAGTAGCTGAAAATCAATTTTTAAGATTACATGGATCTGGATTCAATGAGAAAACATGTGATGTCAGCAATTTTTTATAAGATATTACAACTATCAGATACATTGTTTTGTCACTAACAAGCTAAATCACCTTCAAAAACAAAATCAGATGTTCTTCAGTCACATAAAACAGAAAAACCTTAGTTCTATAATGCGATTAATGGACACGTACAACAAATCATTTACAACCTCGTATTTATTTCTTCCAGGCAGACTGTAAGAGAAACCTAAATCCTCTATTTCACACTGAAATGCAAAGTAAATCCTTTCCTATCTTCAGTTCTTTTAATCTCACTTACCATCCTGCAACAAGTATTTTGTCAAATACATCTTAGCTTCATTGGTGCCTACCTGTAACTACTATATAGCTACTAAAAAAAGACATTCCTTCTTGATTTAGGATCACTAACTCTATAAAATTATACTGTAAAGACAAGGCTAATGTAGCTAACAAATAGATTAGAAGGACACCACTGGCAAATATTAAGAAGCTAAATAGTATTCCAAAGGCTTTCCACAAAGAAGGCAAGCATCACTAGTATCACTGGGTCAAAGTAATATCACTAAATTAATATTAAATGCACAAAAAACATCCTTAGTTGGTTTCTATATCAATCAATTTTGTCAGGTGACCATGGTGAAAACTGCAGCCACAACTTTCCTTTGAAACAAATGAGCAATTATGATTTTTAGACCAAGTTTTCAATTTTTAAACAGTTACTTTAATCAAACTCCTTTGACAGTTCCTGTGCAAAATGAGAAATGAAAGCCTTTCTTTTAAGTGCAACAGATGTACTTGCTGCCTGAATGAGATCAATGCAGTAATTTGGGATTCTAAAGCAATGGGAACAAAGCATCTTCATAAAAAAGCAAGTTATTCTAGATCTTTCATTCTAAAATGCAAAACCTTGTTTTCCCATTTAGATTTGAATAGGAATGGGCTAAAGATAGCAAGGCACAAAATGTTTTCTTTAAATCTAGAGTTTAACTGCTAGGTACTCATTTTCTTGTTCTTTTCAGTTTCCAGGTTTTGAGGCAAGACTGAAAAAACACAACAATTTAATACAGAGGACAAAATATATCAGGGAAATCTTACAGGTAACTAACAATTAAACAACAACGTGAGTTGTATTCCGAGCTAATTCCAGCATGTGCGCTGCCCTCTCCGTCATGTAGAAAACATTTAGAAAGTTACTTAATTTTAGATTAAAATATGCTTTTTGTTACACATCTTTGAAAACTCATACAATGTCGGAGTTTTGTTTTTTGGTTGACTGGTTTTGTAATAGTGACACACGAGGTTGAAACCAGGCTCTTCACTGTCGGAATATCAGAGGAAAATGGACTGTAAAACATCTCCAGTCAATAATAGTAGTTTCCTGAAGGGTTCAGGATTCAGACAAGCATTAAAAGATGAGAAAATTTATGTTTAAACAAATACTCGGCTTCAAACAGGCAAAAGCACAACAGTTTGCACAGGCAAATATTTTAAACACACAAGTATGCTATTAGAGCACATTCTGGAAACACACATGAATAATCAGTCTCATCAACTTTAACAGAGCTAATGGTTTGCATTAATGTTTGAGGAGCAAGGCCAATAAACATTCTACCTAACACACAGACGATTAGTACTTCGGCATTCTGGAAGGCACGTAGCAAAATATTATTTACAGTGCAAATTTACAGTCATTCACTGGGCTAAAAAGGCAGATGCAAGGGTTGTGGATTTTGTTTTATTATTTTTATTTTTGACTTTACTCAAAATAATGGAATGTGTTTTAAGGTTTATGCACAAATTAATTTTAAATACACACATGCAAACTACCAAAGTATACCACTTATTATACCAAAGGGAGAAAAACAAGTACTACCCAATTTCTGTTTAACAGTTCCTATCTGCTCAACTGTCAGCTCACAGTGGCTTAATAGGACTTTGGTAACTGCAGCATTCATCAAGGCAAGCTTTTGGACAGCATCTCACCTGGTCTCTTCATCATCCCAAGCGATTCTCATGCCTTTCCCACCACCACCTGCTGAGGCCTTGATCATGACAGGGTAGCCTAACAGCGGGGAACAATTAGACAGAAGTTCAAACTTTGATCAGTTGGTCATACAAACATGACAACTGACCACATGTCCAATAATGCCAGTAGACAATACCTTCGTTTATTAAAATGCTTCTTGTTTGGAGAGAGAGGAGAGGTTTTTCTTTTCAAGACTTAGCTGTCAGTACAGTGATTTCTAAAGCCAAGAAAAGGTTGTCTTCTCTATTTCATTTATACAAAAAAAAAAAGCCACACTACAGAATGAATTATTCCCAAGTAACAAAGTGGTTTATGAATAAAGGCACTTGACCTTTTTAAGCTCACATTCTTTAGAAACAAAATTTATTTTTTTTTGCTACTGCTGAGATAAGATATTGCTGTGATTAATTTTTGTTAAAAAATTTATATACTAGCAAGAATAAGCAGATCTTCATAAACTATTGGTCAACAGATTCAGTAAACAAACCTGTACTTAACTCAACACTTCTGGGGCAGTCCTGTTTAAATAACAGAGCATCTCCAGAAAGCTGTACTACTCAGATATTACACAATAAATATCAGATTATTTTTTATCATTAAAAAATGTGCAAAAAAAAGTATTTTCCCCAACCTGACAAGTAACAAAAAAGTGAGCATCATAAATCTGACTGTGCATGACCAGCAATATTTCACTTTCAGAACAAGACACATTAACAGGTACGTGAGTCAGGACCCTCGTTTTCTGAAAACTAAGTGTTGTACCAGTGTAGTTTAAGACCACATTTAGTAATGATTGTGCATCTTGTAGCACAGTATGTTTTGAATTCAAAACAACTTCCTAAAATAACTTATTATTCTTATCAGTGAACTTCACCTTTCTCCCATACATTACATATACGGGAATTTGGAAGTTAAGGTACTGATTAGAAAGTTTTTGACATTCCTAGGATAGTAGAAATATTCTTCTTTGGTCTCCAGTAAGCTTAATGAAAAATCATAGCATTATGCCAAACATCAGACTAGCTGATATGGTCTGACAAGAAAAGCCAATCAGTCCTTGCAAATTGAAGATACATTCCTAAACGAGGTTTTGATCTAGGGACAGAAAAGGACATTTCATTAAGGTTCCCTAATAGAAATAGTCAGGTGTGCTATTATATGCATAACTAATGTTTACAGTTGCTTTCTGAAATGTAGATCTACTCTAACCCTGCCAAGTGACAATGACAAATTTCCCCACCACCACCTCTTTCGCAAAGTCATTTTAATGAAAGGAGGTTCAAAAGATGTTTAAAAACAAGATCCAGAAAATCTTTTGCTTAAAAAGACTGAAGTGAACATAAACAAGAGGGACATGATAGAAACGTAAGAAACAAACAAACAAACAAAAAAATCAATAAAATAGTTTCCTACATAACTTGTAATTAGGCTGTGAAACCCCATCCCACAAAGCGTTCATGTCGCTGAAAGCTGTAGAATGGTAACAGATAAACACAAATCTCAAGTTCCTACAGCCATGTAACCAAAAGGTTATAAAGCTGCATGCTTTAGAGTCTCAAGTAATCTGTGCTTACTAGATACATACTTAAGACCAAACTGAACAGTTCAAGGAAGCTTGCTAGAGCGTATGCTACTTTTTCCTTTATGTATCTGATGCTGCCCATAAAGGGTACAGGATTAGTCAGACAACAATGGGTCTGATCCAGAACTGCATCAAGTATTTCCTAGGCTTCGATAATCCCAGAGATAAAAGGGGCATGAACAAAACAGCTCTAGGTTACATGCAGGAACAGTGAAGTCCAACTCAATTTAATGAAACACAGCATATGTTGTTGTACTAAGAATAAGAACTTGTAAACAGTTCTTGTAATAAGAACTGTTTATCTATGCTGTAGCTGTTTTTCCAGATCCCTGGCAACCATCATGCTCCTAGACAAGTCAACTAGTGGTCTTGAAATAAAGTAAGAAGCATATCCTGTATGATTTCCAAACAAGAAGTGAGGTTTAACTAGGTAGCACTACCAAACTCACACCACCTGTGGTAACGCTATCACCAGAGACTCCAGCTTAAAAGGTGTGAAATTCTTAAATAAGCATTGTTTTAAGAGTTATAATGGCAACCTCACTATGGCTATTTTCATCATGTTATCTCATTCAGCGTTACAGGTACTTGAAAACTCAATTATGCTAACAATTTCAGTTTAGCAGTATCAGTCCCTTGAACAGTTTACTGATTTTAATTCTGTAAAAGTAGTAGTTCTAATTTATTGTTTTTTCATTGCAACAGTAAAATAAGTATGCTGGCAGTGAGCCTCAGTGAGTCTTTATATATTATAGAATATATAAAGTTTATGTATCACAATCTACTAAAGTTAAATTATCAGACAGGATACATGGGTCACTGGTAGTACTCACCAATTTATGAACACAGCTTTTCTCCCCGTCCCAACCTTATGTACACTGATTACATGTTGATCACACTTTTATGCAAAACAGTTAAAGATTCCAGAGAGCCACAGCACAGTTAAAAAGAAATTTTAAAAAAATAAAAAATAAAAAGTCTAAGTAAGGCTTGGTTTTGAGAAGATGCATGCAGCTTTTTAGGCCAAGAAATAAAAATTCTTAGCAAGAGACTTCTGTAGGTTGGGATGACGATTAGCCAGCCTCCTCAAAATAAGGGGACTTGAACTTCTGCTCATATATGAGTTTACACTCTACTTGCTGTGTCACTGAACTTAACTAAACGTGTCAGTTCCTTGGCCAACACCAAAGACTGATCTGTCCCAAGCCGAACAAGGTCTCACAGAATTTAAGCTTTGCATAAATATTGGGCAAATTATGCCAAGATCAGGACATGTTGTTCATAGTTTTTCTGACAACTTTTATACTAGCAGCAGTTAAAATTGCTGAAATACCAATCCATGGATTAAGTTGGATTAATTGTGGGAAGGGAGAGGCATGCAAACAATTTATAGTAGCATTTATAAAAACATCACAAAACATCAAATTGCCTTACAAAGCAGGCACATTTTTGAGTGGATGTTAGATTTTCAACCCTTCCCTCAAATTAGACACCAATTTACATGAGATTAAAATTGAACAGACCCTCATTTAGTTTATACTGCCTGCACTTCTTAGTTGTTTGATTCATCCAGACAACAAACTGAAAAGTAAAACTTTCTGAAGTTTCATCAACGCTTCAGAAATTAAGGAGCTGGCAATTCTTAACGTATAAGTTATAAATGGACTTTAAAGTAGCATGGGAAAAGAGCCAGTGTGATTAAACACTACAGAAGAGATCACAAGAAATGAACAGCCCACACAGATATATATGAGAAAAGTGATGTTACAAAGGAGCCTATACAGCAATTTGTGCCTGAACCGCTTCCAATTCCTGATTCAGCCTAGTATCTTTTTAACACTCACTCTTGACAGCCTGGGAGAACACATCTCAAATGAGGGGTGAAAGGTAGTTTTTTTTTTACTCCCGTACTTACAAAATTCTTATCCGTAAACAATATCAACTGAAGCAGTTCATCAGCCCTGATGTGCCATAGCCCACTGCTACGGGACCATTGGCCAGAACATAGCAGGGAACAGTAGAGGAATGCGCAGGCCATAAGAGAACATTGCACAATGTTTTAGAGTTTTAAGTAATGGCCCACAATGATTTTTTTAAAATAATTATTTAAACACTCTTAGAATACTGAGGCTCTAGGTATGTGAAATTAAAAATAATCTGGAAGTATTCAGTTATGTATTGAGTACCTTATCACACAAGGACATTATATACATAGAGACTTACACAGAGACATTAATTTCATCTTATTTTACATCCTTTAAAGTTATAAATCACTTGTTTGGCTTCTGATCCATGGTCATGACTAGACAGAAGCCTAATAAAAGTGATCATTTGGTCAAAACATGGGTAGAAACAAGCTAGAAAAGGACAATTTCCTTTCTCTACATGGCTACCACTTGTCCATATAAAAATGGCTTAAGAATTTGTCATCTAAATAAAAAACACCACCCAGCTGTCTGGAATCAACTTCAATATCTGCAGATTTAAGACTGCCTTGGTATAATGACCTCCAAAGTGTTGCTGGTATCAAAGACAGGAACCAGTTGATAGAACACCAGAAGAAGTTAGAAGATAATTAAGCAAGAATAAATTTTAAAACGTGTCTAGGAAGCCACTGAATGCTTTCCTAGTTAAAATGATCAAAGCTATTTAAAAACATTTTAAGAAAATGTAGAAAAAAACACTGAAATGAAACTGAACTGAAATAAACTCATAACACTATACATGCCTTTTTAAGCACTGAAACCAATTTTATGTGCCACTTCTCCTCCCGATGTTCTAGTTGTTTGAGTGATAACCTCTACCTTTTGTTTCTGCTTGCATGGCAGTGATCAGTAATCACCTGATTTCCCAAAAGGGGCCAAGGCTGACCCACAGAAATGCTGACTTCAATCATGTCAGCCTAACATTCAGTCAGGCCTGCACTGGGGGGTTTCAGGGTAGTTAACCAGTGCAGGGTAGGAACGCCAGCTTAAACTCAAACTGGGAAAGTATTACAGCGGTGCAGAATCATCCACAGCACGGCAAGTCCCAGTTTCTATCTGGCATTAAGGCACATCCCTACGTTTTGGCACAGGTGAGATGTATATGGAGTGGGTTCTTGGAATTATGCAACTGATGAGCTTAAATAGCTTCTCATGGCTACCGTATCTTAAAGTGAATAATAATTTAAAAAAAAAAAAAAAGAAGAAAATCTCTTCTTGCATTACTTTCTCCTCCTAGAAAGCGTTTAAGAATGTGTAATTTCAAGCATATGGTTACACATTTTCCCTAATATTAAGCTTTATTTAATAAAAGCCAAAACTCATTAAACACAGTACACTTAACCTTCATCAAAATGAGTCCCAGACAGTTTGCTGGTTGTTCTTTTCACCATTCTGTAAAATATTCAGAATCTGAAGTGTATCTCTTCTGGAAAGCATAGAAGAAAGGCTGGTGGTCTGGTTGATATTCAAGTTAATTGCTGTGCACACAGTGAAGAATGAAGATCATAACATCACTGGTGTCAACCTCCAGATCAGGAGAAATGTACCATGCTTAACTTCTGTAAAAAGAACACCATGTCCGATTGCAGATACACTTTGAAATAATTCCTTTAGCAATCTGAACGCTGCATATTACATGCATTCCACAGATCATGGCTGCACTTGTTCTGTATAGTCCAGTTGGTTAAGCTAAAATGTGATGATTAAAGAGACAGGGCGTTAATGCCTAGATTTTTCCAGCCCTATAGGCAATAGGGAACTTAAAAACTATTAAAACATTATTTGTTCTATAGGGATTACTTATTACACATTCAATTTAGTCAACCATGTCTGCTGAGAGGCACACAAATCCCACCATAGCTAATTTAAGAACTTACCAATTTCCCTTGCAATTCTGACAGCTTCATCTGCATCCTGTAAAAGCAGGAAATGAGACCCAACGTTAATCCCATCAGCCATTGCACTGTGTCCTGAGGGCAGTCATATATTGCACTACTGTCTCCTCTGATTCATTTAATGTTTGATTTTACAACCTTCTGACCCTTTTCAGCCAGAGGAATGTAAAATTAATACCATAAGTGGAATGTAAATTCTACCTCATCATTAGTATACTGAGAAACTCAAAGCAATGAGGAATCAGCTGACAGGAAACACAGCCGGGATTGCAAAATGATTTTCTGCAGTTGTAGGAATTTAATGCTAGAATTTAGAAGTTTACAATCAATAATGGACCATAAATCAGATCGTTAAAGTTTGTCCACTGCCAGCTTGTTTCTGTCCTCTCAGGTATTTGTCATGTTTTCCTGGCTGTTGTCAGTAGGGGGAGTTGATTCTCTATTGTTTGGGTGTGATTCAGGTTCAGAAAAAAATCTTGCAGAACTTCTTCAAAGTTGAAAATTTGTCTACTGAAAAAAAAAACACAAGCACTTCACTTTTGTAAGTTTCTTTTTTTTTTCTTTTTCCTCAATTCTAAGGAGAATAAACCCATTCACGTATCAGTTCCCATTCAAAAGTCTGCAAATCACTAGTGCATGACAACTAGAACAACTCTTGTTGATGCCACCTATGGCTTCAGCTGACTCATACCACTATAGCCTGGTACAGAAAACACGATACAGAAAAACGTATTAGGAAAGGCAGAGAACCGGAACAGCGTACTTCTCACTTTTTGTACAACCAAATGTCTTCTCTTGCAGTAGGTTAATTCTGTTTTCTCCTACCGGTAACAATACATTTCCATGACACAACACCAGAAAGAAAAAAGGGTTAAATTACAGTGGCATGGGTTAAGTTGGAAAACTCCATCCAAATTTGCTAGTATTTATACTATTCTGTGACACACATTAAAAAATTAGTATGGAAGGCAGTAACGTCTGGAAACCACCAGCTGCTAAGTGCGTCTGAAACTATGGGGGCTGACTTATGAACATTAAAATGAAACCTGATATTTTTAAAGCTTTCAAGGCAATCCATTTTAAAAGCACCCAGGTCAGAACTTTAAAAAAAAAATACATAAGCAATGTTCATACCTGGTTCATTTATGTCCGATAATAAAACAAAATCCTCTTTAAAAGTCTTCAGTACCTAGTAACAGCCCCATGAAGAATAAGGGGGCTGGCAGGGGAAGTTGTCAGAAAATTTAATTTCCTTTCATTAGCTAGTCTGCTCCACAAATCGGTGCTTGTTAAGTTCAAAGCAGTCCTGAAAACAACATCAGTTTTAAGTCTTTTTACTCCAGTCACATCTGTTAATGAGATTTTTCCAAATAACAATTGTTTTTAAGTCAAGAGATAAATCTAGCAAAAAAAAAAAAAATCCCCCTCCCCAAGAAAAAAAAAAAAAATCAGGGTTAACTGTTTTATTACACCTTGCTGCTTTCCATGACCCTGCACCCTCCAAATTTTAGCTTAAAGGGATAAAATGCATGAAAAGGGTCATTTAAGAATGTTAGTGGTTTCCACACATTGAGTTTGAAGGTTCTTTGTTCCTGCCTGTGACAGTTATGCGAGAATACTTCCCCTTAATAGCCTCTCTGTCAGGAAGTGTTAAACCTGCCAAATGCAGACAATTAGAGCCTCTCGAACAAAATGCAGGAAGAGTGATGACTGATGAAGAGCCACGATTATAGTCGAGAAGGAAACTTTTACATTTCTTTTCTCTTGCAAATGCAGTCATATATTTGCAAAATAGAACAAGGAGGGGGGAAGCAAACAGGGTTGGTTTTGTGTTGTGTTGTTGTTGTTTTTTTCCCCCACTTAGTTACCTGCAAACAAGTGGCTAACTGATACACTGCGGTCCACAGAAAGACAAGCTGCAAATCATTACAGGGGAGTTTTTCACAGCCACTGTATTCATAAATATATCGAAACACATGTACCCATACAACAATTTTAAGAAAAAGCAGCATCATATGAGAAGCACTAATTGTCTCAGTTCTAGCCTGAACAGACAGAAGACATCTGCCCAACACAGTTATTAATTTACACTAATCAAACATCTGTTTCTTTTTACAGTTTTGATGTATTAGAACTCAAACTCTAAAATACAAAAAAAAAAAAAAAAAAAGCATATTCAAATTCTTTAGCCTTCAAAGAGTGTTTCTGAAATAGGAAACAAAAATATGCTGTGCTTTAAAGAGAAAAACAGTTCGAAAAATTCGTAAACAATTGACACAATGAAATCCCTGGTAACGATCTTTTGATCTTTTTCCCTAAGAAAGTAAAATTTAGTGTCATGCATTTCACTTGCAGATTGCATAAATACAGCAGCATTTTGACTAGCAATAAAGTTAAGACAGTTATTTTAGATTTTGGGTGCAAAAAACTTATGATTGATACACATTAGCCATTGGAAAAAAAAAGAATACTATGACAACACTCAAGACCAGATATGCAAAATACACAAAAAACGGTGGTTCTAAGACAATTTTGAACTTTTTTTTTAACAACTTAAGTCCTCGCTGATTTATTACCATTTCCTCAAAAAAACACAGCAGGTCCACTACCGTTTTCCCAAAATAACCTGGAGATTGTAAAGAAATACATAATTTTGGCACAATCTTTTATTGTACAAATAAAAGTGTTCGAGTAATGCTACAAGTTTATAAAAATCAAGAGTTATAAAAAAGACTTCATAGTGGTATTTACAAATGGCTGGTTTCATTTTTTTAGTTACAGACATAAAACACTCAATTTTACTCACTTAGCTTAAGAATTTCTAACCCCTTCACATACATGCCCTTCCTGCCATGTACCAGCAGGTGGAGACAAAAAAGCAAAACTATTTGACATAGAAGATGCCAGGATGAAGCTGTTTAAGAAACCTCGGGAGCTGTAAAACATTGTTTTAATTATGAATAGCTACATTATATTTGTCATGGCTGAGGGTGTTGGGCCTGGAGAATCTGCAAGTCACGACTAGTCTCCAACAACCTCTTCAGCAATGCAGTGGGTATTGACAATAACCCAATGCAAGAATACAGCCAAACCAGGTACCTGAAACTTAAATACAATAAATTCTTAACCTCGATGAAAACCTTCAACATGTCTACTGGCATCAGTGAAACTAAGTTGACACCTGGAGACATTAATCTTCTGGGTTTACATCCAGTTATGTTCTACAAGCCATAATACCAAACTGGCTGTGTATATTTAAAACCTTTCTTCTTTTTCTATTCCTTTGCCAGTTTTTCACCATGACATCTCCAAATACTCAGTCCCTTTCTTCTTGGCATGCATTCCTTTTCACGTGTTTACAGACATTTTCTCAGCTCTAACTTCAGTATAGCCGTTGGTCACATGGATAAACACCAATTCTTTTGATCAAGACTTTAGGCTATTACCTCTCCCAGTCAAGTTTTAGGAAACTAATTGAAGTTAGAGACTTTGAACTGAAAAATACTTTTCAATACCTTTGTTGACTCCCTAGCTGATAGGGCAATACTCAGTTTTCTTACATGTGTGCACTGACGACCCTTGCGTGAACCAAAGCAAGGAACTGAATGAAAAACAAGAAAAAAAATGACTCTGACAAACTGCCCTCTCTACTCTCACTCTGCCTTTCCATTCTCAGTTTCACACTTACTACAGCGATTACCTATATGAGAACACTTGGTTGTGTCTGCTATGCCAAGCACTCTCTTCAACCCTTCCAGGTCCCTTCTTAGAGTACACTGCTGAACAACTTCCTTCTCTTAAAATGTTAATTTCTAGTCACTGGGAATTTTTCTTTATACATTTTCTCCAAGGTGTGATTTCAGGAGCTAAACAACTCACAGTCTACATCTAAATACTAAGCAACAGAAATCAGGGGGGGAGCTTAACCCTTTATTCACAAAGGACCTGTGCATCTGCAGCACTAGTTAACAAGAGCTGAATAAAGACAACTCTTCAAGTAACAAAGATTTCCAGTGCAGTCCTGAGATGAATAAAAGAAGCACAAGAAGTTGTTACTCTATGTTTGCTTTAACTATTCATCCACAAAGAACACATGCAACTGATCTTTCTTTACTTCTGGCATTGTCAGAGGCATGAATGCAGTTTCCTTCCAGCTTTAGACTCCACTACAAAGATGAAACCACCTCTAATCAACTCAAGTATCAAGCAGACACTTAACTCCTTCCCAAGACCTTTAAATGTCTACTTCTCAAAAACAAGAGCCCTCAAAGATTTTTAAAGTTGCATAGCTCTGTGACCAAAACAAGACTCCCAGAGAATGGCAGAAATATGACAGTCTCCAATTCCTTGTGTGCTGTTCTTCTGATTATATTTGGTGTCACACAGCTTTGCCCTTCATCTCCTGCTCTGAATTGGCAAAATACTACATCGAGCTCTAATGAGGGATCAGGCATCCTGTACGACCTAATTACTCAAGTATTCATGCCAGCAAAAGTCATGATATCACAGAAGGGAGATCAGAAGACAAATGTAGACACATAATTAGATGCACAGCAAGGATGAAAATTTCAGTTACTAGAAGTTTTATTTCCTAGAACTGGTAACCAGAGCACTAGTCAAATTTTTGTCTAGATGGAAAAGTTACCCCTTCCGATGGAAACTACAACACTGGCGAGGCCTATGGATTCTCCTTTTTCTGACATGCTGGGCTGTCCTGGTTTCAGTTAGGACAGAGTTATTTTTCCTCCTAGTAGCTGGTAGAGTGCTATGTTTTGGATTAGGATGAGAAGAGTGCTGATAACATGCTGATGTTTTAATTGCTGCAGAGCAGTGCTTACACCAAGCCAAGGACTTTTCAGCTCCTCGCTCTGTCCTGCCAGCGGGCAGGCTGGAGGCGGGGGGACAGCAAGAGCTGGGAGGGGACAGCCCCAGGACAGCTGACCCAAACTGGCCAAAGGGGTATTCCATACCATCTGACGGCATGCTGAACAATATATATGGGGTGGCTAGCCAGGGTGGGGGGCTGGCTCTCGGGGTTGGGCTGGGCATCGGTCAGCAGGTGGTGAGCAATTGCATTGTGCATCACTTGTTTGTACATATTATTATTATTATTATTTTCTATCTTAATAAACTGTCTTTATCTCAACCCACAGGCTTCACTTTCCCGTTTCTCTCCCCCATCCCAGAGAGGGAGGGGGGAGGGTGAGTGAACGGCTGTGTGGTGTTTAGCTGCCGGCCGGGTTAAACCACAACATGGGCATACTGCAGCTTTTTAATCTCATGTTCTTTTCCATCGACGCTCTTCAGATAAACAGAACTACTGCAAATGATATATGTGAAATTGATGTGATACGGAGACTTCAGGATTAACCAACTATCATATAGCTCCTTTCAACGGCTGGGATTGGATTTGTCAAATTCAATCCTACATTCCAGTTCTTTCGGTGTTAAGACTATCATTGCCTATAGCTGATTGCTAACCAGTTCACTTACATTCCTTCATTTTGAGTACCTGGAACTTCGGATAATTGACAAAAAAACAATATAATTAAAGACCTCAGGAAAATAAATAAATAAATAAATAAATAAATAAATATTTGGTGATCCTGCGTTAGGTAAAGTTTTGTGGGGTTCAGATCATTAATTTAAAGTCATGTTCTGACTCGATATTTTTCTAGCTCATAATTTCAGGATTTCTACAAGAATAGGTAGGGTATCAGAAAAAAACAGAGGATCTTATGCACAAGAGCTGGCTGCTCCTAAAATCTCATGAATGCTAAGGGACTACAGACAGAAGGACTGCTGAAACATGCAACAAAAAACAGAAGGAATGCTGTGTTCAACTTAACACTGCCCAATTTCAGCACTACCAGAGAAATGCTAGCCTAACACTGATATGGAGCCCTCCAGAACAGAGGATATTCTTTGCACTTGTACCCGTTGCAGAATACCCCACTGGCAGGCATTACGCACACACCGGGCATTTCCATCTCAAGTACTCAAGAATTCTCTTGTGCATTTTGAGCTTCCCAGACCTTTCAAAACCTTACCATTCTCTCTCACTAGCCAAGCTCTCCAGACAGTTCATGAGAACAGATCATTTTGTGGAGAGTTAGCCCCTTCGTATTCTATTTATCTTTCTCATTTAATTGGTCTTTTTTTACTCTAATAATTTAAAATCTAGCTTAACTGACACAATACTGAACACTATCCTGGTATACGTTGCTCCTTGAAGTACAGTCTGCATTCCAACAATATATTCAGTTGTTCCCACTTATCTTGAAATTTCCCATTTCATCATATAAATAAGATTTATGATGATCAGAGGTCAACAGTCATAAATAAAACCTGAAAAAGTTTTCCTTCAACTATATTAAAATGTTGTTTAAATAAGCTTTTCACATTCCAAGTTTTACTCAAATTTTATCTGAAAAAATAAAAATTAATAAAAATCACCTGAAGTGACCAACATAAGAATTTTCAAACCAGGATAACAAAGTTTTAGATCATCTAGACATACACAACAAAGGCGTAAAGGCAAAAAGCTTACTTGTCTTATATCAACACAATATATGTGGTATATAAAGACAGATTAAGATTAAAGGAGACCCATACATAATCACTATAACACAAAATAAGCCAAAACCAAGACATATTTTATTCCACCATACAAAATAAAGCAACAACCAAGATATATTAGGAAGATGTTGAAAATCATTCCTTCTAAAACCTCAGGAAGAAGACTACCTGTAGATTTGGACAGAGAAACAACTTTCTTTTTTCGCCCTAAGTGAGTTTTTCTACACACAAAAAGCTTTACTACCATCAGCACTGACCATAAGATGGAAGATTTGTACAGTGTAACGATCTTTACTGCTACTGAGAAATTTTACTTGCTATGTATACTTATGTTAACTTCAGTAGTATTTTATGTCAAGATCTTGGCCAGCAAGAATTAAATGTCTGTATGTCTTTTACATTTTTCAGAACAACACAAAAAGGCACACCTCACAATAAATACATTTACCTGCCTTCATGTTAAATTTAAATCAAAATATTTTCAGAGACTTCATGCAAGCAGTCCTGAATATACCATGAAGCATTCTTTATCTTTCCTCCTCCAAAGATCCATTCCCCTATTTTAATTATGTCTCTTACTGATAATGAAGTTGAATTTATAATTACATTCTGTATCAGATCTTCAATAGGTGTACTTCGATTTAGGCACCGATTCTACAGTGGGCAGACAGTAGTTAAGTGGTTTCTCACCTTGACTACTCCATCAAAGCCAGGGATTGTGTTGACCTTTGCATTCTTGGCTAACAATTTGCTTTCAATCTTGTCTCCCATAGCTTGAATAGCATGTGTGTCAGGTCCAATGAAGGTGACACCTTCTGCTGCCTGCAGAGACAATGAAGATACATCTTTAGAAGACTAAACTTAAAAATCAAAGCCTTCTGCAGTCGTTACCTTTAAGTTTAATAAAGAGTAAAAATAGTATTATTGAAGCAATATTTAGAAGACAAAATAATCTGTTTATGTAACACTAATAATATACAAGCAGCATTTCAGCCAATCCATTCAAAGATGTATATGACCTTGTGAAGCTATGTATACACACAGATTCAAAGCCCCTATGATTAGCATTTGTATGAATCAAAGCCAAGCCAAAGAGAAATAGCTGAAAGTGGAAGTACTACAACTTCAAAGTTAGAAATATCCCTTGAGAAAGCAGAGGCTAGTTAACTCAATGCTGAATAACTCCAAGTAATTTACAAAGATACGCTTCCTAAACTGTAATATAGTCGTAAATTTCATTATGTATTCTTTAAACACAAACCTCGATGAAACTTCAAAATAGAAGTACAGTCTCTTATTAAACAGATTTAAATACCTGGTCAATAAAGTAATAAATACTGTTTGCCCAGTTCTTTTCAACAACTCTCAGGAAAAATGGTCAACACAAAATAACACATAGGTAGAACGCCAAATTGCTTTCCACTCCCCCCCTTCCCCCCCGTTCTTTTTCTCTGTGCCAGCAGTAGACCTCAGTGATGAAGTACATAGACTTTTTTTAAAAAACAAACATTTCAAGTCTCAGTACTAGACAGAGCTAAAGACTATTCCACCAGATCTGCTTCAGTGACAAATATTGATACAGCGAGTGTGTGCATGTTTTAGGTAACTTAAGTCTTTTGTACTATAGGAAGACAAGCCAGGAGAGTGCTATAATTAAATCAAAATAAGCATACTAGCCTTGCAAACTTTTTCCAGGTGTTTTGTTGATTATCACCCAATTGTAAGACACCTATTAAATACTTTAAAAATTGTTTCCAACTGACAAGCAGTTTACTTAATAGCAGCACTAACAACATGACATTCAATTCCTTCTATCAGAACTTGTGTCTTAGCATTTTACATCCAACGTATGCTCGTGCTGCACATATTAGCATTGTCATGTAGTTATAGTTACTAACAAAGAAATCACTTGCAGAAAGTTTGTGCATTTATGCAGTGGTAGTACATGGCCACAGGACAAACATGTGGAAAAAATGCATTTTTGTTCAAGGTGTGGGAACAATGTCTTCATATTCATGAACTTGTAAGGGCAGAAAGCACCCAACATGCATAGGAGTTACTGTCCTCACTGTCAGCAGCTTCATAGCAGGAACAATGTAATAGCAGAAGCTCTGCATAGACAACTTTCTATCCTTCAGTTAAGAAGGTGCTACAGATAATGGAAAATAGAAAAGACAAAATAAGTATTACCGAAACCCTAGAAAGCTCCATGAAAAGACACCCAAACCAAATGCAGAGCATCAATGCAGCTACTTAGCAAAGGTCCATTAGCTTGAATTCACAATGAAATATTTGGGTTGGGGTTTTGCTGTTTGGGGGAGGGGAGAAAGGAGGTTTTCTTCTGATCTCAGCCCACCTTTCTACTACAGTAGGCTTATTAGCTCAGCAACTCAGCTATAGTTATTTGGTTAATAGCAAGCAGTCTCACAAAGTTGGGAACGCTGCAGTAAGAATAGAAGGACAGACATGAGGGTACAGATATCAGTGCCAAAGGATCTAAGCATAAATAAACTTTTTAAATAGGAGAAACAAGAAGGTGTTGGTATTTGAAAGCATAGTGACACAGTATAGAACAAAACCATTTGAGAAATAGCAGCGGATTGCAACCTGAAAACTGACAACTCACTCCCTCTCAACAAGTGTTCTCAATAGAGTGCCTGCACACATTTGGAGGCAGGGCAGGGTTCTCTCATTAGACTAATCCAATCTCAAAGTTTTGTGACACCTGGCAACTGAAGATTATGCCATTCCTCCCATATCACTCAATCCAGAAAAGCCATGTTTCTACAGTTTCTCCCATAATACTGGCATTTGCAGCCTGGCACCCACCACCTGAAGCTTTACGACAGATTGCTTCATCCCCCCATTCTCCTCTCAAAGTCTACCATTAAAAAAAAACAGTATCTACAGAGGTCATCAAAATAGTAGATCCAAAACTTTTGCTACCCTTACAGATCATCCAAGACTTCCAGCCTGCAGTCTATTTCCAATGTAATGCAGTCTCTTACACTCTTTTACTTCCTCCTCTGACATTCTTCTGCTAGAAGACAAGGAAGCCTTTATTCAAGGTAGAGGTCATAAGAGAGGATAAGAATTACATTCACAACACTAGCAAGCATGCACCTTCCCAGGGAAAAGCATGTAGAGGACATCTTGCTCCACTTAACCTGTCTTTCCATTGCCTTATTACCTGGACTTTCAAAGTGTTCGTTCCTTTCTCCCATCCACAAATGTAGTTGGATAAGGGAACAGGTCTGTTCAGGAGAGACTTATGAACTATGAACCGCCTGAGAAGGAACACGGCAGGCCATTTCAAGAAATGAAACTGCTGTATCCAGTATATTCATTACAAAAATGTTGTAGACCTGTAATATCCCACATGGATACAACCAATATTCCTTATTAAAAATGAAGAATCAGAAGATGAGCAGCAGATTGACATTACCCTAATGCAAGTCTCACGTGTCGCAAGGTATATTTTTCTTTTTAAATGTATGTTTTCAATGCCCACTATTTACAAACTGCACTTGTCTACATATGTGCCTCTTAGCTTCAACTGCTCTGCATCTTTCACAGAATTGCTCTTTAAATTATGAAGAAGAAGCAGCTTAGTAACACCAGCTGTTCTCCTCTTTAGCTAGTCATTTCAGGTACTTGGGGCATCTACTTTCACTCCAGCAACAAAAACTGAAACAGAGAAGCTTCACTCAACATAATATCACAAGGTATCTCAAACCACATAACTGGATGCTGCAACATCTGCAAGTCACAAGTAAGCCAAAACAAACTAATGAAGAATCCACTAGTTTCCAGTGGGTTCAACTCATCCCCTGCATAGAAAAGGTGTGTCTTCTCTGATGCTACTTGCAGCTAACTTTAGCTAGGCTCACAAAAACGCTTTCTCAGCAGAAGACACTACTGGACAAGCTCTTACAAGTTTTGCTACAGTAACCCATGACACACCAGAGATGCCTGCCTGAGCCCTCTGCCAAATCTAGTCAGGTCACATCTAGAAAAATGCCTCAACTTCCTTACCAACAGTGATGGGTATTGTTCTAAATGACCTAGTGCCTGACACTGAAAATGACAATGAATGTAAAAGTGTAGCAATAATACTGTCGCCTCACACAAAGAGGTATCAGCACCCATTTATTCATATCCTCTGTTTATGATGCACATGGAAGTGGTACAATTGTGCAAAAAATAAAAAATAAAAAAAAAATCCAGTGCCTACTGACAGCCCATGCAGAACATTGCTAACACAGTAACAACCAACACAAGATGCTCCTCCACCTACACGAAAGCTTACACAGTACACATCAAACAAGTTCTTCAAAAGTTCTGGTATTCCTCCACACACTCGACAGTGGACTCCAACCTCGACCTCTAACTTTTTGGCTGCAGGGGAGCATGTTAAGTTGCACCATAAATGCACACCCGCATTTTCTTCAGAAACATATCTGTATCACTGCTCTCTACTTTGCATAGTAAAAGGTACACACTAACAATAAGGAACATTTATAAAATAACATTTTCAGAAAACATTCCATGCCCAGCATATTCTTTCTTCTAAGTAGATATTGAAGAGTATTCCCCAACACCTTTCTCGATTTTTGAGAGCAGCACTAGTTTAACTGGTTGATTTTTATGGCATTACAATTAAATTTGGCTTTTTTTTCCCCCTCAAAATCGCCAGACAAAAGACCTATTCTACTCTCAGGTGGATGTGGGATGCTAAATATATCAAGAACTAAGCAATGTCAAGATAGATTAAGATAAATTGAGATTTGGAGAATCCGCATGGAGACTCTGTGGTTGACCTCTGCCCAGTCATCACCAAAGTCTGTCTCAAGTGGACCAAATGGACCTACACTTGTGTAAGTCACCATTCTCCTGACATTTGGAGAATGGTGTCCCTCTGACAAACTCTTGTGGTCCCAAGATAGTTGACGAGACTGATCCTGAAAGAGGAAATCCCTTGACATCTAATGCAGAGATTCACAATTAGTGTTTTATGCAGTAAGTGGTAGAGTCAGCCCTAATGACAGCACAAGCAGAACCAGAGACAGAAAGCATGAAAGAGGGAAAAGAGCGTAATAAATTTTTATACACATGAAAACAATTAAATATATAAACATATGTTAATACAATAATCTCTAGCTCCCTTAGCAACACGACAGCCTTCTGCGGGTTTATGAATATGTGGCAAAACAGCCAAATCGCTGCTAGGCCTCTCAGCACTCAGGAAGTGACAGAACAGTTCCAACCCAGCCTTAGACAAAACAAACGATGCTTAGACTTTTTCTCTTTTACCACATTTGTCACGGACAATTAAACACACTTCTAGGTGTCCTCATTCAAGCCAAGGTATTTGAATCTGCACCTAACACCAGCCTGAGCAGCTCCAACCGAGAAGGAGGTATCCTGTGTACTACAGGAAAGAAAAACATAGGTATCAAGAATTTTGTGTTTTCTTTCAGGATCATTTGGCAAGGGGATCCTTCCACCCAAGCCACAATGATGTGGCCAAGCACCCTCCCAGCTGCCCAGCTGCTTCCAGTCGCAAGCGCCCCTGTAATTATCTCACCACACAGAAGCAATGGCATTAATGCAGGTTTTGTGCTTGTTCATTCCCCGGTGCCTGAAGCAGTTAGTTGTAGGAAAGCATTTCCCATTTCTGAGGGAGAAGCGGATGGAGGGATCTCAGGAGCAATTACAGCTGCTCTACCTTACTGAAAATAAACTCTTATGTAAAGACGGAGCTGGTTTTAAACATGCACACGAAGCTCACAGGAGAACCCAAGCGATCTGTTGCATATAACCACTGGATCGTATGTTCTCAAATCCACATTAACATGTTTTCAAGATTACACAAACTCAGGGCGCTTCTCAATGGAAGACAGACAGCAACAGTAATTCACTCAGGAGAAAAAGGCCTAACCCCATTGCCTCTAGCTGGGTAGGCACAAGGCCTGAAAGTCTGTCAGGAATGCCTGGGGAAGGAACCAAATCAACCTAGCTGCTTCTACACCATGTTCTCTCTCTTTTTTCCTCCGTGTCCCTTCCCACAGTCCTATCGCCTTTCTCTAGGGCAGATTCTGGCACTCCTCAGTTGTAGCTGACTGACATGGCTGAAGATGGCACAGGTTTTGGGGTTGTTTTTACGTTTATGGTTGTTGTTTGGTGATGAGTCCTTTTCATTGCTTTTGTGGGTTAAAATAAGCTAACAGAGAGGCTTAATGGACATTGGAAGTACCGTCTGGAGCACACAGCTAGACAGAACTTTTGTTCCCCAGGCACATCCTCAAACTCTCAAGTGTGCAAGGGAGGGGAGAACAGTGCTGCCACATCAGTCTGCTCTTGTGCTTTGGTCCACATACGTTTTATTTCTAAAACCAACTTTAAGACATGTTTTTGCTTCTCTGAGGAACACTGTCTGAATCACAGAATGGTGTACTTTGAAGCAAAACCAGTATTTGAACCAGCTCTTTGGTGGGTGCTGTCAAGCAGCGGAACAACTTAGTAACAGAGAGAACTGGAAACTCAATTCTGTTGCAGCAAGCTAACAGCAAAATGAGCAGGTGTGGGTAACAGCTCACCATATTTACTTAACATACTGGTGAATTAGGTTATTAAGGAAGGTCCACAGATAAGAACTTCAGTAGAAATTGTTATCATAGGTCAAGTTTTCAAAGAAGTTTTGTTCCAATTCTCAAGTTTTCTTCACAGGAAAATCTGGAAAAGTTTCCACAAAATACATGCTTGACTCTGATGAACTTTTTCACTCCTGTATTGGGGAAAGATTACCTTAGCTTTTCTGCCCTCTTGACTCACAGCCACTCAAGGAGGCAGATCCAGCAGGAAAGGGAAGTGGCCAAAGTTTGGTAAGCAACTGAACAGTGTATCAAAGTTCCAGAAAAACTGGCATCTACCACAGATAAAGTCTTCCATCTAGAGCAGGAACTTACAGCTCACCAGAACAGAACAGACAAGGATGTGGAGCTGCTGGCAGCCACATATGAAGCAGAGCAGATAAACAGCTCAGCTCAAGAACAACTACACTAGTTAGCTGAGCTCAAAACTCCATAAATCTCACAGGCGAAATGCAGGGTTGAGAAGCTGGGCTGGCAGCAAAAACAAGGTCCAACAGAGGTTTAACCAACCCAGAAAATAACCAAGCAGAAAAGCCAGATAAAATATCCAAAGACAGGCATGTTTAAGGAGTCCTATCAGAACAAGAAAAAAAAAAAAAAAGTGGCAGCTGTTAAAAAAGGCAAGGACAACAACAGATCACCTCACAACACAGGAACTGTTCATTGAGTACTGGGAAGGAATCCCTCTAGGAAATGTAAGAAACACTTACTCAATAAGCTAAGAAATGCTCAACTGACAGAATGTTCTCCAGCCAAATGCGGTGGAGATGGGGAAAAAAAGCACTGAAGCTTTCTGCAAGCTACACAGAAACCATCTCCCAGCCACAACAACTGGATCCTGTCACTGAAGTTACTGCTGCTTTCCTTACAGCTCACAATAAAGACCGTATGCAGGAATGGTCAAGGATCAGTCATCAACCTGTAAATTTAACATTGACAAATGTAGTATTTCATTTTATGAGGACTTTAAGCTGGAAAAGTCTTAGAACAGCAACATGGTATTATCATATATCACCAAAACAGTAACTCTTCAGCTTTTCAGCAAACATCAGTTTCTCCAGTCTTTTTTTAGAATGGAATAAGAAGGACCTTTGAAGACAAAAGGTCTTAGGAATATGAATGAGAACAAAAGCATCCTTCATTAGAACAAGTATTTAAAAGGATGGGGGGCCATGATGAAGAAAAGGTCTTTCTGTGTAGGCTCACAAAACAGCAGCAGCATCTGTTAAGTGAATATAGTATGCAATATAAGCAGATGGATAGCTATAATAGAGTTGGAAGACTGTAGCATCCTACTTCTTTCCGACTACATCTGCCTTTGGCTACTGTAGTTCTTCCTGGAGGCCTTGCTTTTGTTTTCTTTGATAGCTTGGGAGGGAAATGGAGTATTACAATCACCTAAGGTTGCATAAGCAGCAGGCAGGTAGCCTGTCACAGCTACCAACCTGGGAAGGAAAAGGTTAATTGGTCTTGTATTGCTGACTGGGAAGGTGTCAGAGCCCCCAGAAACTTGGAAGGGAAGGAGGCAGCAGCGAGGACGTGTGCTGCCCAGCCTGCCAGACCTCACGGTTTGTTCCGAGTTCTACTTTGAAATAAAACTTGCTGTTACTTGGCTCAGAAACACACTGCAATTTAGAAGCCAGACCCACCACACAAGCTATGTCACCACCCGTGACACTGAACCATTCAATTTTAAATCCCTGTACTCACTGCCTTAAATAGGTGTACATACGGTAAGAGAAAGTGATACAATAAAAGTTTCTCTGAAAAATGGAAAAGCTAACAGAATGAAAAAGCCTTACCTGAAATTGAATACAGCTGCATTTGAGAAGTTTGTCTCAGTTCTTAGAACTGAAATTACAGAACATTACAGCATTTTCACAACCACGACCTTCAGTAAGAAAGAGATGAATGTTGGGCAGCCGTTCTTAAAAAATAAAAATAAAAAATAGAGTCCTCTAATTTACTTGGAAATAAACCAACACAGATGTTTTGTTGTATAATACAACAAAAGGTCAAACTCCTTTTAAGCCATTATAAGAAATGTATCTGATTTATTTAATCCTGGTGAGAACCTGTTCATACTGGTCTCCAAAGTATAGTTTAAGCTATGCAGAGCCATGAAAACACATTATTCGGTTAACAGAAAACCCTGTGCTACATGTAAGTTCCATTAGTATGACATTGCAAATTCCTAGAGGACCAGCCAAAAACAGCACTTAGGTCCAGCTGAATTTGCCAGAAATATGCCCAGAGAATGTGGAAACAGCATCTGCATGTATGATACATAGAAAAGTAAGCATATCTGTATGTTTGCTAATACAGTATCCATATACACATATTTGCAGGGTGGGATGAAAGATATCAGTCTCTTATAGTACTCTAATGGTCAGCTTAAAGAAAATAAAGGCACTGTTGCTGAATCGTATAAATGCAGTCTAAGGCCACCAAAACTCCACTGTCCCAAAGGAGTAAGCATCTCTGAGGAAAGGTATGTGACCTCCTGCACAAGAACAAGAGAGCAGCCAGGGTATATCTAGATGGTCAGCATCAGCTCACGCACAAATGCTGCGAAGAAAATAGCTTTTATATAAAATTTAAAAGCCATTTCCTTTTTGAAGTGGTACATTTCCAGAGTCAAAACTAAGAATCAACCTAATCTGTATATATATTTCCCTAACAAGACACAAGCTGTGAAGCCATGCTATCACAGAGCAGACGTACAAAGGGTAAATGTGCTTGCTCCAATTCAATATTGCGTCTCATAAAAGCGTCTCATAAACCAAACATTTCATAGTGTATATTATATCTCTAGAGTGGAAAATAATGCTATTCAATTTCCAGGCTGTATCTTCCCAAGTGAAAAGCCACACAGAAGCTTCTTCCAAGGACTCCGAGCTAAAAGATTTAGTGAGAAGAACAAAAAATACCTCTGGGGCTCTATTCTTTTAAGTTTTCTCTTTGGATCTGATGATCAAGCTGAAGCCTTACTTGATAATTTCGCTTAAAAACAGTTTAAAGCTTTAGATGGTCTACATATTTTATGCCTTAGTTCAGAACCCAAATGCGATGCTAAATTATCCAAGGTTTTTGAAGCACTTCTCAAAGAAAAACTATTGTAATAAAAACTTTAACATAGTTTATACAGCATGTCACTGACAATGATGAATTGCTCTGCCACCTACAAAACGTTACACACACACATACTGCAAGCACAGGAACTTATTCTGCTGTGTTGCTAAAAGTTTGAGTATTCAACTTCATCAGGAGCAATGAATACCCAGAAAATTTAGGGAGAAACAAATGAAACGTAAGAATTTTCCCTGGATAGTTTCCATATTGCTTTTCTTCACTTCATGGCATTGAAACCAGTCTTGATTTTAACATGATAAAAGAAATCTGTGGAACTAATCCTAGAAACCTCTTTCTGTTTCCTTGCTTAACACCTCCAGGCGACAGAAGAGACAAAATGCTTCATTTGCATCCTTAAGCATTAGAAACTGCGAATGAGCCTTTTCAGCTGCAAATGTTATTGCATCTACATTTCCAGAAGAGAAAGAAGGTTAAACAGCCTACTCAGGTTTATGTTAACTCATCTCTTTTTAGCACCATGACCAGCACAAAGAGCAGAGAATGTGGAAGCTTAACAGCCCAACCTCTTTCTTCATTACGTTCAATTAGATCCTGGAAATGGATATAGCTGCTGATTACACGAAGATAAAGACAAGAAATCAGGTATGCACAAAGGAAATGGCAAACACTAACAAGTGTAATCTTAGTCTCTGCAATCATCAGGCCTCATGAAGACCATTTCATTTTTCATGCAACAACAAAAAAAGTTCTGTCAGTTGCCTTCATCGCATGGCCACACAAGATTTTGCCCCATGGACGTGCAGCATTTTGCTTAGTGCAAACTCTTAGCTTTAAATGTAGTGTGCCAGTGTTGCACGAAGCTGTTCTGAACACGTTAGTAAGGTAGGAAACATTCCCTGCTTGATGTGCTACGTGGTACTCCATCTTACCAATTAAAGAATACATTTGAGCCATAGCCAAGTAGCCCAATAACACCATTAATTTTATTTTGAAATAAAGTAGCTCAAGTACGACTTATTCTTCAAGACTACTATCTCTTAATTAAAAAAAAAATGTATTATTTTTAAAACAGATTCAACCTACATGGTAATTTTAATTCATTTAGAGTGAAAAAAAGCACTTGGAATTACTGGACTAAATTCAGCACAGAAAGTTAGCAGCACTTTATTTTCTAGACCACTTGGCTTTCAGCCTGGAAGAAAAAACTTCAGCTTGGCAGGCAATGCTCAATGAGATGTTTAACACAAAATATACATTACTCTAAATGAAAAACAGGCACTCATGGAGAAAAAAGCAGGATAGAATGATGAGGGAGAAACAGAGGAGCATTCTTCTAGCCAAGCCCATACTTTACGTTATCAATGACCCAAGCTTACTACATAAACAAAATTTTCTGCATCAATTTGAAAGTTCAGGATGGAACACAAAAGGTAGAGCCCAAACAGTTCAAAAACAATGTTAGAACAGATTAAGAAAATATATGGGCACAAGACACCTATTCTTCATACAGTCATGTTATCTGTTGTCCCACAGCACATACATGAAGCTTTGCAAATGAATATGGAATACAAGTCTATAGCCTCATTAGTAAGTGCACTTTGCAATGCCTTAGCTTGCCTTTTTCTTTTAAGGAATAAGAGACAATACACTGAGGGGTCAAGTAAAAATGAAAAAAATAGCAACTTTGAGATATACTGTGCTTGTACTCAAATGATATTAGTTGTATGGCTGCAAGAAACCCTGCATTAAATCATAACATGGAGGAAAAAATCATGTTCAAAGAAATTACCCAGTATTTTTGCAGACATGCTACAATGCTTTCAAAGTTAGGCAACCATTTATATTGCACATTCAGAAACTAAATTAAAACTTATGACCGTTCAAGCTCACACCATGAATGTATTGATTAGTTAAGCATCCAGAACCTTGATATTGATAGTCAGGAAAATAAGTGATCCTAGAATAGTCTTCCTAATACATGCCTCTTGAGAAACGGTGTTGAGCAAAGCATACAAACTACACTGAAAGTTGGCATTTCTCAAATAAAGAAAAAGAGAATGACACTGAATAAATGACACCCTAAAAAAGGGGGGTGGGGGAGGTGGGGGAGAGGCAGGGGTTAAGCCCACTGCCCTGACCAAAATTTAACATGGGTAACTCTGTTCTTCTACCCAACTAAAGCTCCCTTTTCTCAGCTGGGTAGCATAGTTTAGCATCCCCTGTCCTCACCTGAAGGATACTAAACTCCTTCCTGACAAACAGCTGCCTCTTCTGATGTAAGACAAGGTCCTATTTTTCATCAGTAATTGTAGCTGCCTGAAGATATATTTGCTAAAGACTATTTTGAACACTTTCAGAAAGAGTTAATAAAGATGTCAGGAGCTATGCCAATGCAGAGCTAACCACTGAGCTTTGCTTTAGGAAGTGGGAAATGTCAGCAACTTTTTAGTAAGCTGGTGTTATTCACACACACACACACACACACAGAAGAGAGCCATTAAAGTGCACAAGATATCATTTGTGACATTCAAAAAAACATCATATGGTAAATTGGCATATTTATTCAAAAATCAGTATCAACTTGTCAATCACATTAATAAACATTAGTTAAAAGAGCTAAAACAAGCTGCAAAATCAATCATAAACAACTAGCGTGCGCATACACAATTACATATTTGGGGCTGGTTTCTGGGTTAGTTCCCACCCCCAGACCAGGTTTAGTTCACTGAGCCAACGTACTACCAAACGTGGCACCAACGTGCTACCAAAACTGCACTGACCCTGCAGTTACCAACACCACACGAGTAAAGGAAGGGTAGGGCTGGGACAGCAGTTGCTCGTGATGCAAGCCATTATAAAACCCCAAGGACAGGTCATATTAAACCATGACAGAGCAGTGACCCAGCCAGACATCATCCAGCTGCACTTGCTTCACAGCTGTGCTGCCACCAGCTGCAGTTTGTAATGGCAAAGGGTGCTGGAAGAAGGCAGTCAACACCAGAACAAGCTGCGCAGAGAGGGCCTGGTCTCCACCCTTGGTGACAGTCCAAACCCAAGTGGACCTGTCCCAGAGCAACCTGTTGCAATTGATCTTACTTTCAGAAAGGAGATTGGACTAGATGTCCAGAGATCCCTTCTGACCTCATCTACTAAGTGTAGGATATCACAAAGATTATCATCATTGGCCAGGTGAGGTGGGTTATGGCAATAAACTATATAGAGAACATGGCACAAAACTTGTTGTTTGTTAAAAAAAAAGCCCTCTTCGATTGTCCGAGATAAAGGGAGATGTATCTTTCTTCCAAATCTCACAGCATCCATTTCTCCAAGACAAAACATCCTACTGGTCTTTCTTCTTCAAGAAGTGGTGGTGCTGCTGTCCCTAGCCATTTATTTCTGCCTCTGTAGTAAAGTATGATGTTCCCTCAGTTCTGCAGGCAAAAGTAATTCCCAGTAGATCAATGAAATAATTAGCATTTTAAACAAAACAATACATCCAAAGGTTCCCATCTCTGAAAGATGAGCTCATCCGATTATATTAGGAGGTCACCGCAGGACACAACACAGGGCTGGGAAGACACAGCTGGGGGCAAGAAGGGAACAGAGAAAATTACCTACACCAGCACTGCTGTGGAAGCACTTGGGAGAAGAAGCTGCAGTCTGAGGGAGGAAGGATGGTAAAGTGGTATTTCTGTAATGTCTCATCATTTGAGCAAACATTCATATACATATAGGGTAACAACAATGTTGGACAATATAGCCATACGAAAAAGACTACCCCACATAATTCTGTCAGGCACTACTGCCCTACCTCCTTCACTAGTTATTTCTAAATGGATGTATGTGCCAGTATCACTAAGAGAAGATGCTCTTATTTAAATCTTACACACAGATCCTTGGAGAAAACTGTCAACTAATTACCCTGTAATGACAGATAAATAGCTCTTACAGCTGCCCCCTGAGAGAAGTCCAATTCGCTGCATTTAAGTAAATGAAAAAATTGATATTTTTCTTCCCTTTAGAGTGGAAAGTATTCTAAGAAGTTTCTGATGGTTTTCTGTGTGTTCTAACAGTCAATTTAGTTTTTCACTACTTACAGAGTTCTCCCTCTGATTTCTATTTATGCTGAACTAGACTGAAGTTTATGGTAGATATTATAGACAGGAATGAATACAATTGTATTGTCCTCTTAAATGTGGATGTTCAAATAAAATTAAGAAAGAAGATCAGATACTTTTAGCCAAACTTAACAGAAAAATATTACTCGTAATTTTATTATCTTTAAGTAATGAAACTTGTATATATGTGTTTTTTCCACCAAACCCTGTTCTTACACTCACATACTCTTGGATGTATCAAACAAGCAGATTTGGCCCTTTGCTTTCAATTTAAAACTAATAATAATAATAAAAAAAACAGGACTGCATGTGATCATAAACATCAGTAAATATTATGAAAGTTTTTTTTTAATTATTTATTTTTTATTTTAAAACTACACGTATACTCTATTTCTTGGCTAGCCTGAGGAAATAACAGTGGAATTGTGCATGTTTTAATCTATGAAACAAAATGATGAAACAGCAGTATTACAGCAGTGATAATGCTATAGCTTTGGGATAACAACCTCTCGTTATCTCAGTGTCATAAATAAAACAAGTCAATAATATGCATCAATATGTATTACTAGAGAATTTATAGACACTTATAATGAACCAGTCCATGAGATCCCCTTGTGGCCCTGCTCCCTGTGAACCACAGCCCTTTGGAACTCAGGATAACACATCACAACAGAAATACCTACAACATATACAGTAGTAAGACAACTTCTGACAATTTATCTGAAAGATAAATTTGGTCTGGTGGCTAAGGGTGAAACAGCTTTTTGGAAAATACACAGTCAGGTTCTTCCTTCTCTCCCCCAACAGATGGTCCCGAGAGTTGAACAGTCTGGCTTCACTCAAGCTATAAAGTAATTAGACAAACAAATCTGGATCCTGTAAATAAGCATGTGCTTGAAATTAAGCATGCTTAAACAGTTGCAGGATGAGGGCCTGAATTTCCAAATTTTAGCCTGTAAAGGAAGACAGCCTGTTAAATTATGGCAATCCCTGAGAAGCTATTTCTTTCTTTTCAAAGATTCCCACAGAAGCGATGGAGAGCGGGGTGGGCAGTGCACAGCCCAGAGTCGGGAAGAAACCTGGGGTAGCATAAACCAATCAGAAATCCACAACTAGATTTTATCTTTTTTCAACTGAAATTGATGTCTCAGGAGTGCTTACAACAGCATATGAAAATGGTGAAATGCAATAGAATTCCTGAAGTCCAACCTCTAATTTATACACTGGTCTAGAATTACTTGGAAATTCTTAGAAAACTGGGGTTTTAACACAAATTGGATGTTGAAAAAGTACTTGTCTAGATTATGTTCCTCATGAAAATACAGAACAATCCTTAAAAGTAAATGCAGAATATACTCGTGGAGAATAACAGTGAAAAAGCAGCAAAAGGCTGCATTTAAATAAAGAGTTTGTAACTTAATATGGAACATTAAATGTGCCAGAAGTTTCTTATCCTGCTTTTCTTTTTCTGTACATTATATATGGCATCATGAATCAAACTACTGCACATTGTGCCACAAAAGTGGAATCCTGACCTCTAGGCTTTTTCATACTCAGTCCACTGCATCTTTCTGGTGCAAGCACTAATTTGTCTTCATGAATTACTTTTGAAGTCACTCTAGAGGACTAAACAGTAGTCCCAACACAAGGAACAAGTGACCAAAGCCAACAGCTCCTTGCAACACTGGAAGAAGTTTAACTTTACGGAGACTGTGAAATTGCACCTTTGCACAGATGTCTAGAAGATGGAAAAGGGTATTGTGGGTCCTGTTCCTTCTTGCTTTGTGGCACAACCCGGGTGCCACCGACAGCCGGAGCTACAACAGGATTTGAAACAATCATTCTGGAGTCCCAGGAACAGAAACACACTCACCCTAGAAGCTCTGCGCCAGCTTCCTAGAAGTAATCCATCCCACCCATCACTGAAATAACATATCTGAAGTGAGCACAACGCCTACCTGCCCTCCGTGACAGAGCTATGAACCGTTCAGCAAGAAAGATCTATTCCCATTTCCCAAGCAATGGCACTTCTCATCACATGAAAGGTGAGAGGGACCTGCTCCAAACTAGAAATTTTGATGAGCTTCAGAGCTATTGATGCAGAAACGTTTCTGCATCAGCCAAACTCTTTCCCGAAGCCTCATCCTTAGGATGTTGCCTGAATCTTCACTGAAACTTGACATACAGAAGGTCTCAAGTGGAAACAAAGTAATCATAAGGTAAAAAACATAAAGAATATAAAGAACGAGCCTGGCAAAGCTTTAAAACAGATAATCACTTCTGGTGCAAAATATTTGGTTATTTTAAATATGCTGCCACAATGATCTCTGTTCATTATCCTAATCGAGAACCTCATTAACTATTCAGAGGCAAGTTAAATTTATTCCTTCCCCTTGCCAAAATTTGAGTCTGTGCACATTTTTAAACAAAAACACAAGCTGAAGAGTGTATTTATTGCATAGACTCTGTGTATAAAATTCATCTGCATCATCCCTCTCCAGCAAATTAAAAAGGCAAAAACAAAAATCAAAGTGAAATGAGTACTGGCAAGAGAGCTGTAGATACCGGCGATGCAACAAATGAGCTAATCTGACTGAAAACACTCAACACCCTCACACACAGAGTCTAGCTTATGAATTAGAGCTGGCGCTTAAAATGGACTTTTTTTTTTTTTTTTTTTTAAGAAGAAGAATAAACAAAGACCCTGGCTCCCAAGATTTTCAGTACAGAAAAGAAATACAAAAATAAGGAATTCATTAACTCGTGTCTGGAATAAATAATCTTTTTCCACTCTGAGCATAAATACATTTCAAAAGAATTCAAAAATATTATGTATAGGAAGGGGAAGTTCCAAAAAAACAGAAAGCAGGGCCCAATATTGTCACTCTTTCCCAGAAAACTATGCCCTCTAATTTTAAGGACTACAGCCCAGATATTATTGAAACCTATCAGATTAGGGCCTTGAATTTGTATTAAATATCAAGAGTTTATGCTTTAAGAAAATAAAAACTACATTAAGCTTATATTGCATTGTAAATATTTAGCTATTTAAAATTATTGGCTTTTCCGGCTCACATTTTAAAGACAACTTCTGCTGAAAATACAATAAAGAGACTTCTAAAAACTCTTCCCATTGGAGGAGCATGACACTAACTTAAGAGAGGAGAGAAAAATGCCCAGATCGTTGAATGCTGCTTTGTCCAGCCACACAAACTGCTTGCATTTCTCAATTTTCAAGAGAATGGTGAGAGTAGAGGGGTTTTTTTGTTTGTTTTTATTTTCTGTGGGGTGGGAAAGGATCCCCACACACAGGGATTAAGATTTCCCCACTTAGACCCCCAGGCTTTCCTCCTACATAACATGCCATTTGCTTTTAGCTTTTTCTATCCTATGTCAGATGCAAACAGGATGGAGCTAGACAAGTCATAAACCAGCTTTTCACTACACATGTGTATGACATCTAGCACAATGGGGATTTAGTAAACGTAATTAGGTTCTTTGGATTCTGTTCTTATACTGATAAAGTCAACAGACACCAGCGATACTGTATTACAATTACATTTACTGTACTCCCCAACATCTCCTATAACTCACTTGAAATTAAAAACATTGAGTGGCATTTAAGATTTAAACAATAACAAAAATGTGATTGATGTTATAATCTAGGTGTTTCCATCTTTGCTCTTCCTAGCAAATTTTTTGTTCAACTCCAGGACTTCATTTTCACTGCAATTTATTCTTCAGCATTATATCTAAAAACACGCACAGCAATAATCACACAAACAGCAGTCTCTTCATTGCAGTTGTATGAATGGCTCATGTAAGAGTTCTTGCTGTTCACAAAATTGGAACTATGTTTAATCTACATATCTCAAGTTGTTTTTCCATTGTACTGCATTTTAAACAGTTTATGTTAGCATACAGATTTTTATGGGTATTTCACACTTCTGTCATCTGATGATAATTCACTCATTTATCTATCACACCTTTACATGAACAAACCCTGAACACAGGTGAAGCGACAGCTTGTTTTACCATTTATATGGAGCTCCAATTCAGGCTTGTTTGTGCCACATCAAATCTGGAACCTATGATTTTAATTACTGAAGAAAAAGAATTTGACAATCCTTAATATATTAAGCATTTTTCTCTTGGTCTAGATACACATATCGTTTGTACATACTATGATACACATTTATAACCCACAAAGAATTATGTGGAACTCCACACATTTTAATAGCCAGTTTAATTATTAAATAGGGTGTGTAGAATTAAGAGTTATTTGTTGTACAGAAACAGCACTATTCTCCAACAAATGCCAACATTTGCACAGCTGCCTTAGTAATGGAAAGTTACAGAATACAAACAGACATTTCTTTTTAAATTTGTTTTTATTTCTTAAAGTCACCATGATACATTTGAGCAGAGTCTCATTATCCCCTCAAAACAAAAACCCAGTGTCATTTTAAAGAAAATATCTCCGTTATTGGCTATAGCTATGCAGATAATGTAGCTGAATGCTAAATTCCTTTAGAGTATGCAATTCAGAAAAGAAAAAAAAACCACAATGCATACCAGCTATTTAATTCCTAAAAACATTTATTTTCCTGCCTACCAAAGAAAATCTCAGTTATTCTCTATTATTTAAAGATGACTTTAAAGGAGGATTATGAGCAGTTATTGCTGTGCTTGGGAACAGTTTTAAGACTCAGGTTCAGGTTTTTGTAGTTTGCAATTGCACAGCCTCAGTTTCTACATAATTAACGTAAAGTTACTACATTAACTATGATACCTGTGGTTTTCACTGTAATCTTCAGAATATGGTCCAATGTGCATATGATCTAAACATCATATCATAGCTAGTTTTAGCCTCTTACTGTTATCTCCTCATTATGTAAATAAGACAGATATCAAACCATGTCTTCCAATCAGATAGGAGACTAAACAACTAGAAAAATCTCAACAATTAAGTTCAGCTCCTAATAGCAACATTATTTTACTTCACTTAATATTTCACTTAAGGAGTCACACATTTATTAAGAAACCACTCCTGCACTGAGTGATGATACAGACATTCTAGAACAACTAAATTATGTAAATTTAATATATTGTCAAAAACATTTTTTCTACTCCTCTGCTCTTCTTTACCTGGTATCAAATTCTGGCCACAGATTTTCAAATGTCAGTTCAATACAATCTATGACAATGGATTTGTGTATTTCTGCTTATTATACAGTAGTCAGAAACTGGAGTCAAAGTGGACAAAAAGCAGAGAGCAGGCTAAAGAGGGAGAAGAGAACATCACATTGCTTTAACTGTAAGATAAGGAGAATGCCTGATGCTGAAGTCCTTGTGAACAAAACTTTTTCCACAGAAATGTGGCAGAAGAGGGCTAAACAACTGAAAGTGATATAGACTTGAGTTGACCCATAAACATGCTGCAGATGCTTTAACCTTACTACTTCAATTCTATGCTGCACTGGAAATTTTGAATCGTCAATTCAAAGAAAAATAATTCCATAGTTTTCTGGCAGTTGGAGCTAAAACAATAGCCTGAACTATATTCAAAACACGATAAGCAAATATGCAATAAAACCACTTTAGTATAATATATGTCCTCAATTCTTTAAGCTGTCCCTTACAAATTTTTTTGTGTGCTGTGAGATGTGTAACATGTCAGATTTTCTTTTTTCCTTTTTAAATAAAATCAATAGTTTGATTAAATATTTGACACGAGAAGAACAAATACTGCCCTTAACACATTTAAGCTACATTCGAGAGGAAAACCACTTGCAAAAGCAACAAGCAAGCCACCAGAAATAAGCAGAGTGAAAACACTCTAGGATACCAAACACAAATCTCCTTTCAAGAGAATCTTTAGCTTCTTGCCGTAGGAGCTGTTTGAACCTCCCATCACTTTAATTGTGGAGGCTACTTAAGAAATTCTATGTCAGTCAGGACCAACACTGAAATACAACTATAGTAGTCCACTTTCAAATTTCTTGAAAACCCATTTAAGGATATCAGTAGGGGGTAAATTAAAGCTGTATGCATTAGGAAGCTAATAATTTGAAAAATGTACAGGGGCAATGAACCCTGAAGTTATCAAGCACTGAAATGACTAGAAAAGAGTTTTGTATAGTTTGAAATAGCTAAATAAAAAGTTGTTGTGGGAAAAAATAGAATCTATCAGACAACCTAACTTAATAGAATATACCTAACACCTAGAATATAACAAAATCTTGTAGATAACTTTACTTGTACCAAAAAAGTGTGTGATAACACATAGTACAGAAACGCAGCTAGGTTATATGATAGCAGAAGTCGGTGTGCCCTTCTATCTACTCTGCATAAGGACACTGTTACCTGAATATATTTTTTGTCAAATTCTGAATCTTGTTGGACTCAGGTCTTCTACTCCAACCATCTCTTGCACAGTAATTTCTCCAAGCATCTGCAAGAAGTTAGAACCTTCAAAGAACTGGATTAGGAGAAAGAATTGCTATAATACTGTAATTGTTATTTAACATGAGGTGAAAAGGTCTTTCCTGGAGGACTTGCATCAAGAACTATGAAGTCAGAATGGAAGCCATACTTACGTCATAACTAATGCTTCCACCATTCTCACAAATAGTTAGTTATAAGCCACTGAAAACCTCAGTGTGCACAACCTTCTACGGAATTTTGGAGAGTCTTGCTGGCAGGTACTACAAAACTATGTTCCACCCAATGGACACAGGACCATCTAAAATCACTCCTCATTGTTGGAAGCAACTGAAAATCAGGACACCTGTTCCTTGAGTCCTCTGGGCTTTCCAGAAGAAACAGCCAAGACATTCTTGAATGTAAAAGACAAGAAAAAGAGGTGAAAATGTAAGAAAGTAGCAGGACATGAGCTGAGCAGGAGAGGACAAAGAACAGCAAGATATTACAAG
This sequence comes from Heteronetta atricapilla, assembly GCA_011075105.1. Taxonomy (NCBI): domain Eukaryota; kingdom Metazoa; phylum Chordata; class Aves; order Anseriformes; family Anatidae; genus Heteronetta; species Heteronetta atricapilla. Next base: position 151,008,857 of record CM021731.1, read on the forward strand.
AAGGAATGCATTAACACGTCTGAAAATTTCATATATGTTAGAAATGGACAAAGGCATCCAGCAAAATTAAAAATGTGTGCCCAATGCAAGGTTTGAATATTGTCTTAATCCAAACACTGAAGGGGGAACAAAAAGAAACACTGAGGCTGATGTGAGGCAAGAGTCCCATGGAAACAACTAAGCAATTACACAATGAAAAATGTGTCAGTGTCTACATGTACATGAAATCCAAATTAAAGTGATCTTAATTTGAGCAGTCTTATCTTTTGGGTAATCTGCTTTAAGACAGCAGGATGTTATTTTAGTAAGATGGCTTTGAATTTAATGCCATAAAGTTAAGCACAGCTTGCCAGCAAGATGTCTTGCCCAAAAATCTAGGCAGAGAACTTACTCTTTCCATGTTTCTAAGCTCAGCTGAACACCTCCAGGTGGGATAGATGGAAGCACCACTTAGTAGCACTCCTCTTACATGCCTTTGGAAATCAAAGTTACACACTGGGTACCTGAACAGCCCTGATGTGCTAAGAAGCATGCTCTACATGTACAAAGATATACATACTTCCAGCTTTTGTATGTACTAAAGTTCATACAGTATTTGGGTAACTCCTTGCACAGAAGAATAGTCAGTCATTTGCCAAAAAGAGGTCATAGGAGTATGACATGGGTGCTACATTTATATTATTAAAACAGAATCCATGAATAACAGTAGCCATCTTAAAAAATTCACTTGTTTCAGTACTGCACCACCTTAAAAACATTTTCTTTCTGCAAGAGGAATAAAAAAAATATGCACTGAAATAAAGTAAAGTATTTCAGTATCCATTGTAGAAGTGATTCTCTGGTTTCTTAAAAGATGCAGAAGCTCATGTACACTCAGTCTTCCCAGACTATTTTTTTTTGTCCCAAAAATCTTGATTAATGCCTTAAGTACCACCTATGGCACAACACTTTCTACTTAAGTTTAGCAACTTGAGAAGTATCCTTTGAATATCACAGTATGGGCTGCACAGGTGTTGAATTCACTTAGATACCAGCCACCAAAAATCCTCCTTAAAGACAAGGATGGTTATGGACTGCAACAATTTGAATGACAAGAGGCTGCATCTCACTTCACAGGAAGCCCCCATGGATTAGAAGTTTACATTAAGAACAAAACAACTCCCTCCCCCGCCCAAAAAAAAAAAAAAAAAGCACTAGTAGGAACATCTTTCATATTGTATTTGAGGTCAGACACTGTTCCATAGATTAAAGAATCATTAACTGACTCAAAGATACCTTTGGTGCAGTAAGTAACAGCTTTGTCCTAGCATTCACTTACTAACCATTCTTACCACATCACACCTAGGTAGACACAAGCCACAGTTCTTATCAGTCAAGAAAAGGATCCAAGCAACAAAAAGCCACAAGTCCCTGAAAGCAAACAGTTCACCTGCTTTCAAGACACAGCTATACACAAAAGGCAATGCCTCAGAGTACAGCTTAACTGTACTTAGATGGCAAGGACAACAGCACATACAGTACTCACCATCTGTTTAATTAGCCATCAGGAAGTAGATCAGGAAAGGACCTATTCTGGAGTAGGAAAGTCTTCCCATCAACAGATCTACAGGGAAACTAAACTAGTGTGGTGTTTTGAATGAAACTACTCTTCATCGCTTCCTCATGTGAGCCAGTCAGAAGCACAGCCCAACTCTAAGACATGAGGCTGCCAATATTTTATGACAATATAAGAAAAATGAAACAGTTCTAAGTTTGAAGCATAAAATACTTCTGCAAGCTCTACTCAGGCAGATTCTTGATTGTTGTTCTGCTGGTCTCAGCGTCTCTTTCCCATGCCTAGCTGTGAGTACCTCCAGCCTTCTGAGTACAGAACAGGGAAGAGTCTTAACCACATGGAAAAATATCTGACAAGTTTATCTGGAAAAAGTGTAATATTCCCCAGTTTTTGACTCTAAGTCAAAATGGGAAAAGTGTCTTTCCAGCAACATCTATAGGTTTGCTATCAACTGTTAGCTCATAAACTATTAGTTCTTGGCTAGTCAAAACGACTGGATCAACTGAGGTTCTGAATTACCACTTCAGATTCCTTCTGTCCGTTAATACAGCGGTAAAGGCATCACCCTTCCCAGCCTGTTTTGCAAATTAAGAATGGGAATTCCAAATTTGACTAAGGCTGCTATGAAATATTTCTAGCGTGTGAAAAATATTCAAATGATTCTGTTTTCTACAAACATTCTCATTTAAATATATTCACCTAATGTTCAGATAGGCTAAAAGGGTTCCCAAGTGTTCACACAATGAACTGGCAGGTTTTATTCACAAGAACGTTCTGGAATATCTTTTGCTGTTTTCCCCCATTCTAAATGTTTAATGCATTCCTCATCCCCAAACTGTATAAGTAGCTTGAATATAAACAGCGTCCACAATACCTTAGAAAGAGAGTGGGAAAGAATAAGCACCAGCACTCTCTTGCTGGAGTTCTGAAGAACGTGTCAGTATGATCCTAACAGGCATCTGGAATAAAAATGCTTAGTTGTCTGCGTACGTATGTAAATTCAGCAATATCTATCCTCTTGGACAGAAAATATATGCAGGACTCTCTACAAAGGAAAGCAGAATTTCACAGTATAAGTTTCCACATAGTGCTCTATAAACAGTCAGAGCAGCTTGGAAAATAGCAAGAGCATCATTCCATCAAGAATACATTTAGATAATTATATGGTTTTATCACCAAACTGAGCTGCTGCCACATGAAAGCACCCATTCCTCTCCCCCCCCCCCCCCCCCCCCCAGAGAAAAGCTACCAACCTTTGTCTTGCATCTCAATAGCCAAACACAATGCTACTGCACCCCAACACATGTATTTGCCATTATAGCTATTAACCACACATCCTCAAACCAAGACAAGACAGTATCTGACAAAGCACAGGAAAGAAAAAAGGGCTAGAGCAATTACCTACAGCGATCCCTATCATAGTCTGATAGCAGGAAACCATACAGCCTATAAGATCATTTGTTCCTGGTCTCCCCGAGTAACAATTACTTTTCTGCGCCACCTCTGAATGATTAAATATCCTGGTTGGGACGTCTATCTAATGCACCACATTCTCAGAGAACACCTGCCAAAAGAGAAGAATTTTGAGGAGAATAACTGTAAGGCTGTAAAGGTAGTTACAAAGAAAGAGGGGTTTGATGGTAGAGCCTACCTGTAGTAACCTTCTAGACATTATCTTTGCATTTTCCTGCTGCGCCATGCATTAGTAATCAGTGACCCACTGGAAACTTCAGCACCCATTGAAAAGCCTGGCAGGGTATTTGGCTTTCAATTCTTCTACTCAGTTTATTCCCAATACAAGTATATTCATCAGGCTTAGAAACAACTCTTGAACAAGGGCAGCCACTCAGCAATGAAATGTAAATTACTGACATGTGCAAAAACCTGGACTTGCCACTGCTAATGAGCACATTAAAGGAAAAAGCTCACTAGATATTACTGCAACCTTTTCACTTAACCCTGTGTGTACTGAAAGCCATTAATTTAGCAACAATTAAAGAACTTCTCTCTAAACAGGAAGATGTTATTCGGCAGGTGCATGTGTCCTACACAAGTCTGATGTAAAAATGCCTAATCAGAAGTGTGTACAATCTAAGTTTATTTTTAATCTAAGTTGCAAACTGTTTGAGAGGTCAATATAAAGAAACTTCCCCCTGCTTTGTTTGAGGGATCAAGGAAGTTAACCAGATCACCTTTAAATAATTATGTTCATGAAATGCTTCTGTTGCATATTGGTTTTGGGAAGCATTTCTTATAATGAGAAGGAGCACAGGAGCACAAGACTGATTTTTCCAAAACAGATGAGGTACTTAAATCACTCTTGGTAAGGTTTCTGTTAAATAGTGTTGTAACTCAGCTATAAACAGGTTAAAGAGCCATCACACCTTTTTTCTTTTTTTTTTTTTTTTTAATTTTTCACTTGTTGCTGATCTCCATTTGGACATTGAGCTGTTGACCACAATTCTGAGCATGACCACCCAGCCAATTCCTTACCCATCGAGTAGTCCACTTGTCAAATCCATGTCTCTCCAGTTTAGAGATAAGGATATCATGGGGGACAGTGTCAAATGTTCTGCATAAATCCAGGTAGATGTCAGTTGCTCTTCCTGTACATACCAGCACTGCAACCCCGTTGTAGAAGGCCACCATGAGGCGGTTTCTGTCTATAGAGGACATCATCTGCTTGGTCCTCCTGATCAGGTGACCTGTAGCAGGCTCCCAATATAACATCATCTGACCCTGCCGTCCTGAATGGCTAAGTTAAAGTGAAATGTTGAACAGTTCTAATGCTGTGAAACCTTATTCAACCCTGACATGCCTAAGTATAGCTCTGCATACTTTACAGCTTCCACGGTTGCTATGACTGGTGGACTCACACAACAATAAAAAATAAAACTGAAGTTGTCTCATGTTTCAACGCACCTTCAGCAACCAAATAAATCTGGCATATTAATAGTGATGCCCTCACCATAGAGTGTACCTGAAACAGATCTCAGACCACAAAAAAAAAAAAAATGGCCCCAGAGAGGCTGGACAACCACCTCCTGCCCAGAAAGTAGTTTTGAAAGAACATGTGAATCCCCAAGTAGATCCTGTGGCATTCTGAACAAACAAGCAGGTTTCTTTGTTGTGGTAGAAAGAATTCAGAATACTTGAAGGCTTTACATTACGTAACAAAATGCAATGAAACGTAAGGGCAACATAAAAAAAAACACTGTACATGTTATATAAAAACCTGTAAAAACAATCAGGACAGATGCAACAATCTAAAAGGAAGCAAACAGCAGCATAAAATAAACTCTAACTTTATAAAACTAAGATGAAGTTCTAATATTCAACATGAATTTAAGTACTAACTTCAAGAAAATATTTCCTAAAATAAGATCACACAGTCAAAACACATACTATGAAACAAAGCACCCCAAAAATTCTGTCTAGTCCAGAATAACAGGCCATCTTCAGAAGCACGTTTTCATTTAACATCTTTCAGTTGACATCTTTTTCAACAGCTGACATAGAAATCACTCCAACACCTTAAAAAATAGTTGCCAGTCATGATCAACCCTCATGAAGCTCATTCCTGGTCTTTTTAAAAGTTGTGTATCAGAATTTAATCAAAAAAAAAAAAAAAAAAAGTCAGACAGCAGGAGATATTACTCCCCTAAAACTCCAAAACAACAAGACCCAACTAAAGGAGCTAAACACACTTCTACAAACAAAACCAGAATTTTTCCCCTGTGACTCAAAAGTAATATAGCTTTAGCATAGAAGACATTTTATATGTTGACATGCCTCCTCTCATGTAAGACACCACTACCGACAAAGCATATATGAAAATACAGCATGGTGCCCAGGTGGCAAACACCTTTCTTGGCTCATGAAGAGTAATTTTGGTAGACAGATTTTAGCCCGTAACTTGCTGCAATTGGTTTTCAACTATGGAAGAGAACAGTTATCAGAACTGGGAGAGGAAAAATGGTTCTATTTATCACACACATCACTACTTCACTGTAATATTTCAATTCCATACTAATACTAAAAAGTCAGCAATAACATTAGTTTTCCTAATATACATATTCTAGTAATTAGATATAATATGTAATCTACATATATTATATATAGATATATATAGTTATATAAAAACATTAGGGATTTAGTCTGTAACATAAGACTACTGAATATAGATCATCCATTGTCAAAGTATAAATTAGCTCTTAAAAATGCAGGTGGAAAACAGAACTGGTTATTAATAAGACAGCACCAGTTTGGCTGAACTCTAAGCTGATGCTTCATCTGCTTAGAATTACCTTACCACAAAAGGTAAACTATCTGCTTGCCTTATCACAAAAGTAAAGTAAAATCCAGGAGACAAAGTTCTTATTTCAAAAGACATATCATCTCTTCATTGTTCAAGTCTAATCCAACTCCACTAGTAGCAACTGGACATTTAGCACTAATTCAGAAACAGAAGGTGCAGACCCACATGACATTTTCAAGGTTACCATACTAACTTACATCAATGATACTAGAATAGGACGAATTAATAAATCACAGAATCACAGAATTTTCCAGGTTGGAAGAGACCTCAAGGTCATCGAGTCCAACCTCCAACCTAACGCTAACAGCCCACCACTAAACCATATCCCTAAGCTCTACATCTAAGCGTCTTTTGAAGACTTCCAGGGATGGTGACTCCACCACTTCCCTGGGCAGCCTGTTCCAGTGCCTCACAACCCTTTCAGTGAAGAAGTTCTTCCTAACATCTAACCTAAAACTCCCCTGGCTCAACTTAAACCCATTCCCCCTCGTCCTGTCACCAGGCACGTGGGAGAACAGGCCAACCCCCACCTCGCTACAGCCTCCCTTGAGGTACCTAAAAAGAGCGATAAGGTCACCCCTGAGCCTCCTCTTCTCCAGGCTGAACAAGCCCAGCTCCCTCAGCCGCTCCTCATAGGACTTGTTCTCCAGGCCCCTCACCAGCTTCGTCGCCCTTCTCTGCACCCACTCTAGCACCTCGATGTCCTTCTTGTAGCGAGGGGCCCAAAACTGAACACAGTACTCGAGGTGCGGCCTCACCAGAGCTGAGTACAGGGGGACGATCACCTCCCTAGCCCTGCTGGTCACGCTGTTCCTGATACAAGCCAGGATGCCGTTGGCCTTCTTGGCCACCTGAGCACACTGCTGGCTCATATTCAGCCGACTATCCACCAGCACTCCCAGGTCCTTCTCTGCCTGGCAGCTTTCCAACCATTCCTCTCCCAGCCTGTAGCTCTGCTTGGGGTTATTGCGCCCCAGGTGCAGGACCCGACACTTGGCCTTGTTAAACTTCATGCAGTTGACCTCAGCCCATCGGTGCAGCCTATCCAGATCCTCCTGCAGAGCCTTCCTACCCTCAAGCAGATCGACACACGCACCTAACTTGGTGTCATCTGCGAACTTACTGAGGGTGCACTCGATGCCCTCGTCCAGATCATCGATGAAGATATTAAAGAGGACCGGCCCCAGCACCAAGCCCTGGGGGACGCCACTAGTGACTGGCCTCCAACTGGACTTGGCTCCATTCACCACGACTCTTTGGGCCCGGCTATCCAGCCAGTTTCTAACCCAACGAAGCGTGCGCCAGTCCAAGCCAAGAGCAGCCAGTTTCTTGAGGAGAATGCTGTGGGGAACGGCGTCAAAAGCCTTGCTGAAGTCAAGGTAGACCACATCCACAGCCTCTCCCTCATCCACCCAGCGCGTCACTCTGTCATAGAAGGAGATCAGGTTCGTCAGGCATGACCTGCCTTTCATAAACCCATGCTGACTGGGCCTGATCGCCTGCTTCCCCTGCAAGTGCTGCATGATGACTCTCAGGAGGATCTGCTCCATGAGCTTTCCTGGCACTGAGGTCAAACTGACAGGCCTGTAGTTTCCCGGGTCTGCCCTCCGGCCCTTCTTGTAGATGGGCATCACGTTTGCTAGCCGCCAGTCGATTGGGACCTCCCCCGATAGCCAGGACTGCTGATAAATGATGGACAGTGGCTTGGCCAGCTCCTCTGCCAGTTCCCTCAGTACCCTTGGGTGGATCCCATCCGGCCCCATCGACTTGTGCACATCTAAGTGCCGTAGCAGGTCACCAACCAGTTCTTCATGGATAATGAGGGCCACATCCTGCTCCCCATCCCCTTCCACCAGCTCAGGGTACTGAGTATCCAGAGAACATCCGGTATTGCCGCTAAAGACTGAGGCAAAGAAGGCATTGAGCACCTCCGCCTTTTCCTCATCTCTTGTAACTAAGTTTCCCCCCGCATCCAGTAAAGGATGGAGATTCTCCTTAGTCCTCCTCTTTGTGTTGATGTATTTATAGAAACGTTTTTTGTTATCTTTAACGGCAGTAGCCAGATTTAGCTCCAGATGAGCTTTGGCCTTCCTAATTTTGTCCCTGCACAGCCTCGCTATTTCTTTAAAGTCCTCCTTAGTGGCCTGCCCACTTTTCCAAAGCTTATAAACCCTCTTTTTCCTCCTAAGATCAAGCCACAATTCTCTGTTGAGCCAGGCCGGTCTTCTTCCCCGCCAGCTCGTCTTTGGGCACGTGGGGACAGACCGTTCCTGCGCCATTAAGACTTCCCTCTTGAAGAGCGCCCAGCCTTCCTGGACCCCTCTGCCCTTCAGAACCACCTCCCAAGGGACTCCACCAACTAGTGTCCTGAGCAGCTCAAAGTCAGCCCTCCGAAAGTCCAATACAGCGGTTTTACTGGTCCCCTTCCTGGCCTCGCCAAGAATAGTCAAAATGGACAGAGCTTGTGACAACCAGACAAGCTTGTCTGCATCATTGCAAATCAATAGCAGAAAAAGGCAGAAAGTGGAAACAAACTATATTGCCTATATAAAAGGAAAATTACATGGCATTATGTTATTGCAATGAAGAAAAAAATAGACATACAGTTGCTAATAACCACAAAGGTGGAAAAAAGACAAGAACATTCTATTCTCACAAGAACTGATACCACAAATCAAGAAACAATGGAATTTTTATTCTATTTTTTTAACAGTTCAGGTAGCTGAACAGGCTCTTTCCATCAGTCCCAGTACCAGGACAGCAGTCAACAGGCATAAACTAGAACACAGGAGGTTCCCTCTAAACATCACAAAGCATTGCATTACTTTCCAGATGACAGAGCACTGGCAAAGCTCGCCCAGAGAGGTTGTGGAGATTCTCTCCTAGAAATCTTCAAAAGCCACCTGGACAGCCTGCTATAGCTAGCCCAGCTCGAGCAGAAGTTTGGACCAGATAACCTACAGAGGCCCTTTCCAACTTCAACCATCCCATAATTCTGTGATTTCCCTAGCTCACATGCACTAGCAGAGGGCTAATAATGTCTGACAAATACTGCAGGTGATTTAATACCTGCACTACTTGTCCCTCCTGTGGATTTCACACAACTCGATCCTGTAGGTAATTAGATTACTTCTACAAAAAAAAAAAAAAAGTGTAATTGGGATTAAATGCAATTATATTAAATATTCAGAAGCATTCCATCTCAGAACAGTAAGAAGTCTCCCATCAATACTAGTGTCAGAGGCAGAAGCTTTCTGGGGGCACCTACATCACCTGTTCACCTAGGTAAGAACATTGCCTAATGTTTATCACCCAGCAGAAGCACGGTCTGCAGTCTCCACCAGAGCACCTTAAGCCACCACAGACTGCTTGAGCAGCAACAGTACGCTTTGCATGGCAGGACAGAATAGGAAACCCTCATCAACAGCTCTGTCCGCCCTGAGCTTTGATGTAGTCCTGCCACAAGCAGAGACAAATCCTGATACCTAACTTCCAAATCTACTTTCCCCCAGCCTTCAACAAGTCAGAAAGAATAAATGCCAACCACTTACTTGCCTGGCTTCCTATTTGGCAACCCATGTGGGAACAGCACATGGACTCACACCAAACACTACCCAGAAAATGTAACACATACTGAATCAAAGGGATTTTAAATTTTAGTTAGAAATAATGAAGTCATACAAAACAACTGTAAGGAAACACTACTAGTACTAACAGACTGCATTTTAAAAGGTGACAATCCCATGATTAGCTCTGTGTAGGGCTATGGATCCACCTAAACAAAGTTTCTTACGGGTCAGACATGCATCCCCTTACAGAAAGGGATATACTTTGTTCTTTGTTTTACCTTTTCCATCTCAAGCATACAGCCATTTACAAACATGTGATTAAGCACTTCTGTGTGTATTGTTTGCCCATTTATTTCAGACATTTTTGTTGTTGTTGTTTTAATTCCACCAAGAATGTTAATCTAGCTTCAAAGGTAAAGAAAAATAGCACTGGCTGCTTTGTTCTCCCCTTAGTTCTTCCCAACAGTAGTTGCTAAAAAGACACAAAAGGCTTGTAGAAAGAGGTTTCACTAGGTATTCCAAAAAGATCTATATCTTATTCCAAAATTGAATCCTTCTGTCCCACCATGTGGATGGCTACTACTGCAGAGGAGGGTATTTTGGCAGAGCATGGGGACTAGGATTTTTTTGCTTGAAGAAACAGAATGCCAGGACAGCATTGTCAAGGCTGCATTCAAAAGAAGAACACTCCAGATTAAAGGTTAAACTTATCACCTTAATTCTTACCATTTATAGATCTATTTTATGCACAAATTCCATGGGCTTTGGGGGAAAATATAGCACAATGCACCACCTGTGGAAGTAGGAATTTTATCAAATACATGTCTACAAGTGACCAAAACACACTGAAGATATAAAACCCACAAACTGGTATTTTTTCATACTATACTTTGCAAGTAAATAGTGTTAATCTTGTTCTTTTTTTTTCCCTACCATTCTTCCCCTCAATAACTTCAGAAGGGACTTCTGCGGCAGAGGGGGGAAGAAGTTCATTTTTGTTTTTCTTTTAAATAAAAGGGTGAAAACTGATCCCATTATGAGTAATGGAAGTACAGAGTCACCACGCATCAAGGTTTGGGCTTCTGCCCATTGCCATAAAGCAAGAACATAACTTCAACTACAGGAATAAGACTCCTTCTTGCTACTAACTAGACCACAGGAAGCGTTTGAACTGAAAGAATGACTGCGACAACCCAGTCTCACATTCACTTTCTGTCACTCTCTTTTCCCCTATTCCTTCTTTATCCAGGAAGAAAATGAAGAAAAAAAAAGAGTCACTGAGACCATGGGCCAATCCCAAAGCATTTGACACGCATGTGAAGAGGCTTCACTCATCACTCCCACCTCCCACTGTAACAGACGCTCTGTAGATTTGCAACGAAAAGAAAATGGCAATTTCAGAAGAGGGTATCTTCCAACAAGAGGCCAACCAAAAGGCTCATCTTTAGTCTCAAGGCTTTCCCCATGCCAAATTTCAAAGGCCTGCTGCAGACAATAGCACTGTTAGAGCTTCTCAGAGAGGGTTTGCATCAATTTTGTGTAACGGGATACACTAAGCAAGCTAACCTAAATACAGAGGTCACCAGCAGATTTTTAATCATGTGAAGAAACAAACTGTTTTCGCAGCTCTGCATAGCATTTGGAAAAAAAAAGAAAAAAAAACTGCTAGTGTGGGGCAACAGATTGACTGCACCTTAAGATTTATGTCAATATTGAACACTATGTGCTTATTCCACAAAGGAAAAAGCTGCTTACATATAGATATATTGGCAAACAAACTACAAGCAACAACTTATGCACTGGACTTCACAACCTCAATGTATAGCATCATTCTTCTAGAGCACTGCAAGAGCTCCAAGTTGGATAGCTCAAATTTCCGAATTAAAATCAGAAGTTAAGATTCTAAGAAACTACATTCACTTGCCCAGAACCACAATTTGTTCTTCTACATAATAACCAGTGTACCTCAAATACCAGCCTTAACTTAAAAGTTCTTCAAGAAATTTTGTTTTAAAATAGCAATCTGCAAGAAAACCACCTTCAGTTTTACAAAATCATTAACTGACTTCATTGATATAAATGCAGTGGATCCCTTTTAAGCTATCAAAAGCAACCAGAACAGATACACCTGGAAAGGTGAGTGAACGCCCCAACTTTTCTTATTGGATCGCTATGAACAACATGCCATGTCACCCACTAACTGCCTTTTAGAACATTTGTTCTGGAGCCAATGCATCATTTACTTGAAATCCCAAACGTTTGTGTTCTCCTCCTTTCCAAAAAGGACAACATTAGGGTACAGAGAAGAAAAATAAAGAATGGTAATTTTTAGTACTCTAAATGTATCAAATTCTTTACAGAGACTGTCTAAAGCTGTCCACTTACTCCATGAATCATTTAGATAATAATGAACAAAAAGACATGCCTTTGTTCAAATCACACACAGTAGGATTACATGTGAACTGCCCCTCCATGTGTTAATTGAAGACAAAGCTTTGCTTTGAGCTCATTACCACTCTTAGAAACAAAAAGGTAAGTTTTAAAACATTTAATGTATTTCTCTGCTTCCAAATCTAGGTAGCCTTGCTTTAAAAACTATAGATATGCACCAATAAATAAACCCAGATTTCACAAGTACATCACTACTTTCAGCAACTCAAAAAAAAACATAGTATATGTGCAAAGAAAGGAGTGGGGAGAAAGATGAAAATAGAACAAAAGCACATCCCTGCCAACTTCATAACAGTTTTGTAACATTTATTACAGGCTTTAATAAAGAAGAGAAACAGCAGGCAAGCTTTCCTCCTAAATATATTAATCAGGTTGTCTGGAAAAAAAGAAAAAAGTTGTAGTCCTCAGTGATAAAAAGACAGATCATTTCACCAATTCTCACTAGGGGTTTGATATTCTAGATCTTCTGACATGAACGGAAGCATTGTTATGTCTTAATTGAGATTTAAAATACTGCATTTGAGAAAGCAAAGCATAACTCGTTTTTACTATAATTTTAGGGAGCAGAGCACACCAAGTTTGTGAAATTCAATTGGAGGCTATTTTGAGGCCATAGCACCAACCCAAACTGAACGTGTTTCTAGTGACCACATTATTTCAGGAATTCACAATTAAAGCATTTGAGTGAAAAGATGAGAAGGAAGGGGGAGGGGATCTACAGGAATGTTTGTTCTTCCTTCATTTCTACTTAATCCCGCCAAAAAAAATTGTTCCAGATTGTCATGTCATCAATATTGTAATTTACATCACCAAATAATAACCAGATTACTAGGAAGCACGCCCAGTTTGGAGTAATAACTCTCAAATTTCAAAGTTTGGCAGCAAAACATACCACATAATAGCATGATCAAGTACTTCTGTTTCATTAATTATTTTTTACAGGAACTGCCAACTAAAGCCAGTTATCGTGCTGGTGTGATGCAGTGGGAACATAATTTGTTATAAATTAAACCAGGAACCTTCCCTCTAAAAAGAGGCTCTGGTACATGAAGCAGAGCAGAAAAAGCCGCTAAACTATATGAAAATAACACGCAAGAGATTACCCTAGATTCGGTAAAACCCAGCAAGTGCCAACTGTTTAGAATTCCTTTCAACTTTAACAGAATACCATCACCACTCAGCAACCAGCAGGACACATTCAGTATCACACAGAACTTGCATTTGTTTTTATTTTGGTGGCTTTCAAAAGCATGGCAACTAAGAAGCCTAAAAAATCAGAGATTTCATTCCCAAATATTTTCCTTGGTGAGTGGGTGGTATTATCACCAAAGAACTAACTAAATTGTAACAGTCTATACTACAATTAGAACTTGAGCCAAAAGGGACATACTAAAGGAAGATACAGAAAGAAGAGCTATTCTATTAATGTTAGGAACAAAAGATTTTACAGAAGCACATTCCTTGTCTGTTTCTACCCTGAACCAAAAAAAGGGTAGAAATTACTCTTAAAAACAGTAACAAATCTCTCTTACTACCTGTAAAAAAGTAATAACAATAAATTAATTTTTTTCACCATTTCTTGGGGGATGCGGTTCAGAGGAAATCAGTAAAAAAGCTATGTATCAGTTTCTGCAATATGTAAAACCTCACTGAAGTAAAGAGATTGCAAAAAAGAAGTTTTATAGATTCAGATGTGAAGTGAAAACACCACCCTCTTGACTCACTTTTTGGTCCTTTCAGAGGATGCGGTTCTACAATACATGACTTCAAGCACAGGAGCCAGTTTTTAAACAGCTTTCTATTTCCATCCTGAAAGTGCAGTTCAGCACCTTTTCAGGGCTGCTGATACAGCTGTTCACCAGCTGTGCTATGAGTCACCAAAATGATCACTTAAAAACAGATACTTTTAACTTAGATCATTTCAGTGACCCAGTTTTACAGAGCAGCCACAAACAGTACAAGCACAAGTGAGAATGCTGAGAGGTTCCTATGTCCTTACTATAGCTCTTAGAAACAGGCACCTCCCCTTTTCCCAAAAGAAAATACAGGCTGCAACTCCACCCTTAAAATATCATTGAAATATGCCCTGAATTGGTGTCTTGATTCCTCAGATGGCTTGAAATGAATATATACCACCCAGTGCATACTTCGCAGCCAAGCAAACGAAAACAACTTACCAAACGTCTAGCAAATTCTTTGTTTTCTGAAAGAAATCCGTACCCTGGGTGTACCTTTAAAAATAAAACAAAGAAGTTCAAGTTGATTGACTTCTGGAGCCAGACACTAAATTTGCTAACACATTTTAGATATTAGGGAAGGTGAAACAGACCAGCAAGCATTTAAATTAGTTGAATAACTGCAGAAACTGTCATAACACACTGATTTAGCTGTCCTAGGTCAAGCTGTAAAAATTCCCTGGTTGAACTTAATTTTCTGAAACATTCCTTACTTGACTACAAGAGAAAGGTGCTGTTTGCAGAGACAGATATGCTCACTTTGTTCTTTTGCTCTTTTTAACTCCATTTTGCCACATTTACCTCATTGCAGAGTTCTACATATCTACTCATCCATACTCTTCTCAATAACCACTGTGAAGCACTCCTCACCCCAAAATACTAATTTAGCTCTGACTACAACAGCGCTCCCGAGGTCCACAATCCTGAGCCTCCTACCTCTAGCGACCCTTACTGGAGAATGGCATTTACTGTCTCATTAGTATAAGTGATGCATCCTTACATGCCCAGTTTGATATTCACATCCCAGTATAAACCCTGTGTAATTACTTGAGATGAGTATGGTGGAAAAGTTTTCTTTGTGCAACTCATAAGCTTCTTCATCTGATATACTCCAACAGACAAAGTGCAAGCCATTTTACTACCCTCTTTAAAAGAGTGTAAACAACTGCAATCTACTTTCAGAAACTCTGAGGGAAGGAAATAGGAGTCATTTTCTTTATAGGGAAGTTTTGGGCCCCTAAAAGCACCATACCAAACATCTCCTTTGAAAGGAATTACCCTGAAATGGTTTGGATCAGGACTGTAATTAGTGTTGCTCAAATACATCCATCAAATTTTACTTTAAAAATGCTGTCTACAGTAGCTCTGAATAATACATTTGTTTCATTGTCAGAACAAAGAGAACATTAGACATGTGAACATGACTACACGTTAGTTTTTCCAACTGATCCCTGTTAAGCTTTGAATCTCTGGCCAGTTTGGAAGGAGAAAGGCAGAATAGCTTACACATATAAATACGGGCTGACGTGCATTTCGTAAACATCCTAAAACAAGCAATTACAGAAAGCACCTTCTTGTAAGTACCATGTGCATACAAGTCAAAAACTGATTCAAACTAAGTTTAAGAAGGAGCCTTTTTTTGGACACACTTGTAAAACATTCAAAAAGCCATTATGGCATATAAAGGGTTAGCGCTCAAAACTAATTGGGATTTTTTTTTTCCCCTAGCAAATTTGGAAATGAACTGAAGCTGCTCCCTGGTGTGAAAGCTGAATCCAGCAGCCACCTGCAGGATCAGCGACCAGCGCTGCCAGATGCTACAAAGCCTTTGATTTCCAGTAGCGATTTCGGACACATTTAACTCATGTGACATGAACTAACTGGAATAGCATATTCAATCACTTCCCCCCCACACACCTTTAAAAAAAATACAAACTCTGGCTTTTCTGCTTTCTATATATGAAACAGCTGCAGCAGATAGACTCATTCAGACTCACAGCTTGGGCCCTGGTTTTCTTAATGACTTCCATGATGGCATCCATGTTGAGGTAGCTTTTGCTGGTGGGAGCTGGGCCAACACAGACAGCTTCGTCCGCCATTTTCACATGAACCTGAAGAGGGAATATTCCACATTAACAGATGCTCCCAGCAAAAATAATTACCACCATCCTGAAATATGCACACAAATCTGATTGTTTCAAGGATGATTTACATAGCGCAACTGCTCTAAAATACACACTGAAATCGCCAACATTGACATACAAGAACTCACACAAAAACATTAAATCTCATTTAACTCCGACCTTAAGTCGCTGTCAAATGTTCTATTCCAATATATTTATTTTGAATTTGGTTAAATAAAATCATGACAATTGCAATTTCAGCTTCCTACACTTACCATCTATATGTAAATTTAGTCTAAAAACTACTTTGTTACATGTAACCAGGGTAGTCTAATATCTTAATACTTAATAACAAACATTCATGACCAGTTCTAAGCAGGCTCCCCAGGAAGTTGGGGATAATTAGAGTGAATTGAATGAAGGGATGCAGTGAGTGTCCCTGCACAGCATCAGGTCAGCACCATGCACAAATTAAAGCCTATGACTAAAGAGTTCAATATCACTACACATGAACCAGAAAATCTTGAGAATTATTTAAGCAGGCTCGCGTTTGATTCCTGATCCATTGTATCCTCATTTATATGCATTCATCAAACATTTTTTTAGACAATTCTAAACTATACAAGAGCAATAAATATTTTTACCAGGAATAATAAAATAGCTAGGTTTGAAGAAATGAGAACTCATTCTCACACTCAGGGAATAAAAGTTACAAAACTTCAGTTAGATTGTTCTTCAACACGTTTTCGGAGTTCAGAATGCTTTTACCTATAGGCTTCCAAACAAATTAAGATACACACAGACCCCAGAAACAAAAAAATAGTTTCCCATTTTGCTTTCCTTTTGTAAACTCCCTTCCAGCATGTATTTAGGGGAAGCATGCCATTGTTTAAACTGAGTAAGATTTATAGTAACTACGTGTTAATAAGACTTGTCACTATACAGCTTGACATTTCAATGCTTACCAGTTTTAAAACTGTTATTTTTATGAAAAACTTTGTATCATCTTCAGCATGCTATACAGAACATATTTAAAAGGATGTTGATTTATAAAGTGAATCTTAACATATATGAAGTTTAAAATAGTTCTAGTTTACAAACAGGAATTTTATTTGCAAGTAGCATGAAGATTATTAGTATAACATGCTAAGGTTGGAAATACTGTAGCTCCTACACATTATTAGCTCATTCAGAACAAAACAAGAACAGAAAAAAAATCGTATCTAGAAATAGTGACAATCAGTAGTCATACAATTTTGAATAGTAAAATGAGAAATAAATGTTCAGATAGTGTGTAACAAACACATCTAACAAGCACAGGGAGTCACTTGTAAGCATCCACATTTTATAGTTATTTTCACCAACTTTTTCTGTGCTTCTCAAAAAGTTAATGAAGTTCTCTTCTGGGAGCATCTTTTAAATAGATACCCAAATACACAGCCAATTCAGAAGCTCTGAGCGCACACAACCTCCTGGAATCACCACATATTTCACATTGGAATAGTTATTCCTTCTTTCAAGTGGCAGTGATTTTATCATTACAGCATTAGCCTCCCATTATAAACAAAGCAATAAACACAGACAATCCCATGCTGCAGGATTTTAATGCTTTATAGTAAGAACACCTTGGCAAATTATCCTTCCTGGAGCATTAAGTACAAGTAACAGCATGACCCTTGAATACCCTTATTTACATGGTTGATTCATACGTTTGAAGTTGTTGTTCTGATTTCCAACATGTTTTACATGTCTAGATTAAATTATTCAAGCTGAAGCATACTTTAGCATGCATCATGCATGTTTTATAGGACCAAAAGCTTCCTTACATAATGGACTAAAATTAAGGTAGTTAACTATTTTTAAGTCCCACATCCGCATGCTTCTCACACAGAGACCAACAGTACTACTAGCACCAAAAGTAGTCATAAAAGACATTGTAAAATCATTGAGTTTTTTAGATTTACTCAGAACAGTCTCATGCACTTTTCCTCCACAGTTTTCTTCCCCTTCAAGTGTTTCATTTCAACTCTTTACATTTCTTACACTTTCTTACACTTACACTTTCCCACATTCCCCTTTAATCTGGCAAATCCATTTCTCTTCATATCCATTACTGCAAGTTTTTAGTGCCTTCTCAAGCTCACCATCAGATCAGCCTTGCACGCACCCTAATATACAACACACACAGATATAACAAAACAAAATTGTAGCAATCACTTTATCGGATACACTGCCGGAGCACGGAGCAAGTTTCTTTAAGACAAGAAAGAAGTCTTCATTTTTCCCAATTAGCTCAAAACCTCCAGCTTTTCATGTTCCAATGACAGTAATTCTATGGATCTTTCCATACTGACTTATTATAAATACAATTAAACCAGTCCACATAAAATCCAGAAACGGACATGCATTTCTTAGTGGATGTCACCTCTTTACCACAATTCCCATTTTAAACACACTTTATTTCTTTAACAATGCACCGTGGTTTGTGGTTCATGAAGAATACTACAAATATCGTAACACAAATATACTACAGAACTTACAGCATAACATGTAGAAATGGAAGTACACTACAAAAGCCATGGTTTGAATCTAAATGACAGCTGAATCTTTCAGCTTTCTGCCAGGTGGCACATAACAATTCACACCATCGTTCTTTTCTCTGCAGAAGCTAACTTATAATAATGCAATGTTTCTAGACAGCCCAAAGAATCCAGCAGCTTCCCTTCTTCAAGCATTACAAATTTCAAACATATTTGTTTTCAAGTTCAAGGGTTGACTTAAATCACACAACCCTAGGTATTCAAAACTTGTCCCTAGCTTACCAAAGCTAACATTTCAGAAGAGTAATTTTTCCCTTTTCTGTTTTAGTTTAGAAAAACAATGTAAACAAAACAAAGAAGCAAGTCTCTGGAGGTTTCTGAAGAAACCCAATCCCTTCATAAATATTAGAATTGACCCTGCAATCTCAAGCATGAACGGATAACAACAAAGGGTGGAAAAGCAGACAAACTGAAAAGTGCTAAATGGTCGACAGTGTAAATTTTCATCACGTTGGGCTACCTGTGCCTCAAAAGATACATTTCAAGCAACTATAAGGACCTGTTACATTACAGAGTACAAAAAAAAAAAAAAAAAAAAAAAAAAAAAAGTATGACTTACTTGCATAAAGCTGTTTAATTTCTGTAGAAGTTGTGTACTGGAACTGTATTTCATAAGGACTGCTTACATTGTAATAACAACAGAAATAAGACAAGAGGTTTACTACAACCTACCGAGTCATCATTTTGCACAGCCTCTACTTAATCCAAAAACTATGGGCTAAATTTAGTCATCTGAATCCCTGTACAGGTTTCTTATACCTCCGGGAGCCTAAACTCAAATCTGCCACTAACACCTAACCATCCCATTACAGTCTCCTCATCCTAGAATCTATTAAAAATTTACTAACAGTAATACTCTTGATTTAACATGGGGTTCAAGAGTATTCATTAGAATCAATACTCTTAAATAGAGTAACTATTTTTAGATAAAGGTTTATCAGCACACAGCTGAACGACAACAGGACACAATTTGAAATGCAACAGTGACTTCAGTGCACGCTTCATGACCACGCAGACCCAAGAATTAGCTCAAGTCCAACAATCCTACTAATTCAGAAGCAAACCACACAGAAATGGCCACTTGTTTCCCAGACTAACTCAGGTACACCTTCATGGCAAGGCATCTGAACTGCTAATCCTGCCAGATCTTTACAAAGAAACAGCTTTGTGGTTTCTTCACCGTGTTTCCAGCAAACAGGCACTGAAAGAGAGGAGTCCACCAGGGGTGATTATCCAGCCACTTTTGTCCAGGGTTGGTTCCAAGTGCCATTACAGGCCACAGCAGCCTTCAGGGTGGTAAGTACAGCGTGGGGCAGTAACAGTAGCAGTGACTATTTTGGAGATCGTTTCCGTATATTTTCAGTATTCCAGCTGGATTTATGAATCAGCTATTGTGCCTGCACTCAGGTTTTGATATCATATCCTAGGAAAGAGAGAGTCCCAGAACCCAAAATGTTGGGTATAACCATGACAGAAATACCCAATATCCACTTGGCAGGAGACAGTTTATAAAGACTGCAGTGAACTACAGCTGGTAAGTACCCAGGTTACTGAAACTATGCTGGGACTCCTTTACCCTGGAGAGTGGCACGTGTACCCATTTGACAGCAGCATACATGCTCTCCAGCCCAGCCATAGTCTGAATCTAGTGAATCATCCTCCTAATGAAGCCTGTATCTCAATCATTTAGAGGAATCCAAAACAAGCTTAGTAGCTAAAATACACTTAGGACTTCTAGAGGTGTTGTTTAATGCAGTAGGATCACCTTTCTCCATGTGTCATCTAGGTGCTGCAGATTGCTAGTTGAAATTTGTATCATATGGAAGTCACACATGCATGCCACCAGCATTAAAAAGGGATTTTGGTATGGAAATAAAAAGAAGAGCACATGTGAACATGATACTAACATAAGTCACTGAAAAAAAGTATTTCCAATGCATATGCAACCTCTGAAGTAATGACAGACACCAGAATAATTCACAGATCCCTAGCATTTTTAATTATTCGCTGACTCCAGAGTTTGCTACTTTCTTATGGATCTGATTTATGACACGACAAAAGTGTTCCCCCCCCCCCCAGTTTGCTTATATTGATTCTCATCTATTAATTGCAAAAAGTAAAGGCCGACTGTCATGTGAGGCAGTGGAGGAACAAAGATATCTATATGTGTTTCCTAACAAAGTGCTTAATATCACCTGCACAGTTTTCACAGATGATTTTATACACTTCAGCAGTTTCTGATGTTTATCGTGTGACAGATGCCATTTACTTCAGTGTAAATGCCTAATTAACACATACACACACACACACACACTCCCCCCACTCCTCCATCTCTAAGGAGGGAGATGTCTGGGATTCCCTGGTGTCCCAGTTTTTCAGAGTAGGTCACCCTATTCATCCCTAGGTCTCAATACGAGTTGATATTCATACAGCAGAGTAGTTTTATTGAGGTACAAGGTACGCTTTCCCCAGTTTTGTATTGCTTCACAATTTATAGACAGGGAAACTTATGTCTACATATACGTAGTGTTAATCAAACCTAAGAAACAATTAAGAAAAATCAATGAACACTTCCGTTTAGTGCACTAGGTAAGATCTAAAGCATTGTTTAGACATAGAAACGTAAATCAAACAAGTCCTTTTATAGCTCAAATCAATATTATACATTGCAACAACATCCGTTGCTGTAAGTAGATTCACTTAATTGACTCAAACTGCTTAACACCGCTCAGCGAGACGAACCACAATTAGCTCAACCCATAAAATAGGGCTAATGAGTAAATCCTTTGTAAGGGTAACTAAAAAAAAACAACTACCTCAAATCTTGCCAGCACCACTGCCAAAAGAGACAGACAAAATAGAACAAAAAGCTTGGGGCACTGAACAGTAAACTTAAAATAAAAAGTAATATAACACACAAAAAAAGTTCAAATTCACTGCTTTGCCAAAAATACACAACTTTCAGACCTAAGTGTCCTTAACAGCTTCACACTAAAATACACACCAAGAATACAACAAATCTGTGCACATAGCAAGTGTGCAGTATTCACACAGTCCTTGAAGTGCTGTCTGAAAAGAAATCCTGCCACACGATTATGGCATTTAACCCTGACATGAAATACTGGAAACATTTCTAAACTGCATAAAAAGCAGAACTGTGAAAGCCATAAATAGCATAAATATCACATATTTTCCACATTTATTTTAACTCAGCATTTCATAAACCTAAACTAAAAATTATGCAAGTAAACAAGTCAACCTATTGTCAGTGTAAATAGATTTTCCTGCAAGCTTATTTAAAAACATGTTTTGTTTTGTTTGTTTAGTTTTTATTGATGGCCCACATATACAGCTATGTGACATCAAGATGAAGTCATTCTTCAGCAGACTTCAAACATTTGGGTTAACGAGGAATATTTACTTAAGAGTCCCCTCCAAGTCCACAACAACTCTCAAAACAGTCCCTCCATTAGCATCTACAGGATCAGACCCTGGGCTAGCAGACAGTGGCCATGAGACACAACATTATTTAGCACTCAGTTTTCCAACCACTCCAAACTTGGAGGCAGCAATAGCTTCACTAAGTAGTGGCTTCAGAAACCCACAGGGGTCCCTCAAGGCTCTATCTTAGGGCCAGTCCTCTTCAATGTCTTTATAAATGATTCAGATGTAGGACTAGAAGGTGTTTTGAGCAAATTTGCCGATGACACCAAACTTGGAGGAGTTGTAGACTCAGACGAGGGTGGAAAGGCCTTGCAGAAAGATCCAGGCAGGTTGGAGAACTGGGCAATCACCAACCACATGAAGTTTAACAAAAGCAAGTGCCGGGTCCTGCACCTGGGATGAGGCAACCCTGGCCGTACATACAGACTGGGTGACGAGATGCTGGAGAGCAGCCCCACAGAGAGGGATCTGGGGGTCGTGGTTGACAGCAAGTTGAGTATGAGCCAGCAGTGTGCCCTGGCAGCCAGGAGGGCCAACTGTATCCTGGGGTGTGTCAAGCACAGCATCGTTAGTAGGGTAAGTGAAGTGATCGTCCCGCTCTACTCTGCGCTGGTGTGTCCTTGAGTCCTGTGTGCAGTTCTGGGCACCACAGTACAAAAAGGACATTCAACTGTTGGAGAGTGTCCAGAGGAGGGCAACGAAGATGGTGAAGGGCCTGGAGGGGATGACGTATGAAGAGCAGCTGAGGGCACTGGGCCTGTTCAGCCTAGAGAAGAGGAGGCTGAGGGGGGACCTCATCGCAGTCTACAACTTCCTCACGAGGGGAGTGGAGAGGCGGGTGACCCATTCTCCATAAACACCAGTGATAGGACCCACGGGAAAGGAGTGAAGCTGAGGCAGGGGAAGTTCAGGAGGAGATTTTTTACTGAGAGGGTGGTCACACACTGGAACAGGCTCCCCAGTGAAGTAGTCACTGCACCAAGCCTGTATGAATTTAAGAAACGTTTGGACTGTGCACTAAGTCACATGGTCTAAACTTTTGGGTAGACCTGTGCAGTGCCAGGAGTTCAACTTGATGATCCTTATGTGTCCCTTCCAACTCGGAATATTCTATGATTCTGTGATTCTATGATACCAACTAAGATTAAAGTGGATGGATCCAGGCTGAACTCAACCATCCTTTAAAAGAGACACCAACCAGGCAAAAAATGTTGCCATTTCTAGTTAAAGACTGAGAGCATGCACTTTTCAACACACAAAAAGATTCTCATCTGTTCATAGTCTCACTTATAAATGTGAATTTTGTAACATTAGAAAAAACAAAAATAATCTTGAAGTCTTGATAGGAAAGAAGGCTTCTCCATAAGAATTTTACTGCAAACAATTCTGGTGTTTTACCCTCCAAAAAGAATTAAGACTAGGAACTAGTGTGCCTTGTATAACCTTAAGACCATAGAAGTGAAGTCTAGCCAGACCTCAGTAGCTGAATGTAGTGGGAAAGCAATATAATTAGGTTGCTTAAAACAAGGTGGTTGTGTGGTTGTTTCCCCAGACCTCGAAATTTGAAGATACGGTGTTTGTCTCTATAGTATGTTCTTCCGCAACTTTTCTAGGAAAGCTCATCTCTACAGACTTCTATTCAGAAGAGCTTAATTTTCTTAAAAAGAGTACAATTCTGCCCATCAAGTCTATCTGCATATAACCAACAAGCATGAGTTAACGGTTGCTTAGCTTCTTTTCAAGTTTTCTTTTTGAGGAAATAATGTGTAATGCTCTAGAAGCCAACTGGGATAGACTAGCACATTTTTATTTGAAGTAGTCTGTAATGGTAATTAGTTGGCTTTTAAAATTTTAGCAAAATGAAATAGTTGGTTCCCATCACAGCTTCCACATGTTTTAGTCAACACCAAGTAGGAACAACCAATTTTACTTTGGTAGGATAACTGAAAAAGTAGAATTAAAAAGAGGTGAATCAATAGTTTTCTGTTTACTTAATTACTTTTGGATGAACTGAAAGATTAATAGAGGTAGAGGAAGCAGGAGAAGGAAAAAAACAAGATGTCCCATTCTTCAACTCCAACTCATTGCCATCAACAGAAAAACTGCTCAGTCGTGAGGGAAAGGCTTTCCCTTGTCTCCTTCTAGTCATAGCTCCCTTTCATAGGGTGTTGTAATTAACCTTTACTTGGCTGAAGACAGTTGGTAGAGGGAACACAGCTACTCAGAACCACCCTTACACATTTATGCAGTGCTGTGAATAAACTTGTCTGCAGACTATCAACTGCACACCATACTTCTGCGAAGTATTTCTGCTATAGAGTATGTTACCAAGGGCAAGTCTGCAGGAGAAACAAAAATTTTACTTCAGAGCATAGATAAGTGTTTTGGTAAACAGGTTTATTTAATAAGAGTCTCCTCACACATTGCAAGAGTTGAGCAAATTATCTGAATTGAAGTAGTGCTCACGTGCATGCTAGAGTTTTATCTTTGCAGTATGTGTGAGCTTTAAGTATTTTAGACAAAGAATATAGTTTTCTGTGATATTATCAAAATAGGAGTGCACTATCGTGTATTCAGTAGTCTCTCTGTGTTTCAAACATCTACAACTAAGTCTTTTCCTAATGTAATCTCAGCTTTCTCAGCAAGCCTTAAGACAGATCTTTCTCTTGCTGTTTCTTCCTCCGGCCTCTCCCAAAAAAAAGCTCACTACAGAATACATTTGATGCCAGTTTCTTTGTTTTCTAAATAGGGAAGGCATGTGGGAGATGGGCGAACTAATAGTCAAGCAGGTCTGGAAAGTAGGATCCTGGGTAGCCAACATTTAAAAATTTCACATAGTAAAGACAGAGCTCTTAATTGAGCTAGATACACCAGCAGACATATGGGATTTTTAAAAAGTAGCTTAAGTTCAACCACACTAAACAACACATAGTATGCACTGGTAGCATGCTTCTATCTAGGATTTTAATCTTGGAGTTTTTTGGTTTAAAGTTTTATTTCATATGGATGAACACAGTACACAGACATTTAGATGAGGTTCTTGTCTCATCTCCAAATCTGCCTACCTGCAGAGGGTAGACTGCAGAAATTGCTTTCAGCATCTAAAGATGGCACACAGGTCAGGGAGCCCCAAAACTAGTCCTAGAGTCAATAGAAACACCCAATAGAAACAGCAAGATGAATTTGCAGCTATTTCAACTACCCAACTGTATTTGAAAGAAATGTGTCAGGGGAAACTATGGACATGAGTGTAGCTGAAGACAATGCATTCTGGAACAGTATTTGCAATACTAACATAAATCATCAGAAATGCAAGACACAGACCCTACAGTAAATTAAGTTCTTCACAAGTGGAATCATCCTGCTACCTACAGGATGATTCCATCCCTAATTCCCCTCCACATTCAGCTCTAGCAGTTACAATGTTGCTGAGAAATTAAAGACCTCAGCAGACCCAGTAGAAAAGTAATGTAAGGGAAAGGGATATAAACCTTTGGTCAGACCAGCAAGTTAAACCAGCTCGCAGCCACATGATCATTGGATCCAACACAATGAATGAAGAGTGACCAGGAGAACACAACTGGTTCTTTCAGAAATATTTTGGATTCTCTGAAAGCAACACATAACATGAAACAAGATCTCAAGTGTCAAATGATTGATAATAGAAGATTCTCAAAATAAAAAGGTTGGGGGTGATTGCAGAGAACCTTAGGAATTATCAAAGGTTCTCCAAAACACAGAATGTTTTCTTCATCTCCATGCAACATTTTTATTTCTGCATATAAAATAAGACCAAAAGTGGAGCTTTTTTCATTCAAAAATACACTGGTATGACTATTCAAATTTACTTCTTAAAAAAATAAAGTTTCATGAGTTCTTCAATAAAATTAAAGACAGGAATATTACTTTTCTGACACTTAAAATTATTCTTCGCATTCTAGGGCAACTTTGAAGAGTTTAAAGGTTTTTTTTTTTTAAAAAAAAAAAAGACATAAAACCTGAGCAGAGTTTTCTACCCTCAAAAGTCTTATTTTGAAAGAACACAAGGCAGCTTTGTGATTGCAAAATGTAGGTGTCGAGATGAAGAGCATGAAAGTTGTGTAATGGAGAAAAAGAACGAAGCATGCTTGCTCTACAAACTTACAGAACACAATAGGCCAGAAATCCCATGAAACTTGCTTGCTATGTAGCTTTTCAGAATACAGTTACCTTTTTATTCAATTAAAAAAAAAAAAGACTTTTAGAAAGAAATAAATGATACCAATGCCATAAGCATAATCATATTCATATGAACTGCTTGAGAGATTCTTGGACCTGTTACAACAGACACAGCAAGAAAGCATAGGGTAACTTTTTGTTCTAAAACTGTCACCCACCACAAACTCACTGTCCTCACTGACATTAAAATGCCTGTACCAGAGCCTGTCAGTGCTTGCAACCCTGTATTCAAAGAAAGCTTAAGGAAATTCTGCATGGCAATACGAAAGAGTGGTCACAGAAGACCCTCAAGTCAGGTACCTAAGTATTACATGGGGAAAATGTGTTCTGTAAAGGAGACCCAAATTAGACAGCAAACAGGTGTTTGCCATTGCTGTTTAGACCACTGTACTAACCTCCCTGCAATAGGATTCACGTGTTTATATTCCACAATGCTGAACGTGTTACCCATATATACCAAGGAGCTATTAAAGAAATGAATATCAGCACACTTGAAAATGAGGTTTGTTTTGTGCCCCTCAATAGACAGCTAGCTGGCTTACCAAAACTGGACAAGAGTGGACAAAACCCACACAGTCTAAGTAAGATTTTCACACAGGTAATGCCAACACCATTCAAGCCACAGGTGCTGATGCCATACTTCAAATGGTGTGACACAAACATAAGACAAAAGCCTTTTTTTCAATCCCTCAGCATTCTGCAATAGCTACATCTCAAACAGCTGAGATTTTGTTTCAGCATGACCCCAAGAAGATCTTTAATTTGCTTTTTAGGTTATTGAGTAATTTCCAACATTCCCATTTCCCCGATGATTTCTTGTAACACACGCTTTGCCATCTGAAGGTAATTCAAATACAGCAGAATCTTCGTCTCTACTGTAACCCATTAATCTTACAACAATGTTATTTCAGCACATCCAACAGCTTTATCCTAAGAAAGGTGTAACATGTTGAGGAAACAGGTCTTGATACATAAAAGAACACAGTTCACAAGTTTATTTTAATAAGCATATGCATAAATCTTGCATACAATGCACTTGATCAGTGCTAAATACACTTAACATGGTTTAAAAAAAGGCTATTAAGTTATACACAGTCCACAACACCAAAAGGAAAGAGGCAACCCATTTCTATATGGTGACAACCGTTCCCACTTTTAAGAAAGTTACCAACTTTTGCATTCTTCACTTAAAAGAAATATTTACAGGTTTAACAGTTTAGCTCAGCCACATGTATAGCTTTATAAGACACTGGAGTAAGTTTCTATATAAATAAATCCCTGTTTTTACAACACTTGGAATTAAGCAAGTCTTCCCAAGCTGCGTGGAATCTACACAGCAGTGACACGCTCACACAACACTTCTGTTTAAATCCTCTTCCCTGTTAGCATTTCTTCCCCCTCCAACCTGCTAAATAAAGTCATATTTCCTGCTGACAGCAAATGATTGGTTTACCTTTAACTCCAGGGGGTTTAACTACCAGTCCTTTAAGAAGCTTTGACAGTTTAACCTGCTGAGCTCACAGCACCCAAGGGAGGGTCTTGCTTGCAGTTTTACTTCTGATGCTGCTGACCACTAATACTGACTCCACAGATAATGGATTTCAATAACAACCTCCTACAGGTTAACACTTTGGGTACTGGCCATGATACTGCTTTAATTAAGTTAATACATGGAGGTCACAGTTTGGTAGAAAGTTTTATCAAATTTGGCTGTGCTTACAATAGCAGGAAAAGTGCACGTGCTCACCTAGCCAGCAGCTGCGGGATGAGTTTGCCTGCAGATATAAACCAGTTGGTTTGTGGGTTTATGCAACGGTTTGATTTTTTAAAGTGAACTCAGTTTATTAGTTTCATTTCCTTAAAACATGATTTTTCCCCTCCCAGCATAACCAATAATTCCTTGATAGATTAGAAATGGATGCCTCTAACCACAAAGGATACAAGGTGCAAAGGGATGGGCCTACCTGGCACGTAAACATGCATTACATTTTAGGGTTTGGGGGTTGGTTTGTTTTGTTTGTTTTAAATTTGCAAGGTTTGTATCATCCTGATGGTAAAAACAATTAGCATTTATATTTTTTAAAGCTAAGTGTTAACATTACAATTTGTTAAGCTATTATTTTTTTAAAATTACATGAAAGATTCAACCAGATGTTTTTAAGACCTTAAGCAGGAAATAATTCACGTTTACTGAAAGCACACATTTGATAAAATACAAGAAGAGCAGATTGGAGAGGAACGACTAAACAAGTGTTTAAATGCATTTTTCAGACCAAGTATTCTCTAATTTATTTTCAGCACTGAGCTTAAAAGCCCCCATCCACTTAAAAATATGTGGAAAACGTTTTTCTTTTGTTAAAAAGATGGTATTTACTTTACCTGCGAAGACATCTATTTGTTGGATTTTATAATACACACACCCCCTCGGTTAAAGTACACAATCTGACAGACCCTCTACGGCGTAATAATGAAGCAGCATGGGAGCCATTTAATATATTTCTTGATTAACTCATTGCCTGTCCAGTTCTCATACAGACATGTGCTCACATGTCATAATCGTCATAACTCCCATCATCCCTACAGTTAACACACAAGCTCCTTGATTAGCGCACAACTCCCAGACGAGCCATTGCTAATGCTAAATAATTCCCTTCGGCCTCCTGCGACTATACCGCAGGCTCTCCAATTAAATATAATGTCTCTGATGAGCCATATTAATACGGACAAATTCCTGCCAGGGATTCTAGCCCACTCATTTTCACCAAAGAAGAGGGAGAAAAAGAACTCAAGAAAATGAAATAAAGAGAAGAAAGCTGTGTACATAAAGCTGGCCTAGAGAGCAGCTTTACCGTGAGGCTTTAATTACAAAACTTTGTCCACTGCCACGGATACGTTATTCTTGGAGGTATCTGGAAGACTGGCATATTACTACTACAAGTGTGCTGATAAATGGCAACGAGTAAATTAGCATTTTAATAATTGAAAAGCAAGCATGTGAAACAGATAGCTTTTCAATCAGTTAATTAAAATTAGCAATAACTAATCATGTGATAAAGTTAACTACAGAAGCCCTCAGACCACTTACTGCTGGCTATGCTTAATATAGGGAAAGAATTACACACTGCTGGTCTTAAGCATTAAGCATCACTTACACTATCACCGTAGCTGAACATACCTAAGGAGACTTTTGTTGTTTTCTTTTTAAAGGTTAAAAATGTTTCAGTAACAACCCACGCGTGATATTTTCAAAACCTGCACCAAGAAACACGCATGGTGTCAGGAACCTGTTCCAGCATCACCAGTTGTGTGATTATCTTAGAATATGGACCTTGTAATATATGTACAAACACCACCACAATACTTTAAGGACATAAAACAGGCAGCCATGGGTCAAAGCTCAGTTATGGTCATCTTCCCCTTTTAAAATAAGCGGGACATATCACTGGAAAACCCAACCTTTTCAATGGACGCTGGAATTCCTGAACACCATTTAACTCAAATTTGTTATCATTACCTAGAAATTCACTACACAGATTTTATTGAAGTTGTAAAGAGTGTCTGGTCTTTAGACTGGAGAGTCTGATGTCCGCAACCCTAGAGCTGACCCTCTCGCTAGAAGCGGTATTAACAAAGGACATGTAAATAGACAGTTGCAGAAGTATCCTTCAGTAGTTTTAAATATTGCTTGCAACTGCACAAATAAATTGTCAAATATTCAAATAACCCCCATGAAATTTTGATAAGCTCTTCCCCAAGGTCCTTGCACCTTCATCCTTACACTAATGCACTTCATCTTCATTTACCTGATCATTAGTTTCCAGTTTGTTCAGCTGGAAACCAACGCACACTAATTACTTTGACATCACAAAGTCCTATCTGTCTTCACCACCTCCCCAGACAGCAGGGAGAAATTATCAAGGGTAGGCATGATAATATCCTGATAAATGATGATTCACATCACCTCACTGTCAATCATCCAGAAGTGCTCACACAAAATACCACTCAATCTCATTATTGAATCCTAGGGCTAAGAGTACAATACACACCAGGAGTCATATTTCAAACAGCAGGCCACCTGAGTAAGATGCAGCTCTGAGATTTTCATGAATTTTGTTGGCTTTTTGTTTGAACACTGTAAACGTCAAGTATTCATATATTTTACTGTATGCATACACGCTGGCAGAAAAGGACGAGCTTTTAAAGCAAGACAGTTCATCTTGAGGGCTCGAGCGAGAAAAAATTGGGTTATTTGAAGGGAAGAAGAGAGAACTGTTAAGTTTCATTAATTTAAGAAAATGAATAAACTTGTAAAGTTTCAAAGTTAATTTTAATTTAAGGATCTTTCCTGCTGAAACAATATAAAAGCATTCAGAGCTCTGAAAGAACTAATGCTAGCTTTGAAACTCACTGACATAGGATACGTTTGCTTTCTCTATAGCAGAAAGTAGATATATGTTCCTGCTGAAATAGCCTAATCAGAAAAGACAACCCATTAAAAGTAAAATAAAAACTTGGTAGGAGCTGCTTTCTCAGAAAAGATCACCTTCTTCCCTACTTTAACTCTGTATCATCATCTCTCCCGTTGTCTCAGTCCAATTAGACACAGACTTTATACAGACACATAGACATAAGGCACGGGGCAGGGAGGATAGGGTATATGACACCATCTCCAAGGTTTGTAACATTCCCCACTTCCTTGCCCAAAGTAGATCATTCACCATCAGTAAGTTTGCAGACTGACACACCATACGCCAAACTACACGATGAATCACAGGCCCACCCACCCACCAGCTCACAGACATGCAGAATGGTTTGGGTTGGAAGGGACCTTAAAGCCCACCCAGTTCCAACCCCCTGCCATGGGCAGGGACACCTCCCGCCAGACCAGGCTGCCCAAAGCCCCATCCAGCCTGGCCTTGAGCACCTCCAGGGATGGGGCATCCACAGCTTCTCCGGGCAGCCTGTGCCAGGGCCTCACCACCCTCCGGGTGAAGAATTTCTTCCTTATATCAAACCTAGATCTACTCTCCTTCAGTTTAAAATTGTTGTCCTTTGTTCTGTCACTACAGGCCATGATAAAAAGTCTGTCTTCCCAGAGCCTTCTCGTCTCCAGGCTGAACAAGCCTTTCTTCGTAGGAGAGGTAACCAGTCCTTTGGTCATCCTCATGACCTTCCTCTGGACCCGCTCTAACAGGTCCATGTCCTTCTTGTGCTGGGGTCCCACAGCTGTACACAGCGCTCCAGCTGGGGCCTCATGAGAACAGAGGAGAAGAATCACCTCCCTCAAACTGCTGGCCATGCTATTTTTCATGCAGCACAGGATGTGGTTGGCCTTCTGGGCCTTCAAAGGCCTTACAGAAGTCCCATGTTCACTGATGCAGATGCCCTAACTGATGTTGAAAAAAAAAAACACACTGAAATAACATAGCAGTGGTAGAAGTGATAGCAAGAGGGAACTCCAGAACCACGTGTGGATGTGCTTGTTACTGCCAGGAAGAAGGAAAACAGTCAGAACTAAGAACCAAAAATTGAGTAATTGAGTAAAGAAAGGTCTAGAAACAACAAAAAAAGGAGGAATCTGGAAAATAAAGTACAAAAATGCACATTCAACCATTCCATTGTATTCCTCTGGCTGAAGACACTTCAGCAATCAACGCCAGTCAGAGCCAGAGTGCTCTTCCAAGCACTGATGACAGTGGTCTACCCCAGGTACAGCCTCTAGTGACTGCCTGCTCACATGTCTGAACCTGAAATTGGCAGGAGCCCTTACACACACTTTCCTGGACCTTCACTGACCCAGACTGTTTGAAATACGACCATAGACTTGCAGTGAAACTTCCATCTCACTTCAGAGCACATTCCTGTAGGGCTACACTGGACAGACAGCAACTTAGAGGCGCTTGCTAGGATAATGTTAAAGTAACATTTTTCAAGGAGAAAATGGGAGGATGTGTTCTAATACATGGAAATGCAAACACAGCGGAACTGCAAGAATCCATGAAAAAGAGTAAATTAATTTTAGTGTGGCTGCACTACATACCTGACATACACACCATTAGAAACCTTTGAAACACGCCTTTGAAAGCAGCTGTGGATCACTACCTTTGAAAGCAAAGAGCTCTTCACAAGCTTCCTATCAAAATACTCACCCTAACCAAAGCTGTCTTCCAGTCTACATGCACACAGATTTCTCACTCCTGAGTCTGTGACCCAAACTCTTCACTTCTCTTGCAGTTTACATAAGGTTGGCAAAATTATCTGTCATACCTAACATGATAAATAAGTGATTCTATGTCAATTTTGCCCAGCAAGTTTAAACGCCACATCCTTGGGCAACTAAATTCAAAGACTTCATCCATGAAGAATGAAAAGGGCTGAAAATAAAATCTAACATCTCAAACACATCAAGCGTGAACATTCCCCCCCCCGAATGCAACCTCACTGCTTTTCTTCCTAGAAGGGAACAAAACTAAGAGTCCTGTTTTGGTTTAGAGAAATGGAGCACTTGAGACAGAAAGGAAGTGAGAAACTCAGACCAGAAAAAGTTTTAGAAAAGTTACTCAGTGATAAACTTCCTACAGAAGTGTTAGTTTTCACTTTAACTTAGTGAACTGAAACAGCCTTATTCATCCCAGACTCACTACACCTATCATTTCTTAAAGAGCATATGATCTGACTATTTGCACCTCAAGGCCACTGTTGACTTAACTGCTTGAAGTCATACAATTCAAATTTCTTTTGTGGAAAGAATATTGGCGCAAAGAATACACAGGCATGCACGCCTGCCTGCAGAAGTGAATTTAGAATGACAGTTAATGTGTCAGCTTTACCCCCAGAAATCTACCGAGGGCAGAAAATTGCAATAGTGATTGTATCCTTTAGTTCAGCTGATGGAAATGTGACATTCTAGCAGCTCAAGACTCCCTTAAAAAGGCATATCTGAAGATCAAAAAAGTTGTTTAAAATTTCCATTTGTTAGGACTATGCTGATTACTTTATAAGAACCTTTTAGCATAGCCATGTTGCTTTTTGAATGTCGCTACTCCAGTATTTTTTTAAATGAACTTTCAGAACTAATTCATACAAAGAATGCACTTTTTTTTTTTTGCTAACTCGATAAAGAAAATTCTTTGCAGAAAGGACTAAAATTGGCATGGAATCAAGTTCTACTTTTGGGGAAAATGCTCAGTTGAATCCATTAAGACCATCTATAAAAGCTACATCCTTCTGTTAAACCACTGAAGTTAACTTGCAATACAATTGTAGTATTTCCTCTGAAGGAAAAAAAAAAAAAAAATAGATAGGAAACTGCTGTCAACAAGCATCAGTATCACAGAGCTCACAGTCTACATGTTTATCTGTCAATCTTGAGCTCCACAGATACGGAACAAGAACACAGGACAAAACTTGAAGCTCAATTTAACCCATGTTCCAGGCTGACTGCAAAAACTCTCCAGAGCATTCACCAAGTAGAAATCAAATATGGTTACAGTAGAAGTGTAATTCATATCATACGATAAAACTGAATTTAACATCCAAATTCAGGTTGTTACCTTAAAAAAGAATCACATAGCCAAAAACCTCCCCCACATTGTACTCAAATTTTTATTTTTAGAGAGCAGTGATATTTAAAGCTACAGACCCACTACATACTAAACATACACACATCACATTAGAAGCTGGCATTGATAAAGATACAACATGATCATTAAAATGAGAGAAAATACAATTGCAAAATCCTTATTCATAGTATAGTACTGTAAATTTAAATACTTGGAATTCAGCACTTACTTACCAAATAAATTCAGGAGCTGATCATTCTTTATCAAGTGTTAGCACAAAAATGGCTTTTCAAGCCAAAAGAACAACAGATGCTCCCATGGTTTCTAAAGTTGTATAAAGTGTTACTCTACTTAATGTAAATGAAGAACACAAGCTAACACATAAAAAGCTCAAAGCTTCAATTGGTCTTAAAGTCGCCATCAAGAAAAGCAGTACTTTGCTGAAAGTGTAAGAGAAGGAAGAGAGAAGAAAGCAACAGCAGCAGCAAGCAGCAAGACTGCCCCAGCCCCGCTATTCTGCATCTCATTCTACTCTATTAAAGGGAAAATTCGGGACACTGGGACCTGGCCCTATCGGCCGACAGTGTCCAAAAGCCATTCCTTAATCAAATTCTCTTCCCTCCCACATATACAAGGTTTTCAGCCACTAAAAACGTGCAAGCAAGCAGTATTAAATTGAAAGTCCTTTGGGATCCTTTCCCATGGCATAAATGAGTGGCCTAGGAAGACACACCGGGCAGCTTTCCAGCACCAAGCCTTTATTGCACCACACCGCAGACCTGCTATGCCAGGGCCTTAATGCTAGAGGAATGTCACAGTCCTTAAAACTTGTTATCACAGGTGGTTTGGGGGGGGTTTGTTTTGTTTTTCGAAGCTGAAGGCTGGATTCCGATTAGCCTCTAACGCGTTCAAAGTGCCAACTTCTCACCTCCACAGAGCACAAATTAGCCAGGCAATATAACCACATTTGTTGTCTTCTGAAAAAGCCTTTAAGAACAAAAAAGAAGAAAGGACAGGGAAAAAAAAGGCATCCCCCAGCAGCTCTCTTGCACAGTATACTTGTTAGCTCTTCTCCATGATAAACTCCTTCTCCGAGTTACCGAATATTAAACAAGAAGTCCAAGAGAAATCAGGTTCAGGCAATTAGCTTTTGGGGAGCACTTCTAGGAAGCTGACAGTTCCAATACTGAGCCAGCAGCAGCATCCAGAAAAGCTAAAGTTAAGAGCAGCAGCCACGCGTGTTTGAACAAAACCATTACTCATAACTGAGCAGAAGAGTTTTCAAACAGCTAAAACACCATATGTAATGCTGGAAAACGTTAAGCACAAGATCAGCAAAATTATGCAGGAAGCGGTCATAAGTAATAGCTATTATCTCCGTTTCTGGGCTTTCCCTGCAAGTTTTATACTCTTATTAAAATTAAGAGAAAGAACTGGAGGTTTATGTGTACTCTCATTATCATCTTTCTATGTACTTAGACTCACATTGGCATTTTGATATTTGTATATCCCAAGAAAAATCTTAACTGAAAAAATAATTCCCCAAACGTGACACTGATGGTTCAGCTATGGCTAACAGGTAATTTTAAGTAGTCAAACAGGTAAAGAAACAGGCCATATTTCCATAATAAGCATTCAGATTATCTATGAAGAGGCATTCATTTTCTTGGCAAATACAACATCGTAAATGGTGAAAAAAGATAACTGCTTTCTTTCACTTTGGGTAGCTAAGGACTATGGACTAAACATATTTGACCATTTGATAACAAAACAATTTATGAATCAAATACCTATCCTATGTTTTGCTCTTACTTGCATAAAGTGATGACTCTCCCCCAACTCTGTGCCATCAAAAAAACACACCAAACAGACAAACAATTCATTGAGGTTGGAAGGGATCTCCAGAGAGTTGCTCCAATTCCTCCGCTTAATTGGCAGTTTCGCTAGGTTGACTATATCTTGACTTCAGCTACCAAGATGCTACAGGATACCAGGCACCTTGCTAGTGAAGACAAGGTAAACGATACCCACTGCTCTTCCATCCATGGATCTGATCACATCAAATATGGCTACCAGAGGAGCCAGGCATGATTTGCCCGGATGAATCCATGCTGACTGCTCTCAGCCATATTCTTATTCTTCTTATGATAGGACACGTCTTCCAAAAACTCACACCACTCATTTTTTTCTCCAGTAACTTTCCTGTAGTTCTTTGGGTCCTCCTAGGAGACAGGTTCAGCTATCTCTTCCCAGTCATCAGGAACCTCCCACAACACTGTGACATTTCCAAAATAAAAGGCAGCAGTCTCCCAGTGAAATCAGCCTATTTCCTCAGCTCTGTCACACGCATCCCATCCAGGCCCACAGGTTTGTATGATAACTACCTGATCTTTCCCAGCTGTGAGCAAGGCTATGCTTCACCTGGTACCACAGGTTCAGAGACCTGGGAGGCCTAGGACTTTCCCAGTAAAGGCCAAAGCAAAGAAGGCATTGATTCTCCCACTCTCTTCTATACCCCTTGTAATTTTTAGGTACCATGCCCAATGAATCAACATTTTCTTCTTCCTTCCTTTTGCTGCCAATACACAAACGTCTTGTTGCCCTTTCACACAATCCAGAATAGATATTGCTCCTGTGCTTGGAGGTTTTCCTTGAATATCAACCCGTTCTCCTGGGCTGCTTTGATCTCCAAAAGAAGTCTCCTGTGGGATCCTGCCAATCAAATCACTGCTCAAGCCAAAGCTGGTTCTCCTGAAGTCCAGGCTTATAGTTCTGCTATTTGTCTTATTTCTCTTGAGAACCTAAATTTCACTTCTTCCAAAAGTCGTCATCAAGTTTCATAGCCCTGATCAGCTCTTCCTTCTTCCTCAGATGTCCAGCACAGCATTTCCTCTAGTTAACTCAATCATCTATGTCAAGAAATCACCCACCACGCATTCCAGAAGGCTCCTGGTAGTGTTTTCACTCCACATTTCCAGCAGTTATCAGAATGGTTAAAACCCCACATTAGCATTAGGGTCTGAAATCATGAGGGCTCCTTCAATTTTCTTAAACAATTTTGATCTGCTTCCTATTGACAGGAGTTGCAGCCTTCCCCGTATTGAGTCTCTGTACTGGCATAGGTGGGGGACAGCCTCTTACAGAGCTCCACGGGTTCTCTGCAGAAGAACCTGCCAGTGTTCGTCCTCTGTGATCCTGCAGCCAGCTTACCTCCCTCCTGCAGCTGCCTTCCCCTGCAGCCCAGCACCTCAACCACAACATGCCTCCCACTTGTGAGGACCCCGCTCCCCTGCCCCTAATCCCAGGCTCAGGGAGCAGTGCCAGGCATTTGCTGCAGCCCAAGGCATGGATGACTGCATCCTCACTCCTTCCACGTACTTCTAAATATTAAATCTTGCCAGCAGTCACAAATTAATGATTAACACCAGTTCATTTGCTCAAAGCTGCTTTTCTTTTACAGTTACAATAGGGCTTAATAAAGAAACAGTAAAGCCATAGGACAACTTCTGCAGGGATATCATAACCAGTTGCTAATATGTAACCAATAAAACTTCCAAAGTATCTTTTAGGAAGGTAGTGTTGGTAACACCTAAGAATGGACAAGCATCAATTTGAAGTTCTGTTAAAAGAAAAGAAACACAAGTTCTAGGCTGCTCAGACTCCTAGCTAAATGTACACAGCTCCAGTTTAATACAAGGCCCCCACCAAGGTCTGGTTGCAGCTTAGGAAAGCTCTCCTTTATTCACCAAAGTAGTACCTTCAACATGCACTGATGCGTGACACCCTTCACAATCTCTACTATTCAACATCATAAAGCGCTACAAACGACCAGACCAAATACCAGCCACTCAGTTTCATGTATCTGGAAAAGTAATGCACTGTCTCAGACTTTTTAAGTAATTCTCAGGAGACAACCACTGCCAAGGTAAGTAAATAACATCACTGCAAAACCCACAGTAAGGCAGGTCACCTGATCCTTAAGAAAGTGGCTGTAACACACGAAGATGAGAGGCCGTCAGAAGTGCCAACCAACGTGGGCTGGAAGATGACTTGGGCACACCTGTTCTTAATGCAGCACCACAAACCAATCGCAACCGCTGGCCCCATGCCAGTATCCCACACGCTAACTGGGATCTTATCTGCATGCAACCCAAGCCAGTTGCCTCAGCTTCCATCCACATTCCTCTCCGGCAGGGAGCCATTCCCTAACAGTCGCGTTATTGTGGGACCCGAGCTCAACGTGTGTTCGCTGCACCGATGGCTGCATGCGCTTACAGAGCCATGGCCCCCTTATTACAATCTCATATTACAAAGAAAACGCAGTGGGAAAGGGATACAAAATAAATCCATGATTTCGTAACAGATCTTCTAGGATAAGCATTACTTGCAGACTGGGATTTTTGTATTACACTGGAAAAAATCCTTAAAGCTCAAAAAGGAAGAGTGCGCATCAACTTCAGTCAGGCAACTTAGCTCATTCGTGTGGAAGAAAGGATGTGAAGAACCGTGCTGTCCTCCCTTTCCACTCCCTCCTTCCAAAGCACTATCATCCACTGCCCCCAGCAGGTACCATCAGTACCACACTGAAGCTGTTGTTGCTTCTCGGGAATGCCTCAAGAAGCTGCGTATGGAATAAAATAGACGAGAACAAAACAATCAAGGGTCAGTCTTAAAGACATGATTCCTGGAAAGTGATGTGCCATTACTACAGAGAGCAGACGTGGGAGATGACATGCTGGCACAAGCAAACCGTGCCACAGGTTTGTCAAGAGCCAATATTACAACAGGTTCCACTTCGACAACTGCCAGTGTCCTACCTTACAAGGGCTGTGCTTTACGAGTCACAGGTGAGCTAGCATTAAACACTAGCTACTAGGAAGCTGCAAGAATTCATGCAATACCATGCATCACATTAATGTTTATGAACTCAGAGCACTGTCCGATTAGCACAGCAAGACAGAAACTAGAAAAAGGCACTGCATTTAAATAACACACATACATCTCTATCAAATCCAAGTCACCACTAAGTATAGCTACTGCTTTGCACCCATTACTCAGACTGCCTTTTTCCCCTATATTAAACAGGGCACGTGAACGAGTGTTTGGGGCTTTGTTTGTGTTCTTGAATTAAAACAGTAACGCACAAAAAAACAGCTGTAAGCTGTTTCAGAAAACTTTTTGGAAGCAATTTCAAACACTAATTGACACTGTCATTGAGAAGAACTGCTGTATTGATTTCCAATGAAGATCTGAAAGCAGGTTTCCAGGTTGACCATACTGACCTAAAAGACTAAGCTTTAGCCAGACACTTGAGAGACAAACACTGAAGTAAAGTTGATTGAGGTGTATGTTTAATTGTCTAACACAGACCTATCCTCTCCGAATTCAGTTCTGAGGATTTCACTCATTCTAAGAAAGAGCTCTACAGATTTTGCCAATCTCGTTTCCCAGTGACCACTTGTTGTTGCGGATATGACCTCTAGGTGATCGTTCTACTCCTGCTCCAAGCTCACCCCCGACCCCACTAGGCAAGTTCAAAGGCCAGAGCAGTTTCTTTGAAAAGAAGCAACCACCACCATATCGGTTTGAAACAATTACCAAAGGATGTTAGTTGCTACTTACAGACAATTTAGCAGTAATAATAGTTAAAGAGCATCTCAAACTTTTAAATTACAGTGCTATCTTACTGCAAGCAAACAAGCAGGAAGAAATGTATTTTAAAAAACAGGAATAAAGTATAACCAAAAACCACCACACCCATTAAACGGTGATGTATTCATCTGTACCTACACCCGATTCCCCACCAACTACACTGCCCTCATTCTCCCTGCTACACCTTCACTTTTTTTAAGGTCTCCAATCTTGAGTTTTTCTATCTTTTAGGTACTTCATATGGAATTTAGTTTCTATTTTGACATTCCTCCATAGGAAAAAAAAAATAGCAGGATCACACCCATGGAACCAAAGCCTGTCAGCCACAGATCCCACAACATCCTGCAGCTTTTTGTTGAGCCGTACAGCTAACTATCAGATGTATTTGGCTTTAAACACAACCCTCCTTACAAGGATCTCCAAAGACATCTCTGCTTCCTGATCCAGTTCTTCACATAGCTCCACTACATATCCCTGTACACCCTAATGGTGGGAAGAGGGAGAAGGGAAGGAAATGGAAGTTAAGGACACACCTTAGGACACTAAATCCATACTTCCTCTCAAAAGGACAATCTGGTAGTCTCCTTTCTCCTTGCCCCAACGACATGTCCTGATAGCATTAGCTGTAGCCCTCATGAAGCCCTGCAGTCAGTCACGAGTTCACTGATGCCCCTTTCTGTCTTTTCTTTGCACTCCTTTCAGACATAAGCAGCCTGGATCCAATTACTAAAAGGCTGCTCGTTTAGCAGTGCCAACAGAACAAGGTACACAGGGGATAGGAATTTCAGAATGGGAGAGAATTACTCTTTATAGACACCACAGGCTGAAAACAGCTGCAAAAGCCATTCCCCATGCATTTGTGAACATCACTTAAGAATTCTGCCTCGGGTCCATCTTTGCCTATGAGTCCTGATAGCATAGGGAAATTCAGCCCAAAGCCTGCTAACCAGTGCTTACACCCACGCAGGTAAGAAGTGAGATAAGATTGCCAAACAGCACTGCTCGTGAATACAGCCTGAAAAGACATCGTACCTGAATGCCCACAACCACAGCAGACAGTGTGCTGGTTTTACTGTGCTAGGCAGCTGAACACCACAACCGCGCTCTCACTCCCCCTCCTCAGATGAGGAGGGGAAGAAGTAAAGGAAAAAAACCTCATGGGTTGAGATAAGGATAATTTAATTAA
This sequence comes from Heteronetta atricapilla, assembly GCA_011075105.1. Taxonomy (NCBI): domain Eukaryota; kingdom Metazoa; phylum Chordata; class Aves; order Anseriformes; family Anatidae; genus Heteronetta; species Heteronetta atricapilla. The sequence goes on from CM021731.1 coordinate 151,049,271, forward strand.
AGGGGAAAAAATATTAAGGAAATAATATTAATTAAACAATTCTACTAAAGGGAATAACAAAACAAAACAAGTAAAGGCTATGTGGAAGTGCAGAGGAAATAAATTACTCTCTGCTTCCCACAAATAAGCGATGCTTGACCACGTCCTTGAAGCAGGGCCTCAATGCACATAGCCAGTGTTCAGGAGGAGGACAGATGTTTTCACAATGAGAGCCCACCCCTCCCCTCTTCTTCCTTTTTCCACCTTTTATTGCTGAGTGTGACATCATATGGTATGCAATATCCCTTTGGTTGGTTTGGGTCAGCTGCCCTGGTGATGTTTCTTTCTCACTTTTTTGCCCACCCCATAGGAGGGTCAGAGAGAGCCCTGATGCCGTGCCAGCACTGCTCAGCAGCAGACACAACACCGGTGCGATGCCACTGCTGTTCTAGCTACAAGTGCAGAGCACAGCACTGTATGGGCTGCTGCAGGGAAAGTTAACATCCCAGCCAGACCCAGTACAGACAGCAAATAGCACAGCCGGGACACACAAACCACAGGAGCAAGAGAAGTGAACCTGCACAAAGAAAGGATCGCTACTGAAGACCTGGGTGAAGAATGAAGTCAGGAGAGAGCCAGGACACTCAAAGAGCCTCAAAATAACGCTCAAAAGATGCCGCCCTCATCTCTGGAAAGAAAAGGATCAGCACACACAAAATGGACTGGAACAGGTAAATCACAGAATCATCTAGGTTGGAAGAGACCTCCAAGATCACCGAGTCCAACCTCTGATGTAGCACTAACAGTCCCCACTAAACCATATCGCTAAGCTCTACATCTAGACATCTTTTAAAGACCTCCAGGGATGGTGACCCAAGCACTTCCCTGGGCAGCCCATTGCAATGCCTAACAACCCCCTCAGTAAGGAAGTTCTTCCTAATACCCAACCTAAATACCCTACTGACTTTTGGGGGAAGTTCATTGTAGTAAGTGCAGTAGATTTGAGCCAGTATGGCAGCAGGAGCCACTGAATCTGAGCTGCCAGTGCCAGTATTTCAAGAAGCATCTTTGAGCAATCCTCAGCACAGAGGAAGGAGCTGCCTGCTCTCTCCTCATCACCCAAGAAAAAAGCCAAAAGTCTTCAGAAGTGTGGAAATCTAGTGACTTCAGCTCTGCTCAGCCTGTTTGCCAGGACTGTGAGGATGAGCACTGAGGTGCCTGTGCACCTCTCCACACAGGTCGCAGCACCAGTCAGTTTCACTGATGGCTGATCTAACCCATCTTCCCTCCATAAACGGCTCCAGCATCCATTCGGCATTCCACTGAAATATTTTAGCATACTAAATCAGTAGAAGAAACATTAACTAACTTGACAAATAAGGTGTCTGGTGCGTTCAGAGCACTAGAACAGCTAGAACAAGGTAAGGAAAGTGCCCAGAAGGGCAAAGCCGTGCAAGCTAGCAATTACAGCAGCTTCAGGTGAGTGTACATTAGCATTTAAGTCCAAATCATGGGTGCATTTAAGTTAATCTCTTGGCCACCCTCACTCACCACACAGGTGCCTCAAAGCACACAAGCTGGCTGTCTCCCAGGGAAAACCTCAAAAGATGCAGTCCAGCAAGCACATCAAGCCAGCACTAACGGGCACCAAGTCCACAGCACCACACTAAAACCAACCCACATCGTGTCTTCAGTGTGAATCACTGCACCCTACAGCCCCAGTCCTCTTCCTCCCTAATTCCTACTAACGTGGGCAGTTGTCAACACCCACAGAGCCCGTCACTCTCTACAGCAGTGACCACCTGAATATTTAAGTCATGACAAACTTCTGACCAAGCTCTGGCATTTTCCTACCCCAAAGACTATTCAGTACACCTTCTGACAACCAAATGAGCTTTATGCTAAGAAGTTGGTTTTAATGCATGCACTGATTCTTCAAATAAATCAGCTTGGTACTTAAAAAAAGCCTCCTCACAAAGGTCAAAAGACTTGGGTTCAACTCTCTCCTTCCAAAGCACACTTCCCACCTTCATGGACGGTGTCCCCAAAAGGCAGGCAGCACGATGCTTAAAGCCTTCTGCTCTGCAGCCTTCTTCTCTTGCCCAGTGCAACACCTGCATCCAGAACCTATCACAAATAACACGGCAGCTTAGCCCAGCTACACAAAAGGAGTTTGAGCATTTGTCCCCATTCCAAAGGCCATATACGATGTGTTTCCTGTCAACCTATCTCTGAATAAAATGCATAACAAGTATTTGGAGAACAGGATGAAACTTAAGGACTGTAGCGCTCTGAAGAGCCACCCCCAACTTCTACAATCAAACCATCAGCTTGCATTGCTCCTCACAGCCAACAAAAACGAGTATTTCCTCATCAACAGCACCCTCCGCCCAGCCACTCGGCCTAGAAGCTATGGTAAGGTTCCAAAGGAAAAAGCAGACTGTGCTTGGCAGGCAAGATACGATTCTGAACACCAGCACGCTCCTTCCACAGAGGTACTGGAGTCTTCACAGGAAGATCACCACCGACACACCATACTTTACATTTGCTGTTCACTCAATAAGCTAAGGGGACAGAAAAAGGGGTATCACCTCCACCATCTCTTGTGGGGAAACAAGCAACATGCTGCCTTGTCTTTTCTTTCAGAGGTAATTGCATTTGTTAGGCATGGTCCTAGCTGTAACGCATGGACACATGCAAAAGCCACGTATTTAAATACTGAAGGAAGAGCAGAACAGCAACCGCAATCCTGACCCTGATGTTTCTCCTTTGCAAAATCATACTGTTCTGTACTCTTTAGAAACACCACCACATACTAAAAGTTAATTGCTCCAGGCATAGCACATGGAGGCAAAGAATCTCTTTCTATGCACTTTAGACACTAGTCTGGGAAACACGTATTTAAACAAGGCGTTAAAATATTAGCATTTCCTTTTCGTATAGGTACTTGAACTAGATCTTTCCTCAGGTTATCTGAGCACAGATTCCAAGTGCCATTGGGAGGCAATGAGCTGTCAAAATGCTTAAATCTCTAGATTTTGGAGCAGGCAACAGATTAAAGTTTTGCATCTTAAAAAAAGTAAACAGCAAAACAAATGGTGGGACTTTGTCTAAACTATAAAACCTCCATGAGTATAAACTCGATTTTAGATAAACTTCCATCTTTCAATACAATTCTGTTGTTTGGTTGTTTTTCTTTCTTAATTAATACAGACTGCCAAATTCCCCCAAAATATTTATTTCTGCCAACTAGGTTTCTTGAGAAGAAAGGAACATACAGCATTCTGTTAAGCTGTAGGAAAAGTCTGCAAAGTTGTGCTTTTATTGTTTCAGTCAAAATCTCAACTTGTTCAGCCAGATTCATTCTCCTCAACAGACTTGTTATAGGAGCTTACAAACTTAATCAGCTTCGCAGTTTCCTTAAGAAAGGGTTTCCTCGCCCCACTTTCTTCTGAAATACTACCTCAGATTTCAAGCTTGGAAAAAAAAATAAAGTTAGGACCTTGAAATTGAAGATCTAGTTTGTTTTGTTTTCCTTCAAAGAAAAAGGTTTCTAGAAAACAGATGAATTATGTGCAATTAATTTTACATCACCAAAAGCATTTGCACTGTTTTGGGGTTTATATTTTCCAGCAGAACAAGATGATTTGCAAAAGTTATCTCCAAAATTTTATAACTTTGCTTAAGGCCTTCTAATACAATAACACCTGAAGCCTTAAGTGAGTGATAGAAAAACTGTGCTGGAGGTAAAACTAGTTGTTCAGTACTGCATCAAGTTTGCGTTTACATTACTTTCCCATGGGATTTTTTCAGTCATTTATAGTTCATTGCTTCGTATGGCTATAGAATCCCTGCTGTGTTAAAAAATGCCAAATAAAATTATATCTCATTCACTGCTTTATGCTATACCTTCTTTTGTTCAGATCCAATTAGTGAAAGCCTGTTCTTCATTTATCATACTTTTAGCTGATTACATTAGGCACTACAATAGTCCTCTAGCTTTCCTTGACAATGTTTGCACCATCAGTGTTATATTTATGGTTGAGGAGGCTCTTTCATCTTAACCCTCTATTCCAACCAGTTCAGGGGGAAGAAAATACATATGATTATTCTTTTTTGACTGAAAATTCTTTGCTTGTTTTCTCCAAACAAAAATAGTTTCCCCAAAAATAGTTTCACAGGATGTTTGAATTCTATTTTTCAAGTCCTATTGGTTCTTCCCCACTGTACCTATCCAAGTATAAAGAATTAGTGTTTTGCAAGTTGAACTCTGAAGGAAAAGCAGTATTTGTACAGTTTGCATCAACTTCTTTTGGAGAAGTGCAGGAAAGAACAGATATAATTAAAATGTATTAGCCAAGATTCTCGAGAACTTAAAAAGCATCAATTATGACCTACTTTTCTGAATATATGTAGTACCTCATGACAAAGGGTGTTCCCTGAGGGTCTCACAGCAGACTTTTTGCCAGACTGCTTTCCCCACACCACACTGATTTTTATTTCTGGACAGTTGTTGAGAGACAACGTATCTTCCACAGCATATATAACGTTGGACATGATCTTTTTGCCCATTCACACCCCCTGGGCAATATAAATGTAATGCTGTCCCATTTCTTACCATGTACCTATAACTTTGCGTTAACTCACAAGCAACCAAAAGCTCCTGAAGTCACCTGCCTCCTTAAAGGTTAAAGCTTTGCTAATGTTGCCCTCCTATCACCATAACAATTCCTGTTTTTAATCTACAGAGATCCTCCAGGTATTTGGGTATTTTTCAGATAAAGTTCACCAAACAGTATTTTATGCTGTTTACTTTTCCCTTCTTCAGACAAATACTATTTGGCTTTCAGCAGGCTGTTCAATTTTTACTACATTCCCAATTTAAACCAGTCCTTCCTGCTGCTTCTTGCTCATGTTACCAGTCTTCATTTCTCGAGACCAAAACTCTTTTGTACCACTATACTCTAGTTACCTTTCATTAATATGCAAAATCACCATGTCAAAATGAATATTGCTAACAGAATGCTTATAACTTTTGCCAGTGTGTTCCACAGAAACCAAATCTGAAGAAAAAAAATCAAGCAGTTTCACTGAAGGTTTATATGTATTTCAGCTATGTCCACAACCTCCATTCAACGCTAAACTCCATAATGATCTCAGACAGTTTTAACATTAAAAAAATAATATCTGAATTTTTCTGTTAAATGAGTCTATCAGAGTAAAGCTTTAAAGTAAGATTATTCACTAGTGAGCCTTAAAATACCTTTTGAGTAAAGGTCAACACTTCTAAGACTACATATACATATCACTCCTACACAAACACCGTCGAAAATGCCTGCTAGGGTCATTTAGGCATACAACACTGGGTAGGAAATGAGCTAGAAGCTGTTACTGGGGAGTCTGAATTGCTGGATAATTCATGGTTTTGGATTCTTCCCCCCTTAGATATGCATGCTAAAGCAGCCCTGCTTCAATTTCAGTTCTGTTTTCAACAAGTGTGACAGAAGGGAAAGCCAGAGAGATGTAAGAGACTGAGTGGCTTACTCTCCTTTTAAAGTTACTTGTACAAATGAATTGGTAGCAAGTGTATCAGACTACCCATGTTTTAGTAAGAAGCAATGCAGCTAAGGTTATAAGAGACCACATCTCCAAGGTTGCTCTAAGTTCTAAACAGAAAGTTTGCTTCAATTCATGTTGTTTTGAAACATGTTATTCAAAAATATTTTTGTAAACAGACCCTAAGTACTCCTGTCATCACTTAAAAACACGTCCCACTATCCCTATTAAAGACAAATAGCTCTAGGATGGGCTAGTCCTAAAATAGCTAGTTGAACCTTTAAATTTATTCCTTCAAATTTATTCCTGCCTTTGGTTCAGTGACCATCATCATCACGGTAGTTGCCTATGCCATTCGTTGCCTTTGCAAGTCTTGGAAGAGTGAGAGAAGGCTGGCTTAATCCCACCAAGCACAAAAATCAAGAGGAGAGTCACATCTTTTACAGAATCCCACCAGAAAGCAAGCGGGTTTCTCCTAGTTACACGGGGACAGAGGTTCACTTGGCAGAATATATCAGCTCCCAACTCTGATTTCAGTGTTTGACATCTTGCTACCACTGGTGTAGCCAAGAAGGTAGCTGTCGATGCAACCTGAACAAAAATAAACAACATGGGATAAAACATTTTTGTCACTACTTTATGACAAGTGACACAGTCAAAGAAATTGGCCTCTGGACTCATCTATCCAGATCATCCAAACTGGCAGCAGCACACATCACCGCAGCAGCCAGGTCATTCACACAACAATGAACTACTGGAAATTTCCAAGTCATTAAGATAGATGACCTTAGTTAAACTATTTCCCAGTGCAAGCATCCAAGGAAGAGATTAGAGGATGTACTGTAGACATAAGCACATTTTTTTGATCCGATTGTGTTAAGTCTAAGTAACATCTATATAGCTACCATGTGTTTAAAACACTTTTCTGTGTTATTAAAACAATGGGAGGGAGATTTTTAAATACTGCAAGCTTCTCCAATGCACACGGCTAGATTTGTTGGTCTAAGTAAGGATTCGACGCAGCTAAGCAGGCAGTATTTCACCCTTGTAGAATTTGTTAGAGCCTCGTCTTTGTCCGTCAGCTCAAAATGTCAGCATTTAACACGTTATCTTTATGAACTGTTCTGAATACATTATTGCATTTCTGAGATACCGGCTTGAATTTACTTTTTCTTATGAATTATTAGGAATTAGAGACCCTATACACTTTTTAAAGCTAAGACGGCAGCGTAGATTGAAGCAGAGCAGCTATTATATTTCCAATTCTCTTTGTAATGCGCTATTTGTACTCCCTTCCCTAAGGTCATGAGCTGTACTTTCCCTGTCATTCTTATTCCCTCATTATACTCTTCAATCCCAATTTTTACTTATTACTTTCAGACTTTCCATATTCTTCATTTCATAGCAGTGTCCATACAATAAATATAAAGCCATCCAGACACACTGGAGAGACCAATTCATTTTCCGAGTCTATTACTGATTGGCGAAAGAACACGCTCTCTTTTTAAACAGCTTTTTAGTCTATTTTCAGAATTCATGCCAGTGAACAAGACTATGCAGTGCTGCTAAACAGCAGATCCAGTTATCCTAACAGCAGATAACGTACATGTAAGATGGAATACAAGCACCCATTAGCATGCTCCTGTTTTACTAGGGGGATCGTAGATCATACCGAGTAGTTTGCATTCATATCCACTTAACCCCCTGGCTTCCAGAAGAAGTATGATTTATCATAATGCCTGACACCCATCTATTAGGAAATAATTTCACAGTCCATTGAGCATCCACAAGCTACTCTACTCCCAGTTGCAGACACCAGCTAAAATCCAGAATATAAAAGTATATTCCTCATGCACCTCAAAAAAATAATTACTTGGCACAGAAATCCAGTAGTAGAGCATATGACTCATCCGAGAAAAGTTTAGTTTCAGACCCTTATTCTACCTGCAGCCTATTTATTTGAACTGAGCAGGTGATATAGGAATAGAACTGCAAAAGGGCTCAGACAGAAGCTGTGTCAAAGTCCAATTCCCAACAGTTCTCCCCTCTCACTTAACTCTGAAAACACCAAAGTTCTCCTAACTAAACTTTTACAAATTGCTCAAATCATGCTTGGTTTTTCAAGCACTGAGCAAACCAAGTCCTGAGAAGCATAAAATACACCTTTTTTTTTTTTCCTGTCAACTTGTCTGAGGAACCTCTTCCATTAAGTCATAACATGGGGTTTCAGCTCCCTTCCAGATTCCAATAAACAATCCTAGAACATGGAGGCACCCCCAATCCTTTCTCCCGTGTGAGTCCTGCAGGCAAAGAAGAAGAGGATGTTCTCTGTAGTCAGCAAGAATATGCGGGTATGCCTGTACTGGATGTTGTATCACTCAGAGAAAGCACAAAAGATACTAACTTTCTGTTCCTGCTACAAACTTAAAATACTTCTAAAATAAACTAGAGAAGAGACTACAAAACCTAAGAAGCAACCAAGTAGCTAGACAAGTACCTTTCCTCTCTAGAGAGCCATTTTATCACTCTCCTGCCACACCGCTGAATATCCAGACACCTCAATATTAGCATCAAATGGAACAGCTCCAGTACACATGTCCAGCACGCCTGCTAGGTGAGAGCATTCTTCTGGCAAGTGGAAAGCAATGAGTTGAAGGTACCAGGCACAGAACAATTTATACCAAGTCCTCCATCTCTTAAGATCCATTTTTCATTGTGTTTTGTGTTCATTAGCAAATCAAAATGTTGGTTTCACTGCTACTGTCACACTTGCTGCACAAGAGCAGCTACTTATCAGGTGTTGCTGTCTGCCTTAATCCAGGAAAAGAACAAAAGAACAAGATACCATTTATATGAGCAGAATATGAGAGAGTTCACACAAGAAAAACCAAACAGTGCTAAATACTTGCCCAGTTCCCCCCTTTCCTTTCCCCTCACTCAGCCCCCATGGTATCTCCCCTCTTTTTAAGCACAAGGACAAAAAAGGCATATGCAAAGATAGTTCAAAACTTCAGACATGCCTGCCATGGTAAGAAACAAGCCTGTGGAACAGTTGCCAGTCTTGTTGAAACCCCACCTATTTCATTCAGTCAGTACTTACAGCATTGGCATCAACATCGCTGTGTATGGCAACCGTTTTAATCCCCATCTTCTTGCATGTTTTGATGACCTACCATATAAGAAGTGACAATTATCAATATTAAAAATACAAAAAGTTTAAGAATAAACTACAAAAAAAAAAGCCTTAAGGTTATATACTTACTCGGCATGCAATCTCTCCTCTGTTGGCAATAAGGAGCTTTTCAAAAGTCTAGAAGGAAAAGAACAATAAAGACTTTGAGAGATGAACACCCCACACATTTTCTTCCCATCAGAAACACACATTCCTTTCTCCTCCACTTCCACTAAAACCCTGGTTTACCCAGGAGCTTTTAACACTGAGTTCACCTAGTTTCAAAGGTTTTAGTGATTTAACAACGATAACAGCATAAACCGTATGCTATACTGTATCTACACCTAGCATGTACACAGGTTCAGAACAAAAAGGCCTTCACTGTTCACACCAGCATTCCCTAGCTCTCCCTACCACATACAGGCCAGAAACTGGACTCTGCAGAGGATGCAGGAGACCAACCCATGGAAGAGAAACTCACAAGCAGTGCGAAAGAAACAGCAACAACCTTAACTTGTACCAGCCTTGCCCCTCACTGTAGCCAAGTCACCCAAGGAACCTGGCTTGCCATCCTGAATTGCCATCATGGCATTGTTACACACTCAGCATTAAGTTGCAGCAAGACACGCTTAGTCTGCATGTGAAATCCTCAGTCACCTTTCACATTAGGTCGCGCTTAATGCTGTAAATACACCTTAGAGGCATGATAGGAGCATTGAAGAAGGGAGTAACTGGAAGCCAGTCAGCCTTATATCCTAGACAACAACCTTCCATTATGAAATGAAGTGAGGGAGGAACAGAGTTGCCCAGCACAGAAAACCTCGCTGCAGTTATTGCAGTCACTGGCCTTGCTATTCGTACAGGTGCACTTCCAACACAGCAGGTTCAGTATCCTCCCTCCCCTACATCAAACTTCATATGGTCAGGTGGAAGAGGGGACGCTGTAAGTGCAGCAGTGAAACTGTTTGTTACCCCCACAATGATCAGGGAATGCAGAGGGGGTAGGTAGGAGAGGAGGGAGGAACTGCAGAACCACCAGGGGAATTTCTCTCAACAGACGCGTGTAACAAACAGGGGTACTCAAGGTGCCCTTGACCAAATTTACTTCTCCAAAGTCAGGGCTGAGCTGGCATCACATGGTCAGTTAAAGAATGCTACCACATGGTAACAGCATACAGAAACCGAGGCATTTCAGAAATTCAGAAAGCATGCCTACAGAAATTAAGGGAAGAGCTGCAGCAAGCTTACATGGTGAGCTCAGCCAGACCTGATGAGGAACAGGCATCACTACCTAGCACACAGGCACATCCACATCCCCATCAGAAGACAAGCAAGCTCAATTATCAGAAGTACAAATACTGTAAGAACACCACAGGAACTGGCAATTTGTTTGGAGAGCTCTGTTAGCTGGGGACCTGAACCATAAACCTGGTGAAAAAAAATGGAAAGGTTTCCAGCATGCTCACATAAACTGTTCATGAACCTAAAACACTTTAGGCAGAGAGCCTTGAAGGGAAATTTTTTTTAAAATAATAATCCCAAATACTTAGAACTTAAACAACTCAAATACTTCAGCTTAGCTTTTGGTGTAACAGTTGTTTTGTTAACCAAGCATGGTCACATCGCAAGACAAGGCTTTCACTGTCAAATCTGAGTGACAACTTGATATTTCCAATTTTGCAGCATAACTACTCACACGAGACAACTGCGCTCCTATTCCTGCTGTTAAAAACAAGTCTCGAGTCCAGGAAGTAAAAAGAGAAATTTAATTCATGTGCTGCTTTCAGGTAACGCACAGCATTTCTTTTTTATGTCATTTCTACTAAGGAGCTTACAAAGGCCTGCTACCGCAGTCTGATCATTACAAACCAGTGGAGGAGGCAGCGAAGGGAGAAGGCAGGGAAGACCTTGAGCTACCTGGAGAAGTCACTGGCTAGCGTGACATGGCTTCTGGTTAAAGTAAACCAGAGACCTGATTACATTGTCTAAACATAATTATGCCTTTAGAAAAGGCACAGGACCTTGAACAAGCAAAGACTAAGAATACAGGAAGCATTTGCTAAGTCGAGAGTTATTTCTTCAGGAGACTTTTCCTGCCAGCCACAGTTGTAGGTACACGCTGGTTTCTCTCCCTGCTTTCTAATACTGCTCCACTCCTGGATAATCACCCCTAGCTGGTAGATACGGGACAAGCCTAAGTGTGCTGAAGTGCTGGCATTCTTGCCCTTCAATACAAGCCTACCTTCAGCCACATTATTTTTCCAAGTGTGTTACTTTAGAAGCCATGCCAAGACAACCTCCCACAGGAAAAGTTTTTCTTGGCTAGTAACTGTAAATTGAGATTGCTACTGCACAAGTCTGTCAGTGAGTCTGACAGAAAACTCAGGCAAACCCGTGTTCCTGCAGCCGCCTCCAAAATGAGGGTTTAGCATGCTCTGCAGGCCTTACACAGCCATCTTCATCCAACCTCTGGAGCTCTCACCCCTGCATGTGAGTAACAAGCTCCATTTGGACAAGGTGCATCAGACCATCTAACAAATGTGCTGCCACTACTGCATTTATATAAACATTATATATACATATATATACACATGGGTTTTATGGTGGTTTGGTTCTTGTTTGGTTGTTGTTTTGTTTTGTTTTTTAAGAACAGCTTTTAGATAGTCTAACTTACAAAAGTTTTAGCAGGCCTATACCTCTCACACCACATAAAACATTAGGAATAGCTGTGTCAAAAATACAACGTGTTCAGGCCACTACATAGCCTTCCCAAGCTCACAATCGCTTCTCCAGCCAAGACATGCACTTGAGATAGTATCCAATCTCAGCAAATATACTGCAAGAAACTTTCATTTGAAGAACAACGTGGTACTAAATCAGTGACAGTACAGGGCTTCTACTGGGAGAACTGCTGTTGTCAGCAGCAGCACAGAGGAGAGCATAGCTTTGAAAGCCAAATGTCAACGATACAGTAAAACATTAAAGAGGGAAAACACGCACCATGCTACTTACCTTTTCATTTGGATCATACGTAGCTGAATACAGCTTATGGGATGTTTTAAGATACCATCTCGAACAGAGCGTTTCACACTGCAAAAGAGAGAGGGAGTTAAACATTTCTTCTCCTGCTACTGAATGCCAGTAAGACAGAAACAGTTCATATACTGACATCTTGAGGAAACTCTTCCTTATTTTTCCCTGCCCCTCCTGGCATTCCCCCACCAAGCAGGCAGTCTTTTGAGGATCTGCACCCCCCCCCCCCCCCAAGCACTCACACAGCAAAAAACAATTTCAGATGCTGGTTTGGCTCCCAGTCTTCCCCACCACAACCCCATCGTGAAAGTGGTCTAAAGAAGAGAGATGTTTTTTCTAGGCTTGTGTTTCCTTATCTTTCGACAGCCACACTGTTCCTGTTTTGCAACAGCATCTTCCCACCCTCACCTAGAGCATTCCCAGGTCACTCCATCACCTAGCAGGTCCCTGATGATACACCACGGATAACCTCCAATTCCCAACTCCAACCTCCAAAAAGAAAATCCAGAAAAATAACCTGAAAAGCAAGTTATACTAGAGGTGCTAGAATTAAAACCAAAGGTTTAGAGGTTGGTTGGTGGGGGTTTTTTGGTGTTTTGGTTTTTTTTTTAGAAGTTTATTATTCTTCATCTGAAGATGCAACAGTACAAGCTGCTTCAGGCTCTACAGAGGGAAAATGCAATTCAGATCATAATTCTGCCAACTGCAACCACAGCCATCAGTTGGCCATTATTCCAAAGTCATGGCAGGACATTTGGACCTTCAGCAACTGCATTGTTACCTAGATCCCATCAGAGGGAGGAGCAAGGTCAGCTGTGGCAGCAGCAGCAGAGCATATTGTCCTGCTGCAGAATACATGCAGTTAAGTGGCTGATGGCCCAGACCCTACAGCCAGTATCCTGATGCTTGTCACACAGGACACGCCAAAAAATCTCCAGCAAGTTATCAGTCATTGAAGAAAGTCACTGAATGGTCAGGGGGGCTAACCTAAATACTTGCAGTTAACTGGGGGAAGGCACAAAGCCTCTGAACTTTCTTGTAAACACTGTCCATACAAAGCTAGCTTTGAGTGCATGCAAGACGACAGAAAAGTTGTGCCACAGATGGAGAGTGAAAGGAAAAGCTCTGATGGGAGAAGTACAGTTCACATTAGATTTCAGAATCTAAGTCATGCTTTGATTAAATCCCTATACAAACCTAAACTTTCCATACAGAAAAGTTAAGCAGTTGATCAATTAAAAAGATGGGGAAAAAAAACTAAACTGCACTCAGCTCTGCTTTACACGACAGAATTGGACAGGTTTCACATAAAAATCTTGTACTAGCCTAAACCAGTTACGATGCAGCCTTAGAAAACTTAGCTACCTCCTGCACAGACACATCACTTAAAGCACCCTGAATTGAATACATGTGGGGTAACTTTCAAAGCCAAATGAAGTCCATTGCTCAGCTCAGTCAAACGGGAAGTATCTCGCTCTAATTCACAGCTTCGGAAAGATTGGGGGGGTGTCTATTTTCTGTGCATCTGTACTGCTAAACACAAAGGTTTAAGGGCTTGCTTACTCTAGAATCCACTTCAGAAAAACTCTCTTTAAAGGTCTGCTCCTAGCCAATGATTATGTACTTAAAAGCAATTAGATATTTTGTAAATAATGCACGGCTAGGGCCACAAAGGAACACTGCAAAGCGCCACCTGCAAACAGACAGCTGCTCAGCTCCCACCTCCCTCTGGGCTCCCAGGCTCCCTCTAAAGTTAGGTTCATCTGAAAGCTACACCAAAACTCAAACTCCCAAAAATCCGCCAAGCCAGCCTAACACACAGGCTACAGGAAGTGGCTGCCTCCCAAAATCCACACGTGCTCCAGGGATACCTTACAGAACAAAGCCCAGACAAGGGACAACCCATCATACTTCAGAGTACAGTTGAGATTTATACATCACGATACCTTCCCAGCTGAACTGCTCTTCTAGCCTGAGATGTATGTCATTACACTTACAAGCCATTATGCAAACAGCTCCCCGCACTGTAGCCACCACTATCCAGAGAAAGTATTCCTGTTACTGGAATTCAGTAAAGTATTCCTTTTACCGGATTTCTAGGTTTTATTGCCCTAGCTGTCTTGTTTTGTAGTTCTAAGTAATTCCCTGCTGAAGAAGAAACCTCACCCACACCCCAGGCGAGACAGGAGAACAGAAGGAAGGATCCAGACGGCTCCTTCCCTGAAACTCCATCTCCAAAGCAGCACACAGCCCGGCTGTAACACTCACCAGTAAGGAGCGGGTGGATGCTAATCCCTTCCAGATGAAAACAGCTTAGATCAGTCTCCCACATTCTGGCAAGCGCTCAAGCGTTAGAAGAAAAGTCAGGCACAACTTAACCGCTGACATCTGTCACTTCATTTTGCAAGCAGCTTATCAGCAAACAGTAGGTACGCCTTTTGAAAAGCCTATTGCATCTACCAGCACGCAGGAGCAACAGCTACATCACAACAGCTATATCCAAACCTACCTTGATTTCTAACTACAGCTTCCCCTGGCACCAGAGATTGAGCCCCTCCTCAAAAGAAAAAAAAGGAAGAAGCAGCTGTGAAGTGGCCTGAGTGGGTTTCCACAGCCATCACTGATCTCTGATGCACAACTCCTAGTTATTTAGCTCGTTCTGCGCTAGCTTAGCTCTGCCCACCTCTGTTAAGAGAGTAATGGAAACTGCACAATTCAACATTAGCCAAGATGCTGGGAAAAAAAAAAAAAAAAAAGAAATCCCAGAACTCAAACCTTAATCGAGTTCACATAAGCTACTTTCTTCCAGATCCCTGTGGTAAACTCACAGGGAAAGTCAAGATGAAGACACCCTAGAGTATTATATCTGATGCTACTTATAAGGTCCTGAGCTAGTGCCTACCACAGTTGAAAGACACAGTGAGTGATTGTGTGTGTGTGTATTTCACAATTGGCATTACAAAGCAGACATGAGAAAAATTAGGTCTAACAGAACATTTTAATTAACGCTTGATACCTGGCTCAGTTTGACCTGATGACTTTGTCACATCTTGCCAAACTAGGACAGCTCATTTCTATTATAATCTATTTCTGTCGTGACTGGTTACGGCAATTTGATAAACATTTCGACTCTCGAAAGTTCAAGAATACAGACTAGTGCTTTTTGTTTATGAGAGCTCAGCTCCGGACTTATGAGCTTGGCTTTGAGTTTCTCACCTCTGCTGGATCTGCTCTTCCCTAGGAGCAGAACCCAGCAGCTGCCCCACGTCAGATCAGAGCCAGCTCCAAAGGGACCTGCTGCTGGCCAGAGCTGAGGCAACAAGCAAGACTGACTGCACCTCTGGGAGAGCTGAGTTAAGGAAGGGGGGGAAAAAAACTGCTACGCAACAGAAGCTGGGAGAGTGGGGTGAGGAAACGTGAGGGAAGCAGCCCTGCAGACAGCAGGGTCAGTGCAGGAGGAGGGCAGGAGGTGCTCCAGGCACCAGAGCTCAAGTTCCTCTGCAGCCCCCACTGCTACCAAAGCCTTACCACCTAAACTTAATACACAGTGCTAGGATGGTATTTTTGCCAAAGCATCCTGCTTTTGCTGTTAATTACACAACAGCTGAACTGACTTTTGACCTGAACAGCTAGCTGTACTAGCCCTAAGTTAACGTCATGTAAATCAACCTACACAGTAACTTGTAGAATGGCACACGCACTTCAGCTTTGAGGCCCAGCCTCCCAGGGACCCAGTGCACCTCTGTGAAACCTCCTCGGGTGGTTTAAGGACATGGCACACAGTAACAAAATAGAAATAATTAACTTCTTATTTATAGATGACTTATGTGTGTTTTTTAAGATGTCTCTCATCAAGGGAAGATGTTTCCCTGCTGTACAGGTCATCTGGTAAATACCTTGCTGTTCCTGAGCCGTCTGGGCAGAGAAGTCTCTGAGCTGAAATGGAGATGGAGTTCCAGATTTCAGCAAGGAAGAGCACCACATACCAAGGTTTGCTTTAATACGACTAACAGTAGGAATGCACGTTTTGGCATTACTGGAAGATACAGTAAGCAGTGCCCAACAGTTAACAGCTAGAGCAGCACGCTTGCTTTTCATATTCTAATTCCTCCTTTTG
This sequence comes from Heteronetta atricapilla, assembly GCA_011075105.1. NCBI lineage: Eukaryota > Metazoa > Chordata > Aves > Anseriformes > Anatidae > Heteronetta > Heteronetta atricapilla. The sequence goes on from CM021731.1 coordinate 151,065,128, forward strand.
CTTTCTGCCAGAGATCCTACCAAGATTTTTGCCCCTATGGCTGCAGAGATTCAAGTTTAAGACTTGAAGATGTATTCGGCAGAGGAACACCTCCACATTTCCAGTTAGCCATAAGTATTTCTGAGTAGTCCTGAACATGAAGATGTAGTATTTCCCCTATTTTATTACACAGCAACTTCTTAGTTCTTTTTCAACTCACTTGACAATCCCTTGACAGATTATGCATGCAACATATAGAAAGCAGACACTTCTAGATGTCTGCAAGAATTTTAATCTGCAAGGTTGAACAACTTAGCTTATTGTTAACACGAGACTGTACATATCCTTTAACCCTGAAAGCAGCCATAACAATGCTTTTCCCCCCCACTAACCAAGCACTTTCCCTCCTTTGTACTCTCCCAGAAAGTGCTGAACAGCTAAGCACTTGTAACTACAAGCAGAGCCTCCTGAAGCCAGCTTCAAACAAACAAGAACACCGCGCAGTGTTCCGTAAGGCCCGCTGCATTATACATGCAGCTCTTCCACCCTCAGGTCTGAGAATCATTGGCTGTTCTAGGAGGGAGAGAGGAAACCCAATTTTCATGTCTGCCAACACAGCAGGCAAGCGACAAGCAAGGAAACTCCTAACACCCAAGGCTATTTTTAAAAACTAAGTCATTCCTACACCCAAGTACCTTCTCCCTTGTGCCAGTACAGAAGTTTGTACAGTCACATGGTGAATCAAACTAGGGAATACGTCCAGCTGAAAAGATACTCACAAAGAGTGGGGAAAATTTGTTCTCTGCCAGATTTCTGTCCTGTTTATCCACTTAGATACTCAAATAGCAGCGTTGGGTCAAGTTGGAAGGAGACAGGAGCTGAAAAGCAATGGCCTGTGATCAAGACCTAACAGCTGCAGAAAGCTGGAACAGTTCCTCACAGCACCAGCTTGAACAGCTCCAGCAAGGCTAGAGCCTGTGAAAGAGATCACAGCACCATAACAATGATGCAAGGAACCACCAATGCAAAGTTCGGACAGAAAAAAAAAAAAAAGGCAAATAAAAACACAATTAACAAAAAAAAAAAAAACTCAGAGCAAGATTAAAAAAAAAACTTGGTGTAAACTTTAATGAAGTTTAACTTTTTCTCCAGAAAAAAATATGTCTCACCCACAGATGATGGCACAGCATGCTTTGCCTGCAGAATGCAGACAGCTACTCCTGGAAGCAAAGTGACTCCAAACAGAAATCCTTGCCTGTGAAGTGCTTTAAGAGTACTTGTCAGTACTAAGGTCTGTAGTTTATGTATTAGTCACAATCACTGAACTCCACAACTGTAGGGCAACATTCATCTCCCCAAATTAGCAATCATTCTGGCTCCCTTCCCAGAGGGAGGATGATCCCAACCTTGCTATCCCCTCTGGCCTAATGCTTCTGTGCTCACAAAAAAGGGGGAAAACATCTCCCTGGACTAACAGCACGCTTAAAACAATCCCACAGAAGAGAGAGAGGAGCTCCCACTGTCCGGGTAATTTCTACACACAGTATTTATAACTTTCTCCTTCATTCTTTTAGCCTGACAGCTAGAAGAGTTTTGAGACTGAAATATCAAAAGCCATCTCTCACCCTCAAACAGTAACTACCATCTTTTTTCAAGATCAGATTTTCTCCCAGCTCCAGAAGTGCAAAGCACTCAAAAGGAAGTTTTAGTTATACTCTGCACAGAATTAGTTCTGCATAAAATCTAACACACAAGCGTTAAGCATTAGACTAGAAACACAGCAATTAGTTGAATCCCCAGTTCGGTGGGTTTTATTTCCTCTGCACTTTCACAAGTCTTTTACTGACTTGCACAAGGGACTAAAGAAGTCAAGGGCAAGTGGCCAGCTACTAGCCCTACAAAGAAAAAAACACACCCACACACTACTGTTCTTGGAGGCCTTACAAGCTTGAAGATTTCAATGGTAGCATTTGCCTACGTTAGCAAAGAACACAGGAATCTACAAAAGCAATTCCCATGCAAAGCTGACTGACTGTTTTCCAATTACTGACAACTTGAAGGTGACTTCCATACACAGGCATTAAAGGCTAAAAATCACATCAGTTAAGTAAGTCACAAGCGCTACTAGGTAGCTTTTTGTTTTACAAAGTGTCACTAATGAAACATTTCTATACCCTTTACAGCCATGCAGTCAGATATGATATCCTTGATCTGTCAGAGGAAAGGAGGCACAGCTGGCCTTTCGCGGGGACACTCCAAAGGACTAACAACAAAGTCCTTGGACTATTTAGTGGAAAAAGCATGTCTTCCACACAAATATACAGGTGTATACAGCTACCAAAAACAACATCAGCCTTCTGCTAGTTCCAACTGAACCTCCAATCACTCCCAAACTTCCCTTGCTGTTTAGGAAATTTCTCCCCCATACAGTTTCACAGCACCACAGGTATACTCTGCATGTTTACCAAGGAAAATTACCTAAGTAAAGTAAATCCTTTTGGTCTTTAACCCTTTCTCAGGGTGACCTGCCCTTGCAGCACAAACCACTGCTGTTACTGTGGTGGTTTCACACTGGTTGGCAGCTGAGCTTCACCATGCCACTCTCTCACTCCCCCTCCTCAAAGGGAAAGGGGGAGAAAATATGATGGAAAAAGGCTCATGAGTTCAGATAAAGACAGGGAGATCACTCTCCTATTACTGCCACAGGCAGAACTGTCTCAGCATAAGGGAGATTAATATAATTTATTGCCTACTAATCACAGAATATAATAGTCCAGTAATAAGAAACTAAAAGTGAATTAAAAGCATCTTCTCCCATTCACTCTCTTCCACCTCCTCCCCCAAGCAGTTCAGGGGAACAGGGAATGGGGGCTGCAGTCAGTCCCTGAGGCTTCATCTCTGCTGCTCCCTCACGGTCCCTCTCTGGCCCTGCTCCCTATGGGGTCCCTCCCACGGGAACTGAGCCTGCGGGGGCTGCTCACTGGCAGCAGCTCTCCAGGAACTGCTCCCACACGGCTCCATACCACGGGGTCCATCCCCCAGGAGCAAACTGCTCCAGCACGGGTCCCCCACGGGCGGCAGCTCCCCCCAGACCCCTGCTCCTGCGTGGGCTCCTCTCCACGGGCTGCAGCTCCGGCCCGGGGCCCGCTCCTGCGGGGGCTCTCTGTGGGCCGCAGCCTCCTCCAGGCCACATCCACCTGCTCCACCGGGGGCTCCTCCACGGGCTGCAGCGTGGAGATCTGCTCCGTGTGGGACCCATGGGCTGCAGGGGGACAGCCTGCTCCACCAGGGGCCTCTCCACAGCCCGCAGGGGAACTGCTGCTGCCTGCCTGGAGCACCTCCCGCCCTCCTGCTGCACTGACCTGGGGGCTGCAGGGCTGCTTCTCTCTTCTCATTCTCCCAACTGCTGTTCTGCAGCAGGTTTTGTGTGTATGTTTTTTTTTGTTTGTTTGTTTTTTGTTTTTTTTCTCCTCCTTAACTCTGCTCTCCCAGAGGCCCAACCAGTGTCACTCCCTGGCTCAGCTCTGGCCAGCAGCAGGTCCCTTTTGGAGCCGTCTGGAGTTGGCTCTGACCTGGGGCATGGGGCAGCTGCTGGGCTCTGCTCACAGCCACCCCTGCAGCTCCTTGCTACCAAAACCTCGCTACGTAAACTCCATACAGTTACATGATCCCTGAAAACACGTGATGACTTCCTCACAGTATAGTTTAGGAGTCACATTTCTGGAGAGACACCTATCCCACACCCTCAGGAGTATACAGAGAAAAATAATTCTGCAAATTTTTCCTCTGTCCTCCACTTGAACTTGCAGACCTCTACACAAATTCTGCTTTTCATGAAAAAGACAGATTCTTCCTACTGTAAGCAGACCTATTTTGTACCACTTTCACTTTATGTAAACCAGTGAGTTTCATATAACTGTTACACAATACAGCGAGATAATGCTGCTTGCTCTTATCCAAAATAATCTCCTCTCCCTTTTAAAGCAGGGCAATCTGCAGAAGTAATAGGGAAGAAAGCAGTGACTGCCTCAGCAAAGATATCATAGCTTAAGGCTTTCTAAACGTTTAAAGTCTTCACCTAAAACATTAGTACAGATCTGCAACGAGCTTCTTGCATTTCCACGAGCAGTAAGAGCTTGAAGTGACAGCTGGAAGACCCATAGCTATGTGGAGTAACGGGTGGGTAAGAGACAGCACATCTGCAGAAAGGAATAACCCCTTGCAATGAATTAAGATTTTACTAGCAAAAATAACCATGCTCTTTACAGCACTTAGTATGTTATTCCCATTATGCTGTACTCCTCCGTTTTGATAACCTCCTCTCTAACTGAGGGAGAGGAAAGAAGCAAAGAAGCACAGCACATAAGCCCTCCAGCAGCACAAAATTAAATTACGAAGAAAGAAAGCACAAGAAAATCTACACCAACCCCAGCTACACACAATGGACAGGCTCCACCAAGGAGCCGCGTCTTAGGGGGTCACCCTCAGCCCGACCCACAGCGGGGCTCCTGCAGCTCTGCCAGAGCTGCTTCCCGAGCAGCCCTGGAGGACCACCCCAAAAACCCACAGCACCCCAAACCCACGGGGTACACCACCGTGCCCCCCAATCCCTTGATGACCGCGGGGGCACCCTCTGCTCCCCACCGCCCCCAGCCCGGGGGAGCGGGACGGTGCCCGGCTCCCGGCTCTCACCTCCAGCAGCGCCCGCAGCCGCCGGCGGCCGCCCCGCGCCGCCCCGCGCAGCGCCGCCGCCATGTCGGCCGCCGCCCCGCCCGACCACCCTTTCACCCGGCCGGGGCCGGGCCGCTCGCAGCCAATCCCCGCGGCCACGGGCGGCGGCGGGGCCGGGAGGGAGCGGAGGGGGGCGGAGGATGGCGGAGCCCTGGCCTCGGGCCTGAGACGCCTGCACCGCCGGGAGCATCCCCCCCGCCCCCCGCATGCACCCCGGCTTCGTGCCCCTCCGGCTCCGGGCCCGCTGTCGGCTGAATTTGCGGCCCCGAGCGGCTGGATTCGCCCGAAAAGGGGCTTTGTGGAAGGGGTCCCAAGGCTCAGTGTGTTATCTTCCCCTCAGGGTGGTGAAAAACGTGGCCTCGTTTGTTTCGTTTTGTCTTAGCCTGCCGTAGCAGTGCTGGGGTTCAGAGTGAGCAGGGAAGGCTGCGTGCTGGCAGAAGGTAAAATGGTCGCACACCCCTGTTGCACGCCAAAGGTAAGCAGGAGGGCTTCCCTCTGTCCTCCCCAGCTTGGAGAAAAATAAATCTGCGTTGAGTGGCCTCTGTTTATACCAGCATTTTCTCTGCTGTACAAGCAGCGCATATCAGAGCTGCACAGGTGGAAATACTGCAAGAAAACTGCTCTGGTAGTGCCTGAAGGAGGTCACCACGTTCACACCCGGCAGCCAAGGAGACGCAGCAGATTCCCAGCACGCCTGGGAAGTCTTGAAAGGCAGCAGACGGGACCAAGAGCAGAAGGGCGGTATGCAACACGCAGCCAGCCCTTCACCATGGGCCCTGCACGTGGCGGATCAGATGTACAGAGACATCCACCAGGACAGCACACCGTTACAGCAGGACGATATCCTGAGGCACCTGACGTCAGTTCCTCCGGCATCCACCGAGCACACAGTCCCATGGCAGCGCCACGGCGTTTTCATTTTGCTCCACAGCAGAGAGCGTGTTTGCAGGCCCCGGCTGCGGCACGGGCAGCCACCTGCAGCGGCGCTTCAAAGCAGCCCCCCCACAGCTGCACAGGGAAGCTGGCGGGGATTGCACAGAGGCACTGCAGCAAAGAGAAACTTCACAGCCAGCTGGGCGCGTGGAGAGCTTGCTGCGGTGAGAAAAGGCCTGATGCGTGCCAGTTTCCACATGAAGCTAAGGCAAAACCTCTTGCATATGGAGGGGACTGGAAAAAAAAAAAAAAAAAAGAAAACACTCAGGAATGCTAAGCATCATCCCTTTGTACATGATGTTTCTTGCTTTCGTTATGGCTCAGTTTGACTGGCAGGTTTTACTAATGCTAGTTTAAATGGGTACTGCATGTGAACAGTAAATTTGCATTTCTAACAAGAAAAGGAAGATATTGAATGGATCAGGATTATACCTGGTTACTATCGAACATTTCAAAAACACCAAGAGGGTCACATCACCCTTGCTAAAGAAATGGCAGATTTACAAAAGTAAATTGCAAAAATTAAGTACCTAGAAAAATTAAAGGGTATATAGGTTTGGAAAATAAAATAAAACAGTTCTGCAAGTCTGCAAGCACATTTGTAATGGTGTAACTCTTAATATGCACTGCTGTCTCAGTTACTAAAGCTATTAATATGCACAAAGTTAAGCAGGTTTAGAAGAGAATGGAATCCTGCGCAATACGTTCTAATTATTTTGAAGGGATCCTGGGGAACTTCAGTTTTTGGTGTTGAGAATTTCCTCCTCGATCCCTTCTTTTCAGGGGAAAGATACTCTAGTCTTGTAAAGTAATTCCAAATTCAGGAATCATAAGCTGTTGTGTCATCATCTGACTTTTAACCCATAACCCAGGGAGAAAAGTGGAGTAATTGTAATTCTTCTGCCTTTATCTAATAAGGAGTATATTGTATCAGGTTTATAGAACATGAAATGCATTATGCACAAAAGACTGTGACTGAAGAGCTCAAAGCTAGGAGAAGTCTTTGAAGTACCTGTTATATATTCTGTAAACAGTCTGTGCTTCTATCAGCATTCTGCTCAATGCACTGAGAGAGACAGAAATTCATCCGTGGAGTCAGCCAAGTCAATATCACCATGCATCTCTCCACTACGTACCCACAGAAAAATCTTGACTCTGAATATCCCTCATGCAAGACTCACCTGTAAGAGTCAAGAGTTGTTGGCCAGGGGTTGTCAAGCACCCCAGGGAAGCCCTGAAGCTGGAAGCAGCCATGGTTATAGGGGACCCAGGATGGGGTTCAAGCTACCAGCTCCCTACTCTTCTGGTGCACCTTGTTTCATCCCCACACCCAGCTGCCCAGGCTTTGGGGCTTCTTAGGGGTGGCAGAGAAAACCTCCAGGGCTCATCAGAGGTGACCGTACCCCCACTTCAGTGGTGGCTTGACCCCCAAGTCAGGTTGGCCTTCTTTGGGCCAACACACTGTGATCCCCTTGACCACCCAGGGCTTGACCATATGCAGCCTTCAAGGCTACTTTGGGGCAGCCTGATTTACCCCAGCTGCTGGGACTGCCCAGGGAAGGCTTGAAACCTCGAGGCCTACATTGTTTCTCACAGATACCACCTCAGCCCCTCCAACCACAAGCCTCTGGTACCCCTCAGGGTGGTCTGATTCTTCTCCCCAGCCTCCAAGGCTGCTCAAGGACAGCCTGGACCCCTGAGTGCCTTAATTTCTATCCTGGGGAGACCTGCTCTGAGGGACCTTGAATGTGGCCTTCCACTAACTTGGGCTCTACTGGGGAGGCCAGATTCTCCTCCCCAGCTACTCTCCAGGATGGCTTAACACCCCTCCAGCCTTTGAAGTTTCCTTGGGGGAACTCTGAGCCTTCATCCACCCCAGTAAGGCCTCAGGGGTGGTTTGACCTCTTTCCTACCTTATCAGGCTGCTCAAAGAACCCATGTTTTCATCCCCAGGCCCTGCTCCCAGCCAAGGGACTACTCAGGCTTGATTATCCTACATTTGAACAGCCTCATCAGCTTGAGCTTCATCCCAGCTTCCTGCTGTTGGTCAGCCCAAATCTCCCTTTCACCAGCCATTTAGCCTCACACAGGGGAGCCATAGGATGGACAGTGTGTCCTTACCACCAGGGCACAGCTCCCCAGAGTCTGAACAGGCTGAGCAGAGCCGGGCACTGGTAGCAAGGTCCATGAACAGTTCACGGCAAGGCAAGGTGATGACACACAGCAGGACTGGGATGGCCCTTCAGAGCCATCGGCAGAGGGAGGCCCAGGTGAGGCTGGTCAGGGCCATAGAGGCATATCAATGCACTGGGTGACACAGCACTCCAGCAAACTTGCTTGCTGCAGCATAGGTTTGCTTGGGGAGACATGAAGGAGCTCTCAGAGTGGTAGGGTGAGAATCCCTTTGTCTTGGGAACCATGTCTGGCTTCCCCTGGCATGGATGATTTGGATCAGAAACAACGTAAAACTTTCTCATGTCCTCAGGATGTTTAAAACCTATTGACAGAAGCGCATGGAGAAACTAGAAGAAACTGAGCATTGTCTGCCTCAGATTAGCTGGATACTGCACAGAGTTTGTGGGACAGAGGGTGAAGGCTGGGAAGCAGAGTGACTTGCAGACCACTTCAAGCAGCTCATGAGACACAACCGTAAATGACAGCAATTATCAAGGAGGACACATGTACCTTCTGGAAAGGCCTCATACATGGCTATGATGAAGTGATACTGCTTAATGAAATTTCTTATGAGATTGGCACAGGAACTGCAAGCACTTTGACACTGCAGGATGATGTCTCTGTGGGAATTTTGTTTCCTGTGATTTCATGGACTTGGAGGGTTCTGCAGGGCTGTATCGAGGTGGCGAAGATCCAGACAGCTTCTTCCATTTCTTGAAGAACTCCCTCTGTTCATCCATAACTCTGCTGCTTCTTGATATAAAAGACATGTATTTTATTTGGTCTCTCAAGGTGACCAGATACATTTCTGCGCTTATCTTCAGTGCGTTCATAGGTCTGAAAGTTGCAGGTATGAATCACATAAGTGAAAAATTAAGTAACAGGCATTCTTTATTTCATTCTTCGCTTTCTATGGCTTCATAAATTTAAAACAAAATGTTTACATTTTTACTTGTAGTCTCTTTATCTTGCAGGCACATTCCCTCTGCCGACTCAGCTAGAATTTTGTTTTGGAGGTCTTTATTTGGAGCAACTGGCCTTTTTGCCATGTTCATTTTATGCCACAGGGTCAAAGAGAAGGGTTTTCATGACACAGAGATTTCAGTCTATCATAGTCTAGCCTCAATCATTAGTGAATTACTTTATTAGGTTTCATACTACCTTAGTAATTTTACACAACATATGCTCTGCAGTAATTGTGTTGACTCCCTAGAGCTGGAGAGAGGAGTCGGGGGAATTTGGAAGCTGTGTTAATGACTGTGGTACCATTTTAACAGGCAGTCCTAGCTTTGGAGGGTGAATTCCTGTTCTGTGTGCTGAAAAAGCAAAGAAAGAACCAATTTTGCAATCTAAAGATAAAGGAGTCCTAGCTAGGATTGTTGCTCAGCATATGTATCCTGCCTCCAGATGTTCTGCATGACCAGAGAGTCCTCTGTCCAGGAAGCGGGGAAGAGACCTCTAAAATCGGGGAGGTTCAAACCACTTCCCATATCTGAAATTTGTTGAAGAACACCAGCACATGGGCACAAATTTTGCTGAGACTCTTCTCTGTGGCGTTGTTCACGTGGAGTGACAGCAAGCTTGACTAGTAGCTTGAAATTTACTGCCTGCTTGTAATGTGAATACAGTTTTAAACAGCTCTTGATCCTTTCAAAGTCATTAAAAGTAACCCTAAGGATTAAGAAATTTGTAATTCCTTTGATTAAAAAAAAAAAAAAAAAAAGTGTTGGCAGGGCTAACAAAGATTTGTGCAATGGCTGTCTGGGCTGTCAAGCCCTAAGAGAGTCCTGGTGAATTCCTGCTGTAGTATTTATTCCCTGAAGGTTCATTGCTCAATAAACATTTAAATGCAAGGTTGCTTGTAGAATTTGTTATTCCTGACCATGGATAAACTAAAGGAGGAGATGGATTTCCTTAAAAGAGGCAGTAAGTTCAGCAGGGCTAAATCATTTATTTGGATACCAGCCAGGGCATGGAAGCTTGAGGCATGGGGAGGCAAACTCGTTTGCTCAAGAGGAAAGGAGACCTTCCCCTTGGATACATGAAGCAACCACTCTCCTGAGTACAGGGCTGGAAAAGAAACACCAACGGAGGAAAAGGGAGCAGGCCTGAGAGAAAATATTTGCTCAAGTCTGTTCCTTATGACGGCACCCAGAACTGGCAATGGAAATAGTCTCTGTTGGGTCATGTCTTGTCTCGCTGTAACAGCAAAGATTTGTGTTCTTACCCATCTCCTTCTGATATCTGCTGGAAGCATGGAGAATTTTAGATTTGTGGAAAGGAGTTCAAGAAGGCTGAATTTCAAGGTCAAGCAGCACATTCACTTAGTCACACCTCTCTAACACAAAGGGGTCTCTGTTGTGTGGGTAATTCCTTCCATTTTCCTCAGAATTATAAATGTATTCTTCTGTATGTGGCATGACATATAATATGTGGGTGATAATCCTCATATCAGCCATGAGGATACTCCTGACTGATCCTCACTTGCTTGTGAAGGGCATTTAAGCCCTCTTAAGTCCTGACAGCTTTGTTCTGGCATCAGTTGCTGGAGACCATGGCTTCATAATGCTCCTTGCATCCAGTGATGACAAGGGAGGGCTATGGATCCACCATATGATGCTAGAAAGCACTGGATTTTGGTAGTTCAAAGGATGGTGGAATTAACAAAGACAAGCTTTTGAGGCATTGATTTCAGGAGCACCTGCCTGAACACAAGTCGGATATTAAGCACTAGGGGACAAGCACCACCACCACTGCTTGCTCACTCTCTGCTGTCTCTGAGGGAAACAGGTCACCCGCTCAGTGGATGGTGAGATCCAGAGAGGTGAGTGAGGAAGGCTGTGCTAGACTCTGAGTGCACCCATACACCCTATTTGTTCTGACCAGCCTCACCATCAGCCCATGGGCCCCATTTCAGCTCAGTCATGGGTCATCAGGCCTGGTCTGAATTACACTGTAGGTGTGCCTGCTCCTGAGTTACTGTTCAGTTTTCCTGGACTGACTTCAGAGCTGACGCATTACCTTGCCTCTCTGCCTAACGATTCCTGGACCATCAGTGGGACCTGTTGTTGTCACCACCCCACTGGGCTGCTGTGGGTCTGCCTTACCTGATCTGTGGCCACCCTTGGATCCTGGCTCCCATGATCCTTGAAGATGCACACCAGGCTGTGCAAACAAAACCCAGGGTGCTGTGAGGTGTGAGGACATGCTGTGATGCAAGAGAGAGCTGTGCTGGGCCCTCAGTCAAAGCACAAGCCCTAATTGCCATGACCAGGCTTCCCTGGGACCTGAATTCACACCTCTTGTCATGCCCAGCAGCCCCATTTCAACCCACTGCTGGTCTGAGCTACATCATAGGCGTGCCTGTCTCATGTCTTATTCCCCACTGAATTGTTTTGATTTCTTTGACTGACCACAAACCTGTTAATGGGACCTGTGGCTATCACAGCCCCTGGTCTGTTCTCCCTGCTCAGATGTGAAGGGACACTGCCCTGTCTGTGCTGGGGTCATCCTCAGCTCACCTTCCTCATGCTTGCTGCTCTCCAACAGGCAGTGGAGGTTGCAGGAGAAAGGAAAAGTCCTGCAGGGGGTGGCAGGAAAAGAAAGGGATGGGAGAGGGCTGAGGAAGGTGGCATTACCCATCCATTACCACACATTCCTGTGGTTTGGCAGCTGATCTCAGCTGTGCCATAGGAGATCACAGTAAATGTGCTGGTAAAACACTATCCAAACAACATGCCTGCATGGTGGATTTTGTTTCTCAGGCACTTCAGGAGGAGCGGTGATGGACCCCAGTCTTTTTGGAGGTAACTATGTTCTCTTCCCATTCACCTAGTTCCTGCTGGGAGCTATCTACTTCAGAAGGATTTCTGCCTGCAGGATCAGCCCATATGAGGGCTGAAGGAACATCTGAAAGCAACATCTTTTGTAATTCCAAATTCAACTTTACTACCTTATGAACTGACAGGTCACTTCCTTTCCTCCTTCTACCACAGGTTCGGGATGGCATCATTGACTCTCCCAGTTTCTCCTTCTGTTTGTTTATTTGTTATTGGTTGGTTATGGGTTTTTTTTCTCCTTTTTCTGTCAGGTTCTTAGCAAGCCCACGTGGAGCAAGACATTTCTCCTGCAGCTGCACATTGGAGAGTGGGCACGAGTGAGACTTCATACCATCCAGACCCAGCAGTGGGGAAAAAGAGACACTGATTTTGGTGTGACACTGATGGTCCCTCAAATCCAAGTCAGTGCTTCTTGCAGCTTCTGCCCATACTCTCCTCAACAGTGGTGCTACAGTGGAGCCAGGAGTCATCCCCTCACTGCTAGGACAGAGAAGGCTGATGTCTGGGTTCAGGGTCCTGTCCAGCATTTCAGAATCCCCATAGGGTTGTACCTGGAGGGACTGGGGAGGAGAATGGGATGAAGGCAAAGCCTCACTGGTAGCAATCCACTAAATCAGAGTTTGATTAATAATTAGAAGAATGTATACAAACAGCAGGGATACACATAGTTACACAAATAAAGGACAAATACCATAAATACAGATAGAGGACATAAGTACCAACGAAAGCCAGAGGAAAAGAGCAGCAGAACAGCCTCTATTCACCAGGGATCACACGCATCTGTTTAAAAGGCCTCCTGAGCGTGGCCAGGGCATTCACGTGTTCAGAGTTAAGTATGTACTTAGGCCCCCTCCTAAATAGGGGCCCAAAGGCAGGAAAGATTTGATCCAGATCACATAATGATTTAGTAAGGCTGTAGGAAATAATCCCTGGATGTTCTGTCCCTTGCTCCAGCCCATGAATCACAGAGCCTCTTCAGGCAATCTGACTGACATAATCCTGAGGGGAAAAGTAGGAAAATAAAACAGGATTTCCACTTTATCAAGATAAAGCTATAGCCAGAGCTGATAACAGGTTACTTGCAAAAATGCTGGTCATGTATGCTTAGTGATTGTTGCTTAATTTGTTTAAGCTGAAAAAGCCTATTTCTACAGCGGAATACAAATTAGGGTAATTATGTTGTGATGGAGTACTGCATGTTTAAGATGAAAGCCCTTCTTTACAAAAGCCTCTTCATCACTTGAGTAGAAGAAAATAAAATCCTGCTTAAACAACATGTTGTTTTCTCTATTTCCATTTGAACAAAAGACTTTTTAATCTTTTCCCCCCTTTAATATTGCATGGCTTGGTTTTGTAAAAGTACTTTTACTTTCAACAACCTCACAGTTAAACCCTTCAACATACATTCCAATATGTAAATATGAAAGTACAAGGGAGACATAATAATCTATATTTGTTTCACAGCCTTGGTAGACTATTAGAAACTGGGCATTCACAATTTATATTTTTTCCCATCTTCTGACTGTCACAATTTCTCATAAGCTTTCTCCTGACTTGATACTCCGCATATCATAAAAATGCAAAGTGCAATGTTTGTAGTAGGTTAAAGAAAAATGTAGGGGTTTTTTGTGTCTTATGAGACACAAGCACATCTAACTCCTTTGTATTTATTTACACTATGGGGTTCTTCAAGAGCTGAAACACGTACAGCCAGATCATCAGATTATAAATTACTCAGATACAGATCAAAAGCAATTCATTACAGATATGCATGTATCCATGATAATTTGTTTTTACTTCATCCTATCCAAATATTCATTTCTACTTTCTATGTGAACCACAGTTACTGTTTCACACAGGACACCTAAAGCATCAGTGTTGAAATGCTTATTGCATGGGCTTGTGCACTCCCAGTGCACATACACAGTTGCACGCTAATCCAAATGATCAGATCCAGGACATCCTTACCCTCATAAGCAAATCTTCTTGTAACTAGTTCCAGTGAATTGACAGGTAAATAAGACCTACTAGCAGAAGTAAGAATTTGCTGGATTGTGCCATTAGTTAACATGAAAGGTGGGGAAATTGATTTCCTTGTATGGGAAAAATAAGTGTTAAAGTGAATATACAGGGAATCATTATTCATTCTCTTCACATAAGAATTCAAAACCAGTATTTGAAGTTTGGGGAAATTGTCTTAATTAGGATTATTTTAAATGATGGCAATTTAAAGGCAGGCAATTTAATTACCAAGAAGACAGATCAAAGGAAACGCTTGAAATGGACATTTGAAATGACTTATCAAGGAAGATGGTGCTTAATAAAATAAAAGAGGAAAGAAAGTAAATGTGCAGATTGCCCAAATACTCCCCTCCCAGGGAGCTAAGAAGACTCCCTCCCTGGCTTGGTATGCTTGAGACACTGTAAGGAAAGGAAAACCAGTCATAGTTGTAAGAAATAGATGTGTCAGACATGGTGTATGCACATGTGCAGAGAAAGCAAGAGAACTGCTTCTATCATCTCAAATATATATATATATATATATATATATTCCAGATGTCACTTTGCAACTTTCTTTTGCAAAAGCAAGGCTGTGTTCAGACATTTAAGTTACATTGCTGTATTTGCAATTAAGTTAAGGTGGCTGAATTATAGCATTCGCATCTGTGGTTGACTGTGATTCAAGCAGGCACCTAAAAATGGCATGTGTAATTGGACTTGCAGCAGTGCAGAGCCACACTGACTCATACGAATCTGGGCAGGGGGCAGTGTGCCTGGTCCTGCCCACCCTCAGCAAGTTGTGAACATGCCCACAGAGGCATGAGGAGGGGAACAGTCAACCCAGGTGATCTCTGACCACGGCTCTCGTGCCTCCACGGTGGGCACAGGGGGAACTGAAACCACTCAGCACTTTCTGCGGGGACCTGTCACTGCTTGTTCACGTTTCATTCTCATTTGTTCATGGTGTTGAGTAACATGAGTTAAAACGTATTCCTGGAGTCTCTAAAACTATAGAGTACAATAAATATGAGAAGTAGAAGTCACTGACTGGGTATCTATCCTTTCTGTAAGAAAATTTCTTTCATTTACTACTACTGTGATTGCTCTTGATACATCCAATAAATTGAAGGCCACTGAACAAAAGGCATAATGTCATCTAAAAGGAACCAGAACAGAGAAGTTGTAGACCATTAAGTGGTCAGGAAAAGTCCTCTGGTTCTTTGTGACTCTATGTAACTTTTCAGGCATCACATTTTTATTATATTAGTTTTTCTTCTTGAAATTGCAGGGCTGGTAGTATATGCTATAAATAAAATATTTTGATTATACTGTTTGTTCAGGACTTGCATTACGCTTAACTTGTCTCTTTTTGACATTAGGATATGAAACGAGCTGAAGTCTACACGGCGATCACAGGGTCCTGAGGTCCAGTATTTTTTTCTGTATTCTGAAATGAAGAGCAAGTTTTCTCCTCTTCAGTTCTCCAAAGCGATGGCTGTAGTTCATCGGAAGGCACAGAGTTATATTTTTATAAGATTATTCTGCCCTCCGAACCTTCCCCTGACATCCCGTGGGAGTTGCCCCTGTGTATCTGACAGCTGAATTGGTCCTCGGTGAATTTTTAGCACATGGAGCTATGCACACAACTTCGGTTAACAATAACATGTTGCTATGGGAGCTCTGTGTGTGTAACTCCTTGCTTACTGTGCTGAAAATTGCGCTGGAAGGCAAATGTAAGTACGTCTGGTATTAGGCTAATTATTAAGTAGAATTAGAATATGGTGCTCCATGAATATCAACCAGAGAAGGAATGGAGAATGCATAAGGATGCTCGCCAGCAGTGGCTGAGGTGCTGCTTCTGCATGCCTTTAAACGGAAATCACATCCATAGCCGTGAGACTAATTATTTTGGAACCTAAGGGAAATGCTGCCTATATAAGAGAGAGAGTGAGCTGCAGTTAAGGATCAGTGAGCCAGCTAATGGCTGGTTAGTCAGGAGGGTACAACTCCAGAATGTTAATAAAACGTGTCTGAAGTCCAACACCTCAGGGAAGAGGCTGAGTGCTGTGGAAGATACACGGAGACAGAGGCTCTGTTGTTTTCTGCCACCGAACTGCTCCTTTAAAGAAGGTTTTAAGCCTGTTTTGAGACTTGCTTATGAATTTCAAAATAGCAGCAGGATAACAAAGCAAAACTCACTGTGGCTGAAGCAAATTAAGTTTTTAAAAGCAAGACACTGCCACGTTGTGACGTTTATAAAGCATGTTACACAGGTATAATGCTTGTTGCACAGGTGCATATATAAAAGTAAGGTAGAGGTTGACTGCCTTTTCCCATGCACTCACTAATACAGATCATGCCTTACTAACCAAAACAGCATGTAGCATTTTAAAACATTGTACAAGTTCTAGCTGTTTAATCCTCATGGGGAAAATGAAAAAGAAAAAGAAATGAAAAGGAAAAAGAAAGGAAAAGGAAAAGGAAGAGGAAGAGGAAGAGGAAAAAAATAAAAAAGAACAAGAACAAGAACAAGAACAAGAACAAGAACAAGAACAAGAACAAGAACAAGAACAAGAACAAGAACAAGAACAAGAACAAGAACAAGAACAAGAAAGAAGGTCATAGCTTTATTTTGTGGATGTAGAGAATGTAGTAGAAAGCTGGTAAAGTTTTCAGCAAGAAAGCCTGTACCAAATACCAAGTTGCTACTTATGTTTTACATAAAATTGTTGCTATTTTATTTTGCTTGATATAGCTCATGCAGCTGTGTAATAGGGTGTTTAGACTAATACACTGATAAACACAGAAGAATGCTTTGCTCCTTAAAATGCCCCATCCCAGCAGACAAACTCCTTCTTTCCAGCCACACACCCATGTTTCCATGGGACTGAGGGCCCCAGAATGGATCCCACACCCTCAGAAACCCAAGCAAGTGGCAAACTCCACAGACAGCTCTGCAGCAGAAGAAGTACAGCTCCTTGGGATGCATCTGGCATGTGGTGGCCCAGCCACAGCAGCTTCTGACACTCCTCCCCTTCATGCAGGAGACCCCAGCTCACATCCATTGCCCCAGTGAGAGATTCCTGCTTGGCATGGAGCCCTTTTGTAACTCTGGGAAGAGACAGATTTGTGATTTGCAGCCCTTCTGTTTCTCCAATGACTTTGCTGAAACACGTTTGCTGTTGTCAGAACTGTAGTAGTTTCCTGACCAATGGGGACAGGCATTTTCATCTGAGAAACACACTAGTAAAACTGATATTGACCCCAAGGATTGCTGTAGCATCACCACTATAGAAGCAGTTCTCTGGGAAATGAAACTTCAGCAGATATTTTTGTAGCTTGCCATTTAGGAAAACTGACATATTTTATTATATTTGTCTTTTTACTAGCAATGTATAATACTTATTTATAATATTTTTAGGAGTCAGGGATGCTTCAGAATAAGTGATTTTATATATATATACAACAAAGGGGTAGGAGAACTCATAAGTAATCCATAGTCCAGAAGGATTTTTACTTCATTGAGAACTATTCAGTGATCTGTTTGGAAGATTTAACAGTGGTAGATTTTAATCTAGGAAGGAAGTAAAGCAGCCAAGCCATAGTCTCCACATTCATATGGTGCAACACCAGATCAGATGATGAATTTGCAGCTGCAGGGAGCAGGGCAGTACCAGCTTCTAATGATGGCTCTTGCTAATAGTTGTACCATTAAATGGTATATTTGTTACCTGTTGGAAATGTGTAACTTTTTGACATTTCTCAATACAGATATTTTATCATACCCCTAAGAACATTTGAAGCAAAAATGTCCAGGATGTCCCATACAACCAGTAACAGACACAGGTACCAAATACAGTATGGGAGCCTTAAGCAAAATTTATCCTTATTTCCACTTTTTTAATTACTTTTTTCCTTCAATAAACCCTGGTGTCTTTTTCATATTTGTAAAGCCACATTGGTAGGGACAGAGATAGATTCAAAACAATACTTTGGCATACTTCCAAAAAATGAGTTCATATGATGAGAAATGAATTCTTAACAGAAATTGCATGTTTGCAATTGTTTTTGATCTGGTTTTGTTTCCACGTCATTTGTAATTTTGTAACAATGAAGTTTGCAAGAAAAAAAAATTGTTGAATGTTTACAGTGAGAGCCTTCCAAAATCCAGTCAGCATGTTTGGTATTTGAAAACACTGGCCCAGCACATGAAATCCCAGAATGAAAGGAAGTCTGGACTGAGTTTTCAAAATGGAAAGTAGAGATCTGCACACAAAATTGAGTGTTTGACTGCACAGCTGTGGTTGACTGTCCCCTAATTGTGAACTTGGGCAACCAGCCAAAAACTGGAGCTTGCTTGCATTGCTGTGCTTGTGAGGAAATGCTGTTATTTCAGTGATGCCACAGTGTATTCATTATTTAGAGACGATGTAAGTGTTGCTCTCTTCCAAAACATGGGGGAAACCAAAGGTCTATGGGCAATTCCTTGCTCTCAGCAACCTGTAACCTCTTTTTCTAGACCTCTTCCAGGCTTGAGTTGACGAGATGAGATGGCATGCTTCCAGTCAAATAACTGCCTCCAGAAGTGACTTTACACAAAATGCTTCAAATTCCATGGCAGTGTAATATTTCTGGTTTTGAATTGGGTCACCAAGCATGGGTACAGGTTGCCCTGAGAGGCCTTGAGGATTCTCCCTCCTTGGAGATGCTCAAAAGTCACCCACACATGGGCCTGGGCAACCTGCTGTAGGCCTCCCTGCTTGAGCAGGGGGCTGGATCTCCAGAGGTCCCTTCCAACCTCAACCATTCTGGTGTTCTGTGACATATGACTTCTGCATCAGGTTTCTGAGGGCATCTTCAAGCCCTGCTGTCTACAGTAGGCCTCCACAGGACCTCCATATATATCACCCCTACCCAGGGCACCAGGGCCCTCTTTGGCTCAGCCATCCCAGCCCATATCAGGCCCTGTCTTTGTGCTGCCTCTGGCTGGGCCTTGGCCAGACACCATAGGGAAACTATCACCTGGGCTCATCTCTGTCCTCAGCTCCCTGCTCCCCAGAAATGTCAGGGGCTGTTGGGGGCCCCATTACCAGCCCCTGCTTTTCCTGTGGAATGGCACCCATTAGGGGCATGGATAGCCTGGGGGTCCCCACAGTGACCCACTCCCTGTCCCCCTCATGGTGCAGCCCCAATCCTGTTATGCCCCCATAAACCCTAATTAAAGAGCAGAGATAGCAGCCATCAGTTTCATCTAAACGTAACTAACTCAAAACAGATGTAGTTTCACGTGCAGACTAAGAACTCTACCTTCTGATCCATTTGTTAGTGGTGTTTTTTAGGTTAAATTTTTCCTTTTTACCATTGTGATTATGTTCACATATTAGAATTAGAATTAGAATTAGAATCAGAATCAGAATTAGAATTAGAATTAGAATTAGAATTAGAATTAGAATTAGAATTAGAATTAGAATTAGAACAGTTCAGTTGGAAGGGACCTACAAAGATCATCATGTCCAAACACCTGACTACTTCAGGGCTAACCGTAAGTCAAAGCATATTAAATGAGGGCATTATCCAAATGCCTCTCCAACACTGACAGGCATGGGGCATCATCACCTCTCTAGGAAGCATGTTCCAGTGTCTGACCACCCTCATGGTAAAGATTTTTTTCCTGAGATGTGACTAAGCAGATATTTTTTCGCATGTCCTTGTAGACTTTTACCATATGGAACTGCAATTTCTTTTGATATCTATTTTCTTTTTCACTTTTTCTTTTTTTTTCACCCTGTTCTTAGAACTTCATCTACTGATGTGATGCACATGCTTAGTTATCTCTGAAATATCAGTGCTCATAACTTCAAAAGCAAATCCTTACAAGGGCTAAAGGTCACATCCCTCATAGTTTCAGTTCCTGAGTCCTAAATTTTGCATGGATTCTGATGGCTTGAAAGCTTCTATCTGGGAAGTTGACTGAAATCAATTTGACTTTTTTTAAAGAATATTAAGTTCAGTATACTCTTCTCTAAACCTTGAAACAGACTTTTCTCAGCCGTTATTTGCATTATTTAAATTCTTAAAGGATAATGTTGTGTCTCTAGTCTTCATTGGACACGGTTTCTGGTCCAAACTTAAAGCCTGCCAGTGAACAAGAAAACACAGTTTCAAAGAACAAACATCAATAATGACTTATTACAGCTGATGTAGCAGAAATATAGCTCATGTTTTCCTTGTCTTTTTGTCCATGCAGCTTCCAAATTTACAGTGCTCAAAAATTGTACTGGCTTTCTCCCACACTGCTCAAAGGCAATTTTTATTTGCATTGTTGATCAAGAAAATGCAACAATCTCTGAGCATCAGGATGGTGAAAAATACTTCTATTTTTAAAACATAAACTTTTTTTAAAATGCAATTTGATTTTAGTCCTGTCTGATGGACAAAAGGGCTGGGAGTTGAGAGGATGACATTTGGCAGGACAGGCCTTTATTGAAAAGCAACTGTGAGTGTTTCAGAGGAGGCTTGACTGGCCTACCAAGTCTTGAAAACCATTGTCCATGCAGAAGCAAATTGCTGCTCCTCATCTGCATTGAGAAAGATAGGGAGCCATGTATTTGTTTGGCATAGGAAATGGCAGTGTCACCTAAGGACCAAGGTATGGGCAGTGTGGTGTTACCTGCTGCACAGCAGTGTGTGCGCTCAGGATGCAACCAGCTGGGTGCCGAGCGCTTCTCCCAAATGCTGAGCACTGAGCGCCAGCGCAGACAGAGTCAGGGGAGGCCATTCCCTCCCCTCGGCCAAGAGGGAGGGAGGAGGGCACATGTGGACAGTGAGAGTTGCTCCTATTTGCAACATCTTGCAGGACTAGACCATGACTTTTGTGCTCTGGCATGCCACTGTAGACATCAGTTTAAAACCTACTGCACAGTGTCTTTCACACTTGTCCATATCAGTCTCTGCTAAGATCCTACTCTTACCAGCAAACCTGCCCACTATTTCTGCTCAACACTGGTTGGTTTACAATGGCATCTTCTTCTCTGTAATCTCCATACAGACTTAATTTGGGCCCCACCGTAATTCCCATTATCTTCAAATGACCATGCCACACAAGAAACAGTGTCAGGACATGGTACAGGCCAATTTTATATGATGACGAATTATCTTCTTCTTTTTTTTTTACTTTTTTTTTTTCCAATATACTTACTACTACTCACTTACTGCTATTGTTTACAGGCTTTTGGTAGCCTGCATAACTCTTTTAATTTAATAAGAAGTTTTCATGCATGTAAATTAATATATTTAACACATTGTTTTTTTCATTTCATTATGGCAATAAGACCTTTATTCCATAAAATGCAATTAAGCCGTGTTTTTTCAGGATTTTTCACATTTCATCTCTTAACATCTTCTGCAAACTTTCAGTTTATGAGAAAGTAGTATGACAAAGTATTTTATTGTCTTTTTTACATTTTTGCCTCCACCTCTCTTCTGGGATAGATACTCTGAAATATACCACCCTCTTGCTATCAGGTAAATCGGTTTATTTCAATTTCAGTCATTTTTCTGTTTTCCACGGGTGGATATTCTTGCTTCCTGTGACACACTGTCATTATGGGAAAGGACACCGTGTATCTGCATGTGTATCTTAAATGTAAACATTTGGTTGCCTCTCAGTAGACAGGTAGCTAAGGTCTGAAAACCACAGCTACTGATTCTTTGGAGCTGTCATGAATTCAAAATAGTGGTTTTTTCAATGTTTCTGGAACTTAATTTTGTTTTGGTGCATCAACATTGCCACATGTCATAAGGCAGTTATGAAATCATGGCATTTATCCATATTACATTTAAAAAGGAAAGGATATACACTTTGTCAATAGTCCCCAACTGGTTGGAGAAGTTACCGTAAGCTGACTTGGTTCCTGGCAGAGGGGACCATGGCCTGCAATAGCACACAAGCTGCAACACCACCTTCAGTGGAGGAGAATGGGAAAAAGACCACCAGGCCTGGCAGCCTGTTGCCCAGGAGAGGGTCCTGATTTATTTGGTTCCAATCTATACATATATGTGAACACACATATGAATACACTGCAGATATACAATTACTTAAGTGAGGCTCAAGAAAAACACTTCAACATATGATTTAGATGTGATTAATGTGCCTAAATCAATAAAGCCTTGTAGAAAAACTCCAAATGGTAACTGCAAAACATTTATATGCCTCTCCCAGTGACATGAGCATGCTAGGTAACACTTACTGCACAGCAAGAACATGCGGTCCCACACAAAATCACAGCTGAAATGGTGGAACACCAGACTCTAGGTTGTCCTTTGCTCCAAAAGATACTTTTTGGAATCTTCTAGCTGTAGGTTTGCAGGCAGTAGGGAGTTACTGAGTTCTGCTCTGGCTTCCCAGGATTATTTATGTGTTTGGCTAGGTGTCTTCCCTCTTCTGGCCACATGCCTTACCCCCTAGGCTTTTATTTGGTATTTCTTCTTGCCTGCCTATTAACTCCTGCATTCCTGCCTCTGCTGCAACCCAGGGTCAGAGGATGTGGCCCCCGCTCAGGCATTCACAGCTCACAAGGCTCCCTGGGACAGTTACATCGTATCCCTTGGCCCTACACCAGCTCCCACCCCCTTTGCTTAATATTTCTTCCTTATCACTCAGAAAACTGTCTCTGAAAACAAATTCAATCTTCCAGTTCAGGGCAAACAAGGCTGCCAAAGCCCTGGTGATGGTTGAGGGCTGAAGCACAGCAGCTCCTGCCCAGCTGTGATGAGTTCTCTGATCAGATCTGGGAGTGTGGTAATTGTCTCTGGAACTTAAACATCTAATTTTAAGCATTTTGCTCCATTTCTTTGAAACACTCCTCTGTGGCCAGGCACCTAATCCAATTGTGAAACCTGCTGAGGAAAGCACTAAGGCACCTTCCTGGATCACACCAGGGCTGTCATAACTGTGCTGTACTCACCCTGCTGCTGTTGCCAGCACTGCTGTCCAAAACCCATTGCAAGACCGAGTGTGGTGAATGTCAAATACTCAGCATCAAGTATCGCACTACCCCCAAGGACACCGGTTTTTGGAAGAAGAGGAAATCCTGCCTCTTTAGCAAATTCCCCTAGGAGTGGATTTATTTAAAGAGCCTCCTTTTTCTTTCCTTTTTCCTCACTACACTTTGCAGTGGGCTTTGTAGATGCAATATAGGGGTTCATCATTTTTAAGGTAGCATGATTCAGAAGACATTGATAAAATTTGTAAATAGATGATCTCTCTATCAATAGTATTTTCCAAGCTGCATTGTGTTTTGTTTACTGTTTTGTAATTGATTTGATTAAATTAACTTGTACTTAAAACATGAGATGTGTATAGATGTGTTTTTTTCCCACATAGTATATGCTGCTTTTGCTTCATGTAATTAATTTTGACTTTTCCTTTATGCTTTGCTAATTGTTGAGAAAGGAGAAAAGTGATTAGAAAATAAAGCATGTAGTCAAACGGGAAATTTAATTTTATTCAGATATAAGCAGTATTGAGGAAGAGACAAACTCTTTCTGTTCTTACCCACAGATAATGCAAACAATATCTGGGGAAATACATCCAAATATTGCAATGTTCCCCAGACTGCAGTTGCTTTTCTAATAGTTATGGAAAAAGCATTAAGGAGTTCTTGGAAGATCTGAATGATGACACTATAAATGATGGAAACTAGTAAATGAGTATCATACTACCGCAGCAGTAGAGTGGGCAAATAGACAAAACTGTTATTGAAACACTGTACTGACTTCTCTTTTTTTTCAAGACACTGAGGAACTAGAGAAAGAAAAATATATTTAAACTGATAGATGGTTAGAGAATAATTCCTAGGCAGATGTGCCTATAGATGATCTGAGGCAAGTTTGTCCAGTGATAGGAAGCTTAATATGTGTTTGGGGAAAAAAAAATAAAAATAAAAAAGTCCTAACAAGAACTATTAACTATTTCCCTAGTTTTAGATTAGTAGTGTAAGGTATATATTTAGAGAAAGGAGGACTTTTTCCATTTCTTGTGTTGCTACTAATGATGGCTGCCATTGATGTGATGCCTGTCACAGAGGGAAAGAGCCTTCCCCCTCCCAGCTTCTTGCTGCCATTGCTGCTCTCAATCAGAGCTTTCTCAGGCAAATAACACATTAAAAAATGCATATTTAGTCCTATTTTAAGGGTGAGGAAACATGGAACAATTTTAATTCCCAGATTCACACCAAAATAAAATTTGGTTTAATTGAGTTGAGTTTAGCTTTGTTTTGTTTTGCTTTTATTCACAGCCATAGCAAGCTTTTATCTGTCCCAACCTTCACTTTCTTAGCAAATAAGGGTTAGAAACTGAGTTTAATCACCCATTAAAACAGCTACTCCTCAGTTGCAGTGCAACAGGGAGAACTAATTGATTCCTCACAGCTGGCACAGCTTTGTTGTCCTAGAAATCCCAAAATGGAGAAGAGGGAAAGGTAACCATCCTTCTACTGGGACAGGTATCACTGGTGTGTAGTTTCAGATTAACAGAGCTGACCTATAAACTTAACTCAAAACATATATTGAGTAGCCACTGTTATACGGTAACATCGTAGGATTTTTTCATCCCTGATGCATAATTTATCCAGTTTTCTATGTATGAAGCACTCATTTTTCTGAAAGTGTTTATGCTACTAGTAATAGATAATTTCCTAAGCCTGGAGTCACTAGATGGCTGAGAACGTACCTGAAAATAGTGAAGCTACAATAACTCAGTAATGGTTGATTCAGACATTTTTATGCATGCATTACCCACCAAGACCAAGGGAGTATCATGTTAATTTTTCATAACCTAGCAAAGTCTTTTATCTCTTGTTTACGTCTGAATAACAAGTTAAGTGTGATGCAAACTCTTTAGGCAGGTTAGAAACCAAACTGAATTGCTGGAGCAAATCTGCAGTTGTCCTTGATGCTATGTCATTTGAGATGGATCTAGATTTTGCAGATCTTGCTGTAACAGTTCTTGAGGTTGGCTGACTTTTAAATGCTTAATCTTTTGACCTTTGTGATGCATTAATGTTTCCAGCATATTTACCTAAACTTTTAAGGAAAAGACATCTCGAATTATGTATGGAAGAGAAAAAGTAAGGAAAGAAATCTGGAACCAATAATCTCGTGGAGCTTGTAAATTCCTTCTTTCCAAGTTATTCATCCTGAAGAGGATACAAACTCTGCTTCTTAGAAACAAAAATGCAGACAGAGGAATGAGACACTTAATGAGCATAATATATCTGGAGGCTTCAGACTGTGGACAACCTATGCGAAGAATCTGCCTTTCCAGTCAAATCTCTTAAATTTTATTCCCCAAATGAAAAGTTCATGCTGAAGAACAGTCTAAATTAATGTAGCTGAGAAGACATCTGACCGGAGGACACTGACCTTTGATACAGATTTTGTCCGTGTTAACTTTGCTCTTACTCTTCTATGGTTTGGGAGGTTTATTCTATATGGAAAATATTTTTTTCTTTTTTCTTTCCTTCTTTTTTTTTTTTTATCCACCACTTCAAAAGTGAATGAAAGAACACTGTAAAAAGGACTTAGGAAAGTCGTTTAGGGGCAAAAGCCACAGAGAGGAAATTTGAAACCACAGAATATTTATTTCAGAAAATTGATCACATGAAAACAGGAAAGAAGATTAAATTGAAAATATTTGGCAACTGTAAGTATGAGACACCAGTAATCATCTGCTGCTGTGTCTACTGTGTAAACTGTACATGGACAAGATAGGCATATGCAGCATGTGTCAGATTTCAGGTTATGTGTGCATTGCCTTATGATTCATAAATATGTGTGATTTCTCCTCGATGTTCCCAAAAGCCTGTGAAATAAGGAGGTTATGGGATTGAGTGGGATTGAGGCTACGGACCTGAAAACTGAAATACTGCATGAGTAAAGCAGAGAAATCTGCTCTACCGTTCATGCATCCCATACCCTATGGGAAGTGTCATAGTGCCATCTGATATCATCTGATATCCAGGAACTCCTGGGCTTCATCCTAGAGTCTTTCATTCAGCCTTAAGGTGACAGAGCCAGAGGATCTCACTGCAATAAATCCAGGGGCTGATATTTTCTGGCAGTTCTGTCTAGGTTTCTCATTTCTGCTTGTTCTGCATGAATTGGACATCTGGTGTACCTCTGATGCTTGCCCCCTGAAGTGCAGAGGGAAAGGCATTCTGTGCGCCTCACAGTGCTGCTGTGACAAAAAAGTTCTAACAGATCCCCCCAAAATTGATACCTTTGAGGTTAACTGAACATTTGGAGTGGGAGATTTAACACAACACCATGGGTCCAGTGGCTTCTCGGGGATTATCTGCCCCCACCTCCTTGGCAAGAAGAAGTTAAATGATAGACAGAAGTTTCAGGTAAAATCTAGGTAGAATCTGGTTGGTCTCCTCAGTGTTGTGGAAAACACTGTGAGTCAAACGTCACCCCAAACACAGGCACTTTTAAAACCCAGCACCAGCTGATGCCACCGCTGGTGGAAACAGGCAGGCTCCTGTAGCGCCGCCATTTTCTTGGAGCCCCCCTGCTCCTTCAGTCACAGGCCTGAAGACGAGGATAAAATATGGATAAGACTTATTTCAGAACACAGTGTTAATGTCCATGGGTGTTTGCTTTTCTTTGAAACCGCTTTACGTGTCCCTTTGCAGCCCCTCCAAAACCAGCTCAGTCCTACCCATTGGTTGTAAGGTAACGTATGAGCACAAACAGTTTTCAATATCCACCTCCAGTTTTCTGCGTTGGACTTTAATTCCCAAATTGTATCTTGGCAGTTGCAGTCAATAATAACTGCAGAATTTTATATTGCATTAACCGTAGCAAACAGAAATCTAATACCTCTTAAATACATATATATATATCCTGAGTGTTATAAAAATAAAACAAATATTTCTGAATGGAGCCCAGCAGCTGTCCTCTAATTACTTTAAATTTCAGTATATAGCAACTATGTTGAGTGACAAGTCAATTTATTTGCATGCTGGAAAAGTTCATGTTCTAGGCGCGTGTTTATATGATAACAGCTTCAAGCATATGCTTTTTATTTTTCCCAAATAGACATGCGATGTTTTTCCTCGAGCCACATAAGTTTTCTGCTCGTACACTGCAGTTAGCACTCATTTTTCCATATTTATAATAGTTTTGTGGGTGTGAATCTGCTGTTCCTGGGAAAAGCTGGATTGGCAGCCCTGTCAGATACTCCAGCCTGCCCTGCTACTTCCCTTCATCCTGACCTGCAAAAATCACCTCCTGGGGAGAGAGAGCAGGTCCCTCTTGGTGCCCAGCTGGCACCTGGCTTCCTTGCTGGAGGCTGTCCATAAACTCTGCGAGCAGTACCTCTTCTCACGCTTCTTAGGGTGACTGGGACACTTAATTGGAGGAACTCGTTGAAATTCAATAATTGCTTACCAATCAGTAAATTCTATAGATACAAAAGCATAATATTCAGCTTTTGTTGATGTTGTTTTGTTCTGGCATGCTAAGAACGAAGATATGTCTCAAAAGACAATCTTGCATGGAGCTGAATTAGTCTTATAACATTCAATATTTTATAGGAATTCTGAAAGAGTTCAGATTTCCTTGTTTTATAGAAACTTTTCCATTTTACCAAGACATGAAAGAGAGAGAGAAAGAGAAAAAGACAGAGAGAAAGAAATAAATAAAGAAGGGAAGAAGGAGAGAAGGAGAGAAGGAAAGAAAAAATGGATAGTCTATTTCTCTGCTAAACTCCAGGTCCCTTTCACAGTGATCATAATCAAGCATTCAGTCATACCAGATTTAAAACCATGGAGATTTTTGTAGAAGGCAAGCTGCCTTGCAGACATATGTAAAACCAAACCACGTCCTTGGGCTAGAATTTGATGGGGTGAGTCTTTGTAAAATTCAGCCTTCAGAAGATGCAGAAATACCTTCTGGAAATAAATGGCAATTGAGCGTTCTGTTCTTTACTAGACCTAAGCCCAAGAGATTTTTAAAACTCAGTCCCTGAGATACGGAGTGTGGCCCTTGCCTTGGCAGCAGTTCAAATCAGTTGAAATAAACCTGGAGGTTTCATTTTGCCTGGCTTGCCCAGGAGACAACCCTCTAATCCATAAGGAGGCTGGATATAAAGAATGTAGGCATGCAGCAACAGAGGTGCCTACGGGCAGCAAAGGGCAAGAAATCGGGATGGGTCAGCTGAGCAAACATCAAAGACTCTCAAATAACAAACAGAAAAGCAAATATTCTCGAGCAAATGGGATATGCCCATAACACTATTGAGATTTCATATAAACCATTCTTTGAAAACAGTTCTGCTGAGGTGTCTCTATTTGTCTTTCCCATTCCGGAATATTGAATTAAGCCGGTCTGTTTGCTCTTAAAGTTCATCTGTTCTTGCAACTCGTTTCCCACCACAGCCTCTTGACATCGCAATTATCTCTTCAGCAGCTCCTGATAGTACCACAGATGTTTGTGTTGTCCATCTGGATACTTCCAACGCACCCCACCATGAGACTTGCTTAGCAAAATGCATGCAGGTACAGAGGATAAAAGGTATTTATCCATACTGGGACTGCACAAGGTCTAGGAATTATTTAAAATCCACTTAAACCCTTGAAGGAAAGAAGGAATGTATTTAAGGATTATTATTTGATGGTATTAAAAAATAAAAAAATAAAAAAATCCCTACATGATTTCCACTGCTACATCTCATTCATGCAGAAATTAGGATCAAGGATTACGATACCCATAAATTTCAATGCTCAAGCCCATAACTCGGGCTAAACACAGAATTTTTTGCTGCTTCCTTCTCCCACATAGCTTCCACCGTTCTTTGGAAATTGATACAGGCTACATGTGGTGCGATCATTGCTTAATGTAATTGGCCGGTCTCTTGGTAGGTCAGCATCAGGCTGGCCGTATCTCCGGTGGGCTCCATATGGGGGCTGATCATTTTGGCTGCACAAGGAGCTGCCCCGACGGCTGAATTAGTCACTTTATGTCTGGCATGGCTTGTGGGGTGAATGAATTCTGCCGGACGATAAATCTCCTCTAACAGCTGTAGAAGAAAGGAGGTTGCCAAAATCTCACACTGCAGTCTGTGATTTCAGGCTAAGACACAGCAACTTTCTGGAAAGCGTGGTGGGACAATAAAAGATGTGCTAAATATACAGCTCCACGGAAGGCTAATAAAACATCGGAGATTTCTTTTGGCTGGTAGTGGGTCTTGGCTTCGCTTTGGAAGTTCCTGAAGTTCTTTCTTTGCCCCTCCACCTCATCTTCTGCCCTTCCAGTCATTGCTCCCTTCAGTGGAAGGAAAACGGCCCCACTGTGCAAACAGCAAACGGGTCGTCCTGTGCACCTGTGCCACTGCTTCATGTATGTGCTCCATATAGACACGTATGTTCGCATGTTTAAGGACCAAAATTGTTTGGTTTTCGCTATTAAACCCACCAGCACCCCCAGCCCAGGCAGTCTCCTGCTCCTCACGGTGTGTGCCACCCATGCCCTGGGGGCTCTGCCCCCCCGCGCAGATCCACATCCCGGGGCTCGCTGCTCCTTCCCCCCATCCCCGATGTTTCTTCCGACGGGGCCGAGCCCCGAATAACCCCGCAGCCCACCCGCGGGCCCACGGGGGGG
>CM021731.1:151094458-151294549 GCA_011075105.1 Heteronetta atricapilla
CCCCCCCCCCCCCAACTCGAAACGAGAAATTACTGCCCGAGGAGCAGATACTCCGTCTCACTGGCTCGTTCAAAAAAAGTTTTCGGAGGCTGATTTCCACCAGGAACCTTCATTTTCCGTTGAAGGCAGAATTAAGCCGACACGCGTGAGTGCGCGCCGCCAGAGCTGCGCCGCTCTGCGCCGCGCCTCGAGGGCAGAGCAGCGGAGCCCTGGGCTCCAGGCACGACCCCAGATCTTGGGGAGAGCCACCTCAGGGACTGGAGCGGCCCCAGGAACAAGGAGGGACCCTTCGGAAGAGCTGAAGCTCAGCGTCGGGTTGCTTCTTGACAGTGCAGTGCAGGGAACGTGGAAGGGGGCTGTGGCTGGGAAACGCATCCCTTGCTAAAATGCCGTTTGATGCTTGTGTTGAAGAGGAAACCAAAACAATCTTTTCCTTTCAAGCCCCGGTTTCAAAACAAAACCGAAAGAGGGATAGGGAGTGAGAGAGGGAGAGAAAAAAGCCTCTAAATTTCCAACTGCAGCTTTGAACTGCTTTCCTGGCGATGTTTTCTTCAAAGCTCGCAGGCGGACTGTCCCTGTGCTCCCGGGGTCCCCCTGCCCTCCCTTCCCCCGGCAGGCTCAGAAGTAAATGCTAGAATTCGAAAAAAAAAAAAAAAAAGGAAAAAGAAGAAGAAGAAGAAGAAGGGAAAATGCGCACCAGCATTCAGGTGCTAACCTACTTATTTGAAAGTAATTTATTTTCCATTTTGCCCGTTTTCCCCCTTTAAAACAGAACACTGAAAGAAAGAATAAGTGCTTTAACATTTCAATGTTGTGCTCCGGTAATTACTTTTTCACTTTTCCCCTAAGTTCCAATGTGAAAACCTCACAGGGGGGTCTTTGCTGCAGCAGGGCTACAGTTCCCAATCCCAAGCGCAAGATCTGCAATTACAAACCCATTCGGTGCCCTTCCCTATCATTAATATGCACAAAATCCTGCTGCTAATCTTATAATCTGTTTTGTTTCATCAATTGCTTGCCTAGCACCGGGCGGGAAAGAAAGAGAGGGAAAGAGAAAGGCAGAAAGAGGGAAAGAATAAAGCCGGAAAACACGTAAAGCTTCCTAAAGTAAACTGAAAAACAAATAAATGGGATTTTATTTCTTATAAAGCGCAGGTTCGTTATGACTGGTAAACGAGAGCGGGGTTTTCCGCTGCAGGGGGATCCGAGAAATTCAGGGAGAAACCTGAACGCCAGCCCAGTGCCGGAGCCAACGCGAAGGGTTGCGACTCCCGCTCCTCCCGAATGAAGTTGCTGCAGCCGGGGGTTATTCGGGACCCCCCCCCCCTCGCCCCCGGCGCTGCCCCGCGCCCTGAAAAAGCTCCCGTGGCACAATGGAGACGCAGGATTTTGGGGAATCCGCTCCCCCCTGCAGCCCCCCCACCCCACCCCGGCGGGGTATTAAGGGAATAAAACAATCTCCGCCGCACGGGTCCTATTGAGATTAATGAAAAAATTATGCAAAAGGGGAAAAAAAAAAGAAAGAAAAAGACAACCCAACGCCGTATCTCATTTTCCTTTCCCTGCACCAGGCCTCGCCTCCGTCCTGCCTTGCACCTGATGATTTATTAATGCAATCTGCGGGGAGAGCTACAAACGCGCCCAGCTCCGGCTTGTCCCCCCAGCTCATCGTCTAAGTAATTGTTTCTCATTAGTCCCGATAATGTTTTAATAGCGTTACCCATAATTTAGCCGGCCGGGAATTAATAACGGGGGGCGCCCTCGGCCGCACGGGGGCTGTGGCCGTGGGTTCACCGGCTCAGCCCCAGGTGCCAGCACCGGGGGGAGCGCTGCAGCCCCGACGGCACGGAGGGGGTTCTTTATACACCCCCCCCCTTTTTTTTTTTTAATTTTCCCCTTCCCCTCCCCTTAATTCAAGCAGAAATAAGCAAAATGTTTAAAAAGTGCTGCTCAGAGATGGAGGGGAAACATAATAAGCGAGCAGATGGGAGGAATAAGCCGCTGCGACTCCATACGTAAAATGGTCATGGAGGCGGTGAAAAATGAAACTAAAAAACAACTGTTTTCTATTTACAAATTTAAATAAACAGAACAGCCTTCCCCGCGGTGTTTGTCTAAGTGCAGCAGCATTGCTGCTGTGTAGGTCATGAAAAGGTTGGTGCATAGTTTAAAACTTCCCATTCTGTTAATTTCTTAAAGAACAGTCGTTCATAGTCTGAGCACAAAAGCTCATGATTTAATGAGGAACAGAAACAAAATCTCTGATTGTTGGTGTTTCAAACTTCATTGGAGTCCTCTGGCAACCACAAGTTGATCCTCTGCAGCTTCAATACCCTTTAGCCCTCCATATAAGAGTACATGCTGAATAGAGGACAATGCCTGGTTGTTATGTTTATTTACCCTTACTACAAGCTGGGTTAACCTCTTCAAAACAGCTTTACTAAGCCCGTTAACCACACGGCCCACATGACCTGTAGCCGTATCCCTAATGTGATGTAAATCTGACTCGAGACCATATGCACAAGTTCTGCTGCATTGTGCTTCCGAAAACTACAAGTTTATTGCCGGCCAGCCCTGCCCGGGCTCCGCGCTTCCCGGAGGCAGCGGTCTCAATAGCGACCACTCGAAAACCAGAGGAAAGTCAAGAGTCTCTCATTGTTGGGGCAATATTTTTAATGGCTGTTGCACGTATACAGAAGGGGGGCCGACGAGAAGCCCGTACAGGGTAATGATTTTCATCGCAATTATTTCAGCTGGTGCGTAATTATTCAGGGCTTTGCCCTTTCTGACGGGACCTCTGCACAGGGACGGGAAGAAGCGAGGGCTGAAGAGGCGACTGACCTGGTTTCCACGTGTTATTTTAATGGAGCTCGCCGCTTATGGTGTGCTGTTGTCCTTCCATGAAGTCATAATCCCAAATCTGCAGTAATTATCGTGATGTCGCTCGGTCCGTGATGTAACTTCATCGCAGGCTATGAGCACAGGAGCGAGCGGTGGTTTGAGTCGGGAATACTTTTCATAATTAGCAATTCTGGCAGCAAATTATGACAGATCTGCAAAATGTAAATGAATTTCTGCTTAAGCGTGATGTATTTAACTTTTTTTTTTTCTTCCCCCCAAGTATTATAGTCATCTTTTAAAACAGCTACTGTGGCCCCATGGTGAGAGCTTCATTTACCAGATCATTTTTTCTTGATGGCTGTGGCAAGCGTAACAATGTTCTGTGCCTGCTTCAGTAATGGCATGTCTATCATGCTCCCGTGGAAAGTAAACGCTCCCTGGAAAAGAGAGAATATAAACTTCCTGGAGGGACCTTTGGAAATCATAGCTTGTCTTTTTCTTTAGAAACACATCCGCTAAGCCAGCTGCTGAGATCCCCCAGGCAGCTGGAACAAGTTTTAGGAGAGAAACTAAACATGGCGAGGCAAACACATTTAAAAAGAAATGCGGTGGGGGCCGAGTGCTCTAAAGATGAAGCAAAAAAAAGGGGAAAGAGAGAAGCAAAGGCAGGGGGTGCTTCAGCCCACACAGACTCTCCAGGCTCCAGCATCACCCCACGAGCTGGGCTGCGTGCAGGGTGCCAAGGGGGGAGGGGGGGGGCACACAAAGTGCCCTGTGGATGGAGGGCACAGCCACGTAACCAAGGTGGAGAACCATCATCTTCCTCAGTAAAACAGACACAGGGCTCTGGAGGGAGGCAGGGGGGGATTTCTGCATTTGGGGTGTGCGGAAGTGGTGCCGCTGTGCCTCCCCATTAGGTCTCCCCTGCCTGTGCTCAGAGCAAGGGGCTGGGATGAAATCTGGAAAAAAAAACAAAAACAAAAACAAAAACACAATTGCAGTAATATCACAATTCATGCCATAATATTGCCCAAATCTTCTCTGGAAACAACAGAAGGCCCACCTGAATGCTGCATGTAGGGGATTTCCCAGAACTGACCCCAAACTAGCCTGCACTCCTTAGCAGCAGTGATGGGAGAGCCAGAGCAGATCTGAGCTTCACTTCGTATTTCTAGGGACTTTGTACCATGCTGACAAGTTTAACATCATTAACTATAAATTGCAGTTAAACAGAAGAACATGTAGGGCCAAACCTGCGTTGTTACCTTGGATGCTTTAATCTACACTTGTGCTGAAGAGAAAGGACCTTGAGGGTATAACACAATGCATCAGGATATGCCGAGGTTCAGTGGGGGAAAAAAAAATCTGTAATGCTCATAGTACTTTGACACATTCTTGGAAAAACAACCCCAAAGCTTTGATTCTGAAGAATTTAGGACTGAGGACCTGGCTCCAGCGTTGAGCCGGGTATCCATGTGATGAGCACAGGGTGCGCAGCTCCCGGTGTGCTGCTGCCACCCACATGGGACCCCCGGCCGCTCCTAGATATGACAGCGAGCGAGGCGAGGCGAGGCGAAGAGAGGGAAGAAAGATAGCGGCGGGTGTGCTTGTGCATGCCCAGGAAGAGCAACGCTGAGCGGAGCAAGCAGCTCATTGTTGTCTATTTTTCTTGGAAGGATTGATAATAATTAAATAGAGGGATCTAATAAGCAAAGTGAAAATAGTGCCCATTTACAGAAACGTTTATGAAATGTGTTGCTCCAGCGGCATATTTAGTTTGACTGAAGCAGTATTAATTAAATACTAAATCACATTGCAGAACAACTAAAACAAAAATCCATCTTAAACAGTAATCTAATACAAATCAATATCGTTGCATGTAAAGGCAAGTTGTATTAAACCCATTAACAACCTAATAGTTAAAACTCTCATTTTATTCTAAGCAGGATTTCATACTTCAGCTTGCAGTATTTTGGGGAGGGTTAGAGAATAATGAGACTGACAGACACTCGGTCGTCGATGTTTCAAATTGAATTTCTTGTTTACAGAGCAAACCTACATTAATAAAAACAACTATATTAATATTAATAACAGTAATAGTTATAGTAATAATGATAACAAAAATAATCATGCCTTTTCAACAAAGGCAACACTTCAGCCGTTTGCACTTACAATTTTAAACATTTGCAAAAAATGCAGTCTCAAATTTTTCCATGTATCAACTGTTGTGAAAACAAATCAGGATCTAAATAAACATGTTATGGCATTATTCTCCAGAATAACTCAGGTCTATGCCATGGTCTAAAACTACTGGTTGGTGCAAGATACATTTTTTACTGCTAGAAAAATGCACTTTAATTTTGCCTATTTTTCTATGAGCATCTAGTCACACAATAGCTGTCTAAAAGCGAAATTCACATGTGGTGTGACGGTGACAAGAGGAGATATGTTGAGGTCTGGAAGCATCCTTCCTAGCCTTGTGAAATGGCCGAGTTAGGAGCACAGCTGTCCGAAGTAGTGTTGCAAACTGTCTGCAGAAAGAGGTGGGCACCTAGCAGTGGCACTTCTGATGGCTGGGGGACTGAGCCACGGTCCGGAGGTCCTGTCCATCCCCCTGCCTGCCTTCAGGGTGCCCCGAAGCTAGGCACCTTTGCAGGTGCCCAAGTTGAGCAGGAGGAATCTGGGTCAGAGAGCCTTTTTTTATGAAAGCAGAAATTAATTAAACAACATGCCTGTCCCCTGCTCATTACAATGACATGTTTAGAAAGGAAAATGGGATAGCAGTGTGTGGACACGTGAACACCGAACTGCTTCAGATGTGTGGTGTGTTCTCTTGTCAGCGTGCAGCTGCAGTTTCGGTTGCTACCAATCTGAATTCTCAAAGGCAAAAAAAAAAAAAAAAATGTTTATTTTCTAACAGCAACGAGTAGCACAAAGAAGTTGGCTTCTCTGCCTGTTCACTCTGAGGCTTAATTTCTCCCTGCTAATTTACAGTGTTGAGCTGAAGTCCCGAAAAAGAAACCAATTTTAATGCCATTGAATATACCCTATTCACTGCCTCTCTTTCCACCCACAGGTTTCAACAGATAGGAAATACCAGTAATTACAGCTTTGTCCCCATGCTCTCTTTTCCAGCTCTGGTAGATGAAATTTGCCCTTAACATTCTTTTGATTTTCACTCACACTAATATAAAGAAAACGAGACTTTCTATAAACACCATTTACTTTGATAGTGCCAATCTGGGGATCGATTTAGTCATAGATCTAAATTTTCTTTTTGGCTAATTTTCTCAATGGCATCACACTTCCAGCCGGCGCTCGGACTTCCAGTGGTTAACCTGCTTGTTGCACCGGGCGAGAAGCTGGCGGCGTGAAACAAAATGCGGGTGCGTGGTGCAGGGCCGGGCTTCGCATCGGTGTTTGCATGGCCTCAGCCCCATCGCTGCGTGCCTCCGTCAGGGAAGACGATTGGGAAATAGCAAGGACGGCAAAAGCGGGCAGTCCTGGGAGTCCTTCCCAGGCGAGGAGGGGCTCGCGGGTATACCCCTCTGGACAGCCCTGTGATGGCGCCCAGAAACACGGTGCAGGAAAGCCTGTTCACTCCTCTTCTCCCTGCCTGCTCATCCAAGCGGCCCACTGGGGCCTCAGAGGCCTCCAAGGCCTTGCTCCTCCACCGCCATCTTTTGATGTGGCCGGTGCCGTGTCACTTGCTGCATCCCACGGGGACTGCACTGTATTTGAACACAATATGTTCACCGTAGCGTCCAGCCCTCTATTATTTCACTAGTAACACTCTTAAAAACATAACAGCTATTTCTGCAAGGCGCAGGCCATGATAGTCTTGGAAAAAATTGGGCATGTTCAGCCCTCAGAGCCACAACGATACAGCCCACAGGCGAGGGAGGTGGTAACACAGGGTTGACAGAAAACAGTCACGTTCACAGGCATGGGTTTATGAAAAGCTGATGGCGCAGGCAATGAAAAGGTGTTAAGTTATGCATTAGGAACTAAATAACGAGGTAAGTTTACAGATGGCTGTGGAGAGGCTGAAGAGATTTGGAACCAAACTTTCCAACACATGGGTTTGGCAGAGCTTGGGCTTGTACCTGATGAACCTCCTTTTGGGTAAATGTAGCCACAACCCAAACCAACCGAGGTCTAACAAAGCTCAGTGTATAATTGGGAGCTCTTTCCTGGCAACTTAGAAAACAACTCTGGCCATGCATTGCCATGGATCGTGGACACAGCTCTTGACTGTCTCACATCTACATGTCATTTCTAGAGATTTCCTTCACCTCTTGGAAACGAGCATCACATAGCAGGAAGAGTTTCAGCATTGATCTGTTATATGCCATGGCCCAAGAATGAACACGTCAGTGCAGTGGTTCCTGGAACACAAAGACGTGTGTATGTGTGTCTGTGTGTGTGTGTGTAAAAGCATCCAGGGACTTCTGCCCTATGAAACTTTTGGGGGTAGTTAAGATCTTGATAAAGCTACACTACCATCTTGTAAAAATAATATAAATTTTATGACAAGAAGCATTTTCTCTTCCTAGGAAGTAAGTGGCCAGAATTCAGAGTTAGTGATTTCTGTATCTGCTAAGGATCAACATGTCCTGGGGGGACCAGTAAAGGGGAAGAAACTACAGAGCCAACTCTCTTGCTAGCATTTATCATGCATGGAAGAATTGTGCTAACTTTGTGTGGACAGGATCTCCAGTGAGAGATCCTTTCATGTTTTTTTCAGGTCAGGGAAAGTAAAGTCTCATCCTTCTTCACCTCTCCTGAAACCTTTTCATCTAATATGCAATGTTACGTGGCTCATGTTGTTTTACTCCCTCCACCTTTTGCTTCCTTGGGTACCACCGGGTAAACTAGAGAAACAAGCTGGCTAAAACTATCAGGGTACACAGCACTTCAGGGACCGCAGAGCTATTTGGCACACTTGTCTCTGAGCAGTGGCTTGGATGAAAGACAA
Source organism: Heteronetta atricapilla (assembly GCA_011075105.1). Lineage (NCBI taxonomy): Eukaryota > Metazoa > Chordata > Aves > Anseriformes > Anatidae > Heteronetta > Heteronetta atricapilla. Next base: position 151,102,278 of record CM021731.1, read on the forward strand.
TGAGTTAATTAAAGTGAAATAATAATTGTTCTGGGACATGTGGGACAGCGATCAGACAAGCAAGTCCCCCTTGGCTGACAAGACGGAAGAATTAGAGGTACTCCCACACCTGGGAATGCTTGTGGTGTTTTCCTCAGCATTTGTTCTTTCTGTGCCTCTATGCATGTCCATCTGGATGGCTGTGATGAGCTCTCTGCGAAGGCTACTGCAGACCCTCAGTTCTTAGACCACTGGAAAATATTAATAACTTGCATCAGTGCTGAATGTCGGGATCAGCTTTCCTAAGGGGTTGCAAGCACAGAAATTTCAAAGCACCAAAGAAGTCCTAAAAGCTCCAGAAAGTCCACTGGCTTCCTGTTTGGTTACAGATGTGACTCCAAACGTGAGCACTGGTTGCGAGGACTCTGTGCTCTGCTTTGTGAACCACTGCTGTTGTTACTAATTACCTTGACCTTTGCTAATAAACCTTTGATTTGATGCCCTGTTCTACCAGATCTCATTGTACATGAAGCCAGAAACTTTAACTCCTGTCTGACAGCGGCCAGGCCTTTCTTAAAGATACTTGTAAAAACTACATTAAGCTTATGGTTTGTCTATAGGAGAAAACAAATCAGTTGTCTTGAAAGACACGAAAGAACATAGCCAATTGTACTAAGCCTGGTTGTTGTGTGTGTAAAAGTATGGGCTGCTCTGGGCAGTCCCATGTGGAGACAGCCAACGTTTTCAAAAGCTTTTTACTCTGGGAACCTCGACTGGAGATTTAGGTTAGGCTTGGAGGTGACAGGGGATGCTGGTGAGAAGGTAAAGCTTTGGCATGGAGGGAACTCTGGTACTTTGGCCAGTGGAATAAAAATGAGAGGAAAGCCAAGGCCACGTTCCATGAAATTGTAATACTAACAATAAAGCACCAGCTGCTGAATTTTGAATTAAATGTAGGTCTAAGATGGGATTTTGAATGCCTGAGGAATTGCCAGCAAATCTCTTCCTCTAGTTAGGTGACTGTTGCTCAGAAGATGAGCAGACTTGAGCGAGGGGAAGTCCTCACCCTACCTGGCTGCTTCCTGAGATGATGTGCACCTAGGGCCTAGAAGAGGTGGGCGCAGGGGGACCAAGGAGCTCTGGTGACACTGCCCAGAGACTGTGTGTGAACACAGACATTGTCCAAATAAGTATCGATGGAAGTCTTCTTCCCACCCCTGTGACCTGTGGGAGCACTCTCGGGCAGATGCCAGGCTAAATGGAAAAGAGCAGAAAGGGCAATGCCAGCTGGCCAAACCTTGTGTGCCTCTGGCACGGGGAGATGGAACACTCATACAAACATCCTGAAGTCCAACAGATGCAAGAAACATCTTTGAACCACATTTATCTGACAAAAAGTTGCTCTTTTTGTTGTAATTCAGTGGATTTTCCACTTCTAAATCCCCCAAAATCTAGTTATGTCATTTTGGAGACCACAAAAATAAGTGGAATAAACCCACTAAAATCTACCCAGCTCTGAGGCCATTATCTGTAATCCTGCACAACATTAAACTGTCCTAAGGAAATGAGAGCGTTGTGTTCTGGAAGAATGGCAGATTTGCTCTTCTGAGGAGGGAAGGAAGCAGGTGGATGGCAAAGGGTCCTCCTAAAAAGCACGGCATTCAGGAAGATAATTCCCCCAGGGATTAAATGAAAACACACATTCTTTAAGCGCCCCCCTGCAGAGGAAATGTGGAAATCTCTGCTTTGGGGCTTAAAAAGAAGGCTTGGGTTTGCTTACAGGTATATGAACAAAAGAAAAGGGAGCCCAGCTCGCAGCAAGTGGAGCTGGGTCTGTGCCTGGGGGAGGAGTGATTATCCTAACCACAAAGGAATGACTTTCCCCTGAAACAGAAGGTTGAAACCATATTTTTGGGGAAGTCAAGAGTAGGAAATAAGCTAACAGCTGTGATGGTGCTGAATGCAGGTTTAATTAATTTTTTTTTTCTTCTGCAAGTTGTAGCCAAAGAGCCATCAGAGAGAGCTGGGTCATAATTTCACCTTTTTTTTTTTTTTTTTTTTTTTGGTTGGTGAACTTCCAAAGGTTAGTGAGCTGCTAGGAGATTTTCAATGATATCTGGGTCAACTGAGCACGCTTTTCAGGCTATAACAAGATAACGTCTCCCACTCCTCTCTGCTCTCTGCTGTCCTGCCTCCAAATCAGATCATCACACATCTCTTGGTCTTCTTCTAGCATTTTTGCAGTAGGTAGGAAATGACAAAATAACTAGTGCAGTCACACAGGACAAACACAAGACTCCACATACAGCAAGCTATACAAGCAGAGCTGTTCTGGTCACATATTTCCTTATCCTCTCCTTTTGATCTCTTAGATGTTCACCCCTTTTCTGCTGCAACATTTTGTGAGGAAAGGCACTTAGAAACAAAATCTTTGGGAAAAATAAATGGTCCCTGGAAAGGTTTGTCAAAAATTTCTTTTTGGCAAGAGGAGATGCTCAGGGAGTCTCTGTGACTTATTGAAGCAAGGGGTGGGAATCCTGCAACATAGGTATGTACACCGGCAAGTTTCTGCAGCCATCTTGTTGATGTGGAGAAAACTTTAAATATCACCACCTTTTGTTGCTTCTCACCTGTGCAAACTTCCACCAGAGTGGAAGCAGTTATCTGGTTCAGAGGATGTATCGCTTTGTAATGCCAGACACAGGCGGCAGCCTGTTTGTGTGAGATAGGATTCTGCCTCTTGGAAAGGATGAAAGGACACAAAAGGTCGAGAAAAAAAGAGCAACAGCAAATGAAATAGAGATTAATTTTTACCTCAAATAAACCCCTAGCAGCAGTACAAGAACTCTGACAGAAAAGTCCTCTCTAGAGCTCAACAGGCAGGCAGGACTTTGTGATCCCTCCAGTCCACAGTGGGGCAGAAGAGATGAAGAACAGGGACCTACAAGGTCCTTTACTTCAGTCTTGAATCATGTAATCTCCTCTGCCTGACATTATCGTTCCCAGCCCACAGACAAGGGTCTGCCTTGCCCTCTCTGTTTCCCCTTGTGTGAGCCAAGCAAGCTGTTTTTCCATTTTATGGCTTGCCCCAAACTTCCTGCACTGCTGGGGACAGCCATTTAGGCCAGGGTGGGCCAGAGGATCCTGCTCTGTCCAGCCACAGAAACTACTTCAAGGTCTCCACACTGCTCTGAGCAAACAGCCTGTTTAAGATCCCTGAACGAATGGCTGACACAAGGGTTACGTTTTCTCTAGGTTCCTTCTCACTGTGGTTGTTGCCTTCCTGTGTGCTCAGGTAGAGTAGGAAAGAAGAAAATTAAAGAAACAGAAGAGAGTCCTAGGAATATTTGTGCTTAGTTTCCATCCTCCATCTGGAATTGGATTGGGAATGGAAGAAGCCTAGACAGCACACTGACGGAGATGCTGCTGCCAAGGAAATCTTTATTTTATAGCACAAAAACAGCTTGCTGGACACACATCATATCCAGCCAGTGAGCACCATGGTTATTACACAGAAACATGAAAAGTAACTAATATTAAGACTTCAGTATCCTCAGATGCCCTTAATTAAGTCATTTAAAATTAACTTGAGGCTTACAGTCATTGAAGCAATTTGTTAAATACAGCCTAGAAAAATTAATCTGGAGGTAGGGGCCTACAGGACACACAAAAGGCATTCGATACTGAAGGGGAAGGTGGCCATAAAATGCAATGCAGGCAAGAAAAGTAATAACAGCGAAGCTCGTTCTGCCAACAGGAACAGAATCACCATTATTTTTGTATTCTGTATTTTTTCTAATTTCAGGTTCATTTTCTGAATAGGGTTGAACAGCCATCCCTCACTGCAATTCTCTGTTTCAATTGCCTGAGCTATTGCAGAAGGCTGCTCCAGCCCCGTGAGAGCAGCAGCCAGCACAGAGAGGAGTGGCGAGGCAGCGAGGCTGCTGCTGCTGAAATTAACCGAAACAACATTTTGGCTGTTCAGGCCTCTGAATTCCCTCAGTAAGCCTCAGAAAGTGCCATCTGGTCTGAACATGACACCCCGTGTCAGGCCTGCTTTGGAAACTGAGGGGCGGCCAGTGAGCGCTTGCTTTGCCTCATAAGCACGGCTGGGGAGGGTGTGTCGTGGCCTCCGTGCTCTGCTTAGCGTTCAGCAGCTTTTGGCACTGTGACAAGCTTTTGGCACTGTGACCCTCAGCAGGGTCAAGCCCTGGAGGACGGGACCTGCCCCTGGATGGACAGGGATGGAGGTGCACAGCCGCCGTCCTCCTGTGCCCGACCGGCAGGGAAGCGACATGGCCAAGAGCATTGTGGCCCCTCTGGCCCCCGTGCTGGGCACAGGTCTCTGACGGGTGGAGGAAAGCAGATTTAAGATCCACCAAAGGCAAGGAAGTGTTTTGCATGAGTTTCTGCCCTGCTTAGGAGCTTTTGCAGCCCCGCACAGTTAAAATCTGTCTCCCGCTCACCCCACCTGGCACAACTCCCTCAGGACTGTGCGTGCCAGCGTAGGAACTGGTAGAGCGCAAGCAATTAGCTAATACGACCCCTTCTGCTCTGCGGGAAGGGCTCAAAACTTGCCCCCAGATGGGTCCTTCTGAGAGAGAAGCCTTCAGCTGTGTCACAAAGCACACTTCTAACCTAACATCTTTTTCAAATAATGTTATACAGAGAAACTTCAAGCGTTAATACGGGCTCTATCGCTATTTATGTATTGATTTCTGTCTGCACTTAGGAAAGGTGGCAATGTCACACAAATCACCGAATCCCCCCATGCTGCCCGATTCATGCGGCCGACAGCAAACCCAGAAGCCAGGAGCATCCATCCCCGTGCCACTGGCATTTCCCTGGCCGGGATCCCGGCCTCTCCACCTCCAGCCTTCCCTGGCCCAGGGGAGCAGGGCTGGATCCACACAGAGCCCCCGGACACAGCAAGTGTGTTGTGCACTGAGGTGCAACACCACAATGTGCTGCTGGTCCCCATGGGTCAGTGGGGTCCCAGACCACCCCACGGGCAGAGGGTGAGTGGCCCTGCACGAGGGGGATGCTGCAGGGAGGCAGAGACCTCCACAGGCCCTGGTGGGAGCTGGATGCGGCCCAAGCGTGAGGGCGCATCGTCTCCAAGATACAGTGGCTTGGGGTAGCTTGTCCCAGACAAAGAGCATTATAAGGGAGCCACTGCTGGAAATTTCCATTCCTTTGTTGGGTGGATGCTGTGTAAATAAATGCATTCCTAAGATTTTTCATAATCCCGGAAAGGTCTGTAAAAGAAGCTCTGCAGCCTGTCAAATCGCTAGCGTTCATATATATTATTCCTCAGCCGCCGAGCACACGATATACAATGGCACAGAACATAATACAAGAAACGTATGCCAAAGGCTTTCTTAGAAGAAGTCTGTGCAGTCGCATAGGGCGCGCACAGATATTTCTCCTGCTTTACTCGTTGGGACCTAAAATATTCAACCCATAATACGGCTTGGGTTTGTGAATTACCGACCTTAACTAAATAACCCTCACCTGACAGGCAACTTTGGTGGCAGCATTTTGCTCCCTATTCCCTGGTCTGATGTGCAGGTGCTTTGAAAACATTTATAAATTAGCACACGATGTAAATGTGTAAGCAACCTTTTACTTGACATTTGTGTTCTTCCTTCTGTCTGAATCTTGTTTTAAAAATGGATGATTCAGGATGCGGTTACAATAATAATACTGTGCCTGATGTATTTACAAATCAAATGGCTCAAGATTGCAATTCCAAAGTCCCACTTACTTGTCATAATGCAAACAGATAGAGAAGGTATATTCACGTATCTGGTGTATTGGCATTGTAAACACGGGGTTTACGTCCACAGTAAAGAGCAGCACCAACACTGATAGAAGCAAGATCTTTTTCTTGAAATAAAGCTAGTAGCTTCTCCCACTAACTCTGCCTCCCTAGACTCAGTTAATCTGGATTTATAAACTCCTCATTTAATGCAGCACAAATACTTCAGAAATTATCTTATACTTACATTTTCCCAACAGCTACCCCTGCTTTCTTTACAATGAAGTTTTTAATCTTGGAAATCACACCCCCTAATAACACAATTCTACCAGAAAAATACTGAAATGATACAGAAATACTTTTCAGCAGTTTTCATTTTTAGATCTCAAAGTTCTGGACAAAAGAGAACATTTAGTAAGTAATTTTATAAAACACCAAATGTAGTTTCTCAACTTTTGTCTTTTATTTGTCCAAAATGCATCAGTACCATTCACTTCCTACATATGCTATTTTTCAGTTACAAAATATATCAAAAAAATACAAACAAAACAGCCTAGAAGCCAAACCAAAACAACCCCCCAAATAGGACTGTCTCAGTAACGTAAGCCCAAGTAATTTTGGCCAGCAAATCTCTAATTCCTTTCTGTTTGGACACTGCCACAACATCTCCAATTCTGTCATGCTCATCCGAGAGTCAATTTTTTACTAACTTCAGTACTCACATTTGGGGGCTGCTCTGCCAAAGCATTTCAGCTTCCAGGATGAAGGAGCCTACTTCTGCCTTCTCTCAAAGAAAGATTATTACGGTAATTGTCTCTCTCAAACTGGAACAGATTATAAAAGCTTGTTACTGTACTTTAATATAAAATACTGTTGACCAAGGGCAACAAACTTTTAAACCAATTAAGAACAAACTTTGATCCCAGAGACTGCAGACCAGTAACATATCTACCATGCAAACGGCCACACAAACCCCTCACATTTATTTTTTCCAGGCTTTCAACTTTGATTAATAACACGACAGAAGCACGCAAGCCTCAACCATATTAACCACAGCTACATTTTCAGTCTCAATGACACAAACATTTTAATAAAATAAAAGGAAAAGGAAAACAGAAGAGGTGTTTCATTAGGACATGAGGATTACTAAAACCACTGCGTGGAGTATTTGTCAGGAGGTGGCATGCGAAGAGTTATTACTTATATTTTAGCATGTCTCTAGGACACAGAGCCAGAGGCTCCCTCAGTGAGATGTGTTTGCTTTGGAAAAATATTAAGTAATCAGGCTGCCCAAGCTCTTCTTACTGACGCATTTATAATACCAAAATGCAAACCCAGCTAAGAAGTTTGCGGGGAACACTGCAAGGAAAACTATTTTTCCAATTCTGTTCTAAAACTAAGCAATACTGAAGCGATGCGATATCCTGAAGTTCACAGAGTAGCCTGCCAGTCGTTTTTTCCTGATAGATGACCACATGCAAAAATAAACGAAGCATTTAACTTGTTTGGTTAAAAATATGCTCCAAGCCACTAACCCCCACAAATCTGTACTTGTGCCTGATTGTAGAAGCTTACAGCCTATTTAAAACGCGCTTATTAAAAAAAAAAAATAAACAAATGGGTGATATAATCAAGAAATCAGTGTTAATAAAACGACAACTTCAAAATAAATCAAAATAATACAGAATGCTTAAATTTTAAACTTCTGTGGCTTCAATACCGTGTGATACCGGGACTCGTTCAAATGATGAGGGTATTCCTTAGATTAGGCTCTGGCTTTAAATTCACAGTTGAATTAAAAGTACTTAACAAAGCATTGTAAAGTTGAATATTAAAGTTGAATTAAAAGTATTTTACAGGCAATAAAAGTAAGCAATATTTGGCTGAATATGTCACCTGGCTTTTTTCATTCTGCATCTACCTGCCTCCACACTTGCTCTATCAGTGCCTATATGAGGATGCCTTTTCTAACAGATTCAAGCTTTGTAAAACAGAAAAACGTACAAAACTGGGTACAGGTTTTCTATTTCCAAATAACCGACAGGAAGACAGCTACCTTTCGAAATTGAGGAAGTAGAACAAAGAGATACAGGCATATAACATAATAACGGTGACCCTGAAATAACTGCTCAGGATGGCACCCAAATACGACAGTAATGGGTGTATTAGAAACACCTCGGTACCGCAGACGGGCTCGCACAGGGAAGGGCAGACCCACAGCAAATACCTTGCCACACTTTTATCCTGAGATGAACGCATCATTTCTGCTTTGACCATTTTTTAGAATCTGTGGCACACAACATCTGGGGCAGCCGAGAAGCAGGGGAAGGGGGACAGGGCACGCTCCAGCTTACTGCTGCCCACCAGCAAGCATAGAAACGCGCGGAAGACCTCTAAGCGACAGCGGAGAAAGCGAGCACCAATGCACAGCTTTATGCATGAGCTTCGTTACCAAAGATAATTTTTCCCACTCGAATCACAGACATGCACGTGTAAACCATTTCTGCTTGCCCGCACTACCTGTTCTGACACCGGGACTTTGCTTTCTGGCTATCCAGGGTTTGGCTGTCACTGAGACAAACGTATTTCACCGCAACTTTTTTTCGTTCAAAAAGAGGCAAACTGGATTATAGCAAATAACCTTTAAGATAATTAACTGACAATGCCGCAACTAGCATAAAATCTTCCTTCAGGCGACCCCTAATTTAAGTATTACTGGCACAAAGTGGAGACAGATTGTGCATCACCACCGCAATATTTACATAGCAGAAACCCACAGAGCAGGAAACGTGAGACTCAATGATGCACTAAATTAGGAACAATCATATTCTAGTGTTAATTTGCTTTCCACTCCATCCAAATTTCAGGTCCAGCAATTGGTACAAACGCACATAAAACATTCCCATTTTTAATGATTAATACCCACAATCTGCAAGCAGCTCTGCTCAAAAGTAAATCCACTCGCTGCTGGGGACGCTTGCAGGATCAGCCCCCCCCAAAAGTGAAGCAGTTTTACCAATGCAGAGATTTTCTGAAAACCACGTCTTCCTCATCTGTTTATCCCTTTCCATAAATGATGTCTGCACAAGCAGTCTGAGTCTTCAGCCAGGCTACCTGCCTCTTGGTCGCAAGCGCTGTCCTTTGACTGTCAGACCATGATTCTGCGACACAACTTGAAGTAGTTTTAACTCCCTAATGCTGTAGATATATGCATGTACTGAAAAGGCTCTGTACTCACAGAATTAGAGTTAAAACAGGGGGAGAAAAAGACAGCCAGGCTATTTGTAAACACGCTGGAGAGTGCCACATTTATAATAAATACGCACTCTATAGTCTAGATCCGGATCCAGATTTCAGGAACACGACTCGAATGCAGCACACTTTGTAAGATAAATGCAAACAGCCATCACCGATCTCTCTAAATTATAAATATTATTCAAATTTGGTTTCCACGACATTATATGAACAAAATATTTACCTTTCCTAATCGCTGATGCTCTTCAAAAGCAGAAATCAGTTCCTGCGCCCACTTTACTTTTTCAGGGCTGGGAGAGAACTGTTCCTGGACAACAGCAATTTGGTTAGGGTGAATCACCTGCTTACCTACAAAGAAGATTAATAACACCAGAATCATGCATCGACAAACAGATGTTCAAACAAAATGTTCCAACCACTTGAGGCTCTCCTATGCCTCACAGACTTTCTGCTATTTAACTAATTATTTCACTCGTTTTCTTTTATTATTTAACTGGACAGCACGCAGATAGCCCTTTGCCAGATTTTTTAAGAAGAAAAATATCTTGAGCAATACCTGCTTTCACTATCGTTTGAAGGAACCCAGAACTCTTTCTCCTGCCTCCCTGTTTCAGCCCATGCATCTTCCATCGGTCGTCTCAGGTGGAATTGCTTGTCTGGGGCAGTCAGTAATGTCTGAGTATAAGGCACCTCTGAATTTTAGCTATAGAAGCAGCAGCTCCAGCCAATTGTAAATAAGTTGCGTTAAAACATGTTTGGAAAATGAGATTTGCAGAACCAAAAAGTTACCAGTCACATCAGGATTGTCCTTAGCATTGGCTTAGCATCATGAAATACCCAACATTGCTTTAATTTTTGTTGTTGCAGCACTTTGCAGGTGCAAGTAGGCTGGGATATTTGTTTAGTCACCGATATATTAAACAACTGCCAGAGGTACCCTGAAGTGTTACGAAGCGCTTTTTTTTTTTTTTTTTTAATCCTTTCTTGTATGAACACACATTAGGAAAATAAAAATAGGTGTTGCCTTTTTTACTAGAGATTTTCAAATGTGAATAGACAGCCACATAATCCGTTCTAATCTGTTATTGTACTTAGCTACATTAAAACAAATACATATCTAATTTGTTTGACAGTTTTAAAAGTGTGGCACTTGACATTATTAGTCCATTGCTGAGGGAATTTCACAGACGGCGTGATTGCTGCACAATTACCCGCGCCGTGCCGTAAGAGTGTTTTAATAACGTGAGGCTGCCGTAACTCCCAGCTCCTCAAAACCTCGCCGCCACACGAATTAATCCCCTCTATGGCACGCAGCAGCACTAGTCCCAGCGACGAGCCTGATCCCGTGAACCTCTCGTGCCTCCCAGCCCCACATCACCAGCCGCAGTGGTCCCACGGAGCCCGGGCACCACGGGCACGGGCAGGGGGCTGGCAGCTGCCCCTGCTCCTCCGCCGGCCCTTGCCTGGTGCTCAGGGACCCCAGGGGACCCAGGGGATCTTGCATGGGCATGTAGTGGGTGACGGGCACTCGTGGGGTGACCCAGGGTGCCCACAAGTGCCCACAGGGTGCAGCAGAGGCTTCCTGCACGGTACAGGACGGTTTGGGAGGTACTTGCTGGGAGTAAGCTAGAAACAGGCACACTGCTACGTGTAATAGCTCTCACGCCTCGCCACACATCTGCGCCTATTTTAAACGACAGAGCGACTGGGGGAAAAAAAAAAAGCGGTCACCGGGATTTCTTTTATCGGACTGCACCAGCTCTCGGAGATAAACGTGCACTGCAGCAGAGTTTGGGAGCACGATCCGCTTGGTTTTGGTAAACAAATAGTAACGTTTAATGCTGCTGCATTTCTTTAAAAAAGCCACAGATAGTTCCCTTTGGGTTTAGTTCCCATTAAGCAACTGTTAGCTGATGATCCTTAGGACACCCAGAAATTCCGTCTGAAATTTCAATGCGGAAGCTACTTAAAAATAGTTTTAAAACAGCAAAACATTTAAAACTCCGTAAGATCTGTAGCTTTTGAAAGAAATTACATTTAGGCAAATTCCCTTAAATAATATGTTTTACGTCAATTCCAATCAAAGGTATTTCAGTCAATTTTATTAAATGGCACCATTAATAAGCTTACGATACTCCTACTTTTTAATATGACCTATTCTAAACTAATTCTAAAATTGAAGTGTGCACAAATAATTCCTGCAAAACCCTGTAAAGCCTAACTTTCTGGGAAAAAGAAAGAATGTTTTTAAAATTTTACTTAAACTCAGTGTCTAATTATGACAAAAATAAAAATATGAATTTACATTATTTTAAAAGTGTGAAACATTTCTATAAAAAGATTTTCTTTCGATACAAGCATCTGTAGCTGGAAACTACACTTTGTGTCGTTAAACATTACCAAACAATTTACAGAGCATAAAATGGACCCTTTGATTTATGGCACTCAGTTGATTTTTGTCACAGATTATGTATCCAAATAACTGTATAATAGACGTAATGCCATGCAGGAATGAAGCAAATATTTTAAGCGGAATTGTTGTTATTGACAAGTTACTGAGAGAGTGCAAAATTGGAAGACATTAAAATTTATGACCATGAAATCCTTTTTACAGTACCACTTGATATATCGTGCTTTAAGTCAATACCTGTCAAGTCTTTTAGGTAACTGTATGACGGTGTCGTTTTAGTCTTCTACAAAAGACTGCAAAAAGAGAGGAAACCTATGCTGCTTCGTATTTGTATCTGGCTTCTCAGCATGTAGCACAGGACTTTCTACAATGACAAAGTCAGCTGTTGAAGCTTATCGCAAGGTTTCCTAAATTTTTTACATAAATCTTCCTGAATCTGATGACCATTTACACAGGCTGCACACGGACTTTTAAGTCCACAGTTTAAGGCATTATAAAATGTCTTGCCAGATATGCGTGTGTGTGCGAGTGTACATGTATATTAATATACATACAAAAGAATTACTTTGGCTAAATTACATTTGAAAACATTCAATTTTATGCAAACACACTCACTGAAAAAAAAAAGACTGAAAGAGCTGGAAAAGAAAACTCTGACAGAGTAACCAAAGAGATGGTTTCATTATTTAGCTTGTTTCAACATCAGCAAACAGACTTGATTGCCTTAAAGATGATTTTATTGGTCTAAGTCCAAACACAAGAAAATCTAGGGACATATAACTTTGCTGAATACTACGGAGTTTATTTTTAATTTTGAGGGTGGTGGATTTGTCTCTACGCATGCAAGTGTGCGTTTTGCCAGTTAACAGGGCAATTGGCCAGCCTTAGCTCATTTTGGTCCTGTTGATTTCAGTAATTTTGATTAAATGCGAAAAAGTAGCAAGATGTGATCTTAAATATTTTAAAATAACAAGAATCATGTGTTTACAACTTGTTATTGAGGCAAAATTTCAGGATTTTAATATCACATTATCAGACAACTGTCAGAGACAAACAGGATCTATTTTACAGAAGGACATGGATTAAACTAACGCCCATTCATAAATTTCCATGATGAATATTAAATTGTAAATATTAAAATGTTTCATTTATATAGTTTTGGAACTAAATGTTTTTTCTTTTAGTTTTGAAATGGCATTTTATTTTAACTAAAGCAAGAAAAAAGGAAAGATTAAGTAAACTGAAAGAAAAAAAAAAAAAAGAACAAATGAAACATTTTGAATAGTCCTTTGGATAGACTAATATGAAAAACTCTGTTTTGTTTTGACTTGAACAGATTTTTTTTTGTAATTTTTTTTTTTTTTTTTTGGCCACCAAATCAGAAAACTCGATGCTGACCCATCTCTAATTATGACTGGAGCGTTTGTCAGGCTGCTTGCTGCATTTCTGAGATGTGTTGATTACGGTTGCAGGGAGGCAGAAGGCAAAGAGCTGTGAGTTTGTGTTAATGCAGTCGGTAGCTTTTACACATTTTTACTTCCCGTACAGACGTACAGAAAGGCAAGACACCTTTACGGTCAAGTTAGAAATGAACTTGATGCCCTAAATTGCTACGTGTGACCTTTTTGTTTGTCTCCTACCTGGGCCCTATCCTGACGTGAAACAACTTCCTACAGAAAGTCAGTGGAGTCTGAAACACCATCGATGCTGTTTATGCTTTGCATTTCTGAATTTTCCAAACTGGCAGCCTGAGCAAAGTATTTAAATGCACGTTAAGCATTCAAAAATAGTGCTGTCAAAGGTGCTGGGCATCTGCAACTCCATCTTCTGTCAACAGGAGGTTCAGATGCTTAAATTTTTCAAAAATCAAGCCCTTCCTTAAGCTAGAAAATATTGGTCTCAATTACGTAGCCATCAGCAGGTGCTACCATTCAGGAGCTCCATTATTTCCCCCACTTCAATAGCGGACGAATCAAGGGTGGAAGTCCACACGGACAGAGATAATGTTCTGTAGCTGTGAGGAGCTCCCAGCTCTGCCTCTGAAATGAGATCTGCTTTTGCAACTGCTGAAGCTCAGCAGACGGAAAGGCAGAGTTTGTGCTGAAGAGAATCGATGGCTATTCTTTTGCTGGCAGGTCCAGATCACTTAAAACAACACTCGCTGTATTTGATTACTTTACTGCTTTAAGGTATCATATGCCTTTAGTGGTAAAAATACAGTTTGCTAGACCACATCATCGGGACCTATTCCTTTGCTAACAAAAACCTGAGCGGCTACACGATTACTGTACCTACATCCCGAACGACGGTCAGAGACAAATAATGTAAAACGTCAGTGCTGCATCCCAGAATTCTATAATGCATGTGTCAAATGGCTGATTCCTATTGCAAAAACACAATCTTTGGTGGCTGCACTATCCCACCAGGGTGTCCGAGTGATCTGGTACACCAATCACAGGGTAACAGTCCGCATTACAGGGCTCTGTTGCAAGGAGCCTGCTGGTCTTGCTGTCTGCCAATACCCGTAGGTGTCACCAGCACTTACTGGGAGGGGAGCCAGGAGATGAAAAACAAATCAAAGAAAATAATAAGAAAATAACTTTCCCCTAGCAATTAGTGTGCAAGGTTTGCTTAACAACTCCTTCACCTAAAAAGTACTTTTTAGCAACTGCTGTTTAAAAAATATGCAAAAGAGATCCAAATATTTTAAAAAGTGACTGTTGAAGAGTGGCTGTTGCAAAGTACAGTATCACATCTCCCATGCTCAGTGATGGGAGAAATCTTATCCTGCACATCCCCTGCCCCAACTTCTCTTGCAAACACAGCCACACGCTTCAAGGGATGTAGCTTTTAAAAGCAGCCTGTCAGGCAAAATTTCTAGGCACAATGTTAAAGCTGCTAATAAATGTAGGTGAGCTTGATGTTATTTAGTTTTTCAATAACTGGCCTGAAATAAAAAAAAGCAAGTTATTTGTCAAAGTAGCAGCAAGTGTAGCAATCTGCTCAAACTGAAGAATATAGGCATTATTTTGCAACATCGGCAGAAGCCCATACCAGTGAAACCCATCGAGGCACCTTCCCTTGACTGCCTGCGGAGTCCGTCTTCATCTCGGAAATCGATGTAAACAAGGTCTATTGCTTGGAGGCCAAATGCCTTTGCTGTGACTATTATTTTTTGCCTGGCATATAGAATATCATGAGTTTCCTTACTGCTAGTTGCACCTACGGAAAGAATGAAAGCAAACAGACAAAAAAAGATGACGAGAGTGCTTTAAACCTTTCGATCTTATATATTTCCTAGTTAAAAAAAAGGGGAGGGGAAGAAAGAAAGAAAGAAGGAAAGAAAGAAAGAAAGAAAGAAAGAAAGAAAGAAAGAAAGAAAGAAAGAAAAAGTTTGAGATTTAATTTAACTGATTTAGAAAACAAAGTGGGATGCGAGGCTGTATTGTCAGTATGATACTTTTGGGAAAAAAAAATTAAGCTGCTTAGCAAACTAAATAAATCTCTCTTTCTACACTAGCTTATAAAATTCAGATTTTGATTCAGTTCAAATCAAAAGTTGTAAGTCTGAAGTCAATAGAAGTTTTGGCTGGGAAGGACAGTTATGTTGGGACTAACATGCAGTAATTATCTGATTGTATTATTGTATGTGCAGCGAGAAGCATGACAGCACGAGAAGCTTTATACAAATCGACACACTGGCTACAACTAAATGGTTAAAAAATTCACACTGAGAGCAGAATTGCACTTTCCTTGGTTGTGATTCTTGTCACAACGGATGTCCTAAGCTGAATATTTAAGCTTTAGTATTTGGATGAAAAATGATAGTAGACGACTTCCGAGAAGAACCAAAAGTATTCATAAGACTTCATGTGTTCGCGGTGCACCAGCTACGCAGCATTCTCACATGAAGGCGGGTGTGAAAAAATAATATGTTCCCTTTCCTTAGGGTCACTATTTAGACACAGATTTCCAATTTGTAAGGAATAATTTAACAAATCAATGCTAATTTTTTACATTAACATATTTTTAATTTAAACGTCAATACTTCTGAACTATCATCTTTAAACTAAATCAGATTAATGAGGAGATAAATGGCTTTGAATAAAAACGATTCTGAAATACTTTCCATTTTTGAGGAAGATGAATAATGTTTTCACATGAATATATGTTAGAGATTGCTGTATTGACATAAAACATTATTTAAATTTATCATTGTGACAGGGTATTTGTGGTAGATGTCAAAATCCTGAGTGATAATTGACTGTAAAACAGAGATAAAGCAGACATAAGAATTTTAGGAATTTCAAAGTAGTTCTTAGAAGCATATTTATTGTGGGCACTGCATTTTTAAATGATTTCAGTGACTCAACTTGTTGTGATTTTTTTTTTTTCTTTTTCCATTAATTTTTGCTACCGCAGGACAAGAAGCACAAGAATGTCAGTGCCCTGTAATACACAGGAACCGTGTTTTAATTTCCCAGCCATACATCCCACGTAGAAAAAAACAAGGAGAAAAGGGAAAATGTAAAATGCAGAATCAAGTGTTTTCATCATTTTACTTCTTGGTGTCGGTAAAGCAATGGGGATAAATCACATCGGGCTTCTCCAATGCAAATGCCATTAACCCTTATGGTAAACAGACAGGTAACAACCTATGCTGGCACGGAAATCCTCTCCTCCAAAGACGACTGCGTCCAAATGAAAGCCAGCCTGGGATCCTGCTCTCAATGCTTCTTCACAGACAGCCTTCAAATGAGAGCATATCATTAATTTCTACAGAAATGCAGGAAGCAGAGAGACTAAGAGGATATTACATCAACTCTGTACTACCAAAATCTAGCAATCCTTCAGCTAAAATTGCTCCTATTAAGCAAAGCCATTGTAGGTACTCGGCTGTGCACAATGCTTTAAAATGACTCAGCAAAACAGCAAACATTATCTTGCCCTGAGCAGCGATATGCTTGCGCTGTGGAAAGGCAGGACATCATAGCAGATTCCCTGCCTCTCGGCCAGAGCTTACCACAATGCCCTTGGTATCACCGCAATTGCTGCCTCAGATATTTATGCAACAATAAGGGACAAAACACTCCTCAAACGCTGCTTAAAAGCAAACAAAAAGTATTAACTTTGAGTGGTTTGGCATGTAGCATCCCTGCTCGAGAAAAATGAAGGAAGGATCAGAATCTCTGCTATTACAGTAATAATTTGAATGGTTTAAAGCGATGGTGGATACCTGATCGGATAAATTACCAATTTAAACTCCTCTGCAACATCTAATTAAAAAGTTGCTGTGGAGATTAAAAATGCAACAAGTATTGCAGAATATAATTAAAGTGAAAGCAAGCAGAATTTTGGTACTGCAGCTTTATATAAAGACGTGTGTTTCCAGAATATTACTATTTTATACTGATGTTTGTAATATTAATATTTGTTAAGGAAAAGGTATGCAGAAAGGGGCAGATGTAATTACAAACTCTGCTAGTGGGTGTTCTTACATGGCAGCCGGTGGGGCACAAAATTATTTTTAAGCAGAATGCTTTAAAAGGCAACTCCGCTGCCAACATCAAGGACTGCAGCACTAAAAAAAATCCCTATAAAATACAGTAAGCGAATAAAAAACCCAGCCAGTTGCGAAGGCGAGTTAATTCTGCATACGCACCCTGAACGGGAGTGTGCCTGTCTGGTGATGCTTTATTACGTGTGGGGAGGTACGTGGCTGCGCCAAACCAGCGGGCTGGGGCTGCCGGCAGCTCTCGAGCTGCTTCTGCCCCGCGTGTCCTCAGCTGGCCCCAAACCTTCTCCATCAAGCTTTGGGGGGAGCCCCCCATCCCCCGTGAGCGCAGGGGCTCTGCCACTTTGTCGCCGTGCTGCCTGTCCTTTCTGAAAAGCCTGGGCTGGGTGTGAAAGGCTGGGGGGGTAATCTGTGTTAAAAAGCACCATAAAAAGAAGGTTTGGCTTAAAATTACTCTTCGGATATTTGATATTTTTAAAGTTAATTGTACTTCTAACCTCAGCGTTAAACACCCCATCACACACACAAAAAGCCGTAACGTGAAATTTGGTTGAAGTGTGGTCGGTAGAAAAAATTATGAAGATACCACTTTAGCAGTAGTGAAATGAGGATCATTCTTTTTTCTAATTAAATGTTATATCAAAGTGAAGTTCGACAGCTACTAAGTAGTCTTTTATTGCAATAGTGTGAGTACTACAGTCCTTCAGAGAAGCAGGTTTCCGCTCAAAGTCTGTTAAAAATGCTGATAGAAATGCAGAGGGGTTTCATTAGTCGGCATGGACTATCTGGAGCTGTTCTTCCACCGAAATATTTTGGATTTACGAAGGCCTTTGCAGTACAAACACGAGAGTCAAGCATATGGATGTTTTAGGGCACTGAACAATATGTTTAGCATTTTTTTAACCTCTCTTCCTTCAAGAAATCATGCCAGGAGTGTGGAGGGCTCCACATCCCAGGTGGCTGAGGGGGGCAAAATACGAACGCTTCAACCGCATCCAGACCTGCTTACCTTAAAATTGAGCAACCCCACGGCAGTTTCCACAAAAGGGATAAAATTCATTGGTTCTGCAAGTGTTCGGCCTTTCAAGTGGTGCACGAATCTGTCTGCGAACTGAAACTAGACAGCATGAGGCACACAAGAAAAAAGCACACACCCGCACATGCAGCACTTTAAATCTTTCACCTGGCTGCAACGCTGCCCGCCCCCCCCCCCCCAAAAAAAAATAAAAAAAAACAAAACAAAACCAAAACAAGACAAAAAAAAAAAAAAGACACAAAAACCCACAAAACTTTTAACTCGAAAAAAGGCAGAAAGCTCTAGCGCAGGCCTGCGACTGCGCACCTCAAGGTTTCAGGGCTCACTTGCGGATGGTAGGTGCGTGCCCCTGGCCTGGGCTGTGCTGGGTGCCCGACCTCTGCGCCTGCCTTGCCTTGGGTCGGGCACCAGCACCGGTACTGGTACCAGTACAGGCACCAGCACCAGCACCGCCACAGTGCGCCGCCGCCCAGGCATCCGCGTTACTCGTTACGGCACCGCTACCCTTTGTTCAGTAGGCTTTTCTTCATAATTTTTAGCTTACCTAGGAAGGCCTCAAAAAGGAAGTTTAATTCTTTGAAGACCAAAGCTTTCCAATTTTTTCCATGAGACCAGTTCACAGCTAGCTCTGAGCTGCCAGTGGGGTAGCCCAAATTCCAAAATCTATCATCTGGAAACATACAAAAGCTCTTGCACAGATTTTTCCCCTTTCAAAAGGGGGAAAAAAAGGGGAAAAAAAAAACCCTCAGCCCTATATTGTAAATCTATTATGTCGGTCTAGATCTGGCAATTTGCGCGGATATAAACACATTGCAGGTATGGCAAAAATATTGTTGTAAATAAAGACAAAAATAACATATGCATATATTTTAAATTTAAGGAATATTCGACTATTAATGGATATCAAAGGAAAGGGAATTTTAATCATCTCTCCATTCAGTCTCAGTTGGGTAAATCATATCTAAGAGATTTGCATAAATATAAACCATCAAAGACTTTTCATCTTCAAAGGGGGTTTCAAGACCCTATAAGCTTTGTACTGTAATCATCGCAGGTCACAACCCTGCAGGAATAAGGCTGCTATGGCAACATAAAAAACTAATGCTTAAGGCTTAGCATAATATTCTGACTAATAGAAAGGAAACTCATTTTAAAAGCTGGCAGCCTATTTACCAGAAGCTGGATTAGAGGTGTTATTTCCCCTTTTAGCTTCCCCCCACCGCCCCTCCCCAAAAGAAGGAAAATCTAATCACCGAGATCTTTAAAAAGCTTTCGAGCAATTTGCAGTAACTTTACAATTAGGCCAAAATAAATCACAGCTTTCTCCGACGAAGAATTCTGCCCTTCCCGTCCCTGCTTTGCATCACCACCGGGGCCCTCTCTGCAACTTTTCCTTGGAGAAGTGAATTCCACCCAAAAATGTGCTGGCAAGAAAAAAATCAGTGCAATTCACACGTGCTAGTGTATGGTGGGGCAGGTACCCTGGCAGCACAACACAGTAAACTTTATACAGGCAAACACAGAAAATGAGGTAATAAAATTACATCAGGGTATATTCTAAAGACTCCTATCTGGTTTTTATTTTTATTTTTTTTCAGTGAAAAAAAGCAAAAAAGTGCTACTGCATTTATATTTTAGGTGCAAGTTAAAACAGCAGAGCTCATCTTTTATTTTAAAATATTTTAAAAGTCACACTCCTGAGATTTTTGATGACATTTATTTTTATTTTTATTTTTGCAGGTAAACAAAAAATAAAGAAGGTTTAATTAAACATTGTCTCCCTTCCTCTTCCTTTTAAAAATTTGCAATAAGCACCGCTACAAAAGGTAACTAGTGGAGAAGTTTCAATTAATTTTTTTCAAAAGGAGACGATTAAATGTTTCCGGCCTGGTAAAGTGTTCATTTCAGGGAGAAGGGGGGAAAGAAGAAGGCGGAGGGAAGAAAACAAAGCTCGGGGAGGGGATGAAGTAGCAGGCCCCCGCAATTCTTTCAGTTCCCGTGCACACCCAATAGTGTGTTGGGAAGAATGCACACTGTTCGGGATTTGTGGGAGAATTGTCCCACCACAAAGGAGGGAGAGTTACGCTTGTTATAGTCCAATAAGCCATGCCAGTCAAACAAGTACCCACACTAGGGACAAAAGGAGAGCAAGAGATTCTCACACAAAAGAAAACAAGTAAGCCCATCTTTTAGTTGTGCATCAGCCTCCAGGTTTTATGCTCCGCATAAATAAAAATGAGGGGGGAAAAATAAACAGCTTCGCTTAGGCTGGGAGCCTGGAAAAAAAAAAAAAAAAAAAAAAAAAAAAAAAGCAGGCAGGAGCGAAGCCGCGGGATTTCTGCAACGAGCCAGCGTCATTAAGCAGAGCACGCTCTTTGTACTCGAGGGCTCGGCTGGGCGGGAGGGGAGCACGGCGTGGACAGCAGGCATTGAGCCAGCAGCAGCGATGGCCAGCCCCATGCCCCAAGGAAGGGACCGGGGGATCCAGGGGTGCCACCTTCACCCCAGCCCAGAGCCCGCTTCATGGCAGCAAGCACCCTGCCATTTCACGGGCCCCGCCATTTTGATGTCCCTGCCATTTTGGGAGCATGAATTTTCGCGCGTGGCGAGCTACGCCCGAGGCTCGCAGGCCTGGTTGAATCAAAAGTTGGGCCGTGGGGACGCTGCTGATGGCGGGGCTGACCCGTTTGCTCGGGGTGCCCTCGTGTATCGACTTCAGAGTGCAACAGAGGCTCCGTACCACGCCGTGAAGAGGCCCTGACGCATCTCGCGGCCTGCCAGCATGGCCGGCCTTCCGGCTGCTCGGCCAGCGCCTCGCAAAAACAGCGGGCCCAAAGCACGCAACGTGGCTCCTTTACGGGCACTGTGCAGAAATAATGGCATACCCAAACAAATGTCCCCCTTCTTGACAATTAAAACAATTACAGCATAATTAGGCCCATTTCAAAGTTTTCTTAAGTAATTTGACATGCCAGCCATTTACATTTCAGGTTTTTATTGGCTGAAAAGTCAGTCATGAAACACAAACACACCTGTCAGCAATTAAAAAGGAAGAAATAGAGAACTGCTCAGGAAATAATATCTGTGCTAATTAAAAACACTAGTTAAAAGCTTCCTGTTTGTTCCTCCAGTTGCCCCAAGGAGTGACCTTCCCCCCGCAGCCCACTTTTTCACATGTTGCTAACATGTTTTCCCCATCTCCCGCTTACCAGGCATGTGGCTAAGGCACACGGCCGCAGACAAGCATTTCCCGTGGCAGAATATCTAGGCAAGAGTCAAGAGACCGATGCAGTCATTTTTGATAATATACTCTTCCATCAGTATTGACTCCTCATTGACTGCAGGAGAAATAAACCCCATGTTCTTTGCAAAGGCAAGAGGCTCCACACACACTTTTTGTTATAGCATGTCTCACACACGTTTAAACAGATGCATTTCCCAGTTACCTTACCCAAGCAACAACATTACATGGTATTTGAGTCACATCAGAGTCCGTCTCTATACCTGGCTGAACTCGGCCCAACAGCTTCAGTCAAAACCTGCTACATTGTTGGTACACAGATATTACTCACCCATCTTATTTCTTCGACATTTTCAACCTTTGGCAGCATCATGCTTGAAGGAAGGGTCTTGGACTGCAAAAGAGTCTCTAGATCTTCCTCTGCAAGGCCACTGGACACGGAGTTTATCCTAACACACTTCTCAGCATGGCCAAAGTCAAACTCTTCAAGTGTTTTCACAACTGTCAGTCTTGCTTCTCTCTGCAGAGAGAAATATATATATTTAAAGGTACCAAAAAAAATTGGTTTATATCAACAGAAAAGTATACTGAGCAGAAAACTTCTTTATAACTAGCAAATAAAGTTTTCACGTCTAAATATTTCTCCACCACCATTTGTAGTTACTGAACATGCCTAGCAAACACAAATCTATATACTAACCATAATGTGTCACACTAAGTCTGTACTCACACAAATGGAATGTTAATACATTTGCATAAAACAATTCATTTTTGTAATTCATCTTCGTATTGCCTGTGCTCAAATAGCATGGATGTCATTTTGTATAGATATACATCCACTTCTTTGGCTTTGCTACATAATTTTTCCTTTTCTCCATATATACAGAGCATATTAAAGCTCATAAGAGTTCACAATTTGTCTGTGAAAACAATGCCAAAATAGTTTGTAGCTTTTTGTGAACCACGTAAATAGATATTCTCCTACAAAATAAAATATCAAAATAAAATATCCAAAGACGCTTGCCATGGCCACTCACTATTTTTTGTGAATGTAAATTTGAAACTCTTTTGAATATTTGATTTGCATTAAGAATACCTGGGTGCTTTTCTGAAATGCAACACTTTTATTGGCCTCCAGAAGAGGAGGGGCAGGGGCAGGGGAGTACTCGGGCTCCCCACTTCCTGCCCATTTCAGTTTCAGCAACAAATTCCTCCCACTTGCCAACAGCCCCTAACAAATTCTCATTGTCAAAATGAACACTTATCAAAAGTAATTTCATTTGTGAAGAGCTTTTACGATCCTAATAAAACTTTAAAGCTCCTGAGTCGCAAATGTTAAGAAACAACTTTAACAATATGCAGTCGCTGGAGAGAGATACTTTGCAAGAAAACAGGCAAACTCAGACGGGAAAAAAATCATCAAAGTTAATATCCAGGCTAATACGAATCAGTGAGACAGCACATGATGGTAGAGTTAAACCAGATGGCTACAGATCTGTGCCTGTGGAGGGGCCAAAGAGGTTTCCAGAGGTGGTGGAAGTGAGGCAGTGGGAGGAACGGTGTGGTGTGTGGGTGTCGGGTCAGGGACCAGCGTCAGCCCGCCCCAAGCTCAGGGGGCTTGGGCTGTCCACAGCGAGGGTGTGGGGAGGCAATGGCAAACGCTACTCTAACTGGGCAAAAGGAAGGAATAAAGTCAAAGAAATCATCATCTTGGGGCTGCTCTTCATGCTTCTCCAAAGGTTTGGCCCTCAATCGGAGAGATGCAAACAGCACACACATGTACTCCTCCCCGTGCTGCCATAAAGGATTGTGTTTGGAGGTGATTTCTGTAAAATACAGGCCAAAATGTCGTAACTGCTGTGAGTGGGCCATCAGGAAATCCGTGCAAAGATGCCTGCAGTTCACTGCAACCAGGTGCAGTTCATCTGAATGTCGTGAACCGGCATGATACCATTGCTGCTTAGCACAAGTCCACCTCCTTGTCCTTCTCAGGCCGCTGGTTCATAGGCTGGGCCAAAAGTTTTTGGATGTGCTTTGGAGCAGTGGCTGAAGCACACTCTCCAAACCAATTTATGCTTTTAATTAAAGCCAGATTATCACCGTTTCAGCACACACTTATCCAATTTGCAAAATAAAGATCTCCCAAAATTATCCACTAAGGCAGCATCCAATTCCAACTGAAGGCACATCTCTAGAAAACTTGCAGTCTAATTCATTATGATTTTTTCAGATTATAATAATGAGCAGTAGACCATCTCATTAGCTATTTTTCTCCTCAGGCTGCAAACTCCCTTCCCAAAAAAGACAGATCGTGTCTTTCTAGGTATATTTCCATACAAAGCACTTATTAACAGGCTGTTGCTGTTATCAATTTACATAAACTAAATGTGCAGCCCTCTGGTACGTATCCCAAAAATAACCAACAACTTCACTGAATTTATACCAACCAACAAACATGGGGAGGGGGTTGTTGTTTTTTCCCATATTTTAATAGAAAATATGTTGCTATGTTAGTTAACACACCCATGCCATCTGTTGGGTTGAGAATTGATGCGGCTTCTTAGAGCCACTACATTTTAGATCTGTCTGCCTAGATACCCCAGGAACGGAAACGTCTCCTTTCCACGATAAACTATTTCTAGGCACTATAGTTTTCGAATCAGGATTCAATCGATATTTTCTAATTGTGGAACAGGCTGATAGGACCAATGTCAGACCTCTCAAGGGGCCTGACTCTGCGCCTGCCCTTCCTACAATGGGGAATATCCAACTGATGTCATTGGGGTATATCAGGTCCCCACTCAGGCATTCAGAAAAACATAACATGGGTAAAAAAAAAATAATAATACTAAAACCTCTGACTAAATTAACTAAAATAAATAAAATTTCCATGGATGAAAAAGAGATACCCTTCTGCCTCATTATGCAATGAAACATAGTTGCTAATGTAATTGTAGGATGCACATGAAAGCCAACATTTTAAACTAGTTAACCTACTTCAACACATTAGTACAGAAAAACGCAGTAGTTGATACAGTAACATTTTTGTTGTGGCAGGCACAAGAATAAATGCATTTTCCAAACTGTGTGTAAAGTCCCTGGTAAGACCGGTCAAATTTTTCAAGAACAATAAAAGAAACAATTTACACCATTCTTTACCCTACAGCATCGGGCAACACTCTGTCCTGAATGGGTAAAGAGATGAACCTGACTGTTAAACAAACAGGTCCACCCCAGGACAGTTGGGAACTGTGGCACCCCATTAGGTCCTGCAGGGGTTGGGCTCTTTATCAAGCTGAACAAGGGAGGAAGACAACAGAACTTTCGTGGGAAACAGTGATGCCATTAAATTGCATTCCATGATTATATATCGTATGCTAAAATTATTAAAAACTGCTAACTATGCTAGTCGTGCTGGAAAACCCATTAGGAACAAACATTGGTCAACGTGGCTCATTTTGCATCTCATAGGAGGACGCAGGAAGATTTTCATTCCCACGTGCAGCTACGCCAACTGGGGAAGACAGAAGCTTTGGTGATGCAGCGTTGCAGACGAATCAACCGCCACCAGGACACACAGACACCAAAATTAAAGATGGGAATACGCGTGTAGCGGGCTCAATTGGCACCCATTAAACCTAATCACTACCCATCCTCACGAGTTGCTAGCTTTGAATTATCAAATCTGCAAAGAAAACAACATCCGTCCACTTTTACACTCCAGTGGAAGAGGTGGTCCCTCGCGGCGGGGCTGCGCAGTCTCGCCATCTGGAGAATAAATCGAGTGTGAAGTACAGTATAGTTTGGGACCAAGCTCCGTGGCGGCAGCCCAGCAGCGAGTTCATTAGTTCCAAACTTGCAGGGATTAGTGCAGTGCCGGGGCTACTGTCGGGTGGGAGCAAGCAGGCAGAGCGCGAGACTCGGGGAAGGAGGTGGTGGTGGAGAAGGAGCCCCTTGGGCGTGCTAATGAAACAACGAAGTACAAGCACACCTAAATAGGTGCGTTAAGTTATAGCATCAGTATCTCCCCCTGGCATCCAAATCTGTACCTTTCCTTCTTTTTTATTTTTCTTTCTTTAAGTTACAGTCAACACACCAAAATTTCTGCTCTGAGACAGAAGGGATGGCACAGGAGCGGAAGCTCAGCCACCCACTCACCACAGACACGCTGTTAATAAAGAAATAATGAAACAAAGACATTCAGAATAATACAGTTTTCGGTACTGGAACAGCAGAGAAAAATTACATTTCCTTCTCTCTTTTCAAAGTGGTAAGACACCCCACAAACCAGTTTTTGAGCATGGTGCTTCCCAGAACCGCCTGATTTTGAGGAGAGTGGGGAAGAGGCGTATACACACAAATATCCCTTCTTCCCCTTGAGTTTTACCTATTTCACTTCATGTTTCTTGCATGTTTTTACCCTTTTGTTTCTCAAGACCTCCAGGTCTTAATGTAAAGATAGTGGGAATACTTAGATTTACGTGTATGTATGGACCTCATCCTGTTAACATCTTTTCGTAATAACTCTTCACATAGAAATGTAAATACGTGATGCGCTACAATGGCAGTCCAGAATATATCATCCCCATGGCCATAATAAGTTTGCATGTCTCAAATGGCAGAGGAAAAATTAATTACTATAATCACAATTCAAGTTATTTTTTGTGACAGGTCTGACATGATAAAAACATACAATTATGTGTTAATGTTACTTCCCTGGAGTGGTTTGTTTACGGAGCTTGACATTGCCGAATCTTTTGTCACTTATATTAGTGCGTACACTACAAATGCATCTCTCAAAAAGATCCTGCAAAAGTGCACATATATACCCACAAAGGATTTCAGGGAAAAATTGAGTTTTTACAGAGGGAAAACCTGACATACATTTACATTCTTAGTCTCCATCGGTGAAGTGATGCAACACAGAATGATATTTCATTTAGTTTCAAATTCACAAATTAGTTTGGCAAGAGAAAAGAAAAATTACATTTGTTTTTAAGGAAACAGAGAAAACTGTAAATGCAGAGCAGAATGTTGCAGAGAACAGGAGGTACTTGATTCATAGCTGTTTGCTACTTTATATGTGTTAGATACTTGTAAGAATAAACCTTTAAAATGGCAAATAGTTATTTCTAGCTAGTCTCGTTAGACTGAAGAAAAAATGTTGTAAAAATATGTACATTGCAAATCCTTCAGGAAGCTGTTATTGAATCACTTCTTATGGTACCTTCTAGACCGGAGTATTAGTTGAGCTTTTAAAGACAAAGTTTTAAAACACATTTTATTTCGGTTCAACAGGGAACACTCCAAAACCAACACGTAACCCCGAAGGAAACAAGGGGCAGGAGTGGGGAGGGGGAATAAGACCCCCATCGTGTGTGCCTGTATTTCCCCTCTGCAGTTTAGGCATACACGTGCTTTAGCATGCTGCAAGGGTCTGATTTTTCTGCTACTCTTTCCTGAAATCTTTGAATTCTTTCTTTAAAAATTATTTGGTCTATTCAAAGCTTTTCTTTTTAGCACAGTCCTTTTTCACTTTTCTGAAAGAGAGACTCTTCGTAACCTAATGAGTCATCTAACTCCGTGCATCTCTAGCATCTGCTGCTTTTCTCTCTGCTCTGCTAATTGTCTTTACATGCAGTACATGGTCTATCAACACTGAAATGAAGCAAACTACTTCAGCAGCCTGTGTTAGAAACCAAGCTGCAATTTAATTATGCTCTGCTGAAGAATATTAACTCCTTTCCCCATTTTCCTAGAAGTTTTATTTAAGGTCTAGGAATGCATCACTGCACCTATCACCAAATTTTCTCCTGTATTTTCTAGAGGACAAGGTCATTTTAAGCTGTTTATGAGTATCTGGGAGCTGCTTGCCGCCACGCACCCTTAGCAAGCCTCTCCTCTCCTCCCTCTACCAGCGTGGGCAGCATGGATCCTTAAGATCTGTCATCCGATGTCCAATGTCATCAGAGTTGGACAACTTCCACAGGCAATGGCTGGGAGATGGCGTGGCTCCAGATGCTGGGAAGGTGGGGAATCAGAGGGCCAGACCCTGAGCTCCCCCCAGCCAGCACCCCAGGACCCAGGGCTGGTGACCTGAGAGCTTTACAGATGCGAGCAGCACGTTTCTGCTGCACCGGGGTACCTGGGATGCACACGTTAGCGTAAGAGCAAGATATTTTAACAAGTTGTGTCTAAGATATTTTTGGAGTTGCATGCCTCTTACGGAAACTTAACTGGAGGCTGCTAGAATGAATTGGCGCGTAGAAGTACTCATGTAATCTGAGGGCTTAGCATAAATCTGTTTGTAGTAAAAATAATACAGCATGCTGTGCGTGTATACATAGATACAGAGACAGACTTATACCTTAAGACTATGTGTACAGAGAAGGTTTTTTAATGACAGTACCATATACAACAGCTCCAATAAAAGAAAATTTTGTGCATGTACGTAGGCAGCTATTCTGTCTGCCAACTTTTATAAACACTTACAAAAGATATGTAAACAACCTTTCAATTAAGACAAATCAAGCTAACACTAATTTAAGCTGGCTGCAAGATGTAGTCTCTTTACTTTTTTTCCCTGGCTTTCTGAGGATTCTTTTTGTTTTGTGACAGATTAGCATCACAAACGAAAATTCTTTAGAAGCATTAGTGTTAATTAGTCTTCCTGGACCGTCCGAATGAGCTATTGCATGATGAAATGAGACCACAAAATATCCAATCTGATGTAATCAATGAAAAAAAAAGAGCTATGTGTTTCTTTCATCCAGCGCATGAACTTAATTGTATGTTATAGCTACTTTTTATTGAAAAATAATTTAGTTTAAGATGCATTTTCTTGGTAATAAATAACTGTGAAAAATGTTTACATTTAAGTGTCATTTTTTGCATTTTTATAAATGTATCTTTTTGCTAATGCTGATAATGAAATACAAAACTGTCCAGCAAAAGTATGTAACTTTAGCAAATTATCAATTCCTGTTCAGCCGCTGATTTCCGGAGAGATGACTCTAAGTGAGATACGCATCAAACGTTTTGAAGATCAACAAATGCGCACCATCAGAAGTGTTGTTTAGTTATGGCTACAATTATTTCATAAATTATTCTGAAAAAAATATATATATATAATTAAGCCAAATAAGGCAAATATCAAAAAAGAAGAATGTTAAAGGCAAGCTAAGGGAAAATAAACGCTTATCAGAAAGAAAACAACTGGGAGCCTGCACCAAGAGAAAGGTGGGGAAAATTCTTCTAGATTAAGAAGTACTCCTCAAACTGTAAGATTGTTCTTGAGCAGAAAGAAAGGAAGGCCGAAGGCCTGCTTGGATTGAAAGAGCCAGCATCCATCCCGAGGTGCTCAGAGCCCCCTGGGAATATAGAAGGCATTAAGAAAAAATCAGGTAAACTGCACTATGGCTTCTCCATCCTTCCTCTTTTCTTGAAGAGCCTTTAACCATCTGTCCACCGTCTCAATAAAAGGAGGGAGTTTAGAGAGAAAATTTGGAACTTTTTTTTTTTTTTTTTTGATTTGTGCAAATACTGATTAACAGCTCTTATCTCACGTATCTGCATCAGTAAGCTAAAATGTTAGTATTTTTTATGTGCTCAGAATCCTACAGAGCTCCTGAAGTCCAAGAGTTTGCAAGTCATGAGCACAGTAAAATCATGCTTCTGCCGAAAAGCTGTGATCAATTTCAAATTCCATCTTAAAGCTGAAGGGTGTCACTTGGTGGATGTGTGTCCATGCAATGCATTTAGCAGGGGATTTATGACACTAACTGCTCTGCAGGTGTCACACACTACGCAACGTGCCCCAGGAAGCCCTCCCGCCAGGTGAGTTCTTGCACCATCTAAAAGAGAAGTCCTCAAACCACATTTCATGGGCAGCTTTTTA
This sequence comes from Heteronetta atricapilla, assembly GCA_011075105.1. Taxonomy (NCBI): domain Eukaryota; kingdom Metazoa; phylum Chordata; class Aves; order Anseriformes; family Anatidae; genus Heteronetta; species Heteronetta atricapilla. The sequence goes on from CM021731.1 coordinate 151,131,372, forward strand.
AAGCAGAGGTTACCTCATGCAGTCCTGCACTTCCTTGTGAGATCATGTGAATTGTCTCAATTTCTGTTTATGGACCCCCTGAGAAAATCAGCACCATCAGGTAACTTAGCTCCCAACTCCCCCTGAAGATCTTGGGCCCCGACTGTCTGACAGACAGAGCTACTCATTTATATCCATCCTCTCCTTCGGAGCAGCAAACCATGTAGTTTCTCCAAACCAAAAGGGGGTTTCACAGATGGGTCTCTGCAGGGATCATGCAGAAGTACGGGCAGGACTGCACCAAGTTCAGCTCTCTGCTCAGTCCTGAGACGGTGCTCCAGCAAGGCCTGCGCTCCTCCAGCCACTCTCACGTGCCAGCTTATCATGCAAGACATATCCTCAGCTAAACAATAAAAAAATACTGTGTTGGTATGGCTCACTGCTCCTGCTACTTCAGCTGCTGGAACTGAGGAAAAACCACAGAATAGTGATTACACTGCAGGTCCCTCGAAGTCCCGTCTTGCATCATGGAGAGATGCAGAGGCACGTGCCACCGCAGCCAGCCTGCTCCAGAGGGTTGTCCCTACGCAAGGTGGCCCCTCAGCCCACCAGGCGAGGGCACCGGGGATCGCTCCTCGGACCAGGCGCATTTAGCACTGTAAAGTAGCCTGTAATTGCCGTAATTACTTCCATGGGAGAATAATGTTAGGAGAGCATGAACACAATTTTAGATGTCTTTAAGTTTAGGAGCTTGAAAGAAGTGGATGCCAGAAGCACTGAATAGATAGCTCTCCATGGGGTTGTTCAACACAGAAAACTTTGATCTCACGAGCTTCGCACTAAATCGACACAACTCTTGCCTTCCCACAAAGCAAACCTGTTTTATACACGTATTCCTCAGCCAGCACTTACCTTCACGAACACCCACCTCACTATCCTGGATTTTACCAGAGCTCCTTCCTCTTTCCCTACTGGAAGGGCTGCCTTCACTTGGACAGGTGTCCGCGGTGAGTCAAGGAGCCCAGAAATCCCACTCCACCCCAAAGGCAGATTTTAGCACCTCCTGTAGGCAGCAATTTCTCAGATGCTCCTAATGACGTGAGGAAGCCAGTTACAGCTTGCGGTTCGCTCTTGGCAGCGTCCCCAAAGGACGGGCAGCAGTACAAAAGCAACTGCACCCCCTTCTTCTCACCCACACCCCCGAAGTGGGAGAGGGGAAGCAGCACCAGAACGCCACATCCCGCACGTCCCTGACTCGGCAGCGACTAGCTGAGACAGAGACTGAGCCCTCGTGTACAAAATAAGATTAACTCTGTGACTCATGTATTCACGGCAAGGAGTGGGGACCTTTTGGAAATGACTTCAGTTGTTTTCTGCGGTCTGAACCCAGTCTGAGGATGCGAATTTGTCCCTGCCTAGACCTATGATCAGTGTTAAAGAAACTGTGATTTGTTCTCCTGTTTGAAAGAGGCACCTGAGGAGGTGGTTATTTTCTAGGTCAAATCTCCCCTGTGCTAATCCTATAGTCACAGTATTTGTACATCACTAATAGATGAATGGTACATTACTGGTGCAATATAATACACATCTTCATAGACACGTCGAGAAGAAACCTTAATTATTTATCGTTTTTCTTCAAAACCTTTTTAAGTTCCTCATTTAGATATTCCTGATTGCAGCGGAACAAATTACTGGAACTTGTGGCATTTCTTTTACCTCACTGTATTTTTTTTTCTCATGAAATCAATTATTTTTAATGCTGGGCTGGATAAGAAGGTGCTCCGCAGTTGGGCTTCTGGAATATCCACAAAATCTAAAGTCAGGCTGGTGCATATTTCCCAATCAAAGTATAAGATAAATCAATTCATGTTTATTTCTGCAAGATCTAAGCAGTCCCTACCCTCTTCTGATTATTCCCACTCCATGCCCCATTTTGCCCCCACGTAAGAGCTTTCAGTGCAGCTGTTTCTCAAACCAAGACACAAACTGGATCACAGAGCAATCACATTTGAAAAACTTGGTTTTACTTTATTACTGTAGGATTTTTTTTTGTTTTTAAACCCAGACAATTTCAGCATTACCACTTACAGCACGGCCATACAAAACATTGCATCGCTTCAAGCAAGTGTGTTGCAAAGGATGACAATAAGCAGCCATGAGGGGCAACACAGAAACTTCTTTAGCTGTTTGTTGTTGTTGTTGTTGTTGTTGTTTTCCTGCAGCACAGCTGTCCCTGGAGAACCAGAGCCAGCCAGCTCAGCACCCACAATTTCACTTCTTTCCTGCTAATGAGGAGGGTAGCAGGTAGGATGCAAGTGTCTGCACCCCATAACAACCATCACTAGGAGCCCCCGTTCTTACATCCACACTTAATTATCCATACTGTTACCTCAGCAGAGCTGACGGAGCCCTCTGGAAGCAGGGCACCTTGTTAAACCATCGATTACTCGACTGTCACAACTCTTCCCTTAGGTTGCTCCCTTCATAACCTCTTTTCCAGGCTTGAGCACGAGGGCTCCTTCACCTGTGTTTCCATCACCTACTGATAGAACCCTCCAAGTCCAAGTCCCACATGGATTTAACCTACTTCAAGCAGTCTGTCAGGCTTGGAGCTCAAATCCTTTGTCTGGCTTATCACATATTTTTTTCTCACTTTTTGGACAATGATTCTGTCAAATACAGTGCCAATACAAGACTAATAAAATGGGTTCAGACCATTTTTCAATACACATAATAAATGTCTGGGCCAGCCCAGACCCTGCTTTTGTATCGATTTAGCTGTGAATTTAGTTAGCACCAATAACATGAAGTTAATGCAAAACTTTGGCACGCGTTTGTTTGCCAAAATGCTGAGAGCACTATAATTTATTTTCCTGTGTGAATGAACTATATGGGCAATCAGCATTTTACAGCAGTATAGTTGAGTAATACGAATTGCATTTTTATAGTACATTCATATAACTACCTTATTTTTTCTAATATTATTTTAAAACCATCAGTGATAAAATGGAATTCAATATTCACATATTTGACACCCATTAAATTATCACTTTTACTTGCATTGTCCCAACTTACTTTACTGTTGTGTAACTGTCTGGACTAAATATGCATTCAGCAATGTTTCTGCCCCTTTGATTTGATGTGAATCTCCTTGGTTTGAATAGAGGACTACCAAAACAGATTCATGAAAACGTGTCTTACTTACCCAACAAACACTTTTTCATGGAATCTGTTCTCTGCTTGGTTAACCTGCTGACCCTTTTGACTGCCCCAGTCATAGTGTGCTCCAACCATCTCCAGAAGTGCCCTTGTTCCACCTGTTAATTCCAGCTGGGCACCAAGACGTGGTCCCCACCAGCATGTTTGTGGTGCTTGTGCTGTCTGTCGCTAGTTAGCATGTCTTTGCTTTCACTTGGGATGGGGACATGACCGGTATAGACCAAAGTGGCGCTCCAACGTCTTGTCAAGGGTTTGCTCTACATCTAGAGAACCTCACTTATTTTCTGAGGGTGAAACGCACAGCGACATCACTGCTGTTCTGCTTGATCTATCAGTGAATTCCTTACTCATGTCTTGAGTAAGACACTTGGCCTTTCTGTGCTGGCCAAGTGGACTTCCTAGGAAGTCTCCTCTTCAGAGGCAGTAGGTTTCTGCAGCATGGGCACACAAACGGGCCTGTTGTCCCTCTTGAGCCCACCGGACTACTCCAAAGTCAAAGGTGCTGTACTGGGTACATCAGTACCAGGAAAGCGTTGTAAAATGTGTATCTTACCAAACTCTCTTTTTTTCCTGGTTCCTTATTTGAACTATTATCTTCCCAAGTGGGCTTCAGACCCCTGGCATTCTCTTCAAAACGATTAACAAGGTTTTAAAGTTCCCTCTGCTATTTGTCATAAGTCTTTAGGCATGTTAAAGCTTTCTATTTCCTTTTTATTTTCTTGAAAAATGTTAAGTTGCACTATTTTAAAATTATTGGTGTTCATCACTTCATTACATTTATTAATATCATATTTTAAAAAATCCTGTGTCCCTTCATGCTCTCAACATCACCTTTTCCAATCCAATCCTCATTTCCAACTGAGTGATTTGATCTTTGCTTTAAGATAATTTTTCATCTGTTGCTTACTTGGCTTAATTTCTTCTTGACCAGGTTTCACAGCTTCAGATTCTGTGTTGGCAGTTTCTTGGCCAGTTTTCATTTCCTGTTGACCAGATAAAATCTCTGCCAGTATGGAAGCTAAGTCCTCTATCGCTGCCCAAGTAAGAATCAAGCATGCTGAATCTACACTCAGTATACACTTAATATAAATCTACAGTTCATACAAATATAATCCTCTTTGGAATTATCATCCACCCCAACATAAGCTTTGCCACATTTTGTGAGTGCTTATGAATATTAATTAATTATTCTAGCCCACTTGCATGCATGTTTGCAAATAGACGGCTATTAGGATAATTAAAATAACAAGACGACAGTATCAAAATGGCTTCAGTCTACTTGATCACCAACAACGATATAAATAGGTATTTTCAGGAATACTGCTTCTGCCTGTGTTTCTCAGGACAGGTGACTGTTCAACCCCATCTGCACGCGGACCTGCTTTCTGCTATTATAGCTTAACACCTATAAGCAGAATTGCCGCAGAGCCCCCGGCGGGTTGAGCCCCATTGTCCTACATACCAGTGTAGCCCATATGTACCACCATGTACCATATGGTCTCTGTATAGACCTTATATATACCACCAGTGGTTTGCAGCATCGGAGACAACCCTCTTGTATGCGATTGCTTTCCCACCACCTTCGCTCTGCTGACAAGGCTATGGTGAGTTAGGGGCACTGTTTGCTGGTATCCTAACCTGTGTTTTAAACGGAGCCTTCTCCTGGGAGATGCCCTTTCTACCACCCATATAACTCCTTTTGCTCCACCTCTCCGTGCCTTACGATGCTGTGGCACGCTCTCTGGGCTGACCACGGGACAAAATTCGTACAACGTGTTCTTCTGCAGTCCCATCTCCCAAGGATCACCTGCTCCCGTCAAGCTGTGGTTGCACTTTTTTCACTGCTACTAGTCAAACAAGTTATTGAAATGTTTTTGTTTGTTTTTTTTTTTTTTTTGCTGTTTCCCTCCCTCGCCTTCAGTCGATGTTTGTAAAGCATTTAACACTACACCAGGCGGGTTAATTTACTGCACTGGTAAAACAGGCTATTTGGAGTGTCTTGCAACACTGACATGTTTTCAGCTTGAAAATCAGATGTCTCCATCCCAAAGGAAAGAATTCCTGCCAAAGCTTTGTTTATATCGATGCCAGGTGCAATCTGGCCCAACAGTGGTAATGACATATGAACACTAAACAGTTTGTAAAAAGCATGCTTCAAAATGAAATCTGAATCCTATATATAAAGACCCAGGTAAGGGTCTTACTATGAATTTGCCTGGTGTAGGAAAGTATTTCTTTGTAGAAACATTAATTTGGCTTCTGGGCTCCCTTTAGTGTTATTAGTGGCTTCTGATTTCAATTTTTTCATTACAGATTGTTTTTCTTTTGCTTCTGGTAGAGTTCTCAAAGCCACAGGTTTATTGTGTGGAAATATTTTAACAAAAATTACTGTAATTACTGTGTTTAATACTTTATTTTGTACATGGCTCTTGCACGTATGATTAACAAAACCTTTCCTCTTTTTGCCTCTGTAGAGAGCAACCCTGATTTGGTGCAAACCAGAAATACTGAAATGCAGTGTGCACTGCAGCACCTCATGAAACAGAGCTGCCAGAACTGAATTGCATCCTCTCCTTTTCAGACAACGTTCAAAATCAGCTTTCATCCCCAAAGGACATTTTTTGGTTACTGCTGGCTACACGGAGTGAAAATATTGTTAAACCGGTACGAGAGTCGCGACCCTTAGATTAAGCAACTCCCTGCCCACAACGTAAGAGCATCAGAAACCCTGGTAGGCTGTAACTTGCATATGCTCATCTGAGCTCTGTGATGGCAACGTCCTCGTCGCCGTTTTTAAACCTACGGTCAGACCAAACTATGGAAAAAACAGTGGAAGGCAGCATTTCACACAGAGGGCTTTTAAGAACGTGCCCAGATTTTGTTTGCAAATATGTATAAAATCACCATTCCCACCAACTCAGCAGCTATTTACATGACGATCTAGCCCCTAAAATCAATGATATTTATGCGGTGATCAGATTCTTAAACCTTTCGGAGGGTCACCACTAAACCCAACACCCGTGGCTGCTGGTCAGTACATGTGCTGTGGTGGTGCTCACCGTGGGCTACACTTCAGACAGACACTGAGCAAGACATTTGCCCACAGAGCATCCCGTAACATTGCAGGCCATTTTAAAAATGTGTGGAGAACACCAACAATAAGGGGCTACTTGACAAAAAGCTATTCATGTGCACAACCCATTGCCTCGCCACATACCTAAGCCACTGGGTTTGGGTTTTGTCTTTAGGAGAGGGAAATTTTCGGGATGCCTTTCCCATGTGTTTGGAGCAAACTCCTGAGATACGTATGCCTTTAAAATGAGAGCTAAACCACTTAATACTGTAGCTCAAACTTCAGAAATCATGATTCTTGAATCGGTGCCTCAGCAGAAAAGGAAGGACTCAGATTTGCAGATGGCAAGTTGCTTGCTGCAATCTGAAAGGGTCTATACTATAATGGCAAAAAATATGACTATATACACTTTCTTCCTCTGTCCATCTGCCACTGTTATAGTCTAGTGTGGGGGTGATTTTATTTAAATTTGGACTGTTTGCAGGCTGATTTCTCATTTCTGCAATCATTAGGTTTGTTACAAAAAGAGTAAATAGATTAAAAAAAATAAAAAAAACCTGCTGCCTTGGTGCTGTGTGACTTAAATAGTGAAATCATTGCAATAGACTCCCACTGAAGAAATCTACATACATCTGCTGCTGGTCTGCATGGCATCTCATCCTGTGATTGTGTATGTGCATCTGTGTATGGAGCGCCTGGAAATCTTCACAATGCTTGTAGCTGTTTTCTGCAGTGGGAGATGCAGAAGAACGGTAACGACCAGAAAAAAAACAAAAAGAAAATAATTAATAATAGAAAAGGAATAATGAAAATGGATATTTAATTTATTAATATTTAAAGGTCATATGAAGAGTCATCTTGTTTTACTCTCTTATTATTCACCTTCACCCAGGCAAATTGCATCGTAGCTTGCCACAGTTTCCCCCGCACTCATTGTGCAAGAAAAAATGTCAGTGGGCAGAGGTGTATGTTTATCAAGAGGCATTGGAAAGTCATCAGGAACTGCGACTGCACTTCTCCCCTTACTCAAGACTTGCCAAGAACAAGACTTGTAGACGGATATTTGGTTTTGCAGAGGGATGAGAAGCCCTTGTGCCTTCCCCTTGCATGCCCCAGGCCCCACGTAGCGAAGCCTCTCCTGAGAGCAGTGCTCCTCACTGGCAAGTCCCCAGCTCCAGGCTGGTCCTGCGCACTGTCCCTGCACCTTTGGGCTCTCAGTGGCACAGAAGCCCCACGGAGATGTCCCCACCACCCTGCAGGGTCACCCCCCGTTGTGCCCCCTCCCAGAGGCAAGCTAGCGGCTGCGGGGAACAGAAGCAGCTGGTGCAAACAGCCAGCTCTGCCAGGCTGGCGGCAAAGGAATAAAACAGATTACAACAAATGATGGAAATTGCCTCCTTAATATTTTACATTTTTTAAAACGGCCTGTGATGTTACAGGATGCACAGTGGTTTTAGGGCCTATGGGCTACTGGCTCAGGGGCTCTGAAAAATTAATAATCTGAAGGCAGGCTTGTAAAGGGTTCATTTTCAATAGCTTATTCTGTGAAAATTAGGAGATATCAAATAAAATTATTAGCAAACATGGTTTCCTCTCTCTTTTGCTTTGTAGAAAGAGTGACAGTGTGCATGCTGGAAACTCAGGCTCACCAGGACAACAAAGATTTTTGATCTCTGTTTTCTGCACCCTGGAAAAAAAGACTGAGGCAACTACCAAGCAGGTTTAATTCTGCTTTTAATTGCACAGTAACCACACTGGTGAAAGGGGAAGAAGAGTCTGGCTCATTGTTTGGCAGCAGCTTGCAAGGCATACATCTGGGTGTAAGTCATCTCCCCAGCCTAAACACTAAGACCTAGTCACCTTCTGGATGGCCCATCTTACATATACATCCTTTTCCTTTAAAGTTTAACAGGAACTTTGATTTTATTGTAGTTTGCTTTCAATATTTTTCCTCCTTCAAAACGTTATTGATGTAACACAGCATTCATGTTCTGAAGTCACTGAAAACACTGCTAAGGAGTGACAGAGAGCATTATTTGCTGTGGATCTGTAAATATACAAACATTTATATATTTCTTTAATTGAAGAAAATGAATAGGCAGGTGATATTATGTTACGTAGTTCTAGAATTAGAATCTGAGCCTAGAACTTACGTAAAAAATAAAAGGGTTTTAAGCAAGATTTGAACAATCCAGCACCTTTGTCACTTTTTACTGTGTCCGGTGGGTACAGACTGCAGCAATCCTGGGAAGGAGGCTTTTCACATTCACTTCTACCAGTTGTAACCCAATGCGCGGGAGGGTGAAGAACAAGGGTCATATTTATAATCTGGAATGCTATAAAATATCTCTCTTCAAGTTTTCGGCTGAACTGAGATATTTATCTTAACGAGATCTAATTAGACCTAATTTCCATAGCATATCAATTATTTTCCTCATTAGAGTAGCTAATGCCATGTTCAGATATCATGGCAATCAAGCTTGTGATTTCTGGAAAAACTGGTTAGAAGGCTTAGTATTAAGCGTGTTTCCAACTGTGAAATTTATCCTTCCGAGCGATGCCTCCCAGTTTACTCACTTTGTTCCAGGATTCTCCGCAGCATATGGCCACTGGAACCCATTAAATAACAAGAAGTAAGACAAAGTCAGCGATGAGTCAAAAATAGCTGCACTAGTGAATCGCCTTTCAAAATTCTGTCTTTAACAAGAAAAATAATGAAGAGTAAGACATGCAATTAGAAGAAATTAAGGTCAATTTTCAAGCCGGGTTGCCTACATGGTGGTTTCTAAATCCACGTTGGGCACCTCAAATAAAAGCAGTCTGATTGAACACCTGCAGCTCTTGGCAATGCACTCAGGCATACAAGGCAGCCAGGCAATTCTTGTACACAAAGTCTCTACTTCTCATTTTTATTTTCCCCATTACCTAAAACTCCTAAAACTCCAGGCCCTAATCAGCAGATCGACATGTTCCTTTCTCCTCCTAAGGAAGACACCCAGTGCATGGCCATGTGCGAGCCATATACTTGTTGGACAAGTACCATTTGCTCAGCACGGGGTTAAAACACTTTTTAGTACAATATATTTGGGCAAAACACTCCTCTCTGCTTTTTACCACTGCAGACTTCCTTAGTCAAGAGGTGGGATTCCTCTCACCCAGCCTGAGTCATCTAAAATTCAGGCGTCTACATTTTTTCTAGGGTCTTGGTACAGTGAATAGGGATGGGTTGGTCTACCTGGAAGGGGGTTACCTTACCCTAGAACATAATTTGTTCTTTGGAGGCACCCAGGGAGTCTCAGCAGCTGGTTCAGATGAAGTGCTTTCTTCCTAGAGAGCTGCAACAGGCGAGATGAACCTCAGCCTGGTGTGGTAAGGGCTGGTGCTGCTCTCCTGGATGAGACACATGACATTTTGCTGGTATGAAAGGTCTAACACGTGTCACTAGAAGACTACCACACTAACAGTGGACCTGCAGGACGAGCTGAATCTGTGGATATATGCTGCAAGGCTGAGAGCGGGGGGAAGCTTTCAGTCACAGCCATACCTTAACCAAACACAAGGCAACCACACTTCCCCCCTCTCCTTTAAAATACACTCATGTGCTCCAAACGGGTGTGTTTCAAATGAGGCTGAGAAACAAGGAAGCTTCTGAATAAACTGAATTCTTTATATAACGCATTTTGGAGTTTTGTTGTCATTACTATTTTCTTACTCTTGTACCCAGCTCCCTTCATTCGCAAGTAAAAAGATGCTTCATCTGGTCATCTGAATGGTGTATTCAAACAAAATGTCCCAGGAAATAAACAGCTATGCTCTTCTGACCTGTGTTACAAAAAATTAAATTTTATCTCGATTCCACAAACCACATATACTGTGATCGCTTCTGCCCCTACACAGTCCCCTTACACCTAAAAATTTCTCTAGATTTTCTGGGCATATTCAGGTATAACACAGCTTGGAATTTGGCCACACAACTCCTAATTGCTTTAAAACTATATGGATGGTAACGGTGCCAGAAGACAATTTAGTTTGCTCTCGTTCATACTGAGCTGAAGTTGTTTGGTTTTCTTAAAAGAAATAAAACTGATAATTGTCACTACAGTAAGTAAATATGTCTGAATACACGCAGAAAGCAGATCTATTGGGTAAGAAGGTTACAGAATCTCATTTTGTGGTCCATCTGCTCCCTCTTTGCTTCCCAAGCCAACAGACACTAATCTGGGATGAAGAAACTGACAGGACATGGGGGAGGAGTAGACGGTCACGATTACGAATAATTTCAGGCTTTTTGATACACATTCTCATGCCATTATGATATTACAAAATGAAATTAATGCAATGGAGTCAGCAGAACAATTCAAACAATTACGCATTATGACAGAATTTTATTGTTCAAGACTTCCTTGTAATTTCAGTGCAATTTATATATTTTACCTCTGATCCCAATTTGATTGAAATTAATGTTGAAGGGGAGAAAGGTACATTGCTGTAAAAGACTGTTAAGCAGACTGTGAGCAGAAATAGAAGGTAAAATAATCACATTGAGCTAAGAGAAGTGTCCAGGTTACTACCTCCTTTTTTTATTATTTTTATTTTTTCCTTTTTGTTCTAATTTGCATCTGTGCTGATGGTCTTGAAGAAAATGTGAGCATCACCCCAATGAAAATTTTCTAGCGACCCTAGCGTGAAAAAAAAAATAAAAATCAAAAGCTGTGCAGGACTATGAGAAGTAATACAAAAGAGCTGAGGATAAAAACAAAATTCAAAGCCACGGCTCATCAGCGAGAAAGACAAAGCAGAAGCGGCAGTGTGGCTAACCAGGGATGGCAAATGGGAAAGGGATGCACTGTGTGACACAGCGCGAGTGAAGAGAGCCAGCGGAGCTCCCTGAGCAGCCCTGCCACAGCGGTACTGCCAGTCTCGGGTTATTTTCAATTCTGGGCTCTTTGTCATTAAAAAAAAAAAAAAGTTAATAACAGAAATATGTTCATGTGGAAGCATGAACATGCTTTACCTTTACCAAGGTTAAAAAAAAAAAAAAAAAAAAAAGGAGATGAAAAGAGATAAATAGGTATTGTTTGGCTTAACCGTGATTAAAATGTAAGGCATCTACAAATAATTTAAGCACGTTAACACTGCATTGGAAGTGGCAAATTACTGGATGCGGTAAAAAAGAAGTGCCACTAGCATTTTGGATAAGTACCAGAAAGAAGTTACAAAAAGTAAAGGCATTTGCAGTGGGAAAGTGTGTCCCACGGTTAAAGCATCTAATCCCAGGCTAAAATCATTTTGTCCACAGACACAGTGTAAGGTCTCTTTATCAAGGGAAAGCCGTCTGTACTTTCTGGAAGGATAACTTTAGCCTAGACAGAGGCTGGGAACAGGCACAAAAACAACTGGACTTCCCCCACGTATTTCTTCTTGGGTTCCTTCTCACCTCCTTTCCACACCCAGCGCTCCAAAGCCACAGTCCCTGGATGTCCTTTGGGCCCCATGTGCAGGCCCATGGTGATTCATGAGGAAATTTCCTTAAGTTTGACCCTTCTTTACCCACCATGGGACACCTAATCTGACTCAGTAACTCCTCAGGTGCTACAGCACAGGCTGCCCACACCAAATGTTCATATGGTGCTGTGGATCACTGCGCCAGTAGCTCCAGCCAAACGTGAGGGACAAGGCCTGGCAGCAGCGGTGTTCCTGAGGAACGGCAGCATTCAGCCAGGGCACTGAATGCCCTTGGCTTGTGGAGGGAGTATCTACATAGGGATGGCTGGGAGCAGCTCAAGACATTGCTGTGCATGTTTCTCGGGGCTGCTTTGGGACACTGGAGCAGCAGACAGTCTAGAGAAAGCTCTGAGCTAAGCCTACCAGAGGTTCTAGGGCAATGATGGGATCTGAGGGATTTAAAGGAGTTTGCCTGTATCCAGACAGGGACACAGACACATATGCGAATGTGACAGGAGGTTCCCTGGAGAAGCAGCCATCCTTTCACTGAGGACACCTCAGATCTTTCCAGAAGATGTCAGTGACAGAGAGATGACTGGAAGGAACTGCTTTGAATTGTTGGTTACCCAACATGTCCAATCGGCCTGGACTCCCACATCCCTCAGTGTGGAAGTACTGTTTGGTGACCCCTTGCCTCATGGTTGTTGGTTTTTGTTTGTTTATTTGTTTTTCTTTCTTTAGGAAAAGGCACCTTTTTGCAGCTTTGTTCACTCCCCCACCCATGTTAGCAGTCTCAGCCTCGCAGACTCCCGGACAGCCCTAGCCCTGGCACAAGGTCTGAGCTTTCTTTTCCTACTCCTGTTCCATGGTGGGCCTTTCTCCTCACTGTCTTGCCCTTCCTAGGGTTAATGGTGACGAATCATGTGGTGTTGATTTTGTGAGACCCAAGACTTCCAAATCACAAAGCTCATATGTTCCCTTCTACCTGTAACTGGAACGAGTGGCAGTATCTGTGTTTAATAGCCTTTGATTGGATTCTGTCACAAATACCATGAAGCTCTATTGCTTTTTGGACTGCTGCACATTTCCACAACAGTGAGAGGGGAAAGAACCTAACTATGCACTGGGTGAAACAGCGCTGCTTCTGACTTGCTTGGAACGTGCCACTTGATAATTTTTCTTACTTGATGCATCTTGGCATCTGCGGCTAAAGCCAGACAACTCAAGGACACAGCTGGTCCTATAGGCTCTAGAGAAAGCCTGGGAACAAAAACAGGGCTGCAGTGGTGAGAGAAGACTCAGCAGAGTGAACGTGCAAAATCAGACTTGGCAGAGAAAGCCACCGCAAGCATGGAGCACAGCCAGGCTTCAGTGGGTGCCTCAGTGGAAAACCTAAGTGCCTTTGTCCAGGACATGATTACCAGAGGTTAGCTGATGGATAACACAGGAACACCTTTCCCCTCCACAAAACCCCATGTCTTTAGAGCTCACCTTGGTGCAGGAAAGCCCAACACAAGCAAGGCTGCTTTGACAACCCTTGTGCCCATCACTTGTGGGATGCTTTGCTGGCTCTCACGTTGTAGCCCTGCATGTCAGGCAGTGTAGCAGAGAAAGTTTTGTGATCACCAGCTCCCAGGTGGCCGTGGCATTCGCAGCCCTGATCTGACTTGTAGGGTCTTTGCATTCACCAGACGCATCCCCCACGTGGCAAAAGCACTGCATCATGAGTCTTGCAGATGTACCTGGCCCCACTGGACCTGCTCCTGCCAATTCAGCAGCAGCAAATCACATCAGGCAGTGCTTCCCTAGGACTGACTGGCTTGGGGAGAGTTTGCTACCCAGAGTGGTGAGACCTGGCAGGCAGCACACAGATGGAAAGGGTTAAACCTCTGTCATTTGCTGTTTGCTTTAATTGACTATAAATCCCTTTCCATTGAAAGAAAAAAAAAATAATGTCTTGTGCTAGGTCAGAGATTTTGGAAGATTGTGGAATACTTTACTCTTTAAGTCCCTGTAAGCACTAAACAAAAATAAAAGCTCTGGAAAAATTCAAATTCTACTTCTCTGCACTTTCACCTCAGGGCCCACCTTTTGATACAGCCAAACATTACAACTAAATATTAGGTGACTTATTCTAACTTGTGGCAATTCCTTTCCTCTCACCTTCACGTAGCCACTTGCTATTGCGTATCGTTGTTTAGACGCAGGCATCTCTGCCAAATACAAGATGTGTGGCTTCTAAAATCCAGGCAGGGTAACGCATGAGAAGGAATTACTTCTCATGGTAAATTAACACATGCAGCAACTTCTCAAGAAGGACACAATGCCAGCCAAAATAGCATAGGTGGCTGGGCTGAAGCAGCTAAGCAATCCACTGGGCAGAAGCAGCTAAGCAATCCACTGGGCAGACCTAGAAGAAACCGCTGCCAATCGTACATGTAAGAGAAAATATTCACTGTTGTGAAACACACACTGAATATGGTAATGAGTAGAAGTAACACGCAAATACGGCTGTTCGGATTAATGAATTAAAAGCAACAACAATTTCTATTGGTTCATAAGGAAGGCAAGTTAAAAAGGGTTTTTCTGAAGATAGATCAAAACACATTTTGTAAAGAGAAATCAGATAACTTAATATATACTTTATCGGGTCCAATGTATTTAGGGACAGCCTGATTTAAGAGATTTAATGGCACTATTCCTGCTTTGCAGGGGTGTCAGAGAAGCACCACGCCCCCTCGGTTCCACCCCCATGGGACAAGTGCTGTGCCCTGCACAGCGCCGGACCCGCACCCTTCCCACCAAACCAGCCTTTGCTTCCTGATGGCTCCCTCTCCAAAAGGTGTAAACGGGCCTTCATTTGAGCTTGTCACAAATTCAGATTTATTCTTTTATCTCCAGTAATTTGGAGATATTTTTTTTTCCCTACAGATAGTTTATGTGTTCCACTCGCTGCTATTCGATAGAGAAAGTCTCTTGGGCTTTTTGCCCTTTGTATTTCCTCTCTTCTTTCATGTGGAGAAGACTGCCAACGTGGGATTTGCAAACTGCTGCCAATATGGGATTTGTGCTGCTGCGGCTGCCAATCTTTAATTTAGCATATGTATAAAGCTAATTTTTGGACACGATGCTAGTGCCTGGCATCTCTGCAGGAATCAGCCAGGTTGTAATGTTTGTATTGTACTGCACTATAAAAAACAATAAAAAGAAAATATAAAAGAGAAAGCCTTTTATCTCTAGCTTTATAGATACAGATATGGTCTAAATACTTGTATTCTCCCTCTGCATCTAAAATTCACTTCCCCCGTTCGGTGCTGCAGTCCTTTCTTTTAGATTTGCTGTGTGTGTTGCCTGCAGTAAGAGCCAATGATAGGCTCTTGCTCCCTACTGAGCATATCTTCATATTAAAATGTATAAATGCAACTCTTTAACGGGAGAAAAAAAAAAAAAAGACTAGTTTTCCTTTAATTATATTTAAACTACACAGCCACATGTGCGAACTAATACTTTCTCCTCTTTTTTTTTTAATTTTTAATTTTAATGCAGAGAGTCAGAGAGAGAAATCTAATCGTTCGGGAAGCATTTTGCTTACAGAAAGCATAAGCTCGAATACCCTCGCTTGGCAAGGACATCTGCTGTTCGGGAGGAGGTTCCTGCAGCGAATCCTCTAAGATACAGCGGGGCCATTCTGGCCCCCGGCCGGGATCAGGAGCGAGCCAGACCCCGGCTCTGGGAGCACCCCATGCAGAGGACCCCGTGCCCAGACAGGGGAGCCTCTCAGCCGAGCCTCAGAAGGGGACAGGGTGGGTGGAGGAGAAGAGTTTCACGCTGTAGCAGGACAAAGGCCGCACCACCAGGAGGTCCCAGGGGTCCTAAACGTAACTGGGGTTTTGGGGAGAGCTCCCAGGGCCAGCTCGCGGCTCTTCCTTACGGAGGGGATTTACCCAAGGTGGTACCTGAACCTGCTCAGCACTTACAGGATGGACAGCCACCTGAAGAAGCACAGGCATGAGGGTAATGGTGGTTTGGAAGGGGATGGCAGGCTGTGACAACAGTGAACCGAACTAGTGGCTTAAAGTTGGGCCCGCTGAGTGCACGGCGTCTGAGCATCTGTCCCCAGATACCAGGGAAAAAGTCATCACAGGCACGGAGAACTACCAGAATGGCACATTTGCTTTTTCCAAATATTTAATCTTCTGCCAGGCTGTAGAAACAATTTTGATTTTGTTATTTTATCGATAATTTATCGGATTATTTAATGTCTTAATTTCTTTTCCACGGTACCTACTAGGGGAAGGAAAATGGCACTGCGCTGTCCTGGCATCACCTATTCGTTTTAATTACGACAGTGCCGTGTGCCGTAAGGAGACGGGGTTATTGTCACCACTGCTCCTGACGGCCTCTCGCCCCGGGTGGATGAAGAATGACTGGGGCACGCAGGTGATGTGTTCGCTGTAACGAGAGGGACAGAACCACGAGAGGGACAAAACCATGAGACAGACAAAACCACTGCTGGGTAAAAAACAAATCAAGAGTATTTATATATATATAAGTATAGATAAACAGGGGCCTGATGCTAACAGACAGCCATGCAAGAAATGTGAGGGTCAGTTTCTAACCCTGCCTCCCGCAGCCCCGGGCAGGAGCATCGCTCAGCAGCAGCCCTGGCTGCCTGGTGAAAGGAAGGGGCTGCCAGGCTCTGGCAGGAGACCCCTCCGGCCCGCCTTGGCTTGGAGGGATGACGGGCTTGGCACGGAGCATCACGCCACAGGAGGGGTCTTCTTCCCTGCTTTATACCCTCCATCCTCAAGGCCCTGAGCCGCTGCCAAGTTCTCCTGCTCACGGAGGGCTGTCTCGGGCTCCCCCCGGGGCTCATCCGCCGGGCGGAGAGGCTGTTGTTGAGAAACACAGGATGCGCTTTCGCGGAGAGCGCTGAGCCCGGACCACCCTTGCTGAGCTTCCCGCACCTGCTGGCCTGGAGACCGAGCGCCAGCACTGGGAACGGGCGCAAGAATAGCACCATTGACGAGAGGCAGGAGCACAAAATGCATTTATCTTACCCAAGGAGTTCATGAGGGGGGTATCGTGCAAAGCCCTCAGGAAATGAAAAATTATAAAATTGTGCTGGCAGGCACCTTGGCAAGCTCCTCTCCTGGGAAGTGGTGAATGAATGCTGGTGATGGCACCGGGGAGCAGCTCTTGACAGCTAAGGTCCCATTTCTACCATGCACACCCGCTGTGCTTGGGCCCAGCCATCTGACATGACAGCACACAGGACTGGCCGCTGCTATGAGCCAGTGGCACACGACGCTATTATGGAAGCACAGAATGCAGCTAAGGACACTTCAGACCCACCTACCAGGGTGAAACCTACTGCAGATTTTGTGTCACCCCGTAATTCATTCCTTCCTCCTGAGACAGCGCCCACATGCTGCGTCTGCCCAAAGGAGGTGCCACACAAGCTCATGCCGGCTTCTCCGTCGTGCACTTTCCATCCCTACAACAAAGGCATTACCCCTGGGCTGGAAGCCCAGGCCACTGTCCCTGTGCGACCAACCACAGGCTACCCTGCTAACGCTGCCAGGAAAAGGACTGCCACCGAGCACTGCTGCTATCACATAGTTAAAATACTTGACAGCCCCGACAGGGAATACATCTGAACCTCAGGAGAAGCTCTGAAACCCTACGCCACGCCACAAAACCTATTCAGCAGCCTACACAAAACCCAACCACACCAAAACAACAACAAAGAGCTTTCGGGAGGTCTCGGTATGACCTCATCATTGACCTGCTGATTCACCATTCAGTTCGGCAAGGGATTCATACGACACTAGTCTTTCCCAATCATGTGAGAAGGGTACCAAATAAAATGGAGTCACTGGTGTGAAACATGAAATTATCCTCTCACATTTCATCTGTCAATTATTTCACATCAGCAGTCAAGGAAAACAGATGTAATGAACAGCTCATCATTCAAAACAATCACCCACCAAACCCAATTCCCTCGCTAAATACGTTCAGGGAGACCTCCGAAATGGTTGGATTTACACGCAGGGAATCTAGTTCACTGGCCTACTTTCTATTCCGAGCTCCGCCAGCCTGACCACATCCCAGCACAATATGTCCTTGGGCTGCATGCCTCTCCCCACCTCGCTCTCGGAACAAAGCACCTTGCTATTTAAGGCTCCACATCTGCGTAGTCTTCTCCTCGGAAAAATACAGCGCCTGGCACGGGTGTCTGCCCAGAAAGGTTTGTGCTCACTGAAGCCGCTCACCTGAGAGCCCAGCACCGGTCTGCACCAGGAGGAAGCTGCCCGCCGTCCCCGTACAGCAGCACATCCAAAGTCCCCCCGCTTGCCATGCTCAGCGTCACGGGCACCCACCTGTCCCGGTATGCCAGTCCTCAGGAAGAAGTGTGCAGGGCCAGGCAGCAGCTGGGGAGGAGACCATCACAGTACCATAACCACATCAAGGTAGATTCAGATCAACAGGGAAACCGAGGGCACACCAAACCTGAATAATACAGCTTTGTTTCAAAAATGACTGAGGCTCCTAAAAAACAATCTGTACTTAGAGGCAGAAGGACACCCTATTTTTTTATCTGTCCATTATTTTTAAGCCTTACCTTTGGGATCCTACCCATGCCTGACTTTGGGACTCCTACACTGATGCTGCTGCCTGTGTCTCAGCATAAGAAATACCACAGAAATGGACACAGATGAGGTAATTACCACCGAAGACCGCTATTTAAAAATGTGTTGCTGTGACTAATGGAGGAAGAAATAAGGGCATTTATTATTTTGCAAAATCCAGCACACTTCTCTATAAAAGGTATCGGAGAATTAAACACAGTTTTTTTTTTTTTTTCTCTCTCTAGCCCTTCTCCAGTGCGAATATCAGCAGCCACATGCTATATCGTCCATGGAGGACTGCTTGGGAATGGGCAGTCACACAATGGTGACGTTTCCCATCTAATTACACAAACATGCCAACAAACTGCGGAGCCGCGGTGGTCTGATTCCTCGCTGATATTTCAGTTGTTCAGCTGCCGCAGCCAGAGACACGGCGAATTCTGAATTAAACACCGCTTCTCAGTGATTCTGACGACCGCAGTCAAGCATATCTTGATGAAATTAGAGATGCAGAAAATATTTTTTGACAAGAGTGCACGAACAACACAGCCAGAAGTGAGTCCAGGTCTGTGAGAACGGCTCGTGCAGAGAGAGGGAGGCTGGGGAGATGTTGAAAGTTGGACTCTCCGATTTTGGCAGGAAGAGGCGAGTTTTATTAGCAATCCATGCTACAAACAGAACTTTCCAACTATTAACAGTTTTTAGTTGCCAAAAGAAAATCACCATTTCTAATTGCTTCTCAGCTTTTACATTTTATAAGGGGAAAAAAAAAAAGAGGGAAGCAAGCAAACTTACGTCTCCATTATGTAAAACATTGCATCGTGGAGAACCCAGTAGCGTTCCAGTTTAACAAAACCTTCAGAAATGTAAACACTTTACAGCATTCTGCCAAAACCGTATTAGGAATGTGTAGGAAAATTTTGCAAAACATTGATAGCTAAATAAGAATTGGTGATAAAAAAAAGACTGGTTATTCGTGATATAAATGTTTATTATCTAGAATGAGGGGTATTAAAAACTCTAAGGGCAGTTCGTTTCCTTACAGAGACATGTTGTGTTCTGGTTTTCCTTTGAATTCAACAGAGTGTGGATTTGAAATTAACAGTACAGGAGACAGCAGGATTTGTCCCAGTCTGTAAAGCACAGAACGCACCTGATTTACTACGAGACGAGTCGCACATACCCCGTCCACTGGTTTTACTGTATTTCCTCCTATACCAGAAGGAGAACACGGCCTTTCCAAGGAGGATCTGGCTCTGCAAGTGACCACAGTCACTGAGCACAGGAAATTTCTCTAAAGCCGTACTTGGAGTGCCTCGGACTGAGAGGTTTAGATAGGCTAAATGAGACTTTTAAAGCAGTGTGTCTAAACCCCATTGAAAATTCCCTCAGCTTTTTAGAAGATGCTCAAAGGCTCTCTATGACACAGCATTTAAAAACAAGCAGCTTGCTCCTTTGCAGGGAAATGCCCATGAGCCATAGCAGGGAGACCAGCCCCTGCGGAAGGGCCCAGCTGGGGACTTGGCTCCCACGGCACCGATGTCATACAGCCAGAGACGCCGTGCTTGTCACTAAATCCAAGCCAGCTGTTCTCAACCACAAGGTTACGTGTCTGTCCATTGCAAAGGAGTCTTCATCCGGTGCACTAACAAGACCACACATTTCAGTCTTTCAGTTTCATTACAAAAGCATTGAGTAGGTGCTCCAGAGGTGAGCGGGGACGTTTCCTACCCTGGCTTGTCCGAACACAGCTAGTATATGGACCAGCCTGCAGATGATGGGCTCTGGAAATTGACATAAAATAAATTGACATAAATCTCCCTCACTGAAGCCATGGATTTTGGAGAGAAGATAACAGAGAGCTGACCAGTGCTGGATTTGTAATGGTTTGAAGCTCACGCTGATGACAAAGCTAAGGGGCAACACTGCATATGATGAGCACGAGGAGGGAAGGAAAAGCAAGGCTACAAACTCCCAGCACTACAAACTGCAAGTTGAAGCACGCTGCTGCAGACAGCCAAGCTTTCTTGGTCGTTTCTGTAGCTGGGCACAGAGACGTGTGTCAGTGAGGACTACCCCACAGACCTTTTGGGGTGCTGGAAGATGCCTGCAGCATTACTAGGTGGTAGCCACCGGGCGCTGTGCTTTTCCCCCTCCACAAAATATCCCTAGACCAGAGGGGAAACACGACTCAGGTGAAACAGATGAGGGAGAAGCACCCTGTCCCTGTATGAGGAGCACCAGGCCCCGGCCCCAGCAGAGGCCCCAGCCTCAGGGCCAGGCCCCCGTTCCTCCGGTGCCCGCGCTCAGGTCCAGCACACAGGGACCTGCACACAGCCTGGGTCCCTGGAGGCGCAGGGAGGGGATGAAAGCCAGCCTTTGTCTCTTCCTCCTGCGAGATGGTGGAGCTGCCCCTGCACGTGCGGGAGAGCATCCTGAGGCCAGCCCCCAGGAGGTGCAGCAACCATGACAGCCTGGGCACGACGTGCACCGCCGGGCGCCCGCTGGGCCGGCGTGGCTCTGCACCCACCCCTACTGCTAGCCCCCTCGCAGTGCAACAATTTACCCTTGAATAAATTAGCAATAATTGGAAATCCACTTCACTGGACCTTACGCAGCATGACTAATGTGACTCACTTTTTAGCTCTGTTCCTTTTGTGTAGCTACTCAGCAAAGAGGGTGCCTGAGAAAAGAGAGGGACCAGTAAACTTTATGCTGTGGAAAAAGAAATGACAGTCTCTGAAGAGTGATATAAAGGTTTAATTGGTGCTTTGGATGCACAAGAAGCAACTGTTTTAAGAGAAGCGTGGAGCACAATGCTTCAATTGATGGCTTTTTTGCCTTTGCATCCTTGTCTTTTCACCTTTAGCTGTTGCATGTTAATTTTGGTGGCACAGGGAGAAGGCTCAGAAAAATACATCACTGCAGCAAAGGGAGTACAAATCTGCAGAGCACAAATAATTTCAAAAAAACAATGCACTTGTGCTATTTTCTGGAAACACTGCAGGGCTTGGATGGCCTGAGAGTCATCTGGATATCAGCCTTTGTCTTCACCTAGATCTCTTACGAAAATGTGGTTAAGCCATTTAAATCCCTTCTTTGTGGAAAAAAATACTAGTATTAATGGATATTTAGAACTGTAAACATTTACAGTGAAATTACAAATAAAAAGCTAACATGCCAGAAACGCTATTTTTAAAAAGCGAGAGTGTAAACATTGGTAATTCTGGAGCATCACATACATTTATTTTTTTTTTCATGACCCCATGCAAGCTCACTGTATTGAGCTAATGGCCAGGCCATTTTTTTTTTTTTTCAAAAAATACAAAGAATATTCAGGACATAAATCCCTGTGTAAGCTCTGTAATGCAGCACAGCTACAACATTTAAACAAACTGTGCACTTGCAGTAACTTGCAAACTGATAGATGAAGCAAGCCCTGTGAACTACCACGCCGAATCGTGATGCAATCAGTGTGGCTATATTAATTCCACATTCAAACGTTGTATTTAAATATTCATCTCTTGGTACCTGCCAACAGGTATTTCCTATTCTAGGGGGAGTACTTTTCTCTTGATTTATGCACATAATTCGTATAACATGAAGCCCGGATATGTATGAAGAGGGAGGGAAAAGATGTAACTCTGATTTCTTCTAAGTCAATAGTAACACGAGTGTTTCATCATTTCTTTGCAGGATTCTTAAGCAGAAATCGTGGTGCATGAAACAATCCCAATTTCCAAGGAAAAAAAAAATTATAGCCTTTCATTCTCGTAGCAGCATGTAACTAAGGTTTAGATGAGTGAACAGATGCATGCAAAAATCAGGCATGAGAATGGAAAACATTCATTTTCACAATCTGCTAAATCTGCTAGGTATGCATGAAACAGAGCCAAAGAGATCTCCAGCAGAACGCAATGTCACAGTCTTGGCACAACAGGGAACTTTCTCAGTTGCTCTTCGTGCCAATACTGGCACTTGTATTGTACAGCTGTATTTAGAGATCACTGAAATATACTGGAATACCAAAGAGTTAATAATATGACTTCTATCAAAATATATTCTCTCAATTTCCCACTTTTCCAGGAAATTAGATATGATTTTTTCTCATTATTGCAACCACTGCTTTCCATGAGCTAACAAGTTCAATGGAGAGATTTTCAGAGTGCATTTACCCCTGCTACAATATTAGGCCCTTATCAAACCCTTTCAGTGAAAACTCCATGGTGTTGCCTCCACAGCACTTACATGACCCAAGCTCAGTGACCTCATGCAATGCTGAAAAAGATCCCAAATTTGGTATGATTTTTTATATTACTGTTCTTCTCAACTCGAGAAGAAATGAGCACATAATTAGACTGGGTAGATTAGATTGAATTAAAGAGTATAGTCAAATCTTCTCTTAAGTAGTAGTTTGTCGGAATTAGGGCTTCAGACTTTTCAAGGGTGAATTATATGTCTTATTCTGTTGAAATGTAGATCTTATCAATTTAACTTCACAGCTGGTGCCCGGTCTCCAAAAGCATGACTCTCTAAAGCCCAAAGAAAGCGACTGGATTGAGCACCACCCTGCCTCATTTTAGCACTTTGAATACAAGGGAGGTGGGCCAGAAAAAGATATACCGAAAAGCAGGAAGGGAGGAAACCGTTCCCTTGCACAGCAGGCTTCGTGTGGCAGCTCCTTTGTGCCTGCTCTTGGTGTGGGAGGCTCGGACCCTCCCGTTCCCCTGGGCACCGTGGAGATCATGAGACAGGCGCTCAAGCCAAAACCCAGTGCAGCAAATGAGCTCCCAGCTCTAATGTGCTGGATGGCATGCCCACTTCTCACATTTTGTGTACTGCCACACTGCCCTGTGCCCAAGTTAGCTGGGACACTTATTTCTGAAGAGAAGGCACCTTTAATCTCCTTCCCCCTAAAGGCGATTGCTTGGGAGCACAGTTCAGATTTAGCAGCACCTTTAGGCTGGAGACTTTTTCCCTAAGTGACAAGAGAGGTTTTCTGCAGAGGTAGCATTGCTTCCTGGTCTCCTGACCAGATTCTTTTGCAAAAATCTGGCAGCTTCATAAGGGGAATTTCATAGCCTTTTGGGATCTTGGATCAATTTTAATGGGAAAAAGCATTAATGGGACTGGCCACATGGCTCCTGGAACCACATGGAGAGTCAAGGAAGTCTCTGTGCTCCAAGGTTGCCGCTCAAGCACTTGCATTAATATTTCTTGGCAAAAACCACATTTATGCACTCAGTTGATTTCCAGAACAGGGTGAATACCAGATGCCCTTCTTTGCACCATGCAGCTTACTCACTGGGATGTCTACATGAAAGACACTGTGATGATGGGGTTTATTTTAAGGAGGTGGTTGATTGGTAGCCCACAGTGTTGCCCTTTTCATGCCACACTCTGGAAGGAAGAAAAAATAACTATTAAAGGAGATGTGGAAGCGCCAAGGCGCTCTATGAAGTATACCTTCACTGTGATCTATGACCTGGAATCGGTCCCCAGAGGCAGGGAGGTAGATGCTGCCAGGACAGCCCTTGGACTGCTTACAAACTCTGCTGGAGTCCTGACATGAGGAGGAGGGAAATGAAAGGAGTAGTTTAGAAAAAATACTTTTGTTTAGGCCAGATCTATGACCTGTAAAGCTGTCTCAAAAGGGGTACACAGCCTCTATCCTTCCTTCAGAGGCTCCATCAAAAGGAATGCATGGAATCTGCAGCTCCTTGCAGCGTAATGTTTCACTGCATCTTCTTTCCTCTTTGTTAAGCTCCAGAAATGTGTGTTACAATTTTATCTTTTTCAGTGATAAATTTGCCCTTTACTGGATTCTCTCTCTTCCCATTTAAGAAATTTCCTGGGTACTTACTCAGCGTCAGAAGAATGGAGGATTGATTTGTAATAGGTCAGATCCAACACTAGCATCCACTTTTCTGGCTTGTCCTGTAGTTGACAATAACGATTTTTAACAGTGCTTTGGGGAAAAGTACGCTGCATTTAGAGAATCCTAGTGATTTCTCCAAGTTTCAGTATTATAATGAAAGCACTGTGCTTTTCTGGTTTTCCTTCCATGGTGAATAGGATGAAAAAACACGGATAAACAACCCTGCTACATCACAGGTTACAGAAAGCCCTCCCGTAAGTGAAAAACATGTAACTCACATTCTGCGATAGCTTACCCTAGCCACCTGAAAAAAAAAAAAATGCAAAAATTTGAACTAGTTCACTGAATTACCGCAAAGCGGGCTCTTTACTGTCCATGCTGTGACACTACCTAGGCATGCCTATTGGTTGCTAGCACAAGACTGACAAATGCTGGGCAGACAGTTTGCACGGTTCGGTGGGTCCAGAGGAGAGAATATGGTGAGCAACTTGGGTAAGCCTTGAGAGTGCGAGTCAAAGAAACGTGTAAAGTGCCAAAAGGGAACCAGCAGAACATTACACTTGTGTGAAATGGGAGTAATCTCATTACCAGAGGTGATAACCATTGCACCCCTGATGGAAATGCGTAATTACTGAAAACAGCTAATCAACTGCAAGAGCAGCAGGGTAGCCAGAAGCTCCTATCTATACCATCTACTGTGCTTAACCCAGTTGAGCTGCTCCTCCTCCTTCTACAAAAGGATCAGTAAAACACACTGCCTATACAGACCCTCATATGTGGGTCAGCACAACCAAGAAAGTTATAAAATGCTTTGAAACTACAGTCACCAATAAAGGATATATCAATTCTGTGACGTTTCCTTCCTAATTCCATAGGATGCTTAAACATGCCATATCTATAGCTGTTCGTTTCACAGCTACATCTGTAGATAAACAAGTGTTTGGAATAACAGTTTGACACCCAACTTGTCTTGAAAAAAAAAAACAGTGACAGCAAGTTCCTTACCATTAATCTCCGACTTTCAGAAACCTA
Source organism: Heteronetta atricapilla (assembly GCA_011075105.1). NCBI lineage: Eukaryota > Metazoa > Chordata > Aves > Anseriformes > Anatidae > Heteronetta > Heteronetta atricapilla. The sequence goes on from CM021731.1 coordinate 151,156,630, forward strand.
GCCTTTGATTTACTAACTACATATGGCTATGGGGGACAAGTGGTAAATTCCAGGCTAACGGTAAGAAAAGTTTAATTGTTTGTAGGATCTGGAGCAGCTACTGAGCAGGCTACTCAAGTTTGTGTGTATGTGTGTGTGTGTATGTGTGTGTGTTTAATGAGAAGTCTGAGTAACAGCAACTCCAGTGGGGCCATGAACCTCCTGGCTTCATAGGTCCAGGTGGCAGAAACTGAAGAGAGCAGGAGGCCTGGGGACAGACCCAGAATATACTGATTGTCTAAGATCTGATATAGAAGGCCCATACTATGTGTGTACAGACATAAATTACATAGACATTGTGTGCATATATATACTGCTATATAGACAGAGTACATGCAGGACTAAAAATAGAATTTGGCGATCATGCTGTCCATATTTATATGAGCACTGTGCTTATGTGGATGGTGATAAAGTCACTGCTTTCTGGCTGTGCTCAGCTGTGTGGCTGGCCACATGTGTATGTATATACGTATATCTAACTATGCATATACACATGCCTATGGGGAGTACTTGCTCAGCCTCACCAACAGTGGAACCTGCCACAGCATCCTGGCTCCAATGGGCTATTGGATTTGGCAATGAACACAGGGCTTTTTCTTATCCCATTCTTTGCAACCCCTGAAAAATCCAGGCACTTCAAACAAAAGGAGGAATTGTGTTGTTTTGGTTTTTAAACTTCAACAGGTAAGGAAAGAGCACGGAGAAAAAACAAAACAGAACAGCTGTCATCAGTTATAAGTAGAACATATAATTTTCTATTTAAAACTAGAAAAAAAAAAAAAAAAAAAAAAAAAAAAAACATAAAACCAAAATGGATTGTTTCAAGGCTTTTAAACAGACTGAGCTGGTAACAGAGGTTTCGGCTGGTTAAGCAAAAGCACAAATGAAAATTTCCCTAGTAGTATAGCAGTACCTTCAATGGCACCAGTTTCAAGCCTGTTGAGGATGTGATTTCTTGATTAGATTAGTAAACTAGGACTAGGACCACAAAGGGACACAAGCATTGTGATGTATGGGAAAAAAAAGAAGAAAAAAAAAAAGCCATAGGCTAAAATGTATAAGCTCTCCTTGGAGCACAGACAGAAATCTAGGTCTCTCTTCCAGTTTCATGCACTAATCGCTGAGCTAGAAAGTCAGCTTCAGGCCTAGATTGGCTCTTTGTCCCAGTTTATGTCTATTTATTTAAAGCAAGGTGGAATCATTTCAATAAGCAGTCTCCACCACAGAGGTACGTGCATATAGATGGCACATCGTTGTTCTCCTGAGCAAGCGGGGACAAAGCAGACCTCTCCTCCATTCTTCCTGGACAAGTTTTCTAACCTTTAGGCAAACCATGCAATCACACAGACTAATCTGGGTTGGACGAACTTCTCCAGCCACCTGCAGGAATAACTTCAGCTCTATGCCAGGCTGCTTAGGGTCTCATCCAGCCAACGTGTGAAAACCCACGTGGAGGGAGGAGGCAACGCTGCTGTGGAAAAACTGTGCAGGGGGAAGAATATTTCTCCTGATCTGCAGTCAGCATTTCCCCTCATGCGGCTTATGGATGTTGCTCTTGGCTTTTGCTGTGCTCTGCTGAAAAGAGCCTGGCTTTGCCATCCATCTAGCTCCCTCTGGGCTGCAAAGTCCCCACCTCCACCAAGGTCCCTTCAGCTGCCTCTTCTCCAGGATGTCCAAACCCCTCTTCCATTAGCCTCTCTTCCTACACCATGACCACTTCAGTGGCCATTCATGGGCTCCCTCCTGTTTGTCAGTGTCTCATTTGTCCCAGAGCCCACACGTGGGCACAGCCCCTCCACCTGCCGTAAAGGTGAGGTGACCCTGTCCCTGGGCCTGCTGGCTGTACCCCTGCCACCACAGCCCGGAGGCAGTCGGCCATGTCTGTGGCATGGGCCTACTGCTGACTGCATTCAGCTGTGTTTAAAACAGCGCCCAGGGCCTCTTTGGAAGAGCTGCACCTGGGCAGTTGTGCCCCCAGCTTGTGCTGGTCCATGGGGTTGTCCCAGCCCAACACAGGGACTTCGCTTTTACTTTGGTTCCTGCCCACTCCTTTCTCCCAACTGCTGAAGACCCTCAAAGGGGCACTCCTACTACTTGCTCAGAGTTAAAATAAAAGACTTGCACTCGTCTCCCTTCATCCAAACTGCCAGTCATCTCTGCCAGTCAGCTCAATCTTGTTTCGTTGCCTTTCTCATTTCCTTCAAGATCTTGAACTCCAGTATCTCACAGCTCCTTCAGTCAGGGTTGCCACTGACAAACTGTTCACTCTTCTCAGGAGTCCAGCAAAACACCTCCCCAATTAGCTTGTTCAGTACTTGCATAAAAAAAAAAATTGTTTTCCATGTACTCTAGAAATCTATTTTGCTTGTGCCCCATGATGTGGTCCTCTCAGTAGATGCTGGAATGGTTAAAGTCCTCCATGAGAATCAGAAATAATTTGACAGAATTCTTTCTGTTGTTAAAAGAAATTTTTGTCCATGGTCTCTCTCCTTGACCAGGCACCACCATGACATGCCTCCATTCTGGCTTCCCCTCTGACCCTGATCAATTTGCTCCCAGTGAGACTGTTACCCATGGATGTGACTATTATTTCTTCATTCCTCCCCAAGCTATTTTTTAAATAAAAAGGTGATGGTTGCTGTGCTTTGCATGTGTCTCTTGTCAGAGTTTGCTAGGCAACTTTTGATCTCATCTACTCAGGGGCCTCAGACAGAAGGCATTTTTCTGATAGCCTTGGCATGAGAGAAGCAACAAGCTGCCAGAAGAGGAGAGAGGCATTTATGGGCATGCACAAAAGCAGACTTTTAAGCACTTAGAGCACATGCAGGGATTAGTACTGTGGCTGGGAATCACATTTTCAGACACAGGTATCTACGTTCAGCTTGAGGCAACTAAAATTTTAATGCTTGGAAAGTATAGTACACTCCTGTGCTAAGGACACTTCAGAACACCTGACACTGTGTAATGAAACAAGAACAAAGTCTCTTGCTCATTAAGTCTATGGATTCTAGCTGGGTAAATAAGAAAAGAAGGCAGAACAGGTTGCAGTCATGGTATCATGATTAACACAGACAAACAAATCAAAAGAAGGTGAATAAGTCTATGTGGGTTAGAGATATGACAAGGACACCTCTGCATGACCGATCTTATGACCTTCTATGACAAAATGACTGGCTACGTGGACAAAGAAAGAAAAGCAGCTGTAATACACTGACTTTAGAAAGCATGGCCTTTTCATCTGGAAGCAGAGAAAATATGGACTATAAGAATGGAATATTAAATGGGTTGAAAACTGTCTGGACAGTTGAGCTTGAAGGATAGTTACCCATGGCTCAATGCCTGGTTGGCAGCTGGTAACAAGTGCAGAACCCCAGGATTTGATACTGTGGCCAATTTTATTCAGCATTTTCTTCATCAACCTCAGTGATGACATAGAATGAAACCTCAAAAAATTTCCAATGACACTAAACTACAGGTATGTGACTGGTAGACCTTCAATCCAGAGGCACCATGAAAAATCCAAGGACCAGGCCAACAGGCACTCCAGAAAGTTCAGCAAGACGAAGTGAGAAGTTGGGCAGTGGGAGCTGGATAACCCCGTGTTCCTGCCTGGCTAGGGGGTGACAGGCTGCAGAGCTTGGCTACTGAAACACACCTGGGACTTTGGTGGGTAGCAGCCTGAAAGAGGGCCAGCAAGGGAAGAGTCTGCTCTCAATGAAAACGAGGCTGCAAACTGAATACTAGACTACATTAGGAGGAGCATGACCAGAAAACTAAGGAGGTTATCGTTCCTTTATGCTCAGCTCTGGTGGGGTCACATCTGGAGAAGCATTTTCAGCTTCAGCCACCGACTTCCAGAGAGGTGTTGAGAAACTGGAGAGGGCTCAGTCAAGTGCTTCGAAGATGTGAGAAAGCTTTTGACACCACTGCATGTAAAAACCTCAAAGGAAATATGCTACTGTGGAAACCTACCTTCATCTACCAGGCAGCTGGCCTGGTAGGGAGAATGGGCATGGTTTCACTATTTTCAATAACAATTTGAATAGTGCAAGAGCGATTAGATTTACAGTATTTTCAGAGATCTGTAATTTGGAGAGAGATGCAAAGACATTCTCAAACTGAATAGATCACCAAATGTGAAAATAAAAGAACAATATCACATATGAAAGAGAGACGTAGAGCCAGGAACAGTTGAAAATGCACTAGTAGTAGGTTGAAGTGAATAGGTGCCACCAATGAAGTGTTATTACAAAAAGGACAAAGTTTATTATAGAAACACATCAGAAGAAGCATCATACAGTATAAAATAGGAAGTAATTGCACAGTGAGTGCTACGTTGCATTTATAAGAACTCAGTTGAAATACTCAGTTTTGGGAACCAGAAGTAAGAAAAGATTGGACAGAGTACACAAACTTAGAAGATCAATAACGTGTTCAGGCACCTCCTGTCAGGAAAAAGATGAAGGATATCCCATCACTTTCACTAAAAAGAGAAAATCTATAGGAGACATTAAAAACATTTAAATACACAGAATAATGTTTTATAGGAGAGGGTTACAGATTTCTTGTTTTCTTCCTGTATGGGGTCATGGACAACAAAATCCATCACATTTGCTGAAAGCAGCATTGATGTTAAATTATTAGAAAATCTAGAACAGACATTAGAGGGACCAGAGATGTCTCTGGGCAGTCTCCATTACTCTATTTCCAATGTAGTAATTTGGAAAGGCTTCATCATGCTTCAGATCAGGGGACTGAGGTAGATGGCAACAGCTCCTCCAGCTCACCTCTGTTACCCCAGAATATCCCCCCATAAATGACCCCAAATGGAGGTATTAGACTCCCCTGTCAGTTATATTTACTACTAGAAGAAAAAAGACACAATTCAATAAATGGTCTGCCTCTCTCAAGGAATCATGCTTGGTACCACAGATTACTACATGCCATGCCTGTAACTTTGCTAAGCATTTCCAGAATTCTGGGTCTTAAAAGGCCAGTGACTGATGAGTTGGGAACATCATGTATGTAACTTGCCCATTTACAAGGTACCACAAGTCCTCTTTTCTAGAATATCAAGAATCTAAAAAAGGCCCACAGCAGCCCCTTGTGAAATCCCAGGCAAGACTTCTTTAAGCAGACCTCAGAAACCACTGCTTTGTGCCACTGTCCCTCAGCAGGGCCTTGTTTGTTTCACTAGCATTTCCTCAGAACCCTTCCTTTACTTACCAGCTCCTGGACTGCACTGGAAAAGAGCCTCCTTACCTCCAGCTCCAGAGTGCCACATCCAGATTGCAGAGATGTCCTCTGCGACTACCTGGTCTTCAGTGCTCAGAGAGATGTTTTAAATTTGCACAAATACATTATTATTATTATTTTTTACCCCAGTCAGTATGGCAGGAGGCTGCTTGCCAAGACCATATGGCCTGGAAAGGTGACCGTGTAGGTCTGCTCTCTCTTGGCAGCACTGAGAGCACTCAGAGCTTCAACAGTGACAGGAAGGAAGGTCTCTTGGAGACCTCTTTGACCCACTGGGTATGCTTACGGCAAAGTGTCGTCACTCTTCCTACAGGGAACATCACCTTGGGAGGGTGTGAGCCATGTAGCGCTCTGCTCTTTGACAACAAGTACACCGGTATGAAGATGTGGACATAGAAAGAGGTGACACCTGCTGACCAGGGACTGAGATGGCCATTGCAGGCTAAAAGCCAGTCACTCTTTCTGCTAGTGTCTGTCAAGTCAAATCAAGTGCTACTCAGAGGTTGCTCGGTATGTGAATTCTCACGAGCTACAAAATCAAGCATGCGTGTGAAGAGAATGGAAAAATGCAGTATTTCAAAAGCACCAAAGCAAGGATCAACCCCTAAAATCATGTATTAGGTTTGCAATCTCAGATATTAAAAGTCCAGTCTAACAGTGACAGGTCCAGTTCTGCTTTACTTGAGTCAAGGCATTTGGAGGTTGGAAGGCAAAGTTAGAACAAATTGTTTCAGTTCAGCTCTCATTAGTAATAAATAATATTCTATATTTGCTAAGAAGGAAGAGAAGAAATGTGTTAGACAAAATGGAAGCCAACAGATACTGTTACAGCAAAACCTGTACTGGATCAACAACACTGATTATGACGTTACAAAGTCTGGACAATTGTTCTGTGCTTATCAAGTGGATTCTTCAATACTGCACTCAACAAAATATACTTTAATTATTTCTGTGCTGCAGTTGTGACTAGGGACTCAGCTTCTAAACACAGAGCTTTCAAAATAATGAAAAGTAGATGCATACTTTGTAATTTTAAGTACTTAAAAGTTTGCTCTTCTACTGTGACAGAGATTTTTAAATGAAATATGATGTGGCATATACCATTGTCTTCTGCCTATTTAGTCCACCAATACCTAAAAACTGATACCACAAGACAGCAAGTTCAGTGACCCATTCATCTTCTGTACTACCGCCTACAGCAGTTGTTCCATAACTGTCCTTCAAGGAGAACTTGTAAGGATGTAAGGAGAGCTTCAAGATATCCATGTAACAGCTTTATGGGCCTATTAAATAAAGGGATAAGTGTTTCTTCTGCATTACTGCTGGCTCTGGGCTCTTACAGCATCCATCTGGAATGCAAAGACCTCACGACAGGAAAAAGCCTTCGTGGCTATTCCACGCTCATGTGGGATAACTGCAAGTCTGTCACAAGGCGTGTATGTATAGATCAACACGTGGGCTAACACATGAGCTACCAACTGTAGAGCCTTTTGCTATCCAGTGTATCTCTTTTTGTGTTTGAGGCAGAACATGGCCACTCCCTGATTTCATTTCTCATGCATATTTCACTCATTTTTTTTCCCTACTGCAGTATTTGTGCCATTTATCTTGTCCTATATTCACTTTCCTTTTTTTCCTACTTTTGGGAAAAGCATCTAATATCCCTGTAGCATTAGTTTTTCTTTGTTAATGTCAAAAAATGTTAATCCGTGAAGACTTGCTTCCTAGATAATGTTAATTCAGCTGCCAGTTTTATAATAGGATTATGCTTTCCAGGATTTAAAAATCCCACTTGTTAGCTACAAAACAGACTTCTACTAACAGCTATAAAATCTAATTTAATCCCTATTGGCATTAACTAAATAGCTGAGGTATAATTTCTGTCTAGCTACACTTAACACCCTGCTATTGCCATAAATATATAAAATTCCCTTTGAAGTTATAAAAGAAACTGTTCAGTAGGATAAACAGGGTCTCATGAGTCCAATCATATGCTATCTCCAAGGCATAACAAATGTTGTTTACATATTGTAAGGATTTTACGGACAGTTTATTTAAATAGATTCACCCATGTTTACATGCATTAATTTGCCCTTTTTCTCAAGAAAATGCATACTAAATTATGATCTAAATTTAATCTATTTCAAAATAATTGGTTAATGAGTGGAAGATTGGGTCCCTGTGGAATCAAAGTTTTAAATGTAACCAAATAACCTGACTAAGCTGGAAGAGAATACCAATTTGTTTAACATAACCCCTCATAATGCACAATTGTATTGTGAAACCTTAGAAGATGAAGTTATCTCAAGCTTGGCATAGGAGCAGCTATTCTGAGGCAATCCATAAGATACTGTAAAAAGTAAGGAGGCAAGAATGAGCTAGCAATGTTTTATAATGATCCTAAAATAACAGCCATGCTCTTCCCAACCATTTGCTCCCAAATGAGGAACAACACCAGGATTTAAGATCTTCTGGAGCCCAGTGATCAGAAATGAAGACAAATATTTACAGTTCTATTCCCCCAGCCTTGAAGAGACAGTAACTGGAAAGTACATTGTTCTGGAGAGGGTAGTCCTAATGCACTGCTGTGAAAAAAAGACTGCAAAAAGTGCTATTACAATGATACACAGTAGATTTATCAAGTTATGCAGCCATTTAGGAGTTGAAACAGAAACCTCAGAGCAACCAGGCTCCTTTAAAGACAGAAATCGCAGTCAAACACAGAAAACAGTAGGATTTTACTTATCCTTTCAGAAATGATGCAAAGTGCTAATCAGACTCCACAGTCAACTTATCACTTTGTTTATTGATAAACAAGAAGAGAGATCATAATCTCCCTTCTGGCACTCGTAGCCAAAAGAAAAGATGGGCAACCTCAGCAGATCAGCTTACAGTAACATCAAAATGTTTAGAAGGCTGGATTTGCAAATGTGTGTTTGTCCTGGGAGACAGAAACACAATACACTTCGGCCAACACACTTAGGTGTGCTGACAACCACACACGCACCGTACGTACATGAAAACCGCTGCCAAAACAGCAGTTTTTGAAAGCTGCTAGATGAATGACTTCTGTGAAACAATGAAAAAAAAAAAGGCATGGTTTTTGCTCCTTTGCAAAAGAATTCCCTGGTGGAAAGCCCAAAATATGGGCATGGCAATGTGCAACCCAGGGACACATTAGGAGCCTGGAGCCTGTCACATAAAATGCTGTGCAGGTTAGGTGTGAGTAAACAAGTGCTTGCACTTCCCTAGTTTTCTGTCCCCACTTGTTATGGTTTTTATGACAAGGACTAGAAAAATCTCAAGAACTGAGTATCATTTGTTCTACTGTGGTATGTTAGTGCACAAGGAATTCATGGTTCTGGACGCTCTCCAGTTCCAGTAAGTCAGAGGTATGGTCTCATAGCTATTTCACGTGACAGCCCGTGCCACGGAAGTGCATTCTTTTGCTGTATATAAAACCTTCTTTAATGCAAAGTCTATTCACAAATCAGAGAAGAAAGTCATTCACAGAATATTTAAAAAACAGGGCTTTAAGCAATTGTAATCCATGTGTTGTGTTCTGTTGAATAGAGATACATTACTCCACTCTCAACTGAAGGGATGTCGTGGCAGATGCTTGGTACACGGTGGAAATAACAGGCTGTTTTTAGGTGCTTCTCTGCTTATTTTGGGAGTAGGCTGTCCTGCAACTAGCAAAACACAAGTGCATACCAGAGCAGCAACCCCTGGCTTTGATTTCACAGAACATTTGAGGAATCATCAACAGCTGAAAGAAAGGGGCTAACTAAAGTTGCTTAGGAAATGAGAAATCTGACGTGGCTAACCAAAAGCACACAAAGATACTGGGGAAGCTTAGGAGGTGGGAAGACCTTCACGTTGATGTGTAACAGTGTACACTAGGAAAAAGCTCAAAGTCCTGAAAGGTTTAAATCTGAATTACTCATTTAGACTCAAATGTCCTTCATTCATTGAGAAATATTAACTGAATAAGGACTGCCTCAATTGTGACTGTAGAGATAATAGCAGAAAAATTTAACAAAGAGGGCAAGTGCTATGTTCTCTATGTGTCCTACGACTTTCTGATCCATGTCACGGTTAATGGAGTCTGTGAGTTTCCTCATGCTTGGCTTGCCTGTCTGTTTTCAGAATGTGGCCCTGGAAGAACAAGCAGGGTGGACTACTGCTTACTAGCACCATGGGGTCTTAGGTTCAAGACCAGTCTTCAGGATTAATTGCAAGAGAAAGTTGGACAAACAAGTGTATTGCTTTGCTCAAGGCCAACCAAAAGGAGACGTAGAGCAAACATTGAGTGCTGAGAATGTTGACTGCAGTCTGGGAAGTACCTTTATGTTTTGCTCACCTCCACTACCATTGCAGCCCTGTCAACATAACCTTAGGCGTGGATCTGCATACAAGCAAAAGTCTGCACAAATTTGACCCAATGGATTTGCATGTTACGCATGTATACACCACTTTTTGTACTGGCTTGATTTTCTGTAGCACACCTGAAAACCAATGGCTCCCTTCAAACAGTGCTAGATGCTCACTGGCTGTTCAGGCAGGTCCCTCCTCTTACGAAGACACAGGAAATACTGCAAAACTGTCCAGAAATGCTACAGGAATATGTAGTAACACACGAGTTTCAGCCCTGCAATTAGCTATCTTTCAGTACCCAGGTGTGCTGCTGTGCCTGAAGACACAGTACAGCACACGTGAAGACTTAAAGTGCCGCAAATTCCAAGTCCATACAAGCAGTACCTGTGTACTCTAAAACATTTTCCCAGGTCTGTTAATAAATCCCAGCCTGAAATTCCTGTTAATACTGAGCCAAGACATTTTCCTTACGTTTCTAGACACCATTGTGTCAGCAGTAATAGTTATATCAGAACGTGTCCAAGTCAAACTTAATTGGATATGTCTGAATCAGTGGAAAAGAAATAACTGGCAATTCAAAGGCTCAGCTCAAAGAGACACAGGCACTATTGAGCTCATTAAGAAGAAAATTGCTGAATACTGTGATCATATTTATGAATCCTCATATCTTTATATAAGGAAGATGATTGGCTTGTAGAATAAAACAATAGGAATAAGAACTTCTATTGTCAAGCAACCACTCAGGAGTGGCAGTTCTTCCAGGATCATGGTGGGATTAATAAGGGCGTGAAAACACTTTACAACTTCCATAAAAATGTATATTCATCAGAACTCTTCAAGGATCAAAAAGGCCTTGCAGAGTTTCACTGTACAGTTCAGTTTCCCTACTATAAACCAGAGAGAATTCTGGACTCCCCAATTCCTACAGAAGAAATTTCCCATGCTACTGAGACTTTTAATAATGGCAAGCCATCAGGGAAAGCAGCATTCCCATTTTAATTTTGTGCATCTTTTGAAGACAAGTCACCCTACTATGCGCCTGTGTACATTTAATCATTCTCTACACACTTTATCAGCAAGCCTTCTCCCTGTAGGAGGAATACAATTAGGTACAGTACTAATTTATTATAAATAAAGCAAAGACCTGGTAAAATAACCTAGTTATCAATGTTTCATGCAACTGTGCCTATGAAGTACTAGCTAACATTCTCACTATGAGCCTAGAGAAATACCTGCGGCATTGATAAATCCCAACCAACTTGGGTTTATTAAAAAAAGGAAAAAAAAAAAAAGAAAAAAAGAAAAAAAAAAAAAGATTGTCATTGCATAACACAGGAAAACTGTTGATTTTAATTGAAGTAGCTAGAGATTTATGGAAACCAACCGCAGCTTGTTTCCACTGATACTGCAAAAGCCTTCAATAAGATCAATAAGGAAACACATTTCACTAAGGAAAGCCTAGGATTTTTGTGTGTGTGTGTCTGTGTGTACCATGCTGACCCACTTTATGTATTTATCTCCACCCTCAAATTTAGTTGAAGTGTTATTTTGCATGCAAGAGCCTCTTCTCATCAGTGATAAGGAATAAAAAGGTCAGAAGGCCTCAGATTAGGGGGAAAATGGTAGGCAAGGATGCTCTCTCTCCGGCGTGCTGTTTGTTCTGACACCAGGATCAGATCTCTGGCGCGATGGAGAAGGCATTCTCATGGGGAGAAATCTCCATAAAATCAGTGTGCATGCGGATGATCTGCTCTTAACTGTAATGAACCCAGAGTCATCGCTTACGTATGCGTTATTCATAACAGAACAGTCTGAAGAGTGGTCAGGCTTTAATCCTATTTTTAAAAACAGATGATTCAAAAGAATTGTTTTTCTCTCTTTTTCTTTTAATCCTTCCATGGCACAGCACAGCAATGATCTTTTAAGTGGCTGCTACAAGATATTAACTGGGAGCAAATTTATGCTATGACCCTAAGAGGCCGTGCTGCGGTTAAGCCAAAATAGGTCCGTCCCTACCCATCTTCTCAGCCAAACTGAACTTCCCCTCACTGCCGAGGGCTGCAGGGAGAGCAGAAAGGCTCAGGGACTGCTGCTTGCCCTCTGAAGGCAGCGATGAGAGGAAAGGATGGAGCTGACACTTCCTCTTCCCCAGCTTCTGATGCTCAAGCGCTGGAGGAGAGAGCAGCTTCCTTCAAAAAGAGACAAAGTGAAACGATAGTGACTCACAGCAGAAAGGGCTGTAGAGCTTAAACCCTCATCAGTCCACCATCATTTTGCAGTGCAGCCCTGAATATTAATAACTTTTATTGGATGAAGAAGAACTCTTCAGTTCCAGAGGAACAACAACTTCATAATTCCAGGTGAAGTGTTTCACGTTGGAGGACTCCACAGCAGTTTCCCAACTGTATGTATACTTCAAGGGATTGCTTTTACACCTCCAATATAAGAAACATGAGCAATATAATTTTTGCATGCCTTTTTTAATGAGAAAAAAACGATCAATAAATGCTTGTTCATGGCCGGTAGGATTTAATTCCCTGGCATGAAATTTAGGCAGGGCAATTAGGTCTAACACCACTACTGGGGTAGCATCCTGGCAAATATGAATAAAAGCTAAAATTGAGAGGAAAGGTATTTATTAAGTGATAAGGCCAGAGGCTGCTGAGCTTTGACCCAGAGGCTGGAGGAAGGGAGGCCTCTGGGGAGCAGAAGACATGCACAGGCAAAGAGGGACCTGGAAGGGGACTCCTGCTACAGGATGAGGAAGAACTGAGCATGGGAGGTTTGCAAACACAATGCTTTAATCAAAGGAGGGTATTTTTCCGATGGCTGCTCCCTGATCATTGAACTGCTCAGGATGCCACTGTCTCAATAAGAACAAAGACTCACATATGGCTTTACTTTCTGTGCAGATAATCAAGCTGTAATTTTGATACCCGATAGCGGTATCAGGTGTGGAGAAATAACCTGAATCCCATAGCCCAGAAACAGAAAAAATGCCACAGCTCCCATGCCACAATTTAGCAAGGCTAAAGCTAACTTTGTAAAAGAAGGCCGAAGTTTTCAGCAACACTGGGATATTTTCTTATTAAGTTCCTTATTCCAATTTTTTGAAGACCTCCTTACAGCCCTGTCTAGTCCCAAAGGCATTGCAAATGTCCCTCATGGTCTGCTCAGAGCAGATCTCACTCTCCTTCCAGGCTTAGTACTCTGACACTGTAACTTTGCTTTTTAGCCATTTCTTCACTTTGTTTACCCTTAAAAGCTGAGATTTTTTCTCTTTGGGAACTTCTTGCAAAATGGAAGGGTTTCTGCTGCTTGGGCTTGATGCAAGTGAAAGTCTGTGTAAGCATTTGATGCAAGGTACTGTGTGAATCTTCAACCAGGTTCTGATTTTTTGAAAAACCCAACATTTCAGCAGCGAGAAAATCCCTAAGCAGAATTTTTATTGATATAAAACATGGCAATAAATAGCAAGATTCATCAGTACTATTTGTTGTAAGAATAACGAATTAAAGGACAAACTCAATGTTGTGTTTCCCGGTGTTTTTTCCCCCCTCAGTTTCAGATGACCCATTTGCAATGGGCCAGTGAATACTGTACTCCAGTGCATATTCTTGACATATCTTTCACACAAAGTCTCCAAACACCTCAGAAACATTAATAAATTAAGCAGCAAGAGCAGTAGTAATTTCAGCTTTACATTCACAGAACCTAATTCTCAAAGTCTTCCTGAGTATCTGTGGCAGACCTAAAAATGAAATTCAATCTTCCAATCAGTTTGAATTATGCTTTGCTACTGGATCATGCAATCACACAGACTAATTCAGGTTGGAAGGGACCTCAGGAGACCACCCTGTCCATCCTCCTGCTCAGAGCTTCAGCCCTATACCAGGCTGCTTATGGCCTCATCTAGCCAACGTGTGAAAACCCACACATGCGAAGGGAGGAGGCAACGCTGCTCTGGAAAACCTCTTCCAGGGTTTGACAACCTGCAGAGGGAAGAACGTTTTCCCTGATCTCCCTGGTTTGGTGTCATGAACGTGGTCAGAGTGCACTCCCTCCCATCAGTGAGGTTGTTAATGAAGAACACAGACAGTACTGGTCCCATAAAGGGCAATACAAAGTACATGCAACATGTACCACCTCTGTACACCCAAACTGCCACCCACCCTACAGTCTTTCCACCCAGTCCCTTTCTTCTCAGGATAACTACAGGATATTATGGCAGACCATGTCAAAAACGTTGCTAAAGTCAAGGTGGACATCCTCAAAGATGCTAATTTATTTATTCAGAGAAAGCAGTCGGGTTTGTTAGGCATGATTTGCTCCCGATCAGTCCATTCTGGCTATAGCCTTGGGCACTCTGAAATACCTTCCATGAGAACCAGCACCATCAATTTCCCAACCACTACTGTGAGGCTGATGGGCCTCAGGTTCCTCCTTCCTACCCTTTCTGAAGATGGCTGCAGCATGATTTGCCTTTCTCCAGGCATCAGGAACCTCCCCCGGTCACCATGGCCTTTCAAAGATGAGAGACAGCAGCTTCAGGATGACACTGGCCAGATCCCTCAGCAGCTTCCAGTGTGTCCTGTCTGGTCCCATGGGCCATCTTATTTAACTAGGCACTGTATTCATCCTCCTCTAAAGTGGCTGCTTCCTCCTTCCCCAGACTTTGCCTCTAGGAAGTGCCCTAAGAGGCCTGAGAGCAGACTGACAATAAAGCTGAAGGTTTCACAGAGGAGTGGGTTAATACTACCCCAGTCTTTCTTCTCCTTTTCGCTACTGACATACTTGTGGTAGCCATTCTGGTTCAAGCCTCAAGTTTAGATCCCAGCCAAGCTTTGACCTTCCTCCTTCTGTCCCTACTCACCCATACAACACTTCTGTGTTGCTCTTTGGTAGCCTGCCTCCACTTCTACCTCCTGTCTGCTTCTTGTTTGCATTTAAGCTCAGTCAGGGGCTCATCTGTCATCTCCAGTTTGTATTACATAATTTTCTTCTAATCTTTTTGAAATCTTATACCCAGTGGCACAACTCTCCTTCACTTCAACAGAGCTAGCATTTTAACACCATTTAGAAACTGCTACTACCAACTTTGTCACCTTGATCATAGAAATTCTGGTTTGCTGTCATCCTATATAACAAATAGACGCCTCTGCTTTAAATGATTTGTTTTATACAATTAAGCTGAACCTAAAAATGCAATATTTTAACACGCAATTGTGTCTCGTGTCATCTAACAGCAGCAGCCTCCCAGATATGAACTAAACAATACTAATTCACTGTGACAGCAAATATAATTATAGTCTCCCACACAGAATTTTAGCAACTGGAAAAATGTTTTCCAACTGTCTTCAAGAGTATGCACGAACATTCAGCTATGCTACTTTCACTTTTCAGAACCAAAATAAATATACGAAAACTCTGTAAACTTTTTCATTCTCACATACATGTAAAGACCTGAAAGTTAAAGAGAGCATTATTAAATAGAGTCTTTCTGGAAAGCGTTAACTCCCAAGAAACAGAAAAGAATAAAATTTCATACACATTTTTGAGATTACATGGGAAAATCTTCAAACCTGTTTTCATAACTTCCTGGACAACACATTCACATTCAAACCCTAAACAGCACTTGCTGTTCTTTGAGGCACTGTAAAATGAACAGGAAAACTTATAAATAGGAAGATGATGTTATGGCAAACTGATGTTCCAGTTCAGAAACATTTTTTACCATGAAACATTCAAAACAGTTTCTGGTATATGTGCTTTAAGATGTGAAACATTTTAAAAGGGAAATGGTTACTTTGAGATATTAAAAACAAAAATTGCTAGCAAGCATATCTGAATGCATGTTTAGTTCATTCTCTCTTTCAAAATTGAGCATCAACAAAAAGCTTAGCACTGGTACTTAGCACGTGTACATCCATTTCTCACTCTGCTCCCTTTGCTTGCTCTCTTGCGGCTCCTTCCATCTAAAATGCCCTCCAAATGCTGGTGCGCTTGGGTTCTAACTTCTCCTTCCTTCAGAAACACCCCTACTGGCATTTCTTCTGAAAATCTCAACAAGTAAATCCTTCTAAACACCCAAAGGCTCAAGCCCAAACCCATACTCATTTGCTCACAATCTGAAGATGCTTTTGTTTCAACACCAAAATCGCAACTGTGACTGTGAACTAACTCCACAAAGCCTATCACTATGACTTTACTTTGTGTATCTTAAGATTTATCTTCATCTCTCTGGTTCTACCACTTCCCCAAGGCAAAGGTGATGCTTTCCCACACATTCTGTTTAGCACTGATTGTAGTGCACAGATAATTTTTAATTACCTTTCTGTTCAGAGCCACGCCATCTTCACAGTCCAGCACCGCACAATCGACATTTAGTGATGGGATTTTTCGTATCTTCTTTTCGTCATCTGCAGGAACGTATAGCACAGCTCGCCTGGGAATGTACTTGTGAGATGATGCAAAGTGATAACTGAGCTTGGGAACACCAGCTGGCAGAGGAGAATTCAGCCTGTGAAGGATATGGGTGAAATCAGACTCTTGGCTACAATGCTTTAAAGAAAACTTGACTATATTTTAAAAAGAGAAACTTTCCCATCTAAATAGTGGCAGTTTGGTTTTATTTCTCAGGAAGAGCTAAGGTTGAGAGATATCAGTATTACAGTTAATTACAGTATAAAATCCCCAAATCACTATGTTCAACAGAAGTTGCAAGCTTTAATACCCAGAACTGAAGAAATGCTAGGTCTGAGGTCGCCCATGTAGCCTTAATAACACTGCCTGCTCTGTGCACTGTGACAAATATTAAATACGGAAAGGCTTCTGGTTTTTCTCCCCCTCTGTCACAACTCTTCTGTAGGTTGGAGGCTGTTGGGAGCAGATCAGGGCTGCTTTAGCAAGGAGGCTGCTCTCTGCCACGTGTGCTCCAGAAGCTGGATGGCATGCTGTGAATGAAGCAGGGGTGCTGGTTAAAACAAACACCCTTCTGCAAGGTTGGTTTTGCAACCTTAGCATTATTTCAACAAACGTATTTGCATGCAAATTTTAAATAAGCAAAATGGTTGGGGAGGGAAACAAGAGAACAGCGAGGAATGAAAACCCCACATAACGTGCAACCTCACCAATCCCAACGTGTCCTCACTGAAGCCTTCAGACCCACAGCACGGCCTTTGATTGACAGAGCTCCTGAGCTCACCAGCATCATCGGCGGGCTCTTGGCCACAGCAGCTCTCAGCATGTATACACACTTCATACACCACGCTTGGGTGCAGGTGTGAGCCTGTGGCACCACGGGGCTTGAGTGGGTTGCATCGTCATGGTCTCGAGGCATCAGGTTTGCTGAGGCCTCCACCCTGCACCGGTGGCTCCTGGCGAGGGAGCAGCCAGCCCACCTCAGCTGTGGGGCTTGTGGGCCGGGAGGCAGTGGGGCTGCCAGGGGAGGCTGTCCTCGAGTGCAGTAGGGAGCACGCCTTGCTCCATAATTACAGGCACTGAGAAATAAATTGCAGACGGTGCCACTGTGTTTCTCGGCCTTCCAAAAAAAGCCCTTGCCTGTTCCTTTTCCCACCCATTTCATGGTGTACCCCCCAGGCCTATTCTGCTACAGCAAAAATGAGGACAAAATAATACAATTTGCCTTCGTATCCAGAGCACAAGTCACTTCCACCACAAAATAATCCCACCACATAACACCATTACGCATTATCATGTATATTATTCAGCACTTTGAATAATGCAAAGCTTTTCCAGCACCGCACTGAATATGTCATTATCACATCACGTCAGGGACCCATGCATTCTCCTATGCCCCTCTTAATAATATTTCCCAAGTTGCTACATTTGGATGACACACAGCTACATGTGCACATGGCTTTCCTTCAAAGTGAACATGACTAACCCTCTCAGATGCCTGGAAACAAGTTCAGTCAATCGAAATCGGAGCCAATGTGATGAGCTGCTGACAGACCACTATGATACTTGGTTTTCTGAGCTAACCCCGCCGAAGCATCCGCTCTTCCCCTTGGCCTGGCACCCTGAAAGCTGAATATAGGTCTTGGGTTAAAAATCTGAAGGCAGCTTTTATCACATTTTATCTCAGCAAACTAAGCAGAAAAGAACAACTATTCAACCATCTCCTGTGCCAGGTCCCTGCATGTCCTGGGTGGACCCATTTTATAAGCCCACAAAAACCAAATACTGACTTCTTTGTAGTATGTCTGGTAATACTTAATTCAGCCTAAGTAATGGGGCAGCTTTGCTGTTAAAGAGAAATGACGCACTATTTGTTACAAAGAGCAGTGCTACCCTTGCTAATAAATCCTCATCTCCAACTGCAGCAGCTCCAAGACCTGGGCAGTGGAGATCCTGACACTCAATGCCAGAAGCCATGCGCTGAGTCTCTCCTAAGCACCATCCTTGCCCCTCTCCCACAAAGCACTTCACGTCCCCTGCCTCGTCTTGAAGTGCGGACGATAACACAACTTGAGGCAACTCAAGTGGCTGCTAGTTAAATCCACTTAATCCCATTTTCTTGTAGCAGTACTCTTTGGGAGAGCGAGGAGGAGGTGGAAGAGTGGTTTATCTCAAATGGAAAGAGGAGGGTCTTTCTTCAGTGTGACACAGAGGTCAGTAAAGAAGTCTGCAGTCCTTCGCTAAACATATATGAGGGGACAAAAGTGATTAGTTTCCATTCTTTTTCTCTGATGGCTTCAACCCTGTAGTGTTGGAAGGCACAAAGGAGCCAAAGAGCTCAGTCCATTAATTGTTAACTCCGGCCTACAGACAAGCAGCTGCTGGAGCTCCCTTACTGTCTGCCTCTCACCAACCCTCCGACATGCCCGAATTTGACAGAAATGGCTAAGACCATCATCTCAGCGTGTACCAAAGGGACGTATCTCCTGTCACACGCTCATTTCTCAGGATTTCTTCAAGGGCTGAAGCCAGTTTCCCCTTCACTGCTGCAAGCCCCGCAAAGGCCACTCTGCTCTGAGCACCACGCACAATGGCGTAGAGCATCACGTAGGTGAAACCCTCACCTCTGTCCACAGAGCAGGTTCAGTCAGCTGTCACCTTTAATGTCTGTGATCTTCTGTTTAGATGGGGCAGCAGTGTGGCCTCCCCTCAAGAAGTGGTCGATTTAACCCACGATGCTACCACCTGGTGACTTCTGGTATCTCCTTCTCAGCTTTGTAGCCCCATGGGCCCAAAATGCAGGTTTCTCAGAACACAGATTAATATAAAAATACGTCAATTTGTCAAATCATTTGTCAAATCATGTCATTCTAATGAAACATTTTAGCAAGTCGAAGAAGTACTAATTTTTTCAAGAGGTGTGACCAAAAATGAAGAGTATGGGAGGAATTGCTGTCAGCTGCCCAACACAGCATCTTCTCCTTTTGGAACAAAGAGCTCTAGAAATGCGAGTGTAAAACAAGGCTCTTCATCAAGGATACCTGGGTGTGACCGCAACAAACATTTTCAGGTGCTATTATTTTCCCAAACATTATTTTAAAACCCTGTTCTCACTGCACATTTTCCTTGCCTAGTCATGTTTTGTGCTCTTCAATGAATGAATTGCAGAGTAAGAAGCACCTGTATTAAGAAGTCCATCTGCCCATGGACCTTTTGGAAACTTGAGAGTTGCAAAACCCAGCGTACTAACAGTTAGCTATTCTGGTAGCAAACACTACCAGGATTATCTGGACTTCTATTATTTTGAAGAGTGCAAACATCCCCAGTGTGGTTACTTTTTTTGGGAGGGAGGGGGCTGTCAGGGAACAGCACTGCAATCTCAGTTATATCATTAACCCCATGCTGTAAAGAGGAAGAAAATCTTGCATATATTTCCTGACTGCAAGTATTTTAATGATTCAAACTAAGCTTGACTGTGCCTAAAACTAAACACATGGACGTAAGCCAAGTGAATTTGCTAAGACAATGTTTCTTCCGTTAAGCACTGCGAGTTAAAATGAGGGCTAGGCTATTGGGTAATGCTCATTAAATTGTTTTACTGCGGCTTTTCATTCACAGCATCCAGCAGCATGCTGAATGTTTGTGGGTCTTGGAAATGAAAGTAAATTTCTTCAGCAAACAGAGCACTCTACTAAAGTCTTCATCAAATATGTAAAAGTAGCTAGGACATTAAAGTTATTCTCGATCCTCTGAGAACAGTTTCACCTAAGAGCAAACAGCTCATCCTCGGGAAGGCGAAAACAAAACCGTTCCGAATGCTAAGAGGCGTTGCACTTTGCAGTGGCAGCCATACAGCGGGACAGCTACCAGTGAAACTACTGAAAATTACAGAGATTTCCCTGATGCATACTGCGTTTTCACATTCCAGCATTGCTCGTGCTCACACATTTACTGAGCTGTACGCACCTGTGCCATCTCGTTGGAGCCAACAACGTACGGCTCAGAAGTAAAGTACTCCCTCCCATCAGTTATTTTCAGGATCAGCACTTTAACTTGAGCCTCTGCTCTATGCTTGTTTGCTAGATTGAATCATCCTAGAAGAGACCCTACACCACCACGTGCCCAACACATGGAAAAATATCCATTGCTTGATAGGCCAAATCTCTACTTCTGCCACCCTTGGCACAGTGTTGGCAAAAAGTTTCTAAACATCACGCTGAGGCATTTGAATGAAAACCGTGAAAAAAAAAAAAAAAAAAAGAGGAAAATTTCCACACTGTGCATTTTTGAGCTGTAACTGGTAAATAACCTCAATCCCAGATATCCAGCAGGGTAGCGTGGCGGAAGGACAGAAGTGACCCAAGATCTAAGACCCCACTGAACACCACACAGTTAACGTTTCAAAATCTCCTCCAAACTAATTGTCTGATGTGTGAAAAAAATAAAGATAAGAAATTAAATATAACGGCTTTACTATGTCTGATTTACTAGGGAGTAGCTCCCAAACATGCACAAATAATTGACCAAAGACAAAGGCAAGTTGCGGGAAATTACAAAGCACCTCAATTTGCATAGTAATTCTTTCTAATTAAGGAAAGAAGCTAGAAGTTGTTTGTTATAAACATCAGCAGGCCTTGTGCAAATACGACCAGCTCACAACCGAGCTCAGCATTCGTCAAATCAAAGCGACTTTCCCGAGAGTTTTATTGGTACAGCTGCAGCGCATGCATTTTATCACACATGCTAATAATCCTGGTTATGGCACTAACATTTTAATCATTTGTTCTGTGGGCTTGTTTCTCAAACAATTAGCACTAATGAATGGCCAAAATACCTCGGATCATATATGTCTAATTGCAGTCAAGAGCAGTTATTGTCTGCATGTACATTTCAATTCACCTCTGGGGATAATGTTTGTTAATTGTATTTCTTTATATAGCAAGTGAAAAAAGGCTGTTCACTCCAAAAGGGACTAAGTGTTCTCTTCTTTCCCTTTGTTCCCACAAGAAGCTAAAGTCACTTCAAGAGGCACTTAATCCCATCATCCATGGTTACAATTGCCTTACAGCATCAATCAAAAAGAATCTGAAGTAAAATGATGCAGCTATATTGTGTAATTAAAAGCAATTCAGGTAGTTATTGCTTGGGGCATTTTCCAGGTCCAAATACTTCAAATGGCACCGCGGGGATTCTAAATACTGTAGTGTTTTAAATTTGGTCAACGACAATATCTCACAGAGAAAGGGGAGGAATATGCAAAAAAAAATCTCCTAGTGTGTATTGTAAAGCAGAAGAAAAGAGGAGGAACAGCTAACGTTTGAAGTGACAAAATCTACAAGTCTCCATATAAAAGGGAAATAAAAATATCAAGAAGAGAGAAAAGGGGAGGAAAAAGAAAAGGACCGCACTTTTAAAGAAAAACAAATTCCCCGCAATTGTTGAAAAGTTAACATGTGAAAAAATGCTAACGTTTTCTTGGGTGGAAAACAAAAGATGGTTTCACCAGCTTTGCGGCCAGAATACAGGGCTCCAAAAGCCTAGCGCTTTCCTAGGGGAAAGAAATTCAAGGTAAGCTGGTAAGTTTTGCTTTTTTTTGGGGGGGAAAAAAAAGGCTTATGTTAAAAGAGAAAACATATGATATTTACTTCTGAATAACGCGAGAACTTCGCTAAGGTGCTTTACCAAACAAGCGCCACTAACAGTGATCCAATTATGCTAAAATAAAAACTGCGGCTTTTCAACACATCAAACGCTCTGCTTTACATTTTGATTTCGTCCTTTGTTCCAAAACCACTAAGGTCATTTCCCTGATGCTCCAAAGAAAAGAAAAAAAAATAAAAGAAAGAAAGAAAATTAAGAAAATCTTCAATCCTAAAAATCCACTTTCTCCCTCCTTAACGGCAAGGCAGCAGCCCCTTGCTCCGGCAGACAGGGGCGAGCAGGTCTCGTGGTTTAGCGCTTTTGAAAAGCAGCTTTGCTGATGAGTCAAAGCGCCTTGAAAGAGGCATTGTCTGCTTTTAAAGTCCCCAACAAGGCTGATATGATTTCACAGCGATGTACTGCCGAGATTAATGCCCCTGAAGCTGATGGAGTTATACAGGTGTGAGACGCCAGGAGCCAAGACGGGAGCGGGATCCCCTCTCTCAGGTCTCCAGAAAGCGAAAGAATAAACCTGGGCATTTGTACGAAGTCATGAGGGATCCAGTGATGGGGACGGGGGGCAGAGAAGTGCTGAGAAACCCTCAGCAAACGACAAGTTGTGCCCTCCGTGATGCGTGCTCTGGCTCTCCAAAGGGGCCGATTGGGTCGGGGAGCGGCTGCTGCCGGAGAGCCCAGAGCAGCCAGAGGTGCAGAGGGGGCTTCCCAGAGACCCTGGGCCAGCGCTCGCTCCAGCTGGCAGGACACAGCCTTATACCCCAAAAACAGAGGCAAACGACACAGGGAAGAAGAGCCCCTCTGATTAAAAAAAGGACACAATTGTGACACAGAGAAGAGTCAGTAGAGGAAAGCAAAGCAGTGCAGTGTTTAGACGAAATCTGAGTACCGCAGCAAAAGTTGCTGGTGAGGTGTTTTAGGGAAAATGTGTGTCCTCAGCTGCTACTTATAATTTTTCCTATCTCCAGTAAACCAATGTAAGCCCTGTAACTGGAAACCAGAGCCTTTCTGGGGCACAGATCGAGCTCAAACCAGTAACTTACTGACAAAGGCTTAAAATCGCGGACCCCTAAGCCATAAAATGATGAAAGGCTATCACAGGTTAAATAGTTAACCAAACTTTCTCCTCCCACCAGCACTAAATGTAAAAAAAAAAAAAAAAAAATGACCTTTTATTTACCCCACCATGTTCTTTCAACCACGTTTGACCCCGTTGTTTTGGTTCACTCAGAGCTCCACCATGGCTTGACTGGCTGTGACTGGAGATGGGGCTTTTCTTAGCTCGGGATAGCCAAACCGGGGGAGGGAGGACGGGGAGGACCTTTATCGGCTTCTCCGATTACTGGCGTCTGGCATTTCCACGGCAGCAAAGATAGTTTGGGCGTAAGGAAGATGCGAGCGTGACCGTTCTTCGATTTAACAGGGGAGTTTAAGAAAGAGATTTAAATAACAGGTCAGGGCCGCGGGGGCTGCTTGCTCCTCGTGGCAACAGGCTGCTCACAGCAGCCCGTGCCTGCGTGCGCTTGCCATCACCCAAGGTTAATTGGTGTCCTGTCTCGGGGAGCTCGAACACACGTGATGGTGCCCTGTGCACGGCCTGCTCCCTCGGGGCGGCCTGTCACGCCAACACGGCACGGCTGGGCCATGCCGCCGGCCCCGCTTCGCTCTGGGCATCAGCCAAGTGCCTGGCGCCGGGGGACACCTAGCGCTGCCCCGCCGGACCCAAACCTCGGACAAACCATGGAAAAATTATGTGTTTGTCCGCCACACATTCACCGGACCTCGCTCACCGAAGGAAGGTGTAACCAAGATAACAACTCGCTTCCCTGTTTTCCTACAGATAGAGACACTTTGGGGTTTTAATTTCTATAGGTACATTTCAAGTGGTTTCATATATTTATTTGATGTTATTTCTCCTTAAAAAAAATCCACATTTTTAATAATCCACAACACTGTCATGAGATTTTTGAAAATTTTGTTTAGCCATCTGATGTCCTGACAGAAGCTCTTGTACTGCATTTCTTTAACAGAGTTGCAACTACCTGCTGCAAAATAAAATTACATCAATTTCTAAATAACAAAAAGATCCCACGATAAAACCGAAGATTTAGTATTACAGCAAGAGGCTCAGAAAGGACTGCACATAAAACCACTCTTTTGAAGATATGCGTTGCAAAGTAAAAAGAGATTACTTTGGATGCATGGTGCTGATTTATCATTTCTTTTGGTTTATCGCTGGTGTGTACAAACCAAAATGCACCAAGTATGCTCAGGGCTGTGCAACATCAAAAAACAAAACAAAAACACCATACATCTTCTGAGGTCGAGCACCCTCCAGTTTAGGAGGATCAGCAACAAGCTCTAAGAGGGCACACAAGGTAGAATTTTGCCTTAGGAAGTAAATACAAAAAAAGTGCAAATTAATAAAGGTGGCACTTTTGTAGAATCAGATAGGTAGCCTCTGCTGAAAGGTTGAATTTTGAGGAGGTGCTCTCTTTGTACAGTCACCACCAAAACACTTTTGCCTCTTAGGGAAACAATTTGAACTCTCCTCTCCAGCCCATCCTGGGCCACTTTCTATGTCACCAGTTCTGTCACAACGCTTCCACATGCACACGTTGTGTACCCAGCTGTGTCCCTTTACACACATAAATTGATAAAAACATTTGGACACAATTCGTTTCTCCCTGGATACGCTTCTTCCCTCTTTTCTCCACCATTCCCCTCTCTTCCCCCGTGCCGCCGCTGACCCAGCCATGTGCACGTGTGGAAATTGCCGCGTGGCCAAGAGCAAGATCAGGATTCAAGAATTAAGTGCTAATTACTCTGATGACTGTCTGAGGCCCAAACAGCTAAAGCCTCCAAACAGTAAAGGACTTGCTAACGAATTCCATGTAAAATAAGAAATATGTGCTTGACAAAATCCACCTCAACGAAGCCCAGCTCCTGCCTGGTGAGTGATGGTGCAGCTGCTCACGCCAAAGCCCGTGCAGGTCAGAAATGATATGCACAGTGTGAGATAAAAGGAAAATCTGACCAGCCCTAAAGTTAGTTCTGATTCATGATGTGGTTACAGTAATACTACACCAAAAATGTGCCTGCTCATATTTAAATGGAGTGAAGGAATAAAGAAAAATGAATATCGATATACTGGCGCGGAGGAAGCCGGAGGAAGGAAGAAAATTTCCCCTCGCTTTGTGTCTTTCAGGATTTTTGATGTTTTATTACCAGTTTTATTCTAACTTCTGTTGTGGTGGGGAGATTTTGCAAAATGAGGTTTTCCTTTGTACTTCTGAGAATTTTTTGCTAAATGGGCCATATTTTATGTTGGCTTGCAATTTACGGCATTCCACACTTGCCAAACACCAACAGCTCAGTGATTCCTGTACAGTTACTTAGAAGTGTATGCAAATTACGCTACTAAATAAAGCGCAGACGTTTTTACTACTTGGGGAAAACAAAACAATATTGCGGTCTTCTCTGCACTTTGGGATCGCTCCTGAAAACCTGCTCAAGCATGTGCTTCACCCAGAGAAATCAAAAGGACTAGGCAAACACCTACAATTAACCATGTGCTTAAGTGCCTGCAGGACTGGGGATTAATTCGGGATGCTGAAACTCTTCCATTTCCCTGTGTTCTTAGGCTACACGTGGACCAGCCTCCTTTTTTCATATTTTTTTTTGGCACAGAGACTTTGCAAAATTGAGACTCAGAAGCTTGCACATGCAATCCAGCTGGTGAACATCTTTTTAGCAACATAAAGGCGTTTGTTTTCAAATGGGGAAATAAACTGCGTAATATTTTCAGAGTACGATGAGAAGCAAAAATACGATTTATGTTTAGCCAAGCATTTCAGATTGAAGAAGTATTTTCTATTAAAGTGAACTTCTTTAGAATGATTTCTGTGCCAAACAGCTGAGCAGAAAAATTCCGTAAGCAATTAGTAAATATGAAATTGCTGAAGAACAGTCTGTGTAACCATAAATCTAAAATACATCGCAATTACATCCAAAAGAAAAAGGTAATTACATCAAAGCTGGTGTAGTATGACAGGAGAAAGAACAAACACACACTGCTGTTAGTTCAACAGCAAATGTAGCTATACCAATTGGAAAACAATCACTGTCTGCTTTTGGGTATGAGCGTAGTGCAAATTTTAAAATATTTCCAAAACAGATGATAAAAAAGAACACCTGCAAATATTGCAGTGTTCCAGGCAATACTTTAGAAATGTCTACAGGCAGAAATACTACACTGCAGTATGGCTCAGGATGGCACAAACAAGCATCTGTGTTTATTTTTAACTAGTCAGATTTATAAGAGCAATGAAATCCCTACATAAGCATTTTATATTGACCTGATATGGACTTACTGTTTTAACCAGCTTTTTAACTAACTCCACAAGTTAATAAAGGCAACTACATGAATCCTTACGGCCTATACATTAAGATAAGAAAAACATTCATTAAGCAATATCCAGACTGTTTTAATTACAGAAATATCACTCTTATTTATAGTTTAATGTTCGTTAAGTACAGTATAACATTTTCTTAAAATGCCCCAGAGGCAGTTAAACTCTTGATTAGCTATAAAAAAAAAAAAAATCTCGCTTAACTTCAATCACGGGAGTTAATGTCTACTGCAATGAAATTCCAGTACTTTTAATCATACAAAAATGTCATATGTAAATCGTATTAACCATGAAAATATTATATAAGATCAAATGAATTTTCTATGCCTCTATCACTATTAAATTTAAACAAAATGTGGGAATCCTTCTGACAGTTACGGTAGCAGTAATAAGAAGCCCAGCCCTATTGCCTTTGCAAATGAAACCAGCTGAAAAACAGAACCTATTTTATTAATTTCAAAAGATAACAGAGGTGGCCCAAAAATTCTGACTTCTATGTTTTTATGCCTTTAACTATGTCCCTGTTTGATTATCGAAAATTAAAACATACAAAATTAGTAGAAGTAGTGGGACTAAGCAACCTTTCAGAGACTGCAAAACTTCCCCAGTCTCCAGCAAATAAACACCCAGTAAAGCCTTATTATCCAATGTCTTTCCTTGTTCTTCTGTGTATTTTTGTATGCTACAAGAATTAAAATCATTACTGTTTTTGTACAGATTACAATGAGAAGTCAACACGTACATTTCTTCAGTATTTATCCCACATCTGCCCATTAATCTGTATGCCTCTAGAAAAAGCCGTTCATTCTTTATTTGCTAAAGACATCAAAAATTTAAAAAATCAAGAACAAAGTGATGTCACATTGTGAGACTGCATTAAAAAACTCAACATCTTTAAAATGCACGATGAAGTATTATTTTCTGGTCCTTGTGTCCTTGGTTCTGTATTTTCAAGCTTTTCACTACAAAAGTCAAAGCCAGCTAATTTGTTTAAAAGTGAAAAAAAAAATAATGAAGCTGACATTTGAGGAAATTGGTCTTGAAGGAAATATCAAATATCGTGAAACTTATGATAAAAAAGTTGATGGCCATCAATTCAGCTTGATCTTCCCCACAGCCAGCTGAAGGATGTTTTTATTACATGGAAACAGGCACAACACCACCTAATTCAGAAGCACCCCTCCAAAACTGTCTCCTTGGCAGGGTCAGGACACTAGGGTTGCTAAATTTAGTGCCCACCAGTCTCTTTGGTCTCAGTCCCCTCCAGCCACCGAGCCCCCTTTTGCAAGGGGCAAGCTTTTGCAGAGAGAGCACCAATGCCACCCAGAAAGGGATGAAGCCCCCTTGCTCTACTGAGCTGGGGAGTCAGATCCCACTGTCCCGAGGGACGTGTATTTGGGATGTGTGCTCAGAGCCCTAGGTTCACTCTCCACAGGGGGATTCAGCCATAACCCCCTCCCCACCTACATGTGGGTCACCGAGAGGTGAGAAGGAGGTGACTACACTGGGATGAGAGGGACCCCACTGGGGGCTGCCGACAGCAGGGAACTGGTCTGAAATAACACCTTAGTTATATTATCATGGCTTGTCTTACCAAGGATGAACGTTGCTGAGTAGGCAAGCTCAAAGGCTGTAAAAGTGCCAGACCTAACAGGGTGGATAACATGAATGTATGAGGGAGAAAATAGGGACCAAAAAACTAAATGCAGAAGGCTGCTCTAGAAAAAAATATATATATATTTCTAAGCTACTTTTATTTAATTATCTCTAAACATTTTCACAGAACTCTTTAGATTGGCTTTGCCACATCTTGGGAGACTTAAACTGGCCATAAAACCATGACCCCAGCCCCCATTGCGGATTCCCCCCACAGAAGCCCCATCCCATCTGATGGTCAGTCAGTCACCGGCCACAGGCCGGAGTTTAATAAAT
This sequence comes from Heteronetta atricapilla, assembly GCA_011075105.1. Classification (NCBI taxonomy): domain Eukaryota; kingdom Metazoa; phylum Chordata; class Aves; order Anseriformes; family Anatidae; genus Heteronetta; species Heteronetta atricapilla. The sequence continues at coordinate 151,184,721 of CM021731.1, forward strand.
CATCATCATCACGAGCAGAAGAGAGATGAGGTGAAAAATCAAGTTTTCTGCAGAGCACTGTGGTTTTATTTTCACAAAAGAGAAGTCCAGGGAGCAGCTCGAAGCCCCTGCGGGGGCACTGGAAGCACCTGGCGGGCCTGGCTCCGTGCGAGTGCAAGCGCGAGCACTGACATTGCAGGCTCTGTGGGGGCTTCTTATCTGTATGTCACAGGTGACATTGCTTGTGAGGCCACGGTTGCCACAGCATATATTTACTGGGGTCAGTGAACGCACGAAAAAGACAGCTGAAACTTTGGTAACGCTCGGGAGTCGAAGCTGCTCTCCTCCCTGACGGCCTTGCTTCGCTGGATGACCCTTCCGACAAAACACGGCAGCGTTGTTCCGTGTGGATTCCCTACACATTACCACCGTCACCAGCCCCCCTGCCTGAACCCCGAACTTCAGAGGAAAGCCCTGTCCCAGGCTGCTGGCTGCCGGCGGGCAGAGCAGGGCCTGGCTGCAAGGGAAGGGACGGGATGGGAAGGCGAATGGGTCACCGCCACAGCAGAGAGGATTTTGCTCCCTGAATTCGTGACACAGGCTGATCAGTACTCATTGGTACGCAAAGAAGAAAACCATACTGCCTGCCTCGCAGCCTGCACACATAAAGGAAATTGCTTTTGGTTCCTAACGTTGATATATAATGGAGAAGCAAAAGTCCTGGATTAGATGGAAATAAAGCCTCTAAGGAGAAACGGGATTAGGCCTACTTGCATTTAACAGTTTTTATGACGTTTTAAATGAGCAGCTCTCTTTCTCTAAGTAAGTATTATAGCACTGAACATCTGTATAAAAACTGAACAACATACAGACTCTTTGAACTCACTGATGTATAACCTCATGGAAAAAACTCCCCGTGAAAACATGTAGGGGCATCACGGTGTTTTCCTGTAAAGGTCCTCTTTAATGACCTCTGCCATGAATACAGGCTCAGACTTACGGAAATTAGATAATTATGTAACACATGCCTGGAAAAAAAGGGAAAAAAATATTCCATTCCCAAATTTGTCAGCTTTTTTTTGATTGGGCATCATCTGAGATACATTTTAGTACAAAAGTTGAAATTATTGAAATTATATTGAGATACATTTTAATTCTGCAGGGTACATCAGTTGATCTGTACCAATATTAAGAAACAAAGAATTGCAAAGGAGGCAGAAAGCAGTCCTACAGGTACTGAAATGTGCTGTGGATCAAATTGAAATGTTCTTGCTAAATATGTCTCTCAAAATTGATATTATATATATGTAATTTGGATGCTTTGAAAGTCCAGTTTTAGTCTCACATCACCCCTTGTTTGTCATCATCTGTTTCCTTGCTGATAGGAGGAATGTCACGGAGCTTCAATTTTTATATTCCTGAATAACATTTTAGTAGAGCTAATGTCTCAGTAACAGCCAGGTTTGTTGTCAGAGATTAGCATCTTATGCACTGAAAAAAAATAAAAAATACAAAAATGTGTTGTATCCACTCACTTCTACAGAACACTTCCAGAAAGCAAAGGATTTCCTCCTTTTTGGGTCATTTGAGTTTAAAGGAGAAAATGCAAAATAATAATCTCACTTGCTCTGGGCACAAGCAAGAAAAAAACAACACTACTTCTTAAGAGTCTTTTAAAAAATGTATAAAGACGTAATTAACAATAAACCTAGAAACTGCATTCCAGACAATATGAGAAAGTGGAAAGACAGTATGATATCCTGTCTTAAAGATAAGGTTGTCTTCTGGCTTGTAACCACGACAGTCAGCAGTGAATATTTATTTACATGTGTGTATGCTTAATATATATGTGTGCCTGTATATATATATATATATATATATATATATATATGCACACACATATATATACATATATACAATTTACTTGTTTATGCACATATAAATCTGCACGTAAATACATATATATACCAAATATGACACAGTACAACAGCAGCATGTATGAATGGAAAGCGGCAAAAAGATTTCACCTTCCATAAAGCAAAGACATAATAAAAGTGATCTTCCCCACAGATTTTAGCCTCAAATACTCCTCACACTTTGCTGGAACAAGCTGCTTTTCTCCACATCTCAGGCGATGTCATTAGACTGGGAATTCTCCAATGAAATATTCAGTCCTGCCAGGCCCCCAGACCCTAGGTGGAAGGTTGTCCCATCACTCGTTACCAATAACAATGGCTTGCTTTTACAGTGCTTCTGCAGGCTGTGCATCCACATGCTGCAGGCATCCTACCTACCTTGCAAATACAGGTGTGGCCCTGCAGATCTACAGCTGCTGTGGGCTGAGGACACGTCTCAAGGAGCCGAAGCAGCTCTGCCCCTAACGTTATTGCTTTCCGTCTCTGCAAAATCCCCGCCAGAAGAAAGCAAGCAACCAGGTATTTCACACGTGACCCTTCTTCGTTTTCATCTCTTAGAGCTCAACATTTCCAGCCTTAAAAAAGTAAGAAGATAACCTAACATCCGCCCTTGTCGGTCCTCAGATTATTTTGGTGGGCAAGGAAGGAATTTGGGGGCTATTTGCCCAATACTTTACCACTGTATGTTAATAGGTGGGAAGAAAGATAACTTTTTGGCTAAAATAGCTAGGAAACAGAGCTCGGGCCAAGTGAATGGGGAATTTTGGCTGGCTAAACTCATGCTCAATTTTTGGGAAGCCCTGCTGGCAAACTGTCCCACTCCCAACAGCACTGGCATCTCCTTGTCCACCAGAGTACTCTGTGGGACACCAAACCAGACTCGAGTCCCCTGAAGAAACAGCAAGGAGAGGCAGAGCCCTGGGAAGACTTCCACAGGAAGGTCTCAGATACCCCTCTTTGTTACCTGAACCTGAAGAGATATGTGGTTAGTGTGTTTTGTGTAGCTGAAAGGTAATTACCACCACTGCTGGCGCTAGTGCTGTATTTAAATCATTTATTTCACTACCTCCTACAACCATCACTTCCTCGGAAGAAATGCTCGGTTGCTAGACATTCTTCATGCCATACAAGACAAGGCCCAGCACACTCAAAGAAGAAAAACAAACAAACAAAAAAAAACCACAAATCTGGTGCAGTGTGGCCTGAAACACTGCTTTTCTTTTCAACAAATATGGCTATGTCTTTGAGTCTTTTAAAGATACGTTGCCTCCATTCCTGCCCAAGGCAGTCATAATGTAAAGAGTTATTCCACCATGGTAAGAGTCATGCTTGCTACCTTGAGCATTTCAAGGATGCCATTAGGTTTTGATCCACAAAAAGGATATTATAAATACTAGTTGTTAAATTTTCTGCATTTTTAGATATACTAGTCTTAAAATGTTTTGCCTTATTATTTTGCAGCGGTGAAGTCCTAACCAAGCCACCAGGGAAGAAGACCTGGGAGGACTGCTGCAGGAGAGACGCAGCAGGACAGGAGGTGTGACTGTAAAATGCAGAAACCAAACCATCAACCGGGGATGCAGACAGGGAGCCAGGGTGGGCACGCTCTTAGAAAGCCAGAAGGAGACAAGTCAAAACCTTATTTAAAGGAGTAAGGTAAGGACTTTTTTTTTTTTTTTTAAGAAAAGACAACAAGATCAGCAGAGATTTTGGTAAGGGGAGCATCAATGAAAAGCCGGTCCTGAAGAACCTCAACATAGCACCAGAGGTAAGAGAGAACGTACAGGCTCAGGGCAGCCAGCTGCATCACTTAGAGAAGACGTGGGTAGCCTGGTGTAAGTCTTTGAGGATGAAGCAGCAGAAGGGGGAGGCTAGGACGGAGACTATAGGGGAGGAGGATGAAGCAGAAAGGTGACAGCATGATCTTGGTTCAGCCAAGTAGTGGAGCACAATATGAAGAGGCTGAGCACTCAGGTAATATCACTTGACCAAGCACCTTTCGAATCAAAGACCAGGGACGAAGCTGTTTAAACGAGGCAGAACAAATGGTGGTTCGGCACGCAGAGTGGAAACGAAATGGGGACTTCAGCGCTGAGCCCAGAGGAAGTTCTGAAATCCTCTAGCTGTGAGCTGTCACCTCACTTCACAGAGAAAGCAGGAAAACATTTCTACTTGCCATGCACGCTGATCTCCCGCAAACGAGAGATCATTTCAATTGAGGCCTCTGTGCTGTTCTGCCAGCACTTAACGTTGCATAGAGATGAAGTAACTTCATCTCCCCATGATGCAGCGCAAGTGACTGAACTTCCCTTCAGTAGCCAGAACCACATCCATTAAATGTGTGAAATGCTAAAGGTAACGGTGTCCAACAATAGACAATGAGGCAAAAGGAATTTAGACTGTCCTCAGGAACCGGTTTGCCAAAATTACGGGTGGATGATAGGGGAAAAGGACAATTAATACAGGGACAGATGGCTACGCAAAAACAAAAGCCATTATCTGAAAACCTGGCTAAGGAAAGCTTAGCAACTGATTGTTTAACAGAAGCAATTAAGGAACTCCATTAAATATTGTAATATCAACAGTTTGGATTCCAGTGAATAAGAAAACGGAGGGCTTGCCGCCATTGTGGCAGTAGCAAGCTCAGCTCACGTTAAATCGCGAGGGTATCTTACACATAACGGGCACTTACTACCCCTGCTGGGAGGTGTAAGCCAGCTCCAGACCAGCAATAAAAGCTGTCATTGGCAGTGCTTTCTGGAGTGACCCAACATGTGCCACCTCGGTCACAGAGCAGGACTTGGAAGCGGGAAGGGGCCCAGGAGGCACAAGGGAGATGTGTCTGTGTCCTCTGGTGGCTCGTGGTCCCATTGCCTGGTGGCCAAACCGAGGCACAGGCTTCAAAGAAATGCCCACACCTCTGCCCCGGCTCTCCCAAGGCAGAGTTTTGGGGAGCAAAAACGTGTCCTCCGGCCGGCTGCGGGCAGCACAAAGCGATGGCTGGAAGTGCCTGCCGTCCCGGGCTCTGAGGAGCAGCCGGACCCAACAAATTGGCTTTCCTCCTACCGGCAGGCAACGCCAAGCTCTTCTTCCTGACGTTGCCGGTACCTCAATTATGTGAGCAACTGGCACACGTTGCCTCAACGCGTCGCGTCTCCGTGGTGGCACCATCGGTTTGCAATTAGGGTTTCTTTAGGAATGGAAACAGCTTCTTAATTTTTTTATTAAAAAAAAAAAAAAAAAGTTAATAATTGCAGGAACACTGACAGTGTTGCTATAGTTACGACTATATCAGCCTTTCAGTTACAACTCCCTGTTTTCAAGGGTCAATAACTCAGTTGTCAAAAATCCCACTGGGCAGGAGCCCGACACGCATTTCAGACACACGTTAAACAAATGCACAAATAAAAACGGGCTGTTTCATACTTATGAGCGTTTTGATTTAGACCCGTCGTTCCAGACGCTACGTTGGGCACCTAAGCCGGGCGGCGGGCTTTTTCCTTTCTCCATCCTCTTTGGCAGGCCAACGGCCTTTGATGCGCCCCGCATTTTTGGCTGCGTCCAGGGGAAAAGGCAGAAGAGGCACGGCTTCCTCCTCCAGCCACCTCGCCCCCTCATTAGGACGGCAGGCAGCGGTTCTGTCCGTGCCCACGGCGCTCCCAGCAAAACTTCCCCGGGATTTTTAGGCACAAAAGCTTCATGCGCATGTGCAGCAGCTGGATTACCACAATAGACCGTAACGGCCCTAAGAGCCGTTACGGTATATCAAGTGAGTAAACCGAAAACTAAGAAGGATTTACACAATGACCATAGTGGCTCCCTGGGAGCCGTTACGGTCTATCAGGTCAAAAATCCACTTTTTAAAGAGCGCCTAAGTATGTGTATACCCAACAGGGCCTGGAGTCTCCGGAGTGACTATCACACACGTTTTCAAAATGAGCCAGGAAAGAGAAAGGAGATTACACCAAACAACGTGAAGATGGAAAGTTTTACAACGAATGAGTGACATACCACGCAAAGTCTAAAGACCTGTGCTTAAAGGGAAAAAAATGCATGGTCATTTGAGAAATAGGACGTAAGGCAATTTCTTCATTGTCAGTACAGATCTTTTTTTTTTTTTTTTTTTTTTCAATGAGAATTAAACAAAAAAATTCCCACAACAACTAATCAGCATTTTAAATAAGATACAGGTTTCACGCAGTCCAAAAATAAGAAAATCACAACTGGCTTCTACGCTGCAGGTCTGCCGCATTTCATTCCCCCAGCAGCAGCACAAGTTGGTAATACAGCTCGGCTTTTTGCGTTTCTTCACGTATATCCCATTGCGCCACGAAAGGAAAAAGTTAGTCAAGCCAGTGATTTTCTACATAAAAGCCACCTCTATTTTCCAAAAACAAATCGGCAATAAATCATCAGCCTACTTACTTTTTTATTCTTCCCCTTCCTTTACACGCAATATTTGCTCCTGCAGCAAACCTGTAAGAGAACACTTTCTCTCTATGACCTGAGATAACGGTAATGTTGAAAGAATGGCCTCACTTGTCAAAGATTAGAGGGCTGTCTGCAGCCTACACCCCTCTTTACTAGAGCCAAATAGGCCCAATAAATGCTAATACTCAGCATGACGCATCAAGAACGTTAAGCCTCAACACCGACTAAGAAGAAAGTATCACAAATTTACTGAAATTATCTATAGCACAATAGAGAAGAGAAGGAATTAATCAAAGTCTCTCTCTTAATGCAATGCTTGATTGAACTATCCCAATCCCTTTTTAAATGGGATAACCTAGTGGCAAGTGACCCCGATGACACATCCTAGAGAGGTACACAAGTACCACTTGTTCGATTTTTTTTCTTTTATGACCTCATTAAGAAGGATTTTGAAGATTGTTCCTGAATATGAGAACAAAGTGTCTGGAGATATCTCTAGCTTTTTAGGTCTTTAGCCTTTTGCTGGCTTTTGAATGGGTGTTTTTAAACTAAGTACATGCACAAGCAAAAAGAAAAAGGAAAAAAGAAAACAACTTAAAAATCAAATCTACTGAAGCTACCTTCTCTTAAATGTGAAGACTTGCCGAGTCTCCAAGAAATGGGAAAGTTTTGCCAAGACCAACTCATGATCGCATCTCCCCCCTCCCCATTCCCTCTCTCCTTCCCTGTTACAGACCCCATTAATTAGATTTGGCGGCAGTTTTCCCTTCCTTATCAGGGAAGACACAGTCTGCCAAATCTGCTAGTGTGAAAATACTCCACCGCCAGTAACATTTTTTCCTAAGTGTTTGTTGATTCCACGCTTGGATTTAATATAGAGGATTATATTTTATAACCAGAAACAAACAAACAGATTTATAACTGAAGACTGAAAGGCAAACAGCAAAAAAAAGCAAGCCAAGTACTGAACCTAAATGTAGCATTTTTATTGACTTCTTAGAAACCAAATAACCTGGCATATTAGTGTGTGCATTCTGCAACAGACATTCAGCCCCATTGTACTACTTAGAAGAGAATAAAAAGAAACCCTACTGTTTGAAATCCAGCGGAACATCCCCACAACAGAGCACAACTGTTCCCTCATGCATGAATGGGAAGGAGATGAAAGAAAAGATGGACTTCTGAGGTACAGCAAAAAACAAAGACAACAAAAGTGCTGATCATGAGGGAATGACACAACTCATTGCTGCAAAGAGGATGAGAGAAAGGAGCTCAAACAATGGTGCAGACAGCTAAGTGACATGTAGAAGAATTGAAAAATCTACAGAAGTGTCTTTTCTTTCCACACTTGACGAGAAACAATTAAATGTTGGTACATCTGTCATAAAAAAGATAATTGAAACCTGTTACCATCATTATAGACGGTAACTTAACTACCAAAACTGTAACTGTCCAATTAAATGTTGCCCCCTCTGTTATCTACACCACTTGCTAAAATGAAAAAAAAAAACAAAACACAACTTTAATTCCTGCGAGGGTTTACCACTGCTGTATCTCTTGCACGCCTCACAGCTGAACCGGCGCTTTTCCCAAGGGACCGACGTGAATTTGCACGCGTGCAGATGGGGGCAGGCACGGCGTACGTGGGCTCACACGCGTCCACGCACGCGCTCTCGGATTCACGCACGCGAATTTGGCGAACAGAAGAGGGTTTAGACAATGAATCAGAAAACCAGAGCAATTGCCAGAAGCCTCGTTAGGTGTTTGCTGCCCTGAACGTCCACCGGCCCGCGAAAACAACGCCGTGCTGAAGCGATGTGCCGACTGTTGCTCCTCGCTTGGTAACACGCAACGTCCCACAAAACCGAAAAGCAGTTATTGACCCTGTCAGAATACCTGATTAATGGATAAACGCTGTAATTGATTAGCAGAGAAGTGTGAATTAAAACAGAATACAGCATCAATAACGAGCCGCTGACAAAAGGTAGCCGACATAAAATGTAAAACGATAGCCTGCGGCAATATCTCATCAAAGACATGCATTTCTTAAAAACAGAAGAAAACACCACCCCCGAAAAAAAAGAACAAGCGCAGTGTCCTGTTCTCCGCATTCTTTAGCCTTTTCTCTTGGTAATGATTAAACCACCAGCAAAATGTTATGGGAACTACTCATGAAGCCACCTTCATACATCAAGCCAGGCAAGGCAGTTAAATGGCTCCATTGTGCCCCTAGGGAAGCCCGCTGCTTCCCGGGAGCCGCAGCCGGTCCCAAGGCCCACGGGAGAGCCCTGTGTGGACGTGGGGCAGCCCCAGCACGGCCCCGCGCGGTGCAGCATCCTGCGGAGGTGCCCGTCGCTCTGCTCAACCCGCCTTCCTTCCCCCAAAGAGCTTCAGGAGGCCAAATGGCCCCACTCCCGGTCACTCCTTGTTGTGGTTTAATCCCACCTGGTGTTACATGAACTAGGCAAACGCACAGGGATGTGCGCCCAGGCGACGTTTCTCTGCTGTAGGAAGACCAGTTTAGCAAAGCAGTCTAGGAAGCAATAAAACACGACTTTTTGTGGCACCTGTGCTGGTCTCCCTGTCACGTAGGCACTGCGCGTTGCTCTGTGCATTAGGCAAATCGACACACCTGACGTGACACCATCAGACATATCAGAGCTGCCCCGGTGCAAGCAGAAGGAAACATTAGCTTGAGCAGAGCACTTAATGCAATTACGCTGCTCCTACTTCCTGAGCCAGCTCACTCAGAAGTAATTCAAGTATTTCTACATGACATCGCATTGTATCCAGCAAGCACGGCCGCTGATTAAAGTGGTTGTTGCTACAGGGTAAGTCTCTTGAAAGTCTCCCCGCGTCCTTTTCCTCCTTTACTCTGAAAAACAAAAGCTGTTACACTGAAGATACCTGCTTGTCCCTTCCATATGGAAAGTACAAATCAAGAAACGCAAGAATGGCATTGGTAGCTTGTAGTAATTCTCTCCAGGTTGTCTTTAATTAGATTTTGTCAATGTGATGCTTGTTCTACATTCTACAAAACATGCTGCACTTTTATTGCAGTTCTACATGCGTATTGATGGATATTCAGAGATACAGTCCTCTGGAAATCCACATCTTCTGGGATCATCCCATCTTCTTTTCCATCATCTAACCATGAGATTTCTTTTGGCTGCAACATGATTTCTCTGCTTCCTCAGCTGGTTCGGGACAGCTGCCACTGGCAGGCACCGCCGCCTTTTCAGGGGCACCACCACTTTTTCAGTTTAGGTAACTTCCAGGTTATCTATTCAGAAGTAGATTTCATCCCACCTCACACTGGTAACCTAGAGCTACAACACAAGAACTATGTCCAAACAATTTAGGGTAATTGCAATTAAGGAAGCTTTTAACCCTTCCTATTGTATTGCAGGGGCCAAATTAAGAGATTCTATTTTTTTTTCCCTTGTAAAAACATCACTAACATCGCTTGGTTTCTACGAAAGATCAACTGCACTGTAGTACTTGCTTTTCAGCAGAGATTCACAGAAATCTTTCCTTATGTACCTGCTTTCCCTTCCACCTCTGGGAAATCCTCTATCCTCAGCAGCAATTTCTGTGGTCCCGGGGATGGAGAAACAAAGTGTGCTCTGATGGGCCCCCACCTCCTCGCAGAACACCTCAAGTCCAGGATAATCTCCTCATAGCCACCTCTTCCTCCTAAAACGTGACAAAGGGAGGGGCAGGTCGCTGTGCGTATGTGTCCTGGGGAAGGGGAGCCCAGATCTATTTTGCACGCTGTATGAGCGATCCAGCTCTCCAGGATCCCAGCTGTTTTGGGGAGGGCTGAAGCGTAGAGCTTTCGGCCTTACGAATAGCCGTGGACATTTCTCTCTTGCTCAGCTCCAACAGAAGGAACAGGGGATCCCCCGCTGCCAGCAAAGCAAACGGCTGGACAGCTACGGCATTTCTGGAGTCGTGCGTTTGATCCTGCTCAGGCTGATGGTGGGACTCAGCCCAGCTCTTGCTGGACAGGTGGGGTAGCACTAGAACATCAAAAAGCTGGTGGGCACCACAGCACTCCCACTCTAAAAAATAAACAAGAGGACATGCTGACAGCCCAGTTATTCCCTGTAAATAATAGTTTTACCTACCTGCCTCCAGAGAGCCTGCTGGCTGGGGGAGACCTGCCAACAGCCCCGGTGCAGAAGCTTACAAACACGAATGGGGGAACCCACACTACCTGCACCTGTGTAGAAAACAGCAACTTCCTACTTACTGCTTATTATCAAGCCAGAACACTTTTCAAAAATGAAACCTCTTCTCCTTCCCTTAGATGGTTTTTATATTGTACTGTAAAATATGAAACCTGTTTTTAACCTGAAAGCATAAAACGTACTTCCAGCAGCCCAAAAGAGGAGACTACCAAAAAAAAAAAAAAAATGAAAAGAGACAAAGTTGCATCAATTTCAATGGCAGCAGGATTTGGCCCTTTAGCATTTTTTTTTTTTTTTTGAGGGACCAGGAGAGGCGAAGCTCTAGCAGCTGAACGTTCAGCTTGATCCGCAGAACTTTTAAAGAAGACATTCTTCTCCACAGCTATTGTCTGCGTTGGAGACAAAACAACTATCTGCCTTTTCAGCTGCTGAACTTAGCCCAAAAGCCATTTGTGACTCCTGCAGAGCGGTGGCTTTACAGGTCAGGGCAAACTCCATAAAGATTTCTCTCCTTTTCACTGTCTTTTGGAAGATCTGGTGTGAATCCAGAAACTTATCTCAGAAATAAGAAAAATTTGCTTTGGTGTTACAAAACAGTCTGCCATGGCAGCAGGATCTCTCAGCCTCTTGTTTTTAACTGAGTTTTCTGATTCAGAGTTATATTTTACTAGTCAGCATACACACCTACACTGGTCATTGCTTCCTCAGACATTGCTCTTCATGAATTTTTGGTTGTTCAGGTCATCAGGTATCTCGATGTATGGGTCAAATACAAGTTTTGTTTTTCTTTCATTCCCTTTGCATCACGGACCTGTAGTTTTACCAAAAACATTAATACCAGTTAGGAGGTGCTAAATTCTTCATCCTAATAAAATTCAGTCCAATTGGCCCAGATGAGAGGGGGTCAGGGAACTACAAAAGAAACAGCAATGTAAGTACAGCCTTGCTCCCTTTGTGCATCCAGCTATTGGGCAAATTCAGTCTCCTAGAATATACACTGCAGGGTTTAACTAAAATACACACAGGGAAGAGTGTGTGAGTGGTGACCTCAGGATCTGGGGGACCGGATCCTAATCTCAGAATACTTGCCCTCCCCCTGCAAACAGAACTGGAACTATCTGCTAAAAGCAAGCAAACAAGAAGGGAGTAAACCCCACATAATGAAACAGCATAAAAGGAAATGCACTCAAATAGACACATACACACACAAAAAAGGATTTGAAAATATTTATGGAAGGGTGTCAGAGCCATGCAGCTAGTACCAGAGCAGAAAACAAAAAGGAAGACTTCAACAAAGCAGAACATTTTAGAAAGCCACATACCAATCACCGCTGATAAAATTAAAACTGCTCTCATAAAAACCTTATTTTCCAGCACTGAATAGCAAAATAAATAAATGTATAAATGCCACCGGCTAACTTTTAGTACCCATTTAAAGAGAAGCACCTTATTTGAACAAATTTTCCTCCATGATAATACATGGCCAAGTGAGTGATAACCGCAAGGCTTTAAGGTAATGGTATATCTAAAGCCTGCTGAAACCAGAAAAAACCTCTAAGGTGTGCATGAGTTGATCAGCTATTTTGGCAAGCGGAGAGATGGCTGTCCTGTCCCCAGTTAGAGGAGATTAGAAAGTTTTCTTGATTTCCTTTCTGCAAGGCAAAAATAGATGCTTCATTTCACCCCAAGAAGCACTTCTGAGTGTATTATTTTCCGGCAATCCAAATCTTAATAGGTTGCACTACATTTGATATATTCTGTAACTTCTTTAAAACACGTTGAATATTACCTAAAGATGTTGTCTAACATTAATTCACACAGACAACTGATGACGTGAAAGAATATCTCCTGAGATAATGACAAGTCATCCATTTACACCCATTTACAGACACTTCCAGCAGTAGGATGCTTCACAAACAATTTTATTTTATTTGGGGTAGGTAGATTAGGGTAGGTAAATCCTGCAAAATGAGTTCTGCTTCTTTTGAAACATCCGAAGCTCTCCTGGACATTCTGCCCAGTGCAGTTTATAGCAAACTCAGATGTTATAATTTTATCCTGGCAAATCTCTTTAGTGTGTACTCAGTATCGACATGAGATGCACTAAGTTAAGAATCTTGTCCAGAGTTGTTTATTTATTTATTTATTTATTTATTTTGTGGTTTGTTTGTTTTTAACACACTGTGGGCCTTTTACTTTTGTACTCTAAGATTTATCTCTGCATAAAGTTTATTCCCAAAACAAGCAAGTAGGAAACTTGATGACTTTGTTCTATCTCCCCCACCAAAATGCTTCTAGAAGAGTTTTTCTCACTGTGTTACTTAGTTCACTTTTGCCAATCTCAATTCACTTTTACTTATTTGTCTCTGAAGAAATGCCAAAGGCGAAAAAGAGTTCAAGAAGTCTTTATGATAATTTCCCTGTTACGACTCAATTCTTCATAAGGGGAGTTAAAACGATTTTCATATTCTGCTTGCAAATCAAAAATTCAAGCTTCCAAGGTGCAAGGCAACTGCTCAGTCCTCGTTCACACTTCCTGCAGTCTCAGGGTTGAGATCGGATGGGTATTATTCTCAGCGAGTGCCAGATACTCCCTAACCTCCACTCAGTGTTACCGGCTTTGAGACATGCAGAGGATTGCTCTTGCAGTCAATTGCGAGTTAATAGTATTTTTTATCTTGTATCTTCAGGACAGCATGCTCGCATTTTTTGACGACTTGTGTTCATCTATCTACTTGTTGTAATTAATATGGAAGAGCTCACTGACTGTCACATCAGCAACATAAACCTTTCTTATGTTTCTGTAGAGAAAACCAACCACAGAGCACTCCAAATAAAATTGTGCTTTTTAAATTCTTCTGCCTTTTTGGATGAGACATAACAATATCAAGTTGAAAAGAAATGCAAAGGTTTTAGTAAAAAGCACAGGGGTTGAAGACTGTTTCCTCTAAAAAGATGTGAAATTAGGGTCTCTTCACCACTCTGAACATGCCATACACAATCTTGTGGTTCAGGAGTAATTTTCTTTTTCCTACTGTTTCTAACTTTTTCCACCCCAAAGGTGCCAGATTATGACCTTATGCCCTCATTTGTCCCGGCTGCTTCCTAACAATTTCCAAGCAGTTTGGGGCAGGCAGTTCCCGAGCCCTGTGCAGCAGGGCCAGCCCAGGCCCCGAGGCCTGCAGCCATGCTGGGCCGCTGTGGGCTGTGAGAGGCTGGCGAGGAGCCTCCCCTCCACACATCACCCCCGATCCTGGCACTGCCAGACCCCAGAGACCCTCGCCAGCATCTCCCCCGTGCCGGTGCTGGGGACCCAAGGCCGGGATCTGCCGCCCCGGTGGGGACGCGGGACGCCCGCCCCGGTGCTCCGGCACGCTTATTTTCTTCCGCGTGCGTGCCTAGATGCCAGCTCCGGGATACATAAAACCGGGTTACATCAAACAGACCAACCGCTGTCGTCTCCCTGCTATTACCCCGGCACAAGTTCCTACAAAAGGCTGCTGCCGAGGGCTTGGCTGACAGGCGGAACAATAGCGGCCACAAAGGCCTTTTCTGTCCCCGCCGATGACATAAATCTGGTGCCGTAGTGCCGGCGCTGCTTCAGCTCGCCTTTTTTTTAATTATTATTTATTTATTTAATAAGCCACTGTCATCCATCTCTGGAAGGTGGCTTCCAAACTCCAAATTAATCAAGCCACTGAATGTGAATTTCCATATTGCTCTGCCAAAGGTCTTCTCCACATCAATTGCTATGAGAAGGCCCCCGTTGTGCTTTGGTGTATTGTGTGCGGTGCTACTGCTGCCGCTAAAAGCCACTCTGTTTTTAATAAACATGCATTGTTCTTTTTGTAGTAAATCCAGAAAATAATGCCCAACTGGGAGTTTTGGTGAAGGCTTTTTTGTACTTTTAAGTGGAGCAGCGGATGAATTTTCATGTCTGTTAGCACCATGATGGCTCCATTTGTTATTGCTCGGAATGCACTACATTTTTCAAAAATACAAATTAAAAAGATGCTGAGAGGATGTTTCCTTGTTTATCTTGGAAAACCCTACCCTCAGGCCGCCGACGCAGGGTGCCTGTACTCTCACTGTCAGCGTTGCTCCACCAGAGGCTGAGCTCCAGGTGCCCATGCTCAGCCATGCACCCGATGTTGGCAGAGCTGAGCTTAAGAGCACTTGGGGTGAATTACCACACCACTGCTCCACTCAGTGAAAAATAAAAGGTCACTTGCTTAACACAGACAGGATTTTACTGTCTGCCACTATAAATGCCGCTCCCATTGCCATTGAAGCCAATGGCAATGCTTGCACTGGATTTGGTTTCAACCAAGGCTGGGAGTTTTGTGCCGCAAAATACAACCTGGTATGTCCTCAGCTCTGACACCTTTCTTCATGTTTCATTAAGGCTTATGGCCAACCCCCTGCTAGTGCGACATCTCTGACGATGTCTCTTGCAAGATAAATATGGGTATCTTTTATCGGAGTGTTAATTTCCATTGTTTAAGTGTCATTGACAGAACATAGGGCCCATGTTTAACTTTTTTAATATCTACAGTCCATGATGGGTTTCAGTTTTTTAAACTTGAGTCAAGTCTCAAGTCCATGCAAGTAATCTGTTTCCTTTAAGCAGTCAGTGGAGACAGAGGCAGCTCCCCACAGGACAGTTCATCACAGCTGTCTAGGATCCCTGTTTTAGGGATGGGCTGACCTACCTTGTCAAGGAAAATAAAAAATTCTCTCTTTTCAGTAAATGATTACCACCCTGTGTCATGTGAGCTATATCACTTCTTCCACAGAAGAGGTTCCTCTCTCTTCCGCAGAGAGGACAAACAGAAGGGTGGCAGTCCCAAGAGGGCAGGAGAAATATGAGAAAGATGGCTCCTGGGTGAGGTGGTGACCAGAGGGACCTCCTGCACCACGTGCAGATGCACCACGTCCCCAGGGATGGGCTTGGTCCAAGCTCCAGCCACCTGAAGAGCACTCCTCAGTGGTGTAACAGGACAGGAAAATCAGAGGTAGGTCAGCATTGCCACAGGAGCAGGAGGGAGATGCTATGCCTCTTTGATCTGCTCTACTTTAACATATATTCATACAAATCTTACAGACATGGGAACTGATCATATCTCCCCCACAACAGGTTATTTCAATTCCTAAAGATGGGAGAAAGTCTCCTCTATTATTATTATTTTTTAATTTAAAAGTGATTATACAAAGTTTTCACTAGAAATTTAAGAAAATGAAGAAACACCTTTTCTTCATGATTAGTGAAAAGCTTTAAGTAGTTCACTTAAAAATTCCCTCTACATTCAGCTAGTCAACCTCCTCTTTTACATAAACTTTTAGTAGTTTTCCACAATAAAAAGAAATCTCTGAACAGTTGGGCTGCAAGACAAACAAACAGAAAACTCATAATATGAATAGAGTTTGATGGACAATAATAAGCACAACAAAAAACACTGGTGAACCAAGAGATGAGACAATTGCATGATCAGAAAACCGAAGGGTGTTTTCATTGTGTTCTATGCATTTCTACCATGGGAAATATCAAGGGAATTTGTCAGATATTCTTTCTTCACTAAACTTTTCACTTCAAAAATACTACAGCTCTGCTCAGAACAGACTAGAATTGCAGATGTGGCGAAAAAACACTGATAGCTTGCGTGTTTTGTATTTCAGTAACACATTCTCTCTAAAAAGAATTCAAAAGAAACATTACAAATGGTAAGGTGAGCTCCACAGCATAGCTCCTTCTGTTCAGGGAAGAAATGACCCTTCTGCGAAAGCAGAGGGATGGGAAACTGCCCAGCAAGCTGTGTGATCGGGCTGGAAGAAGCTGCAGGACAAGCCCCAGGTGCAGGAGGCAACTCCAGGACAGAGCTAGTGTCAGAGCAGATCGCAGGACGTGGAACCAAACGACGAGTGAGGTCTTACTACCGAGTGGCATCTCCAACTTGAACAACTGAAATTACAAAGGCTTGTGCTTTTAACATCATCCAACGCTCTCAAGATGGACACATCAAAATGTGAATAATGAGGAAAAAAAAAAATAAAAAAGCGCAAACATGAAAAATCCCTTGGCAAAACCCTACACGAGAAAGATGATTTTATTTTTACATTTCACTGCTTCAGTAGCTTTGTGAGGAAATATTTAGCAGTCAATTCTTAATCTATATTGAAGGTGACCATAAAAATATGTGCCTGAAAGTACATTGTAAATAGTTCCGGTCTTAAAATAGTAAAGTATGAAAAAAAAATTAAAAAAAAAATGTTAATTAATACTGCTAACTGTGCTACAACCTTAGTGATGAAGAGAAATGCGTTCCGGCTCCTAAAATGCCTGTCTCAAAGACCATCAGGGTTAGTTTCTGAGTGGCACGTTTTTAAAACATTTAATCAGTGATCTGAATATGTGTCAACACTTTCTGGTAGCGTGCTATAAAACGTGAACCTTGTCAACAGAAACATAAAAAGGCGACACACTTGGGACACAGAGCTTTTATGCTGACACACTGTAATAATATCATTTTAAAATTTATCATCTGTTTAGCCACCAGCAACAATTAATCTTTTTGACTAATCGTACAATGTTTTAAATAACACCTCCGAGAGAAAAACATGTTCCATTTTTACTTTCATTGCCTTCCCGATCTCACCGCTTTAAAATACTTACAAAGCAACACACAATAAATTTTGCCATGAGGATAAAAACGTTAGCAAATAACATGTTTCCCCCTCCTCAGTTAATAAAATTACTTAACACCAAGCCTGCACGTGAAAAGAAAACCCCAGGAGTAATGCAAGCATCAGCAGGTTCATTTCTGTCACATTTCTGTCACGTTAAATAACATTTTATTCCCAAATCACTTAACCTTTGACTTTTATAACTAAACACGCAGACCCCGAATTGCTACCTTGGCGGGGACTGGCGAGCGACACAGCTCTGAGCGCTGACGCCAAGGCAGCAGCTGAGGGCTACGGAAAGGAAAGCCTTTGGTTTGCGAGAACCAAAGCTTCTACTCAGAACTTGTGTGGAAAAGGAAAGAGAAAAGAAAAGAGAAAATAAAAGAAAAAAGAAAAGAGAAAAGAGAAAGGGGCTGCCCTGCATTTCCTTGCTGTTTCCACCCATGCCCCCCTTGTGCAAAGCCCAGCCCCGTGGCTGGCATAGAAGTTAATCATCGGGCAGAGGTGGGCCAAAGCACTTTATAATTAAGGCTAAACTTGTAGCATTTCATAATTCAGGCTAAACCCTGTGAAGCCCTGCAATGGGACGAGGCAGCGAGGTGTGTAGCTGGTGGCCACCTCCAGCCATGCTACCAGGTGAGCCCTGGAGAACAGCCCTCCGCCAGGCTTTGGCACTCTGGGCTTCTCTTCCAAAAATGCCAGGCAATGTAGTTACATGGAATTATGTTAAGCCATATAGCCAGCTTGGGCTTTTTTTGTGTCATAAAAGCATCACAGACAGTCCCACACGTGTGCCTGTGCTTTACCTCAGAGCCTGATGCCTCCAGCTGGGCGCGGAGCAGCAGGGAGCACCAGGGGATGGCCCTGCAGCTGGGACCTCAGTCAGTGGGTTGTGCTGCTCGTTACCAGGTGTAAATCACTCTCACCTTCCTTGCACGCTGGCTGAGAGCTTCGTCCCAAGCAGCTCTGGTCCATGTGAGGGACTGCTGGGGTGTGAGGTGGGAGCCACCCCACCAGGGGAGGCACCAGGCTGCCAGATTCAGCGAGGTGCTGAGCCAGCTGTGGCTGGGTGTAGGCTCCAAACACACTGAAGTCATATCCTGAATTAATGCCTAGCATGGAAGTCTAGGAATGGGCTAAAAACAATTCTCAGGTGCACTCATTATCAGAAAAGGTAATGATGGTCAGCCAAGGAAAGCAACTCTTAAAATCTGTTTAATGAGAGGGAGCTTTTCACGGCGTGGAGTGGGGACACAGGCTTCCTGCAAAGCCATTTTCCGTTTACAGCCTGCTTGTAATTATTTACAACATCATTCCACATCACGAAAGTTGCAGTTTAAAAGGCAGAGATACAGGTAACGGCATCAAAAAATGGAAACAGAAGAAAAAGCATACAGAAATGGCGAGATGGATGAATGGATGGATGGAGAATGACATTTTGCCCCCTCGTTTCATGGCTGAAGCATCAAAATACTACCGCCATCTGTTGTACTTGCAGATACCCTCACGTCTGGCTGAATAGAAGAAAAGCGAGCGTTCGGCTGCAGTTGTGAAGAATACGCAGGGGAAGTTGACCATTTGCAACAAATACCTTCAGGAACGCTGGCCCTGGACCATAGGAAGTCATTTGTTCCCCGTGCTGGACTATCGTTTGCAGTTTACTTTACAAATTGCAGAAGCAGGGTAAGGCTTCTGCAGAGTGGTGACTAATGTTAAAACAAATATAATTCCACTATGACAAGGAAGGTGTTCACAAGCTGCAGGAAGCAGTTTAAAATAAATTGATGTAGGTTTTGAATTGTCCACAAGTTGGGTTTAGCTTCCTTCCATTTACCTTTTACTGCATTAACATTTCTTTTGTGATGGCTGCTGCTGGGAACCTATTGTAAGTTTGGGCAATTAGGATTTTTGTTCCATCTGTCCCTCCCCTCAGTCAATACTGTAGCATCAAAAGAGGCCAATTCAGTGTAGGCTGGCTCCGGCTCTAAAGCCAGCTAAAAGAGATGTTAGAATTCACTACTGCTCTGTGTGGAAAGGATGGGGGGAAAAAAAGCTATAATCATAAAAATGCTGTTTCAGGCTTGTTGAGTTCTTAAAATAATCTGACTTAAACCTCCTACACAATGCTCACAAGTCAGAGCATGGTAATATACTTCAATGTAGGTTGGCTCTCTCTCTAAATCCAAACTAAAATAGATGTTCAAAATCATTACTGCACGATGTCAAATACTGACTAGGACTGTAATCAGAGGGCTGAGGCTTCAGGTTTCAACGGTTCTTAAAATAATCAGCCTTAAACCTTCTGCATGAATCAAAGCCTGGTCACTTATATTTTTGTGAGGCTAAGGATTCCACAGCCTCAGGCTTCTCTCTCGGATAAAAAAGCAGCTTTTTTTTTCCTTTTTTTTTTTTTTCCCACTGGGATAACTTGTGCATGGCAGACATTGGCAGGTAGGAAGGCGGTGGAACCGAAGCACTTCGTTTTTATCAGGAGGTTAACGCCACGCGGAGCTGGGGTACGGCCTCAGAGCACAACCAAAGTGCCTTGGCTTCGCTGGGTTCTCACCTGAGCGCAGCAGACGTGTATTAGCTGCCCAAATTCAGAACTGCTCCGCGAAGTGAAGACAATCCTAGTGTCACAGGATGGAGCACAGTGCCAAAAGCTGGGAGGTCTGCTCCTTTCCTGAAGTGTGAACTGTTATTCCCCTATTTGCGTGCGTGTAAACCAGGGGCTAGCTGATACAATACAAAACAAACTCAAACAAGCGGGATGCAGGCTGTATGCGACAGGGAGCTTACTCTTCCACTCAGCCAAGAGCTCCTTCTGTGGGACCAATTAGTTCTTCCTCTCTCTAATCCCACCCTGCCTCCTTATTTAATACAGGTTTTCTGTGAGTGCAGGTTATCCAGAGACTTATTTTCAAGCAAAAGTACTTCGAACAGGGAACAAGTTATCTGGGATACAGTATAGACATGAAAATAAGGTATTCTTCCTCTTCTTTTGTAAACGTCCAGGAAAGAATATGCTTAACATCACGTAATAACATCCAGATGGGGGTGGGAAGAGACAGAGAGCGCTTCTGATGCTCCTGGCACGCCAGCTCCTTCATTAAAGCTAAATCCATCCCATCAAAAGAAAATGGGCACCGATAACTGTACCCATAGGGGCATTTGCCTCCTCTAGTTTTGTCAACACGCAGTAAGCTAACTGTGCCCTTGGGATTTATCGGATTTATAAAATGCAGTAGGCTGTCTGTCGGTCGAGCTTCGTTTCTGAGAGTCCTGGAACTCCTTGGCAGTTTTTTAAAAGGGAGTAAAACTCATGGTGGGCTGATTGCAGGGGAAAGTGTAGAAATCTGGGAAGCCCACAGTTCAAGACCAGAACACTATGAGCATTATTGTTATGATACACGTTAAACTAGCTCGGCCCCAAACAAACTTTGCTCAGCTTTTGCATGCTGCCATCCATGTGTGTACGGAGCGGAAGGCAGCATGTGGATAACGTTACTGGTGGGACTGAAATACAGCAGCTCTTGGGGAGTCACTGAAATTTTGAGCACGGCATTAGTAGGAGTCTTGTGCAGAAGCGCCAAAGATGTGTCTGAGCTGCCCAAGTTTGTCACCGTTTAAAAAGAGCTGCAGGGTTCCCCCCAGCTTGTTGTGCCCCTGTGATGATGACAGGGCAAGGCACCTGGACAGAGGTGCTGTGAAGCCTTGCAATGGCCCCAGGCTCCCAAGGAAATGAGCAGCCTGTGGCCACCAAGCAGGGATGGGGTTGTATTAGCACAGCTGGCAACTGGTGTAAAACCCACGGACCATAAATTCAGCTTTGGAGAAAATATCAGAGGAAGACTGGCTCAAGGCAAGCGTGGTCACAAGATAAAAGAGAAGAGATGGTCCTGAGCCAGTTTGCACTGGCAGCCTCTCCTGGATCAAGCCTTAGGCTGTGTCTGTTTGAAAGGGGAAAGAAAAAAAAAAGCTATTACAGAGTTAATCCTAAACCAAAGGTTCCAAGTGCTGGGGGAAAGTGGCCACTGGTTACCCAAGTGATTTAAAGTACTTCAGGATATCTATGACACGTTGATCTTTCATGTATACATGCCACCTACTTTCCAAGTAACTTCCTTAACAAAAAGGTGGTAAGCTTGTCTCAGTAAGATAAAAGGTTTTTAAACTTTTCAAAACCCAGAGTTTTTCTGCAAGAAAGAAGCCCAGAAAGGAAAGTTAAGTAGCATCCACCCACATAAAACAAGCAGGTCTGTGCAGAAGAAATCATGCCATAAACCTTGGAGTTTTACAAGCAAGTTTTATATTAATTCTTTAGAAACCCTTTGTGCTTATGGTTTCAGACAGAGTATAAAAGTACCATATAAATATCAGCATCATATAGGGGGCAGCTGTTAGGTACTTTAACCATTCCCAATCAATTATAATAAACAGGACTAGCACGCTGAATCACATCAGAGCCCAGCAAAGTAGCCTTCCACCTCTGTCTTCTCCTTCATGCCATATAAACCTAAATGTAGAATAAATTACTTGTGAAATGGCAGAATATGGAATATGGGATCTTCGTTCTGGGTTATTTTAGATAGGCTGGGATGGACAGAGATACTAAAAACACTTTCTTTCAACAATGACATGAAGAGATTTTATCTTTTTTAACCGTCCGCAGAAGAGCAGGGGAATAAACCAAAATGCTTCATTCAAAGCTGAAGGAAACCCAGAATATTTATCCCACATAGATTATGGGAAGCTGCACATTTGTAAGTAGCAGAGAAGATCTGCTTATTTGGCTTACAACAGCTGGAACCACAAGAAATGCAGCCCTCAGAGCCTTCTGAGATTGCAGCGGGTGACAACAAAGCCTTCCCTCTGGGCAGGATGCGGGGCACAGCCTAGGGCAGGACAGACGGCCACACAGGAATCTCCTGGCAGACACAAGCATGGCTCATCAAGCAGAAAGTTGCTTCTGAAACAGAGAAACATGCAAGCAGCTTCTCACATGCAGACATCTGCCACCTATCCTTGTTGCTCTGGGGATCACAGTGCTCATGCTTTCTTCCAGACCCACAATGCTATTCCAGCTTTCACAAAATAACCTAAATGATGTGAGGACCAGAGGCAATTCTCATGCTGATCGCTCATTCGTACGACGGGATCTGGCTGCCGACGTCTGCCCTCTGAGCACTCCTAGCTCTGGGACCTTGCTGCAGTTACACTCCTTTGTGAATCCCACAGGCCCTGCTGCACTGATACTCCAGCTCCAGTCCCCGGGATATTCTGACTCTTGTCACAGTGTTTGAAGTCTCAGGGATGTTTTTGCTTACTGCAATAAGTAAGTAACTTACTTCTGGGCACAGAAATGGTACCTCAATACAGATATTCTAAGTATTGGAGTACCTTACACTTGGAAGAAAGAAAATCAAAAGAAAGCATGGAAAAATTACTTTTCCTGTAGTTTACCTCTCTGCAGGTTAGCTTTCCCTTAGCACTGCTTTGTGGTTCCTCCTCAGAACAGGATGCTCTACCAGAAGAGACAGCAGCAGTGTCTTCTGATATTTAACCATACAGGAACTTGACCCCTTGCTGATCCCAGTTCAACCAACAATCAGCTGAGGAAAGGGCGTTTAGAAGGAGAGAACAAGAGGTAGAAGTCAACACAGCCTATGACAATCAGAGCAGTTTTGGGCCCTGGCAATGCTGTGACCGCTGAGCCCTGTATTTGCCTTTCAATGTGTCAGGACTGGAGTGTGGGAGAGAACCTGCTCTGGCACCACTTCCTACATGACAGAATATGGTACAGAACCACGTACCTTAGGGGCCAAAAAAAAAAGTCCTTCTGGAAGACCTTCCCTGTTTTGTCAGCAAGCCCATCCTCTCCCACAGCAGCAAAACAAAGTCTGCAAGATCTGGGTCTGTTTTGGAGAATTGTTTCTGATACGGCACACCGTGAGGCAAACAAGGCATCCCAACAGATTTTACTGCTAAATACTTGTTGCATGCTTGCAATTGACACTTAAACTCAAGGTTAGATCTCACGTCCAAAAAATTAACACTCGGTAAGTGTTTACCTACTATTTGTTTCTACCTTTATGTGTAAATACCTGTTCTGTGAAATTATGGTGTGTGCTTGAGTCACATCACTCCCAGGGACAGATTTTACCAAACTCACAAAATCAATAGCAGCGGATTTACCAGTAAGGTTTCTTTTTTTCCACATAATAGCCTGCCAGGACCTAGCGATGTGGATGTCCCTTTCCCACTGGCATTTTTCTCACAACAAACACAGCAAACGCAATCAACATAAAACATCGTTTCATAAGGCAGCTGTGAAAGGAAAGCTACAATGGAAAGCCTTAAATGACCTGTGGTACTATTTCATTAGCATCTGCGCTACAATATAAAGCAACAATATATTTCCAAATCACAGTGTTTTAATAAAGTTATAAAGTTAAATGGAGGAATAAAAGTCTGAGCTTTATGAAACCCCCCAAAAGCAATGAAATGCTTGGAACAGGGACGAATCGTTCCAGAAGCAAGCAAATCCTCATCTACGGGAGTTTACAACAGACTTCTGGCAATGCACACGTTTTACAACATACCAATATCTATCCCCAGTACTCCTTTTGCTACCATTTTGCAGCACAAGGATCCACATAACCCGAAATGCTGCCACAATGTTCACAGGCAGCCTGTCATCGGTATTTTGAAGACAACGTGAGAGGAGAAGATTCCACAGATAATTTAAAACAGGGGGCAGCAGAACCAGTGGTTTCTGGTTTCCAGTTGCAAATAAAATTTTCTGGGAAAATTTACTTTAAAGCAGCCCTAAATGAAAATCTATATAATTAAGGAAAAGACCATTGCTTCAAACAGATTGACTGTCTTCAACAAATTTCTCTCTTTCTAGCTACTCAGATATGCTATATTTCCTCATTATCACCTTTTAAGGGCCATCTGGGCCCCATTCCTCACCATCAGGGGGCAATTCCATTTGCATTGTTCATAGGCTTAGTCATGATCAAGTAGTCTGGTGGTAAAGTTCATTAGAAATTAGAAGAAAAGCATTAAACCTCACACAGTAAACCAAGTATCTGATACCTACGTACCCACAGGAGAGATAAGCATTTAATGCATATTCTCACATGACTTAACAAGTCTTCAATGAGCATTTTTTTCCAAACTGCTTAAAGAATCATTTAGCCCGGTCCCTGAGCAGGTACATAATGAACATTTGATTCAGTCTCTGCATACTTCAAAATATTTCTCAGTTAAAGAGAAACAAATAAAATCATAACCGATTAAGCAAAATTGTAATCTATTTACATCTTTAAAGCTAAAAAAAAGTGTAACAACAGCGATACTATTATTTCTGTGCTTGTTCAGACACGCTTCACTAGGCATCCCATATCAAGTGCAAGAGTTTTCTAGTAATGGAATTAAAAACACAAATACAGACAAACACACATACACTGCGTTGTTAAAATGGCAGAAGCACCATTGTGGATAACCATACGAGAAAAGTTGCTCTGTTGCTGTACGGCGATAAAGATCCCGATCCACTTTCCAGCGGGTCAGTATAAACATGCGTCGGGGAGCTGCGGAGAACACCGAGCAAGTACAAGGCCCTGAACCCTGCAGGACAGGGTGGCCTCTCATAAATACGGCCTTTTAAAAAGGTTTGGAAACAGCACTCAGAAGAGTCAAAGCAGCACAGGAAATCTAATTCAGAGAAATTACGGCCCCAAGAAGGCACTGCTATGACTTCTGGCCTACGACTACGGCCTATGACTTCCATATGACTTCATACGGCTATGAAGGCCATGTCTACGGCCTACGACTTCCGAATGCAGCTCCCTGCTTTAAAACAGAGGTACAGTGAAACACCTCTCTGATACAGAGCTACCCTCCCCCCAGTCTGTGCTTTGGGTCACGAAGGAGCATTTCATGTGCTGAAATATTAAAGATGAATTACCATTGCTTGTCTCTGAAAACCCTGAGTATAGCTTGAGCTCCTGGTTAGCTGCAGAGGCTCACACGAGAAAAATTTGGGGATTAAGGGTAAAATCAGACCAGGAACACTACCTGCTTTCTTTCCACGTTATCTAATCGTGGAAATTTTTCAATTTGATGCTATAAAACTCGATACGCTATTATTTGAACTCTCTAAATACGCTTGCCTAGCTGCATGAAGGTTGTGGCATTACTGAGGTAACGTGGCGTGTTACGTGCCTGCCAGACTTATCTTTGGTGAAAATATTTAATGTCAGCATATCACTGGCCATATTGAGAAGCTGTAGTCAGATATTAACTGCTGGATTTATCTTCTAAGCATTGCAGGCTTTTTAGCGTGTCGTGTCAATTGGAGATGAGCTCAGGCCCTGAAATTCCTGGAGTAATTCATTTTGATTTTTCAGTGATGCCCATGAAACAGATGGGATAGCTTTCAGTTTAAGATGGGATAGCTTTAAGTTTATTTCCTCAAGCACCTTTCACGGCAGGGCTCCTCATCAGGTGTCCAGCCCACGTCTGCCCAAGGAGTACGCTGGTGGACAGCCGCAGCGGAGGCCGGCCAGTTCAGCAGGTGGCTCCGGGACGTCCTTGTGAAATGCAAGATCTGGAAGCTTCAAATCCTCCCTTCTGATTTTAGGCAGGATGAATAGAACACCTGACTTTTTATTTTACATTGGTGTAAATAAAACTTCACAGACACTTTAACAGCTTGATTTTGTTGTGACTTTTTCAGAGGATGTTTTGGTTTGGGGCAGAAGGATGCAAAGGAGACGTGCTGGCTCCAAAGGTACTTTGAATTGGACAAAGGCCAGGGTGGACAAAGCACAACTTGGAGGAGATGAATGGAGCTTTGATTGCAAGCTCCTCTGAACACTTGCTCTTCACGTTAAGAAGTGAACAAAGGAAAGACGACTTTGTTGGGAAAATTTGCAATTGAGTTTTGCTTAAAGATTCTAGTGGCATTGCCATCCAGTTTCTCAAATGTCGTCAATACTCCAGAGTATCGGCAATGATTTCTAACTGGTCCCTGGTGTATGACAACCCTACAGATTTCCGCACAGAGCTCACAGCCAGAAAGCATGGGCTTTTTGTGAGCAAAGGGGCAATTATAGTTTAGGATCAAGCCTCTGTGCAATTAACTGAATCTTAGGACATGACTGAATGGAGATACCATTGCACTTTCTCCTCCCTCGGTATCATATAAATCAGACTTCCGATATTCTTTCAGAAAACCCGATACACAAACATTTCTGTCATCCAAAAAGAAATTTATTAGGTGTCTGCAGAAGACTCTGTCTTTTCACATTCCAGGCTACTTATTTGGTATAAATTTGGCTGGATCAGAGGTTTTGTGTAAAAAAACATCTGCCCCCACTCAGACGTGCACTACAGCCACAAAGTATCATGGGCAACAAATGTAGAAGCGCTGAAAGGTTGTTAATGAGGATGACCAGTGTCTCTGATTTTATGGGTTGCCTTTGCTGCAAAAGACAAAGGGCAGATTATCATGGTCCACACAAAAGAATGTGATACAGCTCTTGTGCAGGGCAAAACCTTCTGCAGCGCGGTGTGGAGTACAATCAGAAGCTCGTGTACAATATACGGACATCTTTGACAGCCAAAACTCAAAATCTTACTGTCCTGAACTGGAACTGGAGGCGTGCTGCAGAAAACTAGTGATGATATTTGACTAAGATGTGGCGACAGGCTTCTTTGAGACCTACCCAGCACAAATCCTCAGGGAAATCCCCTAAATGCAATGGGGCTCGTGTTCCCCTGGAAAGACTTGTCTTCTTGGCCCCTGGGTGCACCACCACCACCAGAGGCACTTTGCCCTCCTGGAGGTGCCCACAACCCCTCTGCCTTGGCTGGAGGAAGCTTCAAAGACTTCATGCCTGTTCTGTAAATACAGTTGCCAAATGTCAAGGCATTTCAGACTGAAATAAACAGTATTCATCAGGTCAGGCATCCCTCCTTGATCACCGTAGCCTGTCAGTCCACCTAGGAAGCACTGGGTCATCTTGCTCCGCAGACATGGGCACATCCCCATCCTCTGCCAGCACCAGTGGTGACCCAGGGCTGATTTTGTCCCCAGGCTGAGAGAACACACAACGTGTCCTCAGGTGCTTCCAACAAATGCCTGCACCATGACCAACACGAGGGCAACAAGCTTGGGCTTTGCAAAAGCGGTTTTGCTATTTTCCATTAAAAAATACATGCAAGGCACCAGGTTTTCCCGACAGCTGTGCCTGTTAGTAGACCAGCCTACACCTGCTTTTAAATATTCCTTTACTATTTTCACCAAACAGTGAAACTCCAGTAAAAATACAAGCCCTGAATGGATCTATAAAGCCAGCAAATGCAGTAAAATGTCACTGCCATGTCACAGAATTGCTTTACTACTTAACACTGCACAAGGAGCGTGTTTTCATAGTTGTGTTGAGTTTTAGCTACCTGGCTCCTACTGACTTTAATGGGAATCACACAGCTAAAACTCCATGTACCACTTCGATACTTCAAAGTAATTTTTCAGTCCCCTGGAGAAGGTCATAGAAATATTAAAAACTAAAGCATTCTCCAAGGATCTCAGATTAAAGACTTGCATCAGACTTTATAAAAGTGATTGGTCAAATATATAATGTACTCTTAATGTTCTAGCTCCTGGTTTGTTTTCTTTATAAAAAACCTTTGTGATGCTTTCCACAAAAGGCAATATAAGCGTAAAGAACAGCACAGCAAGGCATAGCATGAACAAGAGGACACACAGACAAGTTACCTGATGCATGTTCATAGCAGTAAAGAATTACTTTTTTATTTTTTAAATATTGTGAGCAAATTCAGGGCAATTTTTAATTAAGACATCAATTAAGACATTAAGACAACAACTCCAACTATACCATTTAATTACAAGCAGTTCTGTGGCACAAATATTTCTACTCCCTTTGACATGCTCCCTGGCCCCTTTTGTCCCCATAACATACAACCTGGCCTTAAAATTCTGTTTTTGCATGATTTCCCCAAGGTTGGTTGGCATAACTGCTCTCTCAGATGCAGCAGCCATCTCCTTTCCTCTGTAGCTGGCCACCAGCAATGTGCAACCTTTGTGCCTCTCAAAGCTCTGACATCTTCATAACCCCGTTAGTCCTGCCCCTATGCTATCCACTATACACACTATGAGCAAAAGAGTTGAAAGAGATGATGAAGAGATGAATTAATGATAAACATGAATTCAGAAACTTTGTATTAAATTTATATTTGGGTTTTTGAGGGCACAAGCAGCTGCCAGTGTCATAAACTTCATTTGGCGGTGTTACTCCCCAGAAATTGTATTTATACATAAAATAATCTAGTAATACGATAACCCTAATAAAAATAAAATGCTTAAAAGAATGTAACCAGCATAATCTTGCAAGAACCTTACTTGATGCTGAACCTGACATCTCATGTTTAAATTTAAGTCTACAAAAGCCAGATTAGAAAAAGCAAATGCACATAAAAAAAGGAACATTTTAAACTTGCAGCAAGTGCCTGCCATACTGCAAATAAACACCTTCAGACTTCGCCTCAAAGCAAACTGTGAAGCTCACTAGCCACATCAGTTCTCCCAAAATACTACATCCCACATAAAAGAACAGTCTAGGCACGTGGAATAAAACCGTATTTTTTACCAGATGATCTCAGATACGATCTCAAACTGTGAATCAAAATAAGTACTCTATAAGCAAGTGCAAATCCACATGCACACCTAAAAATGGAAGGGCATACACCCCTCCAACTCATGCATTCGTTCAAGAAGCAGAAGAGGCATGTAGATACACAGGATAGGTCTCTCTAAACCCCAAACTTTTATTTGCCTTTCCACCATGCCTGCATACTCTTGTTCTTGCCAAGTTACTGAACAATTCAGCCTCTCACCAGAGGCCCGAGTGCCAGTGATGCTAAGTAAGTGTTACCGTCTTAGCCAAACCGCGCCAAGAGTGACTGTGGCAATATCTCCACACGATAGGTGTCCGAAAACAAAACAGGTCGCATTTTGCTTTTTTTTTTTTTTTTTTGACACAGGAAAGGCAAATTGATGCATAATTAACAATTGGCTGATGCAAATTCTTTTACATCTTTTAATTGGTGTTAATTAGATTAGAAGTAAATTTTCTTTTATCTTGCCATTCTAATGCGAACTAATCTCCTCAGCAGCATGTCAAAGTTTCCCCTTTAATTAAACTTTTCAGCTGGGAACTTCAGCAGAGCTCAGAGAGCAAAATAATATTATTTAAGGAGCACGAATTGTGCTGGATTTTATGAATGGCACATCAAAAATGTAAAGCTATGATGAAAAAGCATCAACACAAGGTCAGAAATTTGATTTGTGTAAGAGCAACAGTAAGCTTTTAAAGCGGCGCTGAGCGTCTGACTGTGGCAGTCTCCAGCCGCTGCTCTCAACCCGAATACACACTTTTACAATGGAAAACTACCCCAAATGTGAAACATCTTCTGTGAATTAACCTCCCCCTTCCATACTGCTTCCCCCCAAATATTGCAGCTCCTCTAAAATTGTTAACGTGCAGAATAAACCACAAAATACATTTAATATCTTTTATGGGAAGTTGACCTGAAATAAAATTTTATGTAGTTAAGGACTTTTGATAGTTCTTTGGCCAACTTTTTTCTCTCTCTATGGGGCAACGGTGATTGAAACCTGATGTCTACTGCACAAAAAGGCTATAAAATGTTTTATGCAGAAGTAAAACAGTAGCCATTAAGTTTTGCTATGATGTTTGAGTAGATATGCAGCATGAAAACATGATAAAACAGCCATAAACTGATTGTGATCAAATGCAATTACAATGACTTGTCTCAAATGAACGACATGTACTAAATGCAGTTACAGTTTCTTGCAAAATTACTTTGGGCAAAGGACCAAGAAAACACTATATCCTCTTTGCGAGAGGCAGTTTGCCAGAGAAATTGCAAACATGCAAGCTTTAATATCTCGGGCCAAACAGCACTTGGGAACTCATTATGAGGAGGTTAAAAAGGCTCCCTTGCGAAGGACAGCTTCTTTCTGACCACAGCAACATCCCGAGGAGTCCAGCACCGGGGGGTGAGGAAGATGCACTCGGGGGCAATGGAAGATCCCGCGACGGTCACCACCCATCTTTCCTCATCGAGTTTTGACTACGTGACAAAGGTAAGCTGTAGAAATAAGGCAACTCTTTGGTAGCATTCAAGTTTCACATAACGTGTGACAAAGGGCTGGGGAAAATGGGGATCCTAGCCTGCCCATGTGAATTTTTTTTCTAAGATGGTCCTTCTGTGCTAGAAACAATTAGGCTAAAAGCTGTTGTATTTCAAATCATAGAGTCACTGAATCATTTGGGTTGGAAAAGACCTCTAAGGTCACCTAGTCCAACCTTTAACCTAGCACTGAAGTCCATCACCAACCCATGCTACCAAGTTCTGCATCTATGTGTTTCTTGAAGACCTCCAGGGATGGTGACTCAGATGAAGTGGGATCTTTTTCAAAGGTGTGCAGGAACTGAGATTTTGGGAGTTTCATCCTTTTGATTACATGTTTTTTTTTTTATTTTTTCGTTGGGTAACCTGGTTTAACTCACCGAAGAGATTTACACATTGTGCCCAGCCAGGCCAGACACCCGGATGCCATGAGACAAGACAGCCTCAGAAGCTTTAAGCGTGAAGAGCATCAGGTCGTTCTGCCGCTAACAAGATTTAAGGAAGATTGTATACAGAGATTCCAAGTAATCTAAGTGCCAACACCAAACACAGGATATCAAGGTGTCAATAGTGGTAATCTCCTCCTGGGTGAAACCACCCTTAAGTCTTGTGAAAAGGGAAAACGGGGCAGTGTAAGGTTCAGCATCCACCTGGAAAACAAGGGACTCTGAACTGGGAGCTTCCAGTGGAATTAATACAATGCATTTTGCTTTATATATGAAGGACAAAACAGAGTTGGAGCTACAGATGTAAATCGTACTTTAATTAATAGAAAAGAGATTAAAAAAGCCCAAGCCACAACTTCCATAGTCGAAGAAACTCTCATTTTAGGGGAACCTTGGAGGGGCAGAAGTACCTGCTGAAGTTACTCATCAGTCCTGCAATGGGCTAGCAAAACGTAGGCGCTTGTGGACCCTGGAGCAAGGTGAGGAGAGAAGTGACCCCCCTCAGAGTAGGGGCAGGCCCACCGCAACCTTGTGATCCACTTAACGGAGGCGTATGGCACTTGTTACTAACTGCTGACACAGCTGCTACCAAGCAGAATTAGTTACCAGAGGAATAAAAATAAAATTGGAATACTACCCAGAGTAATTCTGGGCTATTACTAGAAACCTGCAGTGGTCATTTTTTATGGTTAGACTTGGGTTAAGGGCTTATCAGTTCTTTTAGGAAAAACCTCATGTTTACAACTTACATAAAAATTAACCAAACAACTCAATGCTACAGAACCTGGTGGTACACACACCCAGGAAAGACAGAAAGTCCCTTCCTAACTACAGCTCTCCCAGCACATCCAAACAAATATCACGAACAGACACAAACATCACCAGAAAGAGTGACGAAACAAACAGTAACTACCTCAAGCTCCCTGTCCCAGAAAGACAATAAATCCCTCCCCTAAAAACCAGAACCCGCTCCTGCCTTACTAAATCATAAAGCAAAACCAAATATCGAAGCAGTGCCACGACTTCCCCGAGTGGCTGTAGGACCTCCTCGGCTGTGTTACAAGCAGGAAGGGAAACGTGGAGGTGATGGCGGTCGCATCCGCTAGGCAGTGGACAGAAGGACAGTAGGATGGTGTTGAGAAGTCCTGTGTGTTAGCTGCTTAATATTAATTATCCATTTGGGCAGCACCAGTCAGTAATTACTAACGGTAATTAAATGCAACTGAAATGTAACAAGGGAAATGCCTATACCAAGACGGAGCACCTCAGAATAAATGCCTTTGACAGCGATGTGCTGCAGTGAAAACTACAGTATACAACACAATGGGATCATTTAGACAGGTAATACACGCATTTTTAATAGGAATAGAATACATTCTCTCTATTTTAGACACAAATTTGCTTTATACGTGTCTGTCTAAACCCAGTTTTTAATACCTACGTGCATCAGCACAATCTCCAAGTGTATGCTGTGCTGGAGAGTGTATGCTGTGCTAGCAAAACACTTACTTGTGAGGAAACGACAAAATCTCTGTAAGCCTTACCCCTGTAGCATGGATTCCTCTGAACCTGGTACTTCGACTGTTTGGTCCTTGAATACTGCCCATGTTTCACAGTCAGTGCCCTTTCATTTTACTCAAAGGTATCCCTTAAAACCTTACACCACGCATTTGGCCAGCGGTGTCTGATTATCTGATTAGTTATTACTTATCCGATTCCATGCAGATACCGGGAAACTAGGGAGAAGGAAAATCTCCTTTTGCTTTTCTAGAACTGAAGTTTCCTGTGAAGTGTGTTAACGTGGTGAGGAATGGTTCTCAAGGTTTTTCAGTACAACTGAAATTCAGCACTGCTAAACTTGTGCTCCTCAGGTAAGTGCAGATCAGTCTTGAACTGAACAACCCGGGTTTATTTCCCGTGAACTGGTGCTCAGTGGTGGTGTGGGTGGTGGATAAGGCAAAATATTCTAAGGTAAGCGTTCATGTCCATTGAGGGACCCACAGAGAGGCAGGCTTGTCTGGTCAGATAGATATTACGCATCACTTCATCACTTTGAGTCTCAGCAGCAGCAGCTACGACAGTTCTCCAGTATTTAATGCTGGCTGAGCTCATTTAAAACCTCCCAGGACAAACACCTCCTCACAAACTTTATGCGTAAGAGAGACAGATTTCCCTTGCCACTAGACTCCTCAGCTTCCTACTGCATAGAAGGGAAGGCAATTTCAGCCTTGGATAGGAATAATATCTCCCTTGCAAAAACCAATATCCTTCTGTTGAGACGGCGTACGCCGCTACGTTTAACATAGCGGGATTTTTTATTCGTGGTGCTAACAGCTAGGGCCGTACAAGGCACAAAGACCACACGAAGGAGACAGTCTGCTGCTGCCCAGTGTTCCCCAGTAATAGCAAATGGGTTACATGTTTGCTTTGTCAGTGGTTAACAGTGCACGAGCATTACAGTTCCTTCACAAAGTGGAAAAAAAAGCCCTAGGAACCCTGCCTGACTTCAGGCACCACAGGGGAAGCTCCCACTTGTTGGAGTTTTGGGGAGCAGGAGCTCTACCTGCACAAAACTGACGTGCCCAAGCAGGCCAAAAATAACCCTCAGATGGCTGGCAATCCATGCTCAGCCAAAGGGAAAAGCAGCAGCAGTTCAAGGATTTTGTTGGGCTATATGATATCTGCAGTAAACCTGTGCTACAGCATGGACCACACAGCATCCCTTCTCCCTTTATTTCCAAAAAACAAGGAATTGGTAACAGCTTGCTGATAATGTGTAAATTAAGGCAAGACTCAGACATGTTGATAGACAAGCATAGAATCATAGAATGGCTTGGGTTGGAAGGGACCTTAAAGATCATCTAACTACAACCTCTCCTACCATGGACAATGATGCCACCCACTAGATCAGGTCGCCCAAGGCCCCATCCAGCCTGGCCTTGAACACCTCCATGGATGGGGCATCCACAGCTTCTCTTGGCAAAATAATAGTTATACTTAAACTCTTTGAGAGGAATGGTCACTTGAAAATAAAAATTGAAAAGTAACCACCAGAGAAACAACTGAATCTAAATACAGTAATTTGATCACTTCTTTCCTGAAACCTCTGGGACAAGCTCTGCTTCTTGAAGAAAACCCTTCAGCTTTCTCTTCCGAAAAAGCTGGCTATTACAATCTTGGACATGCCACTAAAGTCCAGATATAAATGAAAATGTTGCATTGACAGGCATCAGAAACCTTCCTTTTGCTGTTACTCCCAGCAAACAGAAGATTTGGTGAGACTGAAACTTACACGGCAATAGTGCAGATCCTGCACAGGAGCTTTACAGTACCGGTGTGCACCAAAATTCTGTTTTACAGAGAGAAACTTTTTGCTAATCCTCTGCAGTCAGAGAAGGAAGGCACAAACTGCTCTGCACGGACACCTCCACTACCAGGTATCTGCTGGGGAGTCTCCCAGTGCCTGCTTAGCCCTCACCAATCTAACTTCTCCAAACGAAATGATCTTTGGCACATGCAAGTAAATTGCGGCAGCACAGACATATCTGGACAGTAATTAATCACTTAGAATGCTCAATGTGTTTGGATATAAAATTAAGAAAGTAGGGTTGTTAAAAAATGACAGATTTAAGCACCATCTGGGCTCTGTGGTCACAGTGGCGCGAATTCCAAAGGAAGGCTTAACAGTGCATGATCCGAGAATCCCATCTGTCTTAGCTGAAACGACACAAATAAATAAATAAACCAGCATCCTCATTTACAAGGCTTTCCCAAGTTTCCCAATTTAAACATCAACTTGCCATGGGAAAGCGTACGTAATTAAATGTGCTACATCTTCAAAACACTTCTTGCGTCTTACTCTATTACATAAATTATTAGTGCATTACGCTACCATGGAAAAAAATGTATACAGATATATCTGTATAGATAGAACACCTTGAGATGGCATTTCCCAGTAACAGTGCATATTCATAAAATACAGTAGTAAGGAATCGATGTGATATGACTCGTCACCTGACTGGTCTGATTTGGGGAAGTCCAAACCCCTTTCTGTCACCCCCAGCCTCCTTCAGTTCCTTCCCTGAACCACCACTCACCTGCGCCAGGGATGAAGGTCAGTGTCCTTGTGTTTGCACGGACCTCCACCAGACGCCTCACTTTGCCTCCCTCCGGGGTCAGAAATCTGTCTTAAAAAAAGTCACCTGCAACTAGTTAGCCCTCAGGGTATCTTTAATAACACTTGTTTGGCACAGAATAGGCGAATAAATAAATCTTCCAAGATGAACGCCAAGTGGCATATGAACACAACTGAGGCCTCAGAAACGGTCAGCCAGGTGGGAGTTAAGCTGAACCTCAGCAGTACTCCAGCCAAGACCCCAGAGCCCCCACAGCCCACCCATGCCTCAGGTGGGCAGCAGGCTCGCACACCTTGGTCGTGCAGACGATGCCTGAAATGACTTCATGCCCCTTCAGGACGGTGCTTTCCGGGTCAAGGTGCCTCGTTTTGCTCTACGGGAAAGATGGATTTTCCATCCTCAGTCACTTCTGCTCTTTCCGTGTTTGGAAAAAACCCTTGTGCTCCCCTGCTCTGCGTGCAGCTCACCCAAAGAAGCAGAAGACCACAACTCAGCCCCTGTCCAAGTCCCCTGCTCTCCCGTCCTGCCCCAAAACCAAGCTGCACTCGCTTCTCCTGCAGGTGAAGGCAATGGAAAGACAACCACGGGCACCTGCGGGCCTTCCCTAAGGCCTCTGCATGCTCCATGTCCTCTGCTCCAGCCTGCAGGGCAGACAACAGGGGACAACCCTCCCGCGTAGCCACATTTAACTGAAACTGAATCCTCCTTCCCACGACGCCCACCTCCACCAGCTGACACAGCACCACACGTATCGCCAGGAAATGCTGTGGAGAGCTGCTCAGGCAAAAAGCACTCGTTTTAGACTTAAATACATGCTAGTATCACACTGCATCATACCAGAGTTTCTTTTGTACTTCTGTTGAGGCCTAACCCTGTAAAGGCTTCTTGCAGCATCTTGATTTTGCCTTCGAGAGAACTCTTTGCATTCACAATATCAAATGCGTGTGTACCTTTTTTTGGTTTCATAACATATATATAACTTCTCACTTAAAATTGCTCCAGGCCTGCTTATATTCACCTTTTTCTAATCTCGTGTAGCTTGAGGGGCTCTCCCTTCAAACAATTCACATAGCTCTTGCACATGGTGAGGGCTCACCAAGAAGATGCATTGAGCATCCACATAGCTCCACATACAAAACTGCCATTGGTTAATAGTAAGTGGACTCTGCTGTTTCCCATCAAATATAAATCCCATACAGGATTTTCCTTACATAGTATAAATGATAGGAAAAAAAAAAAAAAAAAAAGGAAAGGTGATTATTCTTAAATATTCTTTCAGTAGGGGTCTGGCAGGGATGTGAACTCTGTGTAATGAAGGCAATCAAGGCAGAGGTGAAGGAACCTGGAAAACTCGCGTGTTAGGGCAAGTGTGTGCAACATCATACCACCTAAGGGCCGGACGCTGGCCTGGGAAGGTCTCAGCCCCTCCGTGGTCAGGCTCTGGGGCCCCACAAAGCAGCGCTGGTGAGGACTGCCTACCGCTCTGCCCTGCTCAAATGCCACGCAGGGGCTTCTCCATCCCGGCTGATGCGCTGCTAGAGCAAACGAGACTCGAGGAGCGATGCGAGGACAGGAGTGCCGGACCTCGGGGGGCTGCTCATCCCAGGTGCACCTGGCTTCTGCATGATGACAGCGAAGGCGAAGTATTAACGTGACGGCTGTATTTCCACCAACAACAATATTTTCTTAGCAAGCGCAACACCTATTCATGAAATCCGTAGTGATTTGACTAAAGAACTCTTTATTCTCTCAGCAGATGTTGCATAAAAATGAATGCACTTCCCCACACCAGGCATTTAATTTTTTATCTATAAATAAAGCAGCACCTAGTTAACAATTTTTCTTTGTTCCTCACTTTCATGGACTTTAAAGTAAGAAGAAAATATCTCTTTTTATGCATAGAATTTCTCAGTGGTGTAAAAACTCTGCACTGTAAAAATAGGCACAAAGCTTTTCAAACAAGCTGAATTGTGGAGAATTACTGGATAGCCTATTAAGCACAACATTTTCACAACACAGAAAAGTGATCTGTACTATAACTAACACACCGTTGATCCCTCTATAATTTAGTCTTTATCAGCCTGGTTCTTTCATTATTAAGAAGAAATGCAGACTAGATACTGATTTTTATAGTTGTAAAACCGGCACAGGTTTCCCTTTGAGAGGCCTTTTGTACCCATTTGCGTGAGAAAATAATATTTTCGACCTAATCCTACTCAGGGCAGACCTTCTTCAGGACGTGATCCTCAGAAAGGTGAAATGTTTCCAACGTCTGTCACTGCAGCGAGGGCAAGCAGTGCTCAGCGGTCACCAGAACGAAGCCAAATGGCCTACAGGCCTCCTTGATTAGCTTGCACTTCTCTTCTTGTTTTTAATGTGCATTTGGAATATTATCTTCTAGGTTTTCAGAATAGCTGTGTAAACTGAAGTTTAAAAACAATAACTAGTGGTTATTGAGATGTATTTCTGAAGACTAATAAAACACGGGATCTAAGTCTACAGATGACCCTGAATGCAAATGAGTGGAAGATGCAAACAAATATTGGTGGATAAAAAAGTGCAGGGAACGAAAGCTGTTCAGCAAGCAGCAAAAGCTGCCTTTTCAGACGATGAGCTAAAGAGTGGATACAGGTGGAAGGCAGGGACAACAGCATGTGTATGATGCTGCTTGAGAGATGCGCACTCGGTGCCTGAGATGGTGCTTCGAAGCGCCACGACCCCATTGCAGCAGGGCAGGCGATTTTGGCCAATGCACTGCTCTGTGTAGTGACCTCCTGAGCTGCAGCGTGCCCACTTCTGAGAGCTGGGGTAGGCAGGTGGGTCTCCTCCCTCAGTTGGGTCTCCATCAGGTGGGTCTCCTCCCTCAGGTGGGTCTCCTCCAGCAGGTGCTTTTGGGGCACCCTGTTCTCCTTTCTGCTGCTGGCAGGGCACAGCCAGGACAGGGTGGGATGCTGCGGTGGTGGGGAGCTCCTGGGGGCTCCCACATGTCTGAGAGATGTTGAAGCCACACGGGCAGCAGTTCTGGGCACTGGAGGCACTGCCATTTCATCCGTGTGCTCCTGCCTCCCACCCGCACAAACACCTGCCTGCACACCTGCACCTTGCAGCATCACTCAAGGATATTTACCTCAATTTCACGGCACTAGCGGCGGGTAAAGATCAGCTTCCTGAAGGCAACACTGCTACCAATCACATCAATGCCCAGGAAGATTTTGGTTTGTGCCTTCCCTGTGTGTCACTTCAACAAATGAGATGCGGTGGCTAGAGCACGGGCTACGGAAGGGACTCACTGCTTTTATCATTCTTGGCTTGCTGCTGTTTTGCAGTCCTTGGGCAAACTGCAGCCTGCCCGCGACTTGCAGATTTTTGACTTACAAACGGGGATGAAATGCCTGCCCGCCTTGTGCTGTTACGCAGCTCTAGGAGGAATTGTAAATACTTTGAGACTGTTGGATGAAAGGAGTAAAAACGCAATTACCATAGCTAAAGCAAAAGCACATAAATGTTTTTCTTATGGGGAATGCTTCTCATTTCACATAAATTTTATATGCAAATTAACCCAGGGTTACTCTAGCCACATGAAGAAAATTAGACCTCATTAAATGTTCCTTTTACATTTAATACCGAGATGTGACGGGTGATGTTTCTAAAGATTTCAGCAAGGCTGCAAGAAGTAAACTTGGGAGACAAGAACGGGAAATAAGAGTCTTCCCTTTGCACAGAGCCCCATTATGGTGAAATCACATTAAAAGGCAGCACGTGCTGGTGTTAACTTCCCCTCTCAGGGGCAAATAATTTCGGAAATATCAAAACCTGGCTGTAGCGATCTGGCTGACGGTAGCTGTGTAAAATTCAGCACGACGCCGTTCCAGGGGCGAACCTTCCCAGAAGCGGCGCGGCCACCGGCGTTATGAAGATTAAGAGAAACCTAACCCGAAATACATCTTAAGTAAACAAAAGCTTTTGTAGTGGCACTGAAAGGACCATAAAAGTAAACTACAACATAGGAAAAGCCTTTTAAAGCGCCAAAACAGCGAGGCAGAGGTCAGGGAGCCCGGCAGGTCAGCGGAGCCCTTCTTGCCGCGCTGGGGTCGCCCTCCCCTCGGGCCGGCCGGCCAGCCTGCCGCAGCGGCCCCGCACAAACGCCCGGGCTGCCCTTCTGCCTCGACAAAACTTTGGTTTGCTGATTGGGCCCGAAACAAAAGAAAGACAGCGGGACACGATTTATAAGGGGGCAGGGTAGGCTGACATGCTATTGTGCTCCCGAGGTATCCACAAGCTGTTAATTCCATTTTAACATTGTTAATAAGACTGTTAACACATCTGACTTTGTTTAGAGACTTTGAAAACATCCACAAACTATTAAAAAAAAAAAAAAAGAACACAAAACCACCGCCACACGGCAGAAGCAAAACACGACCGAGTCAAACAGCACCCAACACCTTCGCGCTACGCCTCTGCCTGCTCGGAGCGGGCACCGAGGAGAGGGGTGGACAGAGCCGGTGACCGACGGACGGACGGACGGACGCCTGCTGAATTCCTCACACGGCACTATCTGGAGAATGATATTTTCCAGGTTCAACCTGAAAGGGCTGGTTCCCAGCCCTGCCCGCCGCTTTTAAGAGGAAGCGAAGTGCAGCCGCCCCCCCCCGCCGCACACCTCTCCCTCTCGCCCGCTCGCACCCCTGCACACGCACCGGCAAATGTGCAGATTTAATCAGTGAGGAATGTTTTAAATGAATAATTGGGTCTGACAGATTTATTGCAGTTAATTTCGCAATAGAATGGAAAAATGTTTGGATCCCAGCCTTTAAAGTATTAGGAAAACAATTAATCCATCACATAACGGAAATTCCTGTATTACACCCTCACGTCCAATTAAATAATGTCAAGTAATTTTACGTTGTAAAATACCGAAAATTGAAGCTCAAAACGTTGGGGGGATATGTTTTAATTTTTCAGGAACCTCTCAAAAAATTACATCAAATTAAGATCAGATGCTTAGAGAAAAGCTCTTTTGCCTTGTTTTGTGTTAAGGAGGAGGATTAGTAGAAAAAAAACCATAGCAATGACAAAAACTAGCTTCACTCCAAAACCTCGATTTCCCTTCTTCTCTCCAGCCTTCACATCCCGACCACCGTCTCAGCAAGGCAGTCCCAAAGAGAATCAGAAGTGCTACGATGAAGTGTGCAACTTCAGGAAATATTTCACGCTAGATAGCTAGTACGTGTATTTTTCACCAGGCAGAGGCTCTCGTCCCGGAGTACTTACTCAGGCACAATTGTCAGAGGCTTCAAGCCGTGTTTTGCTTGAATAACGTCCTGTAGGATCAAGTCCACAGTTTATGAACAAATGACAGCAAACTTCTGAGACTGAAAGTAATCACGATTCGTTTGTCTTTGTTTACAGCCAAAAGCTACTCATGCTGTAAAATTGCTTAATGTCACACTCCATCTCCTTTTTATTAAAGGTAAGTTAAGAAAGCCTGCAAGTCAAATCACTTTTCCAGAATAACAAAAACACCAACTTACAAATGTACTGCCTTGCCCCTGAAATTTGAGACTTGGCAAATTCATCCAGTTCAGATGTGGGACAAAAGGTTCCCGAAGCGTGTTACAGTACAGCCCCGTGCACGCTACCAAATATTTCTGCTGTTTCTAAAACAGCGCGGGCTGGGAGTACAGTCTGCAGTTTAAGGACAGAACTGGAGGCAGCGGCGAAATTTTACCATTGCAAAGAGTTAAGAGGAGCACATTCAGCTTTTTTTGCTGCTGACAGTCCTGCAGGAGGGAAGGTGGAGAGAGTTCAGAGACAAAAAGGGATCTGAGCACGTGTCCTCGCAGCACAGAAGTTACAGGTTCCAAAAAAGGAGTAAATATAAAACAGTGCAAAACATCACTGTCCCAGTGTGGCGATGGCAAAAACGACAAACTTAAACCTCAGGTTGTGTGGAAGGGCAATAAATATCGCAGTGCCTTACTCGCACCTTCATCACAGCACCATCGTCAGCACTGGACATACGAGAACAGGGACTGCTGTACTAATTGCAGGCAGCGAATGAGAAAAGTGGAATATGTGGCTAGCACTGCTCAGTTTGTTTTTCCAACTACAACACCATGCTTATTTTGCTGCTTTCTTACAATCTTACGCTCTGGATACACACATCGCAACCCGACTATTTCTGTTGCCATAACAACATCATAAATTTGGTCTTCGATGTCCTTTTTTATTAAAATCATTTTGGAACTGCGGCGCTTTCGAAGCCGGTACAGTTCCTCCATTTAGGCAGCTCACACCTTTCACAGGGACCCTACTTGTTTCTGTTTCCCTAAAAATCTCACCATTTGAAAACGGCGTGTCCCCCCGCTCCTTCTTGGCATTGGAAATAGGCCTGTTGCTATAAACAGCTTTTCCTGAGGATTTTGGAGAGGATTTTAAAGGAACAGGCAACCTAAAGCAGCCAGCGGACCACCTCCTAAGGCTTGCGAAAAGGAGCAAAGCGCTGTGCGTGCAGCCCCTTGTGTGAAGCACGGCAAAGTTTGCTCCTTGCATTCACTTGCAAAGCATCGGGGAGCAGCCGGCGTGTTAGAGTATGTTCCAAACTAAATGCAGCCAAAAACTGGATGCTACCTATTTGTGTGCAGCCACTCTGGAGAGCCTCGTCCCTTACGAGAGGCTAGTGCAGCAGGACGCGGTGGCTGCGCATCGGCACCTCTGCTATTTCTGTCTCCAGTGTGCTTGCTTGGAGCATCTCAACATCGCTGGAAAGACAAAAAAAAAAAAAAAAAAAAAAAAAAAAGCAAAAACGGGCTCTTTACCATTAAATAAATTGGATTCGCACCACAAACAGCAAAACAATGGACAACAGGATGTGACTAACGAATGCCCAGGGAAGAGTCAAGCTGCACTCCCTTTGCATATGCAGTGAAACAGAAGTCATTGGGTGGTGGTGGTTTTTGTTTTTTTCCTATTTAACATATCTGTGCATTTCAATAAGTTCAGAGAAACAATGAGTGGCTTTCAAAAGTTGCAAATTACTGCGAATACATCGCAAAAGGACAAAACAGGGACACGGACAGCCCATAACATTGGAAGATGTTAAAAAGTATTTTTTTTTTTTTCTTAAGGAAAAGAGGGGTGAGAAATCACAATCCTAGCGGGCAAAAGGTCCTGAGCAGGGAAGGCACCAAGCTGGTGACCCACGCGAGAACCTTCTCAAGAGGAATGGTTGGAGCGAGTGTTTGTAAAGAGAATAAATCCACTTAGAGCCAGGGAAGTACTCCTGCCGCTGATGTTCACCGATGATACTCGGCCAAACAACATCCAGCCACACGGAAATATCTATTTCTTCACGGCAGACAGCACGGAGACACCTACATGCGTACAACGACAGTGAAAAGGGGGAAAAGAAGAAAAAAAACCCTAAACCCCAAAGCCTGCTTTTTCGCTTTTACCGGCGGCATTTCGATCGCAAGGGGATCGCCGCCCTCGCCCCGCGGCGCCAGTCCGGGGGCCCCTCCTCCCGCCGCGTGGAAAAAAAAACAAAAAACAAAACAACCCAAACGCACCGAACCCAACCCAAACGAACCCAAACCCAACCCAAATAAACCCGCAGTTCCCTCCCCGCGGCGAGGAGCCCCTGGCAGCCCGCTCCCGAGCGCGACGCCCCCGGGCCCCGCCGAGCCCAGCGGCGGGCGGCAGCGACACCCGCCGGCGGGCAGGGACGGGCAGGGACACGGGCAGGGACACGGGCAGGGACGGGCAGGGACACGGGCAGCAGAGGTTTTGGGGCCGGCAGGGGCTTTAGAGCCGTCAGGGTGCGGGATGGGGCCGGCGGGAAGGCCGCGCTCCCCTCGGGCTCTGGGCCTCGTCCGTCGCCCCGTTCCCCGCCGGCGGTGGCTGCCATGAGGAAAGGCCCCGCGTGAGGGGGGGACGCGAGATGATGTCCCCCCGGACTGGGGCTGCTATTAATATTTCAGAGCTCTGCGTCTTTTTTTTTGTCAGCCTGCTAATGAAGCTGTTGCTGCTGCTGGGGAAACGAGGAGGCGATGCGCGGCGAGGGAGGTGCGCGCACCGGTAACTCCCTTCCCAATTTGTTTTCCCCCAAAGA
Source organism: Heteronetta atricapilla (assembly GCA_011075105.1). Classification (NCBI taxonomy): domain Eukaryota; kingdom Metazoa; phylum Chordata; class Aves; order Anseriformes; family Anatidae; genus Heteronetta; species Heteronetta atricapilla. The sequence goes on from CM021731.1 coordinate 151,227,861, forward strand.
AAATGGGAAAATATTCCTGGCGGAGAAATTGGGGAGCAGCTTTCCCCGTCCGTGCCCTCGCCCCGTGGGTTCCTGAGGCTGCCCAGCCCCGGGCCAGCCCGCAGCACCTTCTAGCACCTTCTGTCGGAGGCTTTCAAAGGGCTGCACGAGCTCTAATTAATTACCCGTGCTCCGCACGCGTGCAGACGGAGACGCGGGATCCATTTTACAGATGGGGACCTGCTTGTACGAGGAGGCCGGGACAGTCACCCCCACCGGCGAGTGAGCCAGGAATTAAAAAATATTAATTTTCTGACTCTGGGTTCCCATGCTTTAAATACAAAACCCATCGATCACTCCCCCGTTCCACCACACTGACAGAGGCGGGCTGATCACGAAATTAATTTCCTATCGCCCGCATTCAGCCCAGAGACACGTACACCCACACAAAGGCGCGTAACACCCTGCCCTCCTTGCATTCACGTGCATACCTGTTGGCACAGTCTCCTATCCCCAGATGCTTTACAGAGTCAAAACAAGACAAAGAAAGAATTAAAAAATAGTAGAGAGGGAAACTAATTTGAAAAATATGGGCAGGCTCAGAGCTGCTCGACCGAGCCTTTGAACAGATGAAGAGCCAGTTTGGTAGACAGAAAGAAGAGGGATGTCCCTGGAGTTAGGAACTACAAAGGAGGAGGCTCCGGCATCAATGCAGGCCAGAGTGCAGGAGGCAGATACGGGAGACAAATATTTATGTGAGAGCAGGGATCACGGCGATGGATGGGGACCAGATTTTCCAGGGCAACTAAAGATACAGACGGGCACCTGGCAGGATTTTCAAGAGCAAGATAGGTACCTAAATCCCTCCAATTTCAGTGGATGCTGGGATGTCTAACCTGCTTATGCTCTTTTGAAAATCCAATTAAGTGCCAGCTGCATGTTTAGGAACCTAAACACATTTGAAAATCTATTGTAAGGCTCCAGGACAAATACATTTTAAGAGCAAAGCACTGTCGTGCCAATGTCAGGAATTAAAAAACAGAGTCCGGTTCCTTCCCTGCCCAAAAAGGAACTAGTTACCCAGTGACGTCCAAAGAAACAATTTTGCATTTGCCTTCTGAGGTTTGCACATTGAGCCCTCCTTGTTTCCATCTCCTCTCCTTGTCTCTGGTAATAAACCATTTCATGTAAAAAGGATACCCCAGCAGGACTCCTGACCCACCTGAGTCGCAGTGCTGCCGGCGGATGGGTGGGTGCTGGAGCACGAAACAAGCCAGCGGAGCTGTCTGGAGACACTGCTGGGACAGCGATGGATGTGTGGCTGCATACGCTGGGAGCCAGGGGACAGCAGGCAGGCACCTGGGAGCCGGTCTGCCATCCTGCTCAGGTGCAAAGCGATGTGGCCAGAGGCACCAGACAGCGGCCTCGTGCTTCCAGGGGGTGCTTTGGGACAACTTGGGAAAGACAGCGTCTTGTTACGCAATAGCAGTGTATTACACACACACCACTAAGAGTTACATTAGAGCACTAATGACAGGGATTATTTTTTCTCTGAATCGAGTCTGTTTTTTAAGGTTATTCTGCCAGCGTGGATTTGCACATACGTTTTGATGCTTTCATGTTTTTTAGAAAAGTGTTAAAATAGGACTGCTGACGGAGTGCCAGACTTTCCCAGGAGTTCACTTTAAATATGTAGGTAGCAGATGTCTCATGATCACTGATGAACTTTAAAGCCCACAGAATAAAATCTCAACAAACAACAGTGTAAAGAGAGCAAGCTTCTGAAAGGCTCTTCAGAAAACAGTATTTCTAAAGAATTTTAACGCTAACAGCTAAACTGACACAGCAAAACCATTGTGTTCGCCAGTTTTGTTTTGCTATATACAGCTGTGTTTTCACAGATGCAAAACCATGTGTCTTCAGCAAAAGGTCTACTCTTCCCTTCAGATGTGAACGAAGATCAAAGGTTCAAACACAGAAATACAAGATCCTTTTCCCTTTGGAACATGTTTTTATTTTTTGCAGTGGCTCTAAACCAGAATTTCCATCTGTTGTCCTTATGCAACATACAGGTTAACCTTAGCAGTAGGGTCTGCGATGCCGTTATCTCAGCTGAGAAGTGCGGAGATGAATCACCCTTGCATGTATGCTCTGAACATCTCACCAAGAAGCTAAAGCGGAGCTGCATCAGACAACAAGCCGTCATTTCACGGAGACAAGGGCTGAAACAGACCCATTTCTTCCTTCCTTTACAGGACAAAACACACGTTTCCTGAATGGTATGTGGCCACTGCCACGCTGCAAATTCTCCGTTCCCATTCTCTGCCGTTAACAAACTGGTGTAATTCCTTTGGATTAAATGGCTCTGGTTCAATTTACAGCATGACAGACTTAGGCCGGCAGTTTTTAGACAGCGTTATTTTACACCTTGTTGCCCTGTTTCTTTCCTCACCAGGCTGACAGTCCATGTATTCATGTTTTCACAGCTGGCTGCAAAAGCCCAGGTATCGTGACGGAGGTACTGAAGCTAGTCACTGCTATTTGTATGACCGTCATCTGTGACCGACTCGTCCGTGTTTAAGGGCTCTTTAGAAACGCAGGATGCAGCAGCTACATGAAATGCCGCCCACCTTGTGTGCCCGGCAGAAGGCCCACCGTGCCCGAGAGGGCCAAAGCAGGGGCAGGGCGAGGCGCTGGGCAGGACGCCGACCGCACGGAGGGCCGGGGGGGGCTCGGCCTTGCGGCCCACAGCGCGGGCCGGGCCGGGCCCGGGTTGACCAGGCGGCCGGGGGGGGCGGGTTGACCAGGCGGCCGGGGGCCGGGTTGACCAGGCGGCCGTGGTTGGGCTGACCGGGCCACCCCGGGCTCTGCCCGCTCCGCCGGGGCAGCGCTGCCACCTGGCGGCCGACACGGAGCCGGGCCCGCAGGGCAGGGCCGGGACGAGCCGGGCTGAGCCGGGACGAGCCGAGCAAGGGCCTGGCAAGGCCGGGCCTCGGCCTCCTTCAGGCCGGCTCGGAGCTGCACGCTTCATGGGCCCGCGCTCGAGCCCCACAAGGCTTCGGATGCGGCTTGCTCAGTGCTTTAACGGGGGTTAAATTGGCTTCGGCGGCAGCAGCAAGCCCCCAAAGCGCGCTACGCTAACCGCAGCCTCCTTGAGAAAAACACATGGCGATGCTGCTATTGGAGAAGCTGGCGCTGTCACGGAAGAATAGCTCCCCAGTTTGGGAGCTCTACCGCTGGAAAAAGTCTCCAGTGGGCATAGTTGGATTTAATTTCTACTTCTAATTGAAAAATAATCAACAATTAGCAGACTAGCTTTGCCAAAGATAATTGCCGAGAACAGCTTTTGTCAAGTTCAGCCTTTCTTTTATTCTTCTCCTGCCTAAGTCCCTCTAAATGTGCAGGGCAAAGACTGTGCCACGGGTCTGGAGCGGAAAGAAAAAGAGTGTGTGCTGGAGGATCAGATGAACACCTGCGTTTCTGCAATGTTCAAGATTTTTTACACCCTTTAAACTTTTTTTAAAACAGCATTTAGCACCATTTGCTGATTCAAATCAAACCCTTAGAGCCTAGCAGAAAAGAGATTGCAAGAAGTATAATCGTTCCTTGCTCCAAACAGCTTCAGTTGGCATTGCTTTTGCTCCTTTGAGAAGGCAACACCAGCCCTTGCACAGGGCATGGTTCAGCACCGTGCTCTCACACGACCTCCGCAAAGCAGCAAGATGCCAGCCTTCCTTCTGCAGCTACAGAATTCCATCGCCACTTACTGCTGCTGCGCACGAGCAACCACAAAGAGCACTGTGAAGATGGAACTCACCAGAGCTGGCTGATTTTTTGTATTAAAGAGTGAATAAACAAGTCATTGTCAAAGCTTTGACATTTCATTATTTCAGTCAAAATTGGAAGGCAGGGAATACGGCACAGCCTTGTCTAAGGTTTTCATTTTACTGTTCCTCTATTATTGCAAAAGCAAAAAGGAAAAGAGGATGATACAGTGAGGAATGGAAGCAAAACAAAATAAAACATTGTTCATTTGTCTTTAAACAAGAAATACCAAGTGTGAAAAAGTATTGTTTTCCAAAACTCTGGATGTTTGCCTTAACATCTTGCAACCAGCTCTACGTTAACCTCAGCAGAAGCATAGCAGAGATGTAGCCCATCAAGCAATGGAGGAATTTACTCTTCACAGAGAAGACAAGAAAAAAAAACAAACAACAACAAAAAAAAACAACCCTTTTACTGAAATGATTAGGCATATGTTGCCATTGACTGAGTACCAGTGTGGGAAGAAAGCCTTTGTAGTTTAGCGAGGGAGCACAGGAACATGAAATGCCTTCTAAGGAGCTGTGCTGAGCAGCAGCCGTGATGCCTCTGCCAGCAGGACACGCGCTGCTCCCAGTGATTTCAGGCTGCAGGCAGATGTCCCCTTCTGAGCACAACCTGTGCTGGTACCAACCTGGGGTGCCTGGGATCACCCAGCAGCCAGATGCAATCGTCTCCGCAGCCCTGCCGGTGGGAAGGGGTTGCACGAGTGCCCCCAGCCCTGTTCCAGACAAAATGAGCCCCATTAGCGCCTATCGAGCTTCTCCGAGGCAGACCTCTAGGAGCAATCGCCTCTCCCGGAGCGGCAGTGAGACAGGAGCAGTGCCACTGTCAGCCAGCACAGCTGGTTCCAAAATGCACATCCACAACCTTCCTCCAGCTACCCACTGCTGGCAAGAGCTAGCACACGGCGCCGCTTCAGGACGGTGCTTCCAGTTAACAGGCGGGAGCCACGCATCGCGCTGCCATGCCATGCGTTTGCATTGCCCAACCACAGTTCTGTGTGCTTACGCTGTAATTAGAATTCAGCCGTGAATTCCCTTCCCTTGCACTGATTAATTTTCATTTCAGAACCAATTAGTGAAGGCTCAACTTTAGGGCTCGTACAAGGGAAACTGTTGCGCAGCCTAGCACCAGCAGAAATTACTCCATTTATTCTATTTCAAACAGAAAGCTTTAATGCCTCCTTGTTGTGCGAGCAACCTAGATCAGAGAAGTGACAACTCATCTTCACAACGACAATAATGCGAGCGCCCACTATCTGAACACAAGGTTGTAATGTAACATGATTAAACAGCCTTTTTTGCCGTAGAAAGATGTAAACAATTGCTAGAATCATGAGACCTGAGTTTTTTTGCAATTGCAGATTTCCTCTGTGCTAATTTGTTAGTCCAACACTTCTGGTGTTCCAATAGCAGGGGGTCTGCATTAGCAACGTTGGTCTTTTTGTTAACGAAAACCTCAAACCTTCACATTTAGCTCGATCTGCACCCCAGCACCGGAGAGGGATGTCTGCGCTCCACGTCTGCTTCAGGCTGAAGTCCTGGGAACGTTCAGTAGTAACAGGTGATTTCAGAGAACAAGGCTCTCCTCCAGACTAGAACTACCAGGACGTTTAAATATTTCACATTTTAAAACTCTGAAAAGCTGCAGTGCAACACAGGCAGGACAAATTTGTTTCATCTACGACGGTACCAATCCAGATGTTTTGCTGTGCTGCTGCCCCTCCCAGCCCTTGTTCAGAGCACGCAGCATCCCATCGCCTCCAGGGAGCTGCGTGGGCACAGCTGCAGTACAGCCCCCAAACCTGCCTCTGACTGCGGCTCCCGGCAGCTCTGGGGACGTGTGGGAACAGGGGGGTCTCGTGTGTGTTCCCACAAACGCTCCCCCAAAACAGAGACTCCTGAGAAGCCCTTGGGGGAGAGTGGGACTGAAAGAAGGCAGTGAGGACAGGACAGAGCTGTTCTCCCATCTCCCCCACTGTGAGGACAAGGCTCCCAGCGGCTGCACCGAGCTGGAGGATGTGAGTAGCACCTCGCACCTTGGCGTGACACTGCAGCCATACCTGTGTGCTCTCCAGCTGCCATGCCGGTGACACAGAGGGGTTCGGTGCCATCCCGTGCTCTTGGCGACCTGGCAAAACCGCCCTAAGATACAACCACTAAGACTGCGAGACAAACTAACAAAAAACTAGGAAATGGGCAAATTCGCCTTTTGGTGTAATCCCAATTCAGGCCTTGGGGCGCACAGCTTATGGAAGTGTCTTCGTGGTGTACTCCCAGAGGTGTTTCATGGGACAGACCCGAATCACCACTGGGTAAGGAAGATTACTGTCTGCAGGAACCTGGGAGGCCTCTTTTGTCAGAGGGTGCTGCCACCAACATTTTTGTATCTGCCCTCTTCTGCAAGGGTCCTACCTGATGAAACCGAATCCCCAAATGCTTTTGGAAGTAAGAGCTTAGATTTGTGACTGTAGTAAAGAGCTAAGAGCTCTGAATATCAACACTTTCCTGAAACCCAAATGAAGGTTCCTAAATCTAAGAAAAGCCTGTGATTTAAGGCATGGTATTTCTGCAGTGTTACTCCTGCTTTCAGCTTAGGTGGCTCCCTCCTCACCGCGTCTTCCACGTACTTCCAGCTTTCCTCGAGTGGAGCTGCAGCCCTGATGCTCTATGGGACTCTAGGAGTTTATACTTGGCACAGAATTAAAATTACTTGGATACACAAACGTAAAAGAGTGCAGGTGAAAAGGACTTGCATGCTCAAAGCTTCCGGTTTGGCTTGGTTTGGTTTTTTGGTGGTGGTGTTTTTTTCCCCACATAAAAGCCATATGTGAAATAAATGGCATTATTATTTATTCCTTACACTGCCCCGCTCCCTAGCACTTCTAATAATAGCAGCGGAAGCCTATTTATCTAACCTAGCGCTGCTTTTCTGCTCTGATGGCCAGGTGCCTCCCAGTTGAATGCCGAAGTACAGATCTCTACTTCTCGAACCGTCAGCTGACAACTGAGCACCCGCATTTATGGGACACTCGTGATCCTCAGCTCGCTGTGCCTCAGCTCCCTGTTCGAAGAACAGCAGCAATACCAGCCCTTTTCATCATGAGGGCTTTCTGAAGATAAATTAATTAATGTTTGTTAAGCATTCAGATATTTATAGCAATAAGTGCCATAGAAAAGCTCATGAGGAAATTAACAATTCTGTCTTCACAGCAGGGTTTCAATAGTGTGCAGTAAATAAGGCCTAGGGCTACACATTGAAAAATTAGGAGAAAACAAAATATTGAATAACTGCTCATTAACTCAGCGTCGTCCATCCTGTTCAGTAACTGAGGCAGGGGTCCTGTGAAAAAAACCGCTATGATCCTGAAATTAAAGACGATGCTCTCATGTGAGCGTGTGAGGGGGCTGCACTCGGATTGCATCAGCTATCTGAGTTCTGACATTTCCTAACCTGAGCATTTTGGCCTTAGTAAGGCTGCCGTGAGCAGCTGCGTGTCTTTGCAGTCTCCCATGATGAGAAAAGAATTAGAAGAATGCAGCGCGTATGGAGATCTACAGGCTGAATGAATGTCGTTATCATAAGAGAAAACAAAGTTAATAATCAAAACATAAATAAAAGGGAACTGGAGAAAAAAATTGCTCCAGTTCTTTAAAGGGCAAGAAAATACTAGTGGGTCTGCATTAATAATATGCAACTAATGGGAACATTTCAGAGGAAGAGGGGTCAAAGAGTGTATTTACCCAGTTAAACAAGATGCGATCATCACCACACGGCAATACAGCCTTCAGCTCAATTGCTCTCTCCATCACAATGTTTGGATGAGAAAGCTGGAAATCCTTGTCTTTGGAAACACAAGGTGTTAAACTTGGCTTTAAACAAACACCCAGAGCATCCAGAGCTTAACAATTCCTCATTTGAAAAATCTCACGGAGAAGGAAAGTGGAATATCAAGGATGTGTTAAGGGCAGAGCAGGAACGTTCGCCCTGGCGAGCACGGGAGGACGGCACGAGGGGGGCCGCCCGGCAGCATCCCTCCCGCAGCCTTTCGCAGAGAGGGCAACTCATCAGGAGACCAGCAGCAAAGCTACCTGCCTGTCAGCACAGACAGGCATCACCAAGCCCTTCTGGTGCATCCAAAGGGGCCGTAGATTAACATGTGACACCTCCGTAGCTAACATAAAAAAGGATTTTTAAATAAATCAAATATATAGCCTAAAAAGAAAAAAAAAGGAAGAAAGAAATACAGCTACAAAAATAATGTGTATTCAGCTACTTGCAAAGTCCTGTATACTTTTCATCCGAAATTTAGTATCATGAGAAGCTATTTGTTCAAAAATTAAAAGAGACAGTTTAGGGGAAAAAAATAAACTAAAAAAAAATCTATCAAAATGTTAGGTGCTGAGTTGCTTAAAAAAGGACTAGGGTAGATCACAACTTGTCTTGATACAAGAAAACAAACTCTAAAAATAAGGTTTGTAGTAACAAAGTCAAAGATATGAAAAGAAGGGACAACAGGAAACTTTTTCATTTCTCGGCCACTGAGGATCTAACTTCATTAATGGAGATTTTATATTTTTAGTGTCTACTTCTTCCTTCCACTACAAAACAAAAGCAAATGGTGGGGGAACCAAAAGATACTTGGCATGACTATAAAATGTTGGGTCTGCCTGAAACATGCACTTATTCTTTGAAGGGTAGCTTTCTAGCTTGAATAAATAAACCCGAGGGGGAAAATCTTGAGGCTATTTTAGAACTGTGCAGCAACATCCACGCTCAGACAACAAACAACAGACGACAACATTTGCCTGGTGGGGAGGTTGTCACAGTGAAAAGTTTCTCTAGAGAGATTATTTACCATACTAATTTAAGGTCCTGTTTTGTGGTTCTTCCTCCTCCTCAAAGAAAAATAAAAATCCCATTGACTTCAGAGCGAGCACACGGATTGCTAATGATGAGGCGGCTGGGACGCAGATTCAAATGATACACTTTTTCCATCCATTGTGCTCCTGTTAAACTGCCTCTACAGAATTACACTAATTGCGCACTTAATAAAATGCCTACTTTCAATTAATTAGCTCATATTCCTCGTTTAAGATTAGCCCTTAAAAATAATTAGGTTTTAAATTCGAGACCACAAACACCAGATTCAGAAGCCGGGCTGGAGCACGCGTTGCCCTGCGCACGCTGACAGGCGCACGCTGACTGCATGCGCAGTGCTGCCGTCCAGGTCCTTCCAGGGGATTTGTGTTTTGGTGGCGGTGTTACAAGTAGGTTTTTGCGGTGTGGCCGCAAACTTAGGGGCCGTAACTGGGCTTTGAAACCGAAGGGGCAAAACCCGGGGCTGCTGAAGGCACTGGGAATTCTGCATTGCCTTCAGCCAGCCCACGGTTTCCCTCCAAGGCTTTTTGCTTCAGCTCCTGGTAGCACCAGCCACAGTTCACGACCACCAGACGGTCACAAAAGCCAAGACAGCGACAACCATGTTCGAGATTTGTTCAGCCAGGCTGCAGCCTTAACTGGTGTGACCGGCCAGCTTTTCTCTGCGCTTGCGTCCATTTGTAAGCTCGGCTCCATGCTTTACAAACCCGCACCTGGAAGCAAGCGCTTGCAGCCGGCCGCCGAGACCGCGAAGCACGACTTTCACGGGCACAGTCAGCGCCGGCACGGCGTTGTCTGGAGCTGGTGGCAAACTGGCAGGAGTGTCAAATAAAACGCTGTTAGGAGTACGGCGTGCAAGGGGAAAACTTGACTTAGGTTGCTTTGCAACACATGCACACGCGCGCGCGCACACAGCCTGCTCTGCGCTCAGAAAATGGACAGACTGAGTAGCATCTGTGCTGGGGGGGGGCGTGGAACAAATAAGTAATTGCTGTTTTTACTAAGTAAAGCAGAAAATTACAGCATATCAACAGCCAAGCCTGTTCGTTGCCTGGGAAGAACCATTTGTGTTCCAGTTCGGGCTTTTTACTCATTTGAAGTCTGTGCCTCCGAAGCACATTAAAAGCATTTTAATTGTTGTTATGAGTTTATGTCCTTGTATAGATTTAAAGTCTATAAACATAACGGGGGGGGGGGGGGGCGAAATAGATAAATCCAAGCAAATTTTCCCTATTTTCAGCTGCGAAATCTGGAGGAAGGAGCAGCTTTCAATTATCACCTTAGAAAACGTATAATTCTTTTCAGAGAGCACATCCTGTATTAAAAATCCGTCTTGGTCTACCAGAAAAGCGTGTGGCTATATGCGTGTTTTCCTGGCTACATTCAGCTCTCTTCAAAAAGACATCCTCCAGAATAGCACTCTTTAGGGACAGTGTTTCAGGGTTGACAAGAACATTAAACCATATTATAATTATCTCTTCAATGCAAACACGGCTTTGTAGTGGAGGCAATGCACCGTTCTCAAGGCGAGTGTTATTAGGCTGGATGTGTTTTCTTGGAAGGAGATTCATGGAAAGAAAAAAGCTTTATAATTTACTGCAAGGAAAAAAAACACAGAGTACATGTCATGCATAGCAAAAGGGATTTTACAAAGAAGCTACTAAGTTGAGTGCCTCACTTATCTTCGAGAATGCTTGTCCACAGTAAGCGTGGGGATCGGTTTAACACAAGCTACGATATACATACAGCATACATTCAATTTTCTGTGACCATTCAGAGGGATAACTGCAAAAAAATTGTCTGTAAAGTAAGGGAAATATAAAGCAATCGCCTCCTATGCCGTAAATGAGTTCTGTCTCATTCTTTTAGAGGTCACCACTGAACAGCACGCATTCTTATCGCAGTGCAGATAATAAAATCTTTTTCTTAACACGAATACAAAGATTTCCTAACCCTTTTTTCCACATTTTATACATACTATTATACTATTTTCTATTGTACTATTTATACTATTTTCTCAACTGAATCTGCAAATTAGAAAGCATCAGTACTGAAACGGTGAGCAAAGTTGCCAACTTCACCAAGAAAATCCTAACACCTTCTTAAATGACCATATTTAACACGCATATGTATACACATATTTTTCACACATGCACATTTGATTTCTTCTTTAAAAAAAATGGTATTACTGGTTTACAATACTTGTGCAGCACCCTGAATTATTTTAAAATAGGAATTTTCTTCTTGCTTGTGAAAACAAGGCTGCAGCTTTTTTCTTTATGCTAGGAAAGAGATAGACATTTCCGATTTGAATCTTAAAAAGGCGTGGAATGCAGAAAAGAAACAGTGATGTTAGCCAACAGTTTAGGTACGCTCTGGACGTGGCAAACGCTGACAATATTATGAAAAACATGTGCACAGCCTGCTAATGGAGAATTGCAAAGCTGTGGCATTTCAGTTGTGCGCATGCAAGCACAGGCGCACGCAGGCGTAATCACAAAAGACAACAGCCCCAATAAACAGCTACCAAAAATACACCCCGATGGCCTAATACTAGACACAACAGCTTGAGCGTTCTTATAAAAAGAAGTCAGAAACTCACCAAATCCTGGTTTTAAAAGCAATGATAGGTATCCAGAGAGAGCGCATTCTCAACAGTCAATTACTTTCACATTTTGTCCCAGGACTTTAAAAGTTAAAGGCATAGTTCTGCCAATTGTGAGATGCCCCATCCAGCACAGACCACCCACAACTACTGATTTTCCATCTGCTGAACAAAACAGACATCTCCCTAATTATTTTTAAAAAGGTTTTTTTTCCTAACATACTTCCTTTATTTGTCTGTGACCTGGAACTTAATGGAAAACCTGGTAGATGCCAACCTCATTTCTTGTAATGAAGCATCTTATTTTCCCTACTTTAAGCATGCTTCTTTAGAGGCTGTTTAATAGAAACTTATTGCCGAAGCTGATCTTTGATTGGACCTAAATTGCAAAATAGTTTGAAATTAGAACAACTTTATATCTAACCCTAAACAGTCTACTTAAACATTAACCGTTAGAAGTTCTTCCCTTAAACCGGCATATTAAAACAGAATGCAACTGGGTTTACAGTCTCTTACGCTGGGTTCCCATATTGCCAGTGTCAAAATTTATGCCTTTTTTCAGCAATATGGTTGCCATTGCCAGCACCACACTTATAAATGCCAACTGTAATTAAAATCTGGCACCTTATACAAGCATTAAACTCGCTTAAAGATTTTTTTTTAAAAAAAAAATCTTTATTTTAAAATATTCCTTGCAGTGTATGCAGGCGTTAAAAAAAAAAAAAAAAAAAAAAAAAAAGTTCTTAGTCTGCCAGTTTTAGAAACATCACAAAAAACCGTCCAAGTTGTCCAGAAAATTGGTCTGGAAAAATCTATATACAGTGCTTATCTCTCACAGAGGATGCACACGGGGGAGAGATGGTAAAACCCGTGTTTTACTTGAAAAGGACTCTAAAGAGGTAGCACCCCCAAAAATCTGGAATCCAGCAGACGGATGGGGCAGGTACCACCCAGCCTGTACAGCAGCCCTGTGTGCACTGCCTGTTATTGTTCAGTCAACACCGAAAGTCTCTCTGCTCTCACGGGGAAAGACAAGGGAGGCAGATGACCGCCAAAGGGAACGGAGGCCAGGCTGCACCCAGAGCATTTTCCTATCGATTGTGGTATTGAGGCAAGTGCCTGCCACTGGGCTTCTTCCTTCTTATGTGCCCTTTGCCCCAATATCGCTGTGCCTGCAGCAGCGGGCAGAGGCTCCCCGCTAGGAAAACCCTCTGCTGCACACCCCAGCAGGGGAGGAGGGACCAGGAGAAGGCTGAGGACATCCAGGAAGACACTGAGTTGTCTTTGAGAAGGACTGTGGGGTAGAAGGGGGAATGGGGAAACGTCACGTCCAGCAAGATTTCCAGCCGTATATTCAGTCTGGTTTCTCAGCTACAAAGCTGTCTCACTGGCATCTACCGAAGATGAGGAACCTGTCTGTTAGAAGCTGAGACTCAGCAAAGATCCCTGCACAGCCCAGTGGGCAGCGAGCAGCGAGTGACTGCCTGGCACCGGAGCACCCACACACCTACTGCTTGGGCTGGCGGCACTGGGCCAAACTGGTCCCCGCTGCCCCGGCCCTTAACCCTGGCTAGTCAGCAGCAGAAAGCAACGTGCTGTGGGAGCGCCGCGATGGGAAGGGAAGAACCGGCCTCCACGGGAGCAGTGCCAGCCGAGACTGGGAGGCGGGAGGACGCGCGGCGGTGCCAGGCCAGGACTGAACGTGTTATTTTCCCCACTTCCCTGAGGCCACGTCTTTGGCTGAATGTCCAGATCCTTGTGTCAAACGTGCACTTATGTTCGTTTTCAGTCATAGGTACCTCAGTTATCCATGATTTGCAGCAGGATGAAGTCTTTAGTCTTTTAAGCCACTTATTTCAAAACGACGAGTTAAACTACCAGGCAGGAAACCTTGAGTTAAATAATTAATTTGAATCTTGTTTTCCCATTTATACATTTTAGTTATTTTCTTGAAGAAAGGTTAATTCTCAGTTTGTAACCACCAAAGTATGTTGCTTTGTAACTAAATATAGCTTTTACACTAAATTTGGCACTTCTTATTGCTAGCCAGAAGGACCGAGTAGCTCTACTGATATCTATTTAAGCTTTTCTATACCTCATTATACATTTTTTCAGGTTTTTTTTGGTTTGTTAGAAAATCATGGATGGCACGATTCCTGTTTGCTAGCTGATCCCTTTGTGCTCACGTATGACATACGCCTGAATGTAAACTGGAATGCAACTTGAAATGCAGAGACACGGTTTATCAGCTGCATTGCACTGCTGTAAACAGGTTAGCCTTAATGAGGAAAAGTATAAATTGTGGTTTGTTTTTTCAACTGAGCTATTAAAAGAACTCGGCATTAGCTGGAATTAGCACCAATCTAGAAATTGGCCATAACATCCTTCAATACTGTAGTATTACAAAATCTAATCCTCTCATAATTACCTTTTATTCACAGATTGGTTGAGAAGAACAAGCTTTTCCGCTTCTTTCAACTCCCAATTGGTCAAGTTTGAATGAATTAATCATTTAATTGAGCTAATTGAATATACTGAAGAAAATATTCTCTTGGTACTTGCTCAAGAGACAACGGATCTCAAAAGCCACCTCAGTACTTCAAACAAGTCAAGTATCCAGAGTTTAGATGCAGCCCTCTCTGGTTTATCTTGTTCAGGAATATGAGTGCTGAGCTCCGGCAGGACAATCACCTGCTAATAGCATGCATGTTAGCCACAGTACTGACCTGAAAGACAAACTGACGTAAATGAACTCTTTATCATTTCAGACATACTCAAAAGGACTTTCTTGCCTGTGTAAATAATACAGTAACTTCAATTTTGTTTTGGAATTCAAAAGCTGGAAATGCCAAGTCACCTTCCCCACTCCTAGCCTGCCTTTGTGCAAGCACTGTGTTTTTTCCTTTCTTTTTGTTTTGTAGTATATGGAACAGGCTTTTTTATCAATTCCAAATGTTTTAAATCATTAAACCTGGACAAGCTTTTCTCTATTTTAAGATTCCATATCAAAATGAAGAAATTAGGAATTTCCACACCATGTTTTCATACATAATTTTCGTTTCTTTCCAGCAGTCCTGTGAATACGGGTTATCATGAAGCAAGGCAGGAGCTCCAGGCTTGAGAACGCTCAGATGGGAAGGAAGAAGCACTACACATGCTCCTATGTATTTGTCAGAAGAGGTAAAGTATGTGGGTGGAAAGGAATGCCTTTAATTTTTAGCCCCAGAAAGCTCTACAATGTCAAAAGCTCTGCGTAGGGTTTTGTACTTTCAGACAGATGCGATCCATTGCAACCAAACTTCTAGAGAGCTGAAGAGTTTATGTGGACTCAGCCATACTGGGAAGACACTTTTCCTCTGAAAATGAGATTCTTCCTCTGTCATTGTGGAGATGGGGGAAGAAGACCAATTCCAGGGGTAACTTTTCAGAGGAGAGCCGCAGCCTTCACCCTGTGACGGGCACTGTTTAGTACCCCTGTGCTCCCAAGCAGAACTTGATGTGCTACAGAAGTTACAAAAATAATTAGTGTAAACTGGTGAGCTGACAACAGAAAAGGCGAGTTCTCTTTGATGCTGAAACATGCTGATGTACTTAAGGCATGACGAAGGTAAACAAACACATAGTATGAGAGGGGTTCTCAGATTAAACGAGTACTACAGGTGAGAAAATGCAGTTAACCAACAGCAAAAACCAAAGGGGGGGGGGGGGGGGAAAGCAAGAGCAGAGACCAACATGCTGCTGCAACACAGAGAAGGAGATGGTTGGAGATTTTTGACATCTTTGCAGAGCAGTGACTGGCACCACCAAAATTTGGCTGACCAGCTTCCAAATGGCACGTGAATGCACCTGCACAACAGCCCTGATGGGATGATGAATATAAAAGTGGGGGAAAGAGCTTAAGGGAAGAAGATTCCTGGACGAGATGATTATCCCCCTGAAGATGAGGTTTACTGACCCAATACCATTAACTTTCAGAAAAATTAAAATAAATAACTGCATAAGTCTCTTGTAAAGACAAAATTGAACTCCTAGGAAAGGACCAGCTCTGGAGGGAAACACAGAATTACGCTGACCAGGCTAAACTAGATGCAGCGTCCTTACTTCATCCTGAGATAAGGTGTCCTGCAAGAGGCCACCACAGGAGCTTATTCCTGTAGTGCTAGAAACACCAGACCCACAAAACATAAGAAAACAAAACCACTCATCATAAATGTCATTGTATATTTTCACTGTTTATGGGTACGATGAGACGTATCCACCTCAGCAATAAGTCAAAGTACGGCACAGAAGGAACAGGTGGTTATGGAAAATCATGCCATGCTACTTCTTGGTACAAAACCTCTGACGAAGCACTGGAAGAGCCCAGCAGGTCCTGGAAAGATCTGGCTGATGAGGCAGAGAGCTCACCATCCACTGATTAAGTGTGATGTCATGTGTCTTTTCCTGTCAGTTAAGCTAGAGTAAGATTTACTTTGTGTTTTGAAATGTGTTGTAGGAGAGAGGAGCTCCAGGTCACCAACCCATACTCTGGGCTCCCTGTTCCATTTGATTGTTGCAGGTAAGCAGCAACTGTGATTTTTTTACCATTCAACAGATCTTTGCTGGTCACTGAAATCACCTGAAAGGTCAAAAACCTCAATGTGCTTACAAATTAAACCGCCTCCTTTTACCCTTGATTGTTACTTGTCTGGCTGAGACAGGGTTATGTGGAAAAACACTGAGTTTACATAGTTGCTGTAGCAGCTGTGCCACGAGCAGAAAACAACAGTCTTCGGGGTGCCCATCTGCAGCCTTTTACAAGCCCTAAAAACCTCACACTGTACATAAGCTTTAAAAAAATGAAGATGAATTATATGTTTTACTTTGCCCAATGCCTGTTTGAGATATATTCTACTTCTAATACTACTTTAAAGCTGCTTATGTGAGCTTATTCCTCTTCTCACGGCACAGTGCACCTAGAATGATCAGAATCAGAATAAACCTTGTAATGTTCCATAATTTCCCTGTTTACCTGAAATGATGTGTTCCTCTAGCAAGGAGAAATGCCAACATGTCAGAACCTTCCTGCCCAAGCAAAATACGATGTATTATATCGCATTATAACATAAACTTTGGTAACTAGTGCCTTCCTTTCAGGAAAAAGAAAACGTGCGTCGCCCTCCACCATTACAGGGAACAACACATGGGTTCCAGCCGGCTGCCATTGAATTTCACATCTTAAAACCTGCAAGCAGAGATATGGTAGAAGCGGAATTAGGCGGTACTTCCGAACTCGCTGCGTGTATTCCAGGAGGACAGGCTGAAAACACAGTCTCAACAGTTCAACTTTTAAACAAAAGAAAACTAACAAAAGGCAAATAGGGGGCACCATTGTGGGAACGGTTTTTTTGTCTGCTACATTTCATTTCTCCGTGTTTAACGACCTGTCCATACTAAGAACACTGCAGCCAGACGAGAATATAAGTGCATCATATGAGTGAGATAAATCTCGGGACACAAACCAACACGAGCCTTTCCTTTATGTTCTGAGCAATAAAGCTGCTGCGGGGTGAGGAGGGAGCAGGCAGCAAAGTGAGGGGGTGAGAAGGGAACTGGCCATTAACTTATCAATTCCAGGCCTTGGCTTTCTAATTGACAACCTCAGGGCTACTTTCATCACTTGTCGACTTCAAACCCACACTCAATTTTTCCTTTAGATAATGATGCAACTGTAGCATAACGGTGTTTCTGACATATTGCAGCATGTAGCGGTAGGAAGATTTCCTCGGTAGCTTAGTTTAACAGGAAAGGAAAAAAAAAAACCACCAAAAACAACTGTTAAATGTGTTTCACATCTATCAACTCAAAGAATCGGTAAGAAAACAGATTTTATACTTCCAGTAGCTGAAGCCAGCATTTTGTATTGGCTCAACCCAAAGTGCCTCAGAGAGCTTCAGTAAGTTATAGATTCAACAACAAATAAGCTGATGCTTAATACAATGAACCCACAAAGTATTTGTATTTAAGGCCTGAATAAAAGAACCCACAAAAACTAGAAATACGCTACGGATCAGAGAGCTTAAATTAAAAATACCACAAAAATAATACCACTGCCGAAACGCCACCTAGAAATATGATTTTCTCAAAGAAAATACAGAAGTAACAGCGTTGCAGGAGTGCTGGTACAGGCACGTCCTTACAGACAGCTGGAAAACCCTGACTCGAGTCCTCCTGCAGGAATCAAAGCGGTCCGCTGAAGGCAGCCAGTCCCTTTATGAAAAGCAAGGTCCGATCCCAAGTAGGTTTATCATATTTTGATGGCAAAGAAAAAAAACAACAACAACTTTTGTCAAGTAACAGCATGTCCACAGCCAACAAAGCACCTGGCTCTAACATTAACAGTCACATAACTGCCTTTTAATAGTGGATATAAAGGTTTGAGTCCTGCAATCAACTCTACAAAGGCCCTGGGGTCGTACTAAACTCCGCGCAGTATCTGGGGCCCTGAGCACGTCATTCGAGGCTACAAAAGCAGCATAAGAAAACAGAATAATACAAACACACCTCCAGATATCGGCTGCTTCTCTGGATCCTAAAAACCTGATACAGAGGGGTGGCAGCTCGGACACTATGCCATACCGCCCCTTGCTGCTGAAAATAACGCACGTGAACACGAAGATGCTGAATTTGTGCCGATTAGCAAAACAAAGGTG
Source organism: Heteronetta atricapilla (assembly GCA_011075105.1). Lineage (NCBI taxonomy): Eukaryota > Metazoa > Chordata > Aves > Anseriformes > Anatidae > Heteronetta > Heteronetta atricapilla. Next base: position 151,245,843 of record CM021731.1, read on the forward strand.
CTGCCGGCAGACGTGACGCGCAGTCAGCTCTTGTCTTCGTTGAGATTTAGGTTCTGATTGTGCAAATTGGCACCCACATAATTGCAGTCGAGGAACTTTAATGAGGCTGTGAGCAGTTCAGCTTGCATTGCCTGAAGGAGAAGAGTTCAGCCCCAGCAATTTAGGGTTATAGATATGGATGGCTAGTTCCATAGCATACACTTGGGAAGTTTTCAGCCTTGACCCTAACTGAGCGAACAACAAAACGAACCAACCACAGTCCTCCGCCACCACAACCGCCATCCCCAGGCATTAATTGCTCTGTTTTTGTCACACACACTTGAAGCATACCAGGGGAGCACGCAGGGAAAACAGTGCCCGTTGTGAGGACCAAGACTGGGCTTCAGTTTCCTTGGGCTGCCGCGCTAGCGCCTTTCGGGGTTTCTAGATCCATACGACCGTGGCGTGTTCTTTATCCAGCAGAATGCGTTCATTGCCTGTTGGGCACTGTAGGGATTCATTCTGTGCAGATCTGATGTGCTGGCGTTACCAAGCACTTTGGTGAAGACCTCCTTTCATTCCAGCTGTTGGGCACACTGCCGCTGCGGCTCCTCAGACGATAAGGAGGGGAGAGCTCTTCCTACAAAGTGCCCGGCCCACAGCATGGGCAAAGTTCACCGCCCTACAAAGTCGCAAAATATTATTGAAAAGTCAAGGGAAACATATTTTATGGCCAAATTAGCAGCTCAGCAAATGGCTGGCTATAGTGGGAAGGCCAATAACCCAAGAGCCACAACCGACGGGGTTTTTACTACAATCGTTCCCCATTATATTTTGGGGCGAAAGACATACGAACCCAAGCAGTACAAAAATTCAGGCTACTGTATTAACTCTTAGAGGCAGGTGTTTTTCAATTTTTTAAAACCAATACCAAGCACCTTTGCAATTTTGACACTGCAGGCAGCAGTACTAACGGGTTACCTTTCAGAGTGTGGAGTATAAGTTTTACAAGCCTGTTTTGCCTTCCTGCAGGCGCTTTGAGCTTATAAATGGCACCTTTCAGTGTCCTGAATTATGAAGGGCAGCTAGTCCTGAATTCTCCCGTCGCTTAATGATCTCACATAAAATGAGGTCCACAAAACTTTTATTACCACTGCAGTTCAAATTCACAGGTGAAGAACCACCAGGGAAAGGATGCGGACGTGTCTCTTGCTTTTGCTCTCCTAATTTTCCAGGTGCAGAAAAGCTCCCCACTCAGGCTTCAGCCATCAGCTAACTCTCAAAGCGTAGCCTGATCTAAATAAAAAGCCCGAAGTCTGTTACCCCAAAAAATACAAGAGAATATGAGGGGAAGACACTTGAGAGCGACACACGCTAGCATCAAATTCCATTTAAAGACCTGGATGTAAAAATTATTCCGCTCCTCCAAAAAACTATTTAAACCTTTACTTACGATCTTTTGTTTTCCACATAGTTTTATTCACCCGTTGCCATTTAGTGTATCTGACACTCAGTAATTGTAATAATATTTAATTAAAACCTGAATTGGTTCCTCCCCTGTTCTCGAATTAACACCCGGCGTTTGGAAAACACGCCGGACCTCAGCAGTCAGACTGAAAATTCAAAAGAAAGCCTTTCCAAAAAAATAAAGGACTTTGTTTGCTACAAATTACTTCTGCATTTATATAAAGATTTAACGATTCATGGCATGCCAAATTCAGTGCTAATGAGTTTTGGGTTGTGTTTTTCATTTTTGTTTGAATCTTTTTTCCTGCTAAAAACAATTACTAGAGGCCATTCAAATGCCACTGCATAAACCAGGAAACCTAGTAAAACTGTAGGTAAAATTGGCATTTTGTTTCAAGCGTGGCTCAGGAGTCCAATTCGCTTGTTGGCGAGCTGCATCTTTCAAACAGCTCTTGCATCTCCTCCAAAAAAGAAGCAGGGTAAGATGCTTTTCAAAAAACACACCCGCAACACTCTTTAATTAAAAGCAAAAATTAAAGAGCAAAGCCTCACCATTTAATCCCAGCATTCCATGGAGGAAGGATCTTAGCCTTTCTGCCTCCCTCTCCACTTTCCAGCGAAAAGTAGATAAATTAGCAGAAACATAAGCTCTTCACTCTCAGCACCTCTTCAGAGAATAGACGTGCCCATGGGAGCTTAAAGGTCTTCCTGGAGAGCACTATGAATCTTGCTCCTACCAGTGGTAGTATTTTTAAAGCCTCTTAAAACACTATCTAGTCATACCAGTGCAAGCCTTGCTTTTTCGTGACCCAGTTTCAAGAAACAAAAAGTCAGTGGAAATTGTACCCAATTATGTTTCTTCGTTCAGTGTGCAGACCCCTGTCCACCTACAGTGGGAGATACAAATCCGACACGGGCATTCCCCACCGAGCGGTGCCATCCACCACCCGTTGGCGCTTCGGCCTGGCGGAAGCGCTGTGTTTAGCTGGCTTTGTTCAGCCCCTCTATCTCTGCCCATGGGCCTAGCCACCCTTTCAGAAACCTACAAATAATTCAAACCTGATTTCGCCCTGGGTGTACCATTCCTGCGGAGGAACTGCTCCCTATTGACACCACTGCAAGTAAAGTCACAATCAATCCCTTTGACTTCAGCCTTCCGAGTAACACATGCACTACTCCAAAGGCTTTCCGATGACTTTTTAAGTGAAAACATCCAGGATGTTGTGGGTTTGAACACATCAGCGTAGCTACTTCCTAGCAGCTGGTAAGACGAAAGTTAATTATTATCGCCAGGAAATAGAAAGCTTTCTGTGATGAGCTAGTCTTGTTATGCGTATATTCAATATTTCCCCTCCTTCTCTAAATAGCGTTCACCAACTTAAAAACCACAACAACAACAAAAACACAGAAAAACCACCCCCACCCACCCGAGCGAGCAAACGGAAGATATTCACACTAGCCAAGCCCGCTCTCCAGTTCACCCCCAAAATCCCGTTGACAATTTCAAGAGCGGGGAGTGAAACCCCTTTATTACCAAGCCGGCAGCAGATAAAGCAGTAATTGTAGTTATACAGTATTGGAAGTGTAGCTACAACGTAGCGTGACAGCTTGTTAGTGTTGAAAATATATAAGCTCTTTGTAATTGTGCCTTTGGAATGCCATCTGTCTTGAATTAACATCCACCTGGGATCATGTTTCGATGACCAATATGGACAGATTACTGGAACTTTAAAACCTCGCTTTCTTTGTAATTGACATTTAAACTGTTTGAAGTTTCTCATTAAGTCCTTTTTTACAAATTAGGTGCAGATGTATAAAGCTAAATGTACAGTACTAAGGGAAATTAGGTCACCTGAAAGCTCAATAATAAAATGTATCTATTAACTGTTTAAATGCAGCGAGTACATTAAAATTTAGAGATCAGCTTTATGCTCCAAATTCTTCAAAGTTTCATCATTTCCCTTTCATCGCCGCAGAGCCCCTCATGCCAACCATTTTTAATTAAAACGGCGGAGAAGAAAGCGGGTTTGGCTGCTCAGCCCACGACAGCAGGTCAACCCGGGCCCGCAAAACGGGGCAGGCAAGGCAGGCAGCCTCAGCGGTGCCCGTTTCAGGGGACAGGTGAATCCTACTTACACCAATGGCACCGGGAGAGTTAAAGGGCACAGGGAGAAGGGAGGGGCGATCGGGTGCGTATGGCCAAAGGCCCGTTAGCCCCCTCTCCTAGCCAGGGGTCTCTCGGGATAAATCAGGACGCAGCCTACATGAAGCACACGACTGCAAACCCTTTTGGCACCGCAACCAGCGCGTCGTTTCCTGACGTTATGCCAAGCGGCGTAACCCAGCTCGGCCCCGCTCCTAAGGACGGAGATGTGAGGGAAGAAACTGTCTTCTTCTACAAGCCGGTAAGCAGGATGAGTCTGCTGTGAAGCAGACCCTTCACGCATCATGCTTAGACTAACTCATTTCCCTACAAGCATACTGTCTTCAGTAACGCTAGTTATTACAACGATTTTAAGAGCTTTTCTTCTTAGCACCCTACTCTGGGAAGCTACCAGAGCTCTGTGCAAAGGAAGCGTGAACTTTCAGCTGGCTACGTTTCTGCTGCTTCCAATAAGCAGCCAAGAAACTTTTCGGTGATGCCGGCTGTGTACCTGCGTGAGGTGGGCGAGTGTGTTGTGAATGGTGCCAGGACAGGACAGATCCCAGGTCCCTTATAAACGGGGTCTCTCCCCGTGCTCTGCTGCACTGCTGTTCAAGAGGGAATTCAGAGAGAAGCAACGTGCGTTTTTAAAAAGAAGAAGAATGAGACCTGCCTGTTTGCAAGCAGGCGGCAACAGCTGGGAGAGAACAAACTGACCAGCATGTTACAGCCAGGTGACGTTCTCCAGGAGGGGACAGCACAACTCGCTTGGAAAGGAGAACAAGACAGAAGAGTAACTCATTTGCCACTCACACCTAATGAGAGAGACAAAGAAGCGTACCTGTAACTAATTCCGTGTTGCTCAGACACTTTATGACTGATGGCTTCCGTCTCGCTAACGCATCCCCAAAGGCAGGTAGAGGGCCAGGCAGGACCTCTGAGGACCGCGCTAGCTTTACATGGCCCAGTTGGGGTGCCAGTGGTGATTAGCCGGATACGCTTGGCTTTGTACCCTGCTTCTCATTAGCATTAATTAGCCAGCATCATACCTCTGCTGCTGCCAGGACGAGAACTGGCTCAGGCAGTAGTTTCACAGCCCTTACTACTGAATAAGGAATTGCCAAGGTGTGCACTGGGGCGTTCATGTCAGCCCCGTGTCTTTCTGCCAGTTGTAGAGCAGAGCAGAGACTGGCTCAGCATAGTCAGAGCAGCACAGACACCTTCAGGTGCGACATGTATACCACGTATAGTCACCCTAAGCCTTGATGGTGCAGAGCTCCCTCGGGTGCGTCCCCAGGCAGAGGACCCCAACGCCAGGGACTCGATTAGTGGTGTGAGAGGTGTCCCTCCCCTCCCCGATGCCAGCCACAATCAGGTTCTGCCTGGGCAGCAACAAGACAACGCCGCTTTAGGCGAACCAAAGTGACCTTGTAGTAAAGCAGATGCTGGGGATGTTTCTCAACAACTCTGCCTGACAAAGTGTTTTTATCACTAGAAAGTCATGCTTTCAAATAAAATTCACCTCAAGGCCATCATCTTGAAAGACACACTTAAAAACGTGTAGAACATGAAGTGATTTTTGTTGTATAAAGGTTCAGGAAAGAAATCCCTGACAGACTGAACTTTATTGATATTCTTGGTTATAGCTCCACAGACGCACTGCGCGGCCAGCTGCCTGTAAGGACCCTGATTCATGTCTTTCCATTTAAATGTTGCAACAAAGAATAAAATTATTTCACAAGTAACAAAGGGGAGCCCTTTAATTTGCTAGAACAATTTCAGCTCCCATTGCATTAGCACCCTCCAGTGTCCAATCCATGAAAAGCATCACTACTAATTTGCCAAGTAGCCGCAAACTTGTCTTGCGAAACCCAGCACGAAGCAGCAGTGGGCTCCTGGGAGGGGAGGGGAGAAGAAACTCCCCGTGCTGTAAATACTTTTTATTCCGAGGGTAGACACTGTAGGTGACCAACGTACAATCCCAGAACAAGAAGTGATGTGGGCTTATTACTAATGCTGTATTATCGCCGTGCAGACGTTCGCTAAGTCTCACAGAAGTCCATTACAGCCACTTTAGTGACACAGTGACCGGAGCAGCGCTCCGCCAGCGGCACTCCTGAGGCTCCTGTGTTCCTAACAGTCGTGCTCATGCCGGCACCTTCGTACGACACGCAGTGTGTGTCCACACAGTATACTCCACGCTCTGCGGCACTCCAAAATGTGAGCTCAGCGATGCCGCTTTCACTTGACCTGGCAGAGGCACGTGGATATATTTCTGCCTCAAACGTGCCATGTAAAGAAATACACGTAAAAACACCTCTCGTACACAGGTGAAGGATGCAGTCAGGTAGCTGAGGGGCAACCAGGTGATCGTGCTTACGTGCACGGTGTTCTTCTTCCACATCACAAGTATCAGGCACCGAGAACCCTTCACACAGGTCTGTGCTGAAGAAAGTTTTCATATTCGATGCTTTACAGCAACACTGTCTGTAGGAGCACATTTAATGTCTTTATGAAAACAAGAACAGCTGCATTTGTTACTCCAAAACAGCTGGAAGGAGGGGTTTTTGAAGTTTTCCCCACGAAGAAAAGGATCTTTCCAAGGCAGGGGAGCCCAAAAGGCTCTGAAACGTCACAGGTGAGCGCAGCCAGATCACACCAGCTCTGGGTACCACGGTTTCATCTCCCTGCTAGCAGCACAAACACTCGGGCTGCATCCTCAGGCAGCTTGTGGCGGTGACTTCGCAGGGACGGTAACATCCTCGGGAAGGGAGGGAGGTGGCAGCTGGAAAGGCAGCCACCCCACACTGGTGGTACCTGCCGTAGCGAGGGCCTGGGCCCGATGGTGTGGCACCAAGTGCAGCAGGGCCTGGACCTGGTGGCACCTGCCAACAAGTAGGGAGCTGCTAATTAAATCCAACCAACACGTGCCTGATGCACGTGCCCACCTCGTCTACGTGCACTGTGGACTCCTCATCTCCCCATAAAGTAAATACTCACAATTCCACACAACCAGAAATAGCAAGCAAGGCTTGGCATTTATGATCCTGCACCAGCACGGCGGAGGGGGGAGGAAAGGCATTTGCATGTGTGCATCTCCTCCAGAAGCAGGCTCTAAAAATAAGCTGAAGGCGGGAGGCTGGAAGACGACCCTGGGTGCCCTGCAGGACAGCGTCACTGTGGGCAAGAAAGCTTGACTGTGATTTCATGGGCTCGGGCATAGCACAGACCAGCCCAGCTGCCCCTGAGCTCCCCAAGAACAGCAGCATCAACAGTGCATGTTCACAGCAACACCTACGCTGCAGGTATTAGACTACACGCTCTTTTGTTAGTCAGCTATACAATATTTACAGTATTATGGTCTCAGCAAACAACTGCAAGGATTTGGAGCTTTTAATATTAAGCTGAACTAACACATGAACGGCTGGCTGCCTAATGCAAGTACTGAAAATCGGCTTTCCACTGGAAGTGCTGTTGAAAACCCCACCGAAACCGGCGCAGACACAACGCTCAACCACTGTGGCAGAAGCTGCTCCCTGCCTGTGGGTAACACCTGCAAGAGGAAAGCCTGGCATCAAAACCACGCCGATCTCCAGCAAAAACGCGCGATGCAGGCCTCACCTTACGAGGTGTACGCCACGCAGAGCCTGACTCTGCAAACTGCCCTGGGCAGGGACCGGCTACAGACAGCACAACTCCTCGTATCATCCTGCCCAAAGCGAGCAGCTATCCGCCCCCAGCCCAGGCTGCCCAGAGCCCCATCCAGCCTGGCCTCGAACACCTCCAGGGATGGGGCACCCACAGCTTCTCTGGGCAGCCTGTGCCGGCGCCTCACCGCCCTCACAGTGCAGAATTCCCTCCTAACCTCTAACCTAAACCTCCCCTCTCGCAGTCAGGGTCACACCAGAGACCCCCCGCCCCGCAGCCCCCCGGTTACCGGCGGCACACGCCAGCCCCCGGCCCCCTGCCCGCGGCCCCTCCTCACTCACAGCCGCCGCCTCCACGCCCGCCTCGCCGCCGCCGCAACCGCCGCAACCGCCGCCATCGCCGCCTCGCCCCGCCCCGCCACCGCCCATTGGCCGCCGAGCGCCTCCGCGGCGCGGTGATTGGTCGGGAGGAGGGGGAGGAGGACGGAGGGGGCGTGGCCAGCGCCACGTGGGGGCGGGGGGACGCCCCCCACGTGGCGGGGACGGAGGGGAGGGGCGGGGGGGGGGCGGGGGCGGGAGTCATGAAGGGGGCGGGGCGCGCCGCGCGGCCGTTACTGGCCGTTGGTGGCCGTTCGTGGCCGTTAGTGGCCGTTGGGGGGGAGGCTACGGCTGCTCCCGCCCCTCAGCGACCGGGGCAGTGCCTGGGAACAGGCGGGGGGTGAGAAGGGGCCGAGCTTCGCCGGCTCAGTCACCCAGTCAGTCGGTCAGTCAGTCAGTTACCTAATCAGTCAGTCAGTCACACAGTCGGTCAGTCACCCAGTCAATCAGTCACAGTCACCGTCAGTCAGTCACCCAGTCACCCAGTCAGTCACTCAGTCACTCAGTTTCCCAGTCAGTCAGTCAGTCACCCAGTCAGTCAAGTCAATCACCCAGTCAGTCACTCAGTCAATTGGTCAGTCGGTCAGTCAGTCACCCAGTCAGTCAGTCACCCAGTCAGTCAGTCACCCAGTCAGTCAGTCTGTCAGTTACCCAGTCAGGCAGTCACCCAGTCAGTCAGTCACCCAGTCAGTCAGTGTGTCAGTCACCCAGTCAGGCGCCCAGTCACTCACACAGTCACACAGTCAGTCACCCAGTTGGTCACCCAGTCACCCAGTCAGTCACCCAGTCAGTCACATAGTCAGTCAGTCAGTCTACCCAGTCAGTCACCCAGTCTGTCTCCCAGCTCTCGGAACAGCCTTTTTGTTTTCCAGTGTCATTCAGTTTCGCCATACAGCTTGGTTCTTTCCCTGACTCCCAAATTGCTTTTTTTCCTTTTCATTTGTGCAGAGATTTTCCCATCTGGCTTAACATCACCTTGCTGGGGAAGCAATGCCAGCAAGTGTGAATTTCCCCCCCTAGCCAAATGCAACGAGCTGTTTCCAAGAGCTGTGCTGAAGCATGAAAGCGACCTACGCTCAACTTCCACCCCCTCTGTCACCTCCTGTGCTAGTCAGGGCTGATACCAGGCGGATCTGACACAAGGTGACAACAGCCAAACATTTCCTGGTGCCACCAGTTGCACGGCAGCATTAACCCTTTTTGGTGTCAGGTCAGTGGAGGCCCCGCAAGCTGTGCGTGGCAGAGGCTCTTCCTTCTCCATCCATAGCTAACGCCTCCCCCACTGCTCCCTCTCCTCCAGCCCATCTCGTCTCCCTGGGGAAGCTTTCCTCTCGACGGGAGATACGGCACGAGGTGCTGGAGGAGAGCCGGTCTTACCTCACGGGGATGGGCAGGGGCTGCCCTTCCCTTCTCTCCGCTTTTCCCTTTCCAGCTGTAGGGCCCCCAGGTTTTCCAGCCAGCAGCTTTCATCAGAAATCCAACTGTCAGCGCCAGTGGTTTCGTGTCTCCTTCCCAAACCACTTCTGCACAAGTGTTTCAGCTGAACGTGCAGTAACGACATGGAGAAATTAACCAGAGAGGGCAGTCCTGCAGCTTCCCCAAGAGAAAACAGCTATGCGTATGGGACGGCTCATAGAATGCCCTGCTGGAAGTACTTTAGCATTGTTCATCAAAAATCCAAAATACAGCATTGTGTGAGCCTCTATGAAAAAAATAAATTAACTCTGTCCCAGCCTAAGCCATGACACTGGATTTCCAACACCTTTTTGTAATGGTGGTCCTAGTATCTTCTGAGATGTTGAAAGAATTAAGTAGCTGTGAAAGAGCAAAACAGAAATGTTCTGGAAGAAGAGATGGTTGTCATTGTTCTACACCCATTTTCTAATTTATTAGTGATAAAGTACTGGTGTGATTAGTGACTGAAGCAGGTATTTTTGCACAAAAAAGGGAAAAACAAGCATTGTTTTTGAACAGAAGCACTGTAGAACTATTAATGAGCCACACCGGCAAAAATAAACCATCATTCATTGGATCCTGTGCGGAGTCCCAGTAGTATTGCTGTCTGAAGCTATTGCACATCAGTGTCCTCTTGACACTCATTTACTCTGATTTTCAGGAGAGAAAAGAGCATCGTAACTGCCGAGGAACTGTGTGCCTTCCTCTTGGTGTTGTGAACACAAAGGGCTGTCCTCTCCTCCTCAGCTCACCGAAACGAATACCTGTCAGTGCCGATCCCGCAGAGATGCCCGTGCCTCGCTCCGGCAGGAGGACATTTTGGCGACCAGCACGGTCGGAGCACCTCCGTGGTGGGAACACAGAGCGCTGGTGGGTGTGCTGGCCCTTGTCCTGCTTTGAGGGACCTCCCTGGCTTTTCTGGAGCAATGATGGGGTTGGCTTGGCCTGGGAAGCTTCTTCTGCCCGGGTGGTAATACAGGGTGATAGTAGAAAAGGTGGTAACAATATCGTGGCCATGCATGGGCAAGGGAAGGGAGGGAAAGGACTTTGAGCCCGCCCCCCCCCCCCCCCCGAACTGTACTGATGTAAGAAGAGAAAGAAGCCGACAAACGCCGACCAGCTTTCATGGGTGAAAAATGAATTTTCCCAGGTCTCTTCTTTGTGCCGTTACGGTAACAGAATCGCAGCGTGTGCCACATCCCTGCAACGCGCAGTGTCCGAACCCACCATAAAACCACGTACAGCGTGTCGTCCGGAGCCGTTTAACACAATGGTGGAAAGTGGAGTTTGGTGAAAATGGATTGAAGAGCCCTGGCATGCAGAAAGGGATCATTATGTCCAAAAAAAACCCACACCAAAACAACCCCATCCCTGCAGTCTGGCGGGGCCCCAAGCACCCCAGCTTCCCTTTCTCAACAGATCGGGCAGATGCTTCCTCCACCTGGGAGAGAGCCCCAGCTGCTGCCAGCCTGTGGACCTAGGGGAAACCCACAGCCTTGAGCCCGTGGATCCTCCCCAGCTCACAGGAAACCCCCAGGAAAAGGTAACTACTCCCCGCCCTTCACTCGTCGCCACTTTGGAAGGCGGAGGGGTGAAGAAACTCCTGGAGACGCGAGGGATGGTGCATCCGAATCCGTGGGCAACACCACCAACAGAGGGAAGAGGAAAGTTAAAAAAGGAAGAAACATCTGGAAAGAATGAAGCAGTGGAGGCGAAGCTGCAGGGAGTAGAAGCTCCTAGAGCAGGCCTAGCACTAAATGAAAGAAAACGCTAGATAAAAGGTATCGAGTGTGGGAGGGCTGTCTTCAGGCATCAGGAGGATATCACACTGCGTGCGTGTTGCCAGCCGGTTCTGCTAACACTGTGTACCACAAAACTTTTGGGGGGAAGCTGACTGAAACTTGTCTGCCTGGAACCACTGGAATTCAGGAAAGTGAAATGTTTTCATGCTGGGAAGTGACACACGCCCTACGTGCTCTGCACACTCCCCGGGAGAAACTGATGGGAGGGAAGGGGAAACACGTGGAAAACAGCTCCTAAGAGAGGTCGTGTGGGGAGGTGTGCTTGCCTTTGAAGACGTGACGTGGTTTCAGCGCCCGTTTCCTTTTTCACTCCTGGCACATCCCCGTGCTCCAGGACGCGAGGAGGGAAGCGCAGAAGCGGAGGGGGACAAGACAGCAGACTCCCCTTTTTAACGCGGTTATTTTGACGCGTTTCAAAACTCAAAACGTTCTGCGTGTCTCGCAGCAGATTATATGTAAATGCTTGTTGGTATTTGTGTGTCCCACGGTTTTGTTTCAAAGTCCATTTAATAGCATTTTTCACCTTGAAGGAGGTTCATTAAACTTGATTTGCTGCGGTTTGCAATCCCGGAGATAATCTGCAGGCTGTTGTCACCGTAATACTGTGATGGTTTGTATGCCATTAGAACGGCCCAGAAGTGTCCGTCTATAGATCCTCAATGCAATGCGTCGTGTCAGGGTACAGTATAGATCCTCTAATCCATAGACTATTATTAAAATACTGGATTAAGGAGTTGTTTGGGATCAGACCACGCTGTATGTGTAACAAAACAGTTTAGCTGAGATTAGTATTTATTACTCCACAGAAAAATTGATTGGAGGATTTGTAGATGCTGATAATATCACAGCCTGGGAGACACTGTTGTATTTGATTATTATTATTATTTATTATATGAGTCCTTGCTATGACCTGAGGATAAAATTTTCACTTTTAGTGAAAATGGGAAAACTAAATAGCAGGAGTAAATCTATTATTTATTAAAATAATATTTATATTATTTTAAAATTATTTATAATAAAAATATATTATTTATTAAAATATTTTTACTTAATGCTAATATAAAATATGATGCTTAGATGCCTTAAAACACATTGTATGAAAAGGTGCATGGAAAGGACATTCAGACTTGTGAAACAGTAACTTTAAAATATTTTTAAAGGGTTCACAAGATGTGTGAATCACCGTCAACTTAATCTAACCCAAAGCGAACTGGGAAACGTGTATTTTTCCATGCAATTTTCTCCTGTCAGCAGTCTTTCTGAATTTGTCAGAAAGGGAAGTTTTATCCAGCCATGTGTTAAAGTTTAACTGACGAAGACGGTCGCAGTTGTACAGACCTCTCTCTAATGCAGCAGAAGGTTGTCAACAAGCCTTTTCAGTGACATCTCCACAGTAGGACGGCAAGCAGATGATTTGAGGATTACCAGGCTGCTGGACAGGTCAGCTGGAATCTTAAAAATCTCTTCTATAAAGGACCAAATCTGCAGCCAGAAGCTGTTTACTGGGTGGAAGGGGGAGGGAAACGGGGTGGGTTTAAAAGGCAGAGCCCCTTGGTTTTGTTTACGTGTCTGCCACGGATCATTGTCTTTAAAGCTCCCTCTGTAGAAGGGAGAGCTGAACTCTGGTTGACACTTGTTTCGAGTGAGCCGCTAGAAAAAGTTAAATTCCAGTATTGAAGTGTTCAGGTGAAAAAATGTCTATAAGACATATGGTATTCGCTAGCTGCTAAGCAGAACAGCACATTTTTTTCTGAGGTGGAAAGCATTAGCACCAAACTTCAGTTACACTGAATGGAAGATTTAAAAAATTGTTTCTAATTCCAGTTTTAGGATTTTTTTTTGAACATCCCATTGTTGATGGCTCAGGTCCCTGTTGTACATTACAGCATAGTTCGGGTCTTTCTGAAGGGACCTGAAGACACTTCCACATCAAGCAAATAAGACTGTGCTGCAGATTTCTCTTCCACAGACACCTCAGCTGGTCATATCTGTTAGTTTTCGGGTCCAACTTCTGCATCTCAGCAGCCCACTGACATAGGAGGAGGTGGTTTGTAAGAAGCTTGTGAAACCACACGCAGAAGGGCAGTGAATGGAGTCGGCACCAGGCATCCACAAAGGCATCACTTTGGGAGCAAGCACAAGTTGCGCGTAAGGAAGATGCAATGATGCCCAGAGGGGAACTGAAAGCCTTCGCGTTCCAGAAAGTGGCACCTGAAGCCGTGTGGACAAAAGGACAGACCTTTGTCGGCCTTTCAGCACAGCTCAGAGAGCTGCTGCAGGCGTGTTCAAAGAACTGGGGAATAAGTCCTGGGAAACCAGAGGGAAAAATACCTAGAAAAAAACTGGTGTGCTTTGCTGAACTGACTTCCCCACCCTGCTCTCTGAGACAAGGTTCAAGGAGCATCCAATGTTTCTCTAATCCAAATCTGTAAGATCTGCACAACGTGGCTGTTACTTCTCATTGATTTTATCAAAGTCCTTTATAACTTAGCCCTGTGGTACTAGCGGTTTGGATTAACTTACTGCTACTTTCAGGAGTTACACTCCACTTTTCATCATCATAAATGAAAGGAACGCTTAAAGAAGGCTTAGAGAAGTTCAATCAGCCTACCCACAATTCGCAGACTTTCCATAATTTTTCACAATTTTGAGTCCTAACGTAAAAGGCTGCAGTATTTCATGCCTTCAATGCAAAAGGGAACAAACAAACAAAGAAAACAGGAAATAGAGCTTCGCCTGATATTTACTAAGATTTTCTCAGCCAGTAAATTTGCCAGGATCAAGAGGCAGGAAGACACATTGTGAGTATGGTTTCATGAATGGTTTTGATGGGAGAAACACGAAGTGCAATGATTTTGTTTTCAAATAACCCGGGTAACAGCGCATCCTAACAAGAAACAGACTCTTCATCAGATGAGTACTGGGAAATCAACCACGTTACACCCCTGTCCTTAGGTACAGACCATAGCCCCTGGTGGCCAAACTCCCTCAGACACACACAGGTGAAGAGGTAGGCTCTAAACCCTAAAAAACCAACGATCCCTTACAAACAAGCAGAAGTGTTTCGCGTGCAATATTCTGTCTTGGTTAGGATTTTAAAGCCTAAATTTTGCTTTCCTCTGCATGTGAATGAGAATCGTTTTTTCTGTGTTCATTGTATCGGGCTGTAAAGGTAGAAGTGCCACGTCGCCCCTCACTGCCTTGCCTCTGCTCCATGCCGGGCACCACAGCAGAATCAAGTTGGAAGCTCCCTGAAGACCTCAGCTCGAACAAGGCAAATGTGATCTCGCTGCCAGCCCCAGACCCTGAACTGAAGCTTCTGCAGGCTTTGTCATCACGCTCATCATGACTGACAGGTACACAGTAGCCTCACAGTGACAAATGTTGCAGGAGCGTAATGAAAATACACCTCCCGTTTCCATTTAACCCCCCAGTTTTGGGGCTGAAGTGGCAGGAGAAGCAGTAGATGTTGTAATGACTTTCGTGAGGTGGAGATGCGACATTTTCTGTCAGGCCTCCATCAGTCGGTTCATGGCAACCATCACAGGGCTATCGGAGGGCAGGGGATCTGTTCACTGAAATTCGGGCTATTTTGGGTTATCCAAAAAAGAAAAATGTCCTACCTTAGGCCGGCCCTGGAGTGACCAATGACATAAATGCAAGTAGAGGAATGCTAGCAGGTGCAGAAACACGCCAGCTAGCCATCCTCACACACCTCAGGGCTTCTTTCCAGTGAAGACAGAGTTGTGCTTTAACTGAAGCAATGCAGAGACTCAGTTTTGGGTGGGTTCATGCCCATAAATGACCTGCTGCTAGCTGAGAACCTTCTGAACTGCCCAGTGACTTGAGAAAAAGGATCACACAATTGACCCCAAAGCCCCCCCGGTGAAATTCAGCTGGTTTAATATGAGATCCTGGCTAACCCGCTATGTCTGAACTGCAGTGGGTTTGGGATGGCCTCACAAATATTTCAGATCTATCAGGAAAATAACTTCCGAGATGGCATCCTTGGGAGTGCTGCTCCACGGCCTGGGCAGTAACCTCCTCACAGCCAAAATGGGAAGAGGATCCAGATTTCACGCTCCAGGTAAAGCACTGGTTTTACCAACATCATAAATGGTTCATCGTTCTCAAAGGGAGAATATTTACCAACATACCAACTGGACTACAAATAAAAATAAAAAGATAACTAGATCACTGATCCATATTTCTGTCTGCGCTAATAATCCAGCTGAATATAAAGGCAACCTAGCTAACGACATTCATTACACTTGCAGATTAAGCCCACAGACCAGTTACGCTTGACAAAAATACTTCTGACAAGGAGGTGTAATTCATTGTTTAGAATCACTGAAATGTGTTTTGTAACTGTTAGTCTCTGGCATTCATCCTAGTGGCAGCTATTGCTATCCAGCTGCTGCCGAAGCCAGAGAGCCCACTGCAAACACAGAAAGGCTGAATGTAAGACAAATATGTTTGTCAAGTGTTTGATAGAGTATAATATCACTCAGAAGTTCCCTCTTTACATCATATTAGCCCAAAGTCCTATTTATAGTTTTAGTTTCCTAGTTTCAGTCCATTCAAGCAACTCTGCCTCAAACATTGTTTTTTTTTTTTTTTTTTTTTTTTTTTTCCTTTGAAAACCCACTGCCATATGGAGGAAACATTAAAATTATTGGATCCAAAGTAAAAACAAAAGCAGCTTAGTGTTAGTGCAAGAGGCTTAAATCGAGACAGTTAAACCTAAGTTAAACTGAAAGTAAAAATTACAAATAATTTTGGCCAGGAGATAAATGTACACCATACATCGCATGGCAAGCCATTATCATCGATAGGGGCAGCAAGCATTCCTCAAAAAACAGGATAATCTAGGGAGACACCCAGACAGGCTTCACGAGAAACACCCAGCAGCAGCATTTTTGGGAAGAGGCTGCCGTCCAATGTCACCAGGGGGGTGTGCACTGCTATGCAGCCAGCGCGGCTTGCTCTGACCACCACTTGGTGAAGAAGGTCACGCAGTGCTTTCAGCATGGACAGGGCCTTGGGCAATCCTTCAACAGCACAGCATCAAGCCTGCTGTGGGGGACTCCCCAGGTTTCCGTGCTGGTGGGGATGGTGAGAGAGGGAAGATGGCTGGCATCGCACCCAAGGAGGCGCTGAAAGAGAGAGGGCCAGAGGGATCGTGAAAACCTGAGACGTTATCAGATCACAGGCTCACAGAAACACAGAGCTTGGTGGGGCAACTAGATGATTTCCAGCTTCCCCCTATCTTCTAGGATCTGTAAGTCAAGGAAGCAACCACTGTGTAACAGCATGCCTGCGACTGGAGGTGCTGCAGGGTCAGCTCTGCACTGGAAGGTGGCCTTGCCCAAATGGGGTTATGGCAGCAGTTTTCCTTTTATTCTTATACTCTGCCCTGTTTTTGATCCCATTGATAAGAACAAGCTTCTTTAGTATCAGCTTCTGCATCACGAGTCTTGGAAAACACCTAATTCTTTGATATTCCTAATATTTACCAAAAACTTGGAGTGAATTCTTTGCACCAAAATGACTTTAAATACATGTAAAGCTTTGTATTACCTTATACTTTCAATTTTTTTTCCCCAATTTTATTTCAATTCTTTTTCCTGAATTCCAGCCAGCTCAGGCTTTCCGTTACAGCCTGACCTGTAAATTAAGCTCTTCTGTAGACTTTCTAAGAGCACATTTATTTGTTCTTCCCCAACTACCATTCAGATAAATATCCAATCGAAGCCCCTACAGATCTGAATATTGAGCACTGGGACTCATCTTACAACGCACAGAAGAATATTTCTGCATCATATTACACAGTCAGTGGCTTACACAGGAGGAGTGCTGGTTAAAAAACAAACAAGCGAAAAACCAACGCTTAAGTAGCAGGTATGGAATTGCCCAGGAAATGGCTTCCTGCCCAACAAAACTCTGGGATTCAAGTTCTACCTGACTCTGTACAGGAGCTGTCTTTGAAAACCTCAGTCTGTAAAGCTGCTTCAAAGACAGAAAGAAAGGCACGTTAACTCCGAAATAATCCAGTGGTCAAGAAAACCTCTGGGGATTTAGGCTCACATTCCTAATCTGCCTAAATTTGTCCGCTCATCTTGCTCTCTTCAGAAATTCTGTTCTGGACGTAAGAAGACTCCTCCACCAAACATATCCCTGTTTGAAACTGGCAGCAGTCTGACAGAAAAACACTTGGTTTCGATAAAGCAGCATTGTCCTGGCGACATCAATCAATTCTTTGTTTGGGCTTCGCCCCCCGGGTTTGGATATTGTCCCTCGTGAAGGAAAGGAAGCCCCTTTCTTCCTCTCTGCAGTTTTTGTCCAGAGCTACTGCCATCACCCAGCCTCCTGGGATAAGCAGGACATTTAAGGCCACCCGCTGCTTCCCCTCGCCTTGCGCTCCACCTGCCTCGGCACTGCGCTGATCTGACATCGTGCCGCAGGAGAGCGCCGTGCAATTTAGCCCTGCTGCTGTCACTGCAGCCTGGGGACAGCAGGAAAAGGGTGGCAGAAAACATCCATTTCTTCTCTGCTGTCTCGCCAGCCTTGCTGCAGCGAGCAGAGACAAGCAGCTTCCAGGGGAAGAGTCTTTAGGACTCCTTGTGAGAATCTGCAGAAAAAAATATTGGAAAATGTAGAAAACAGGTCTGACCTTTTGGGCACAACAGGCAGGAGCAGAGTGTGTCCCACCTCACAGCACGCCAGCGATGGGCAAGCTTCCCTCTCGCTCCGCTGCTCCAGCTACAGTAGGGGTAGGCAGAGGCTGGGCCGTGCAAGTGCCTCGGGAAGTCACCACGTTTGCTTCTTCCCTCCGGTCATAGCTGAGTCAGGCTGCTCTGCGGCTGTAAGTACCTCAATGCGATAGTTGATTTCGAACGAATCAAAAGTCAGTCATTGAAAGATAGGAAAAATAGAGAAAATGTTTTCTCTAACAATTATTTTTCCAAAATTAGAGAAAATTAAATCATCCTGACCTGTTTCTATACGGTCAGAGAAAATGGGAAAAAGAAAGCAAACCAGAACAAACTTTTTGCCAGCAGAAGCAAAACTACACTTGGGCTGAAGTGTTCAAAAATGGTGACTTGACACCACTGAAAGCACGAAGCCAGGAAACGGCGATCACCCAGCCTCACAGCTGGTAAGCCTGTCAGGACACCTGCGCAGGGCCCCCTCTGAAGCATCCCCTTTTCAGTGGGCTCAGAAACAACTGGTTGAAGGTATCAAAGGCGTACCTGGGAGAGGAGGCCTAATCCTCACGAAGAAAGGCCGTGTATCTGAAACCATTCATTCTGAAGGATTCTCTCCGGGCATAGCAGGTACGTGGACGTCTTCACGGAGAGCTTATTAGAATGATTGCTATTACTGTTCTTCATCCTTTCATCCAGAAACTTGGAATTAGCATACACAATTAGACACACTGCATCAAGGATAAGCCCTCCCCGTCCCTCCAACAGCGTGCTGTGCTAAAAATCTTCCCATCATCAACCCTTAACTCTGCTCCTACGCTCGGGAAGTCCATGCGGGCGGTGGCCAGCAGGTGATGCTAAAATACCTCCGAGGGAAGGGAGTTTCAGCTGCGTTATGATGGGAAGCGCAGGAACCCCGTGAAGCTCCGGCAATGGGCTGTCGTCCCAACGTGACGGGCTGCATTTGTAATCTTGGGGCACGTCTGATTTACAAGCAGTTAACTGCTCCCGTCGCACCAACAGAGAGCTCCAGATGTTTCAGATAAAAGGAAAGAAAACCCGTGGTGGCAGCTACACGATAATCAACCGATAAATTAAGTTTTCCTGTAGACCCTGCAGATTTATGCTTTAAGTGCCTGAAAATTGAAGTGTCGTGCACACACATGTACCCGAAGAAAATGTACAAGGTAATTGGAGAAATATTTCAGGAGTCAGCTTTATGCGGCTACGTAAGTAAGCAGATTGCTATTAACCAGCCGGTAGGAGGAGAAACAGCAGACACCGAGAATAAATGTGAAATCGGTGGTGAATTTTAGGAAACCACTAGGGCAAAGACTAGAATAGAATGCTTCTGCACTAGTAATCCATCCTGTGGGAAAACACTTAGTTCTGATGTGCCCCAAGAACAAGGGTTGGAAACAAAAGCAAAAGCTACTTTTGGAGGGGCAGTGACTGAAAGGTCACTCCTTGCCTGTAAAACTCAAGATCCCTACCAGCTGAGTAACATCTCACTGAGCTGTTTTCATTTATTGTGCACTTCTGGTGTAGCCAGGATTGGCTACAGCAACCCCTCCCCAGCAACCCCACGAAGCTCTGCAGAAATACTTGGCCACAATTTCAAACTCTACTGACCAAAGCCACATCCACCAAATCCCCACCACTTCTTTTCGAAGTCCTCCCATCCTCACTCCTCCCTGGCCTTACCTGAAGTAAAGATGTTGTCCCCCCATTTTTCTTCATTTAGGGATTGGCATTTCTGCCCTTTAATGTTAGTAAAATGGCGTTTCTCATCCACATTTGCTTTGTGTCACATCAGTTCTGACAGAGAGGACTTGATTTGTGTCTCCTGTCCCTTCTAACGTGTTATTGTAACTCCGAGCCTCAGACAGTTGCCTGAATTTCATCCTGTTCTGCCTTCTCCTCGCTTCTCTCCAACACTCACATTTCCACCTATGAAGTACCCACTCAGAGCATTTTTCAGGCAGAGAAACTCCAGGGCCTCCCTTCTACCTCAATATCCAACGAGACAGCTCATCTACCTCTTACCCCACACAGGCTAGGCTTTCTCCTCCATCCACAGATATTAACAGCTACCTGTGTGAAGCCATTGCTCTTCCCAAGCCCCAGAGGGACAGTAAGTGGCATCAGAGAAACGTGGAACTGCAGTGACAGCTCCCACCACGCTGCCTTCCCTACATGCCTCCTCTCTGTGCTGGTCGCTGCAGCTGCAGCGCACGTTCTGAGCAGCTGCGCTTTCAAACACAACAGCATGGTGCCATCTGCAAGAGCTGGTTAGGGTAATCGCTGCTCTTTGCTTTCGTGGGAGACAGAGGGATGAAACACGGGGAAGCAAGGTTCGGAGCAACCCTGAGCAAAGCTGCAAAATGGGAGAAAGGAAGAAGAAAACAGGAGACAGTGGGAGCGGCCGCAGCCTTTCCCCCTCGCTGTCCTTTACCTGACCATGGTACAAAGCCTGCTAGCACGTTGCCCGTGACGAGCTCATACTCAACCAGTGGTTGTGGTTAGCCCATTTCAAAACCAGACTTGGACAATTACTTTAGGACTGAATTTGGCAATGATGACCAGTTTGTTCAAACTCCGAAGAACCAGCTTTTGAATAATTTACCAGGCACCAAAAAATTGACACTGATCTGAAGCATTATTCTTTGTCTAAACTTGCTCTGTCGTCGCGCAGCTCAGCACTTTGCTCCTACCTCCAAATCCTATTCATCCACATTCTCTTAGATACCTATGCCATGAATGCTTTTTAAGAAAGTGTCAGATAGCTTAGAAATGTTTTGGGAGAAGCTAGTATTTTTCAATGTTTAGACAAAATCCCAGGCTTCCCGAGAGATGTAAGGGACAGATACAGTACACCGGAGAATACATTGTTGTCCTAACATGCGTCAGAAGCCTAAATATTAGGAGAACTTTAACAGTCTAAGGCATAGATGGATTCCAAGGGAGGTGACAACTTAGAAGAGCCCTTCTGTTAAACCTTGCTGGACCTCCTTGACTACTGCATGCTGAAACTCAACCATTCCAAATTCCATACCAGCTACAATTATGAAAGGCAAGGCTGCTTGAAAAAAATGGTTTGCAGTAGGCTTATATTCCAGAAAATAAAGAATCACTACAGTCCATTTAAAGGTCAAAATTAGACACTTAAGAATCTGCCATGATTTGTCAACTAGTTTTGAGGGAAACAAAGGGAAACATACCAGTTTCAAACCCATGTACGTACCAGGATGGCTACATCTTAGTTCTAGCAATCTGACTCTTAAACAGCTGTTGGAAGGCTCAAGAACCTGTTTTCTTACCACTGCACTGAAATTCTTGAGCACCTATTGCATTTATATTTCAGTAACAGACAACTGATTCATGTTTCTCAAACTAAACGTTAGCATTTGTGTAACTACTGATGATTTTGAGCAATGGATACCCACACAGCAGGTCATCACAAAAACAAGGATACTAAGGATATTCGATCATATGCTTCCTAAAATTTTAAATCAAGCCACACTACAGCTCACTGCATTAAAGAACAACCACTCAACCCTTTCTTGTTTTCAATATAAAACATGGAAGATTTATCTGAAAACAGCACTTCACAATGAGTGTGTGTAGGGAGGGGCATGAAAGCAATTCTGAATTCTGTCCACAATCTCTGAACACAGCTGGGGATGGGGATAGGCAGAACGTGAGAGAAGTGTGGTTCATCCGGGAGGGGCTGCAGAGCACAACAATTGAGGAAACGTTACCTGAAGTACTTACATGCCAACTTCTAGGAGGTTAATAATGACAAGTTACCTTAACCAAAGATATTTTTATTGGGTTCAGTATTCAATCATCATTAGGTTAAGGTCTTTTAGAAAAGCAAACCAGTAAGGAGGAAGAAAGCAACCTTATAAATGACAAGTGCTACATGATGATTAATTTTAAATAAAATTTTATCAGGCTTGTGAAAAAATGCCAAAAGCCAAATTGTGTCTTGAAGCTAAATTACTGAACAGAGTAAGAATAAAATATTCCATTTTCAAAAAGAGCAAATATAGGTTTAATGAGTCACCTGAAATCGACATTAGTCTCTTAATATAAGGCAAAAATAGTAATTTGCTTTTATTTTTTTAACCTACATCAAGTACAATCGGCAATAGTTGCCATATAGAATATGCATCATCAAGACCTCTCGAAAGCACGACCAGCAGAGGATGCTGACTCGTGCATTAAGATCTTCTCAACATATTGACAATTCCACAGCAGTCTCTGGACTGGGTTAAGTACCTGGGTTAAGGACTGAAATAACGCTGCAGAGGTTTTTGGCAATGTGTGTGTATAATTTCGTTCTCACGTGCCACAATCACATTGTAGCGTCATAGCCACGTAACACAAATAACATGTCTTGCAGACCTAAAGGTGTGTCAATACACATAAAACTGCAGAAAATTCCATAAAATACTCTATGCAATCTTTAAGCATCCCTCTTCAATATAATTGTATTTACAGATTAAGGATTTATAACAGGTAATGACCCACTGAAGACATTTTTACAATATTTATTAGATTATGAATTTATAAATTCAAGGACTCAGAGGCACATAGTTTAAAAGGCCAAGAACACTGAAACTAATGAAGTCACAGAAATCAGAATATTTATGGACATAATACCAGTAAAAAATAAAAATCACATCCAAACTAAAAGCAACACTTCTTAAGAGTCATCCTTCAAAGTTAGCATAATAAAAAGTTCTCATTTCCCTCAAAGAAAAATAATTCATCCCACCTACCAAGCTAGAAAATCCTATTTACAGTTGTACTTTAATCAGAAGTATCATTAAGTTGTGTAATACAGCCACTTCTATTCTGCCATTAGAATTTAACGTTTCTTTTGAAGTATAGTCGTATTTACAAATGCATAAATATTGTAACTCTGATCTTCATTAAGATCTGAATGAAAACAGGTTGTTAAGTCACAATACAAACGTGTTAGTGGAAAAAAGTGTTTGGGGTAGCTGCATATTCAGTATCATTCTCAAAAGAATAGGAAGCCAATACTTCTGATAAAGCTCAAGTTCATTGACTAGACCAGGTCTTTAAGTTACGTTAATGAAGATTAAACCTCTTCTGTGTTAATTCTTTACACTGGTTTCTTCAGTCAACTTTCACCACACTGTAGATTTTGGTTACAAACCAGAAGCATGCAAAGAATCCAATTGTCCCTAGAAATAAAAACACAAAAAACAAGGACACATTTTAGGAAGCCTTACACAACAGATGAATTTTTAACAATAGCTTATGAATCAGGACTTACATATACACAGTCTGCTATCTGCAGTCTTCAGTACATCTATCAGATCATATAAAGAGACAGACAGAACCTGGCCTTTATAGGTATCAACCACAATAATAAAGTATTTAATTTTCACAATCAGAAATGTATAATCTGACAGACTCATTTTAGGTTGTGTCATTTCTCTTCCTACATATTTGTTCTTTGTTGCTCTTGTTATTCCCCGGTCCAG
The DNA here is from genome assembly GCA_011075105.1 of Heteronetta atricapilla. Classification (NCBI taxonomy): domain Eukaryota; kingdom Metazoa; phylum Chordata; class Aves; order Anseriformes; family Anatidae; genus Heteronetta; species Heteronetta atricapilla. Next base: position 151,268,943 of record CM021731.1, read on the forward strand.
CCCCTGCATATTGCTCCATTTCACCCTCCTTCAGTGACTAATCACACACACTTTACCTGATCTGCTCAGCTGGTTGGGATATTGTTGTTATATTTAATAAACCAACTAGATTAACAGCATCAAAAGAAGTTCACGTATCTTCAGTGTATTTTAAGGTCTTGGAGAATTGGAGCACTACATTTATTTCTGAATAAATGAAGTTAATAAAAAATTCAAAACATGGAGCAGTTCCTAGGCAACTTGTACTTCCTACTGAAAACATGTTACATACCTTAAAAATAAACACTTTTTGAAATACATTTTCACTGCCTAATGAATAAGCAAACCTGACCTGAAATTTACAGACTACAACCGTTTCCCTGATAATTTTAGCTGAAGGAAAACTCCTTTTGAAGCTCCAACAGATAGAAGCTTTTAACAAATTTTTTTTGGAATGCAAAATAGTTAATGCGGTTGGGCTTTGTTAATCTAGCTGTATTGCTTCAAAATGCAGCCTCAGTCAGAATGACACCGGACTTAAAAACAGCTCAGAACAGCTGTTACAGGAACCTTCACTTCCCACAAAAACTAGGACAGGAAAAAAGCGTTGAAGATTATAAGAGGTAGTCAGGCAAAAATCAGATAAAGTCATCTTCCAAAAAAATCACCTCTATTTAAGATTTGCTAAGAGGCACAACAGAAGTTGTGTACTAACTTATTCAGCAAACAGGCTTGTAAGGAACCATGAATGATATCACAGTGAATTTTTTTTTCCTTTCACGCTTGCTAAACTACTGATGTTTAACTGACTCATTTACTATGATACGTAGTTGTGGTCCCAGCTGTGAATCAAAGATTTGTCATGTAGCTCCCGGTATTTTGCCTGCTGAGTCTGATCAATGACCTGGAATGCAGTATGGAAGCAAGTGCCTGAAGCATGTGTTACACTGACATAGCAGCAGGGCACCATCAAAACCCTTCCTGATACTGACGATTTTTAACAGATGAGTAAGCAGCAGCAGAATAGATTTGATACAACAATTATGATTTTCTCTTTTCAGCTTCTTTATCATCCTGACACAGGAAGTCAGTTGCCTTTAGGAGCAGTTTCTGCTAAATTGCTAGTATGGTTTTTCATACAAGAATCTGGAGAAAAAACTGCCTACCCCTTTAACCTGCCTCTAACTTTTGCTATAAAACCTTATCTCAAGGCATTTCAATGCATCTCAGAGAACTGAAAATATCCACCTTTGAACGCAATTAGCATGCCAAGCTAAATGGACAAGAATATTTTTTGATGTTAAGAAATAGGGCTGTTCCCTCCAGTTATGGGGCAATTTGCTCTTAATCTCACAGGAGGTCGATAAAAAAATCATTAAGCATACAATGCTTCAAAGTTCTAACCCTTTGCATATTCTAACTTGGCATATTCTCCCCCGATTTCAATACAAAAATTGAAAATTTCTAAGACATTTCTAATGTCTTAGAAGACATTTTCTAAACATACAAAATATGGAAGTTTATCTTGAGTTAGGCATCATGACTTGCATCTCCACCGTCCCAATTACATACAAATTGCTACTACAGGCATCATCCGAAGAGGCTGGAGAGCAAACCGCCTCTTCTTTGCATGCTTGTGAGCCTATCCTGAAAAGGATTCCCCAAATTGACTGGCAGGCATTGCGCAGCCCATTGTTGAGAGTCAATTGAAAGTGAATGCGTGAGCAAAGGAAAAGGGAGCACACTGCACACATCTTAAAGCCTCCAGAAGATGTCATGCGACGTGACTGACTTGACAGAACAAGTGCAGTGAAACATGGAAATTACACGCGCAAGGTGCAGAAAGGCAGCTAAACCTAGACCAAGTCTCAGCACAGAAAATTCACTGTACGGTCCCCTCTTATCTTGTATGCGCGCACTCCACAATTACTGCATGCATTCGAAGCAGAACAGACTGAACAAAGGACACAGGGTAAATACAGTTCTGGTTTTAGCCCAAGCTGTTCACTATTATGGCAGACATACCAAGTATCTGCTAGAAAAGCTAGTGAAAATGAATTAACTGATCTTACCCTTACATAAAGCCTGCTTATTTTTTCACGTTGCTTTGTTTTTGCATCACGTTTAAAATTATCTACACAGAATCATAAAATCATTTAGGTCAGAAAAGACCTTCCAGATCATCAGGTTCAAACATCAACCTGACCTGCTGAGTCCCAGCACTGAGCCAGAATCCCTGGGTGTGTCACATCCACACATCTCTAAAATATATCCAGGGATGGGGACTCCACCAAATCACTGGGCAACCATTTCCAAAGCCTGACGACCCTCTCTGTGAATAAATTCTTCCTGATATCCAATCTAATCCTCTCCTGATGCAACTCAAGACCATTTCCTTGTGTCCTATCACATTCATCCTATCACTTTATCATCCTTTTCACCTAAGATGAGAGACCAATGCCCTCCTCACTGCAACCTCCTTTCAGGTAGTTGTAATGAGGTTTCCACTCAGTCTCCTCTTCTCCAGACTGAGCCACCCCAATTCCCTCAGCCACTCCTCACAGGTCTTGCTTTCTATTCCCTTCACCAGCCTCACTTCTCTGCACATGCTCAAGCAACTCCACATCCTTCTTGTAGCAAGGGACCCAAAACTGAGCACAACAGTTGATGGGCAGCCTCACCAGTACTGCATACAAGGGGCAACCACTTCTCTAGTCCTGTTGGCCATTCCATTCCTGATGCGGGCCAGGACCACCAGCACACAGCAGTACACATTTGTTCCTAATTGAACAACCACACGTTCTTAAATTCTAAATGTCAGTAAGACTTCTAGAAAATCCAGATCAGAAGCAAAGGTTAAGCAACATTCAGAGCAAGGAATCAGAGTGAGGAAGGAAGGCAGAATCTATGATCTATGTATTCAAAATAGCTTGCTGATCAACACACAAAATAAATAAAAATAGGGATGATGTGCAATTTGCAAAACTTATGCAAGCAAAGCCAAAATACGTTAGTCTAGGTTTTTACAAGATGCATGGATGTAAAACCACATTTGGAACACAGCTGTTAAAAAAGGCAGTTATAATGTTGTACTCCCTACTTTTTAACAAGCAATAACCCAAGAGCCGCGTAGTTTGTTCCATCATCTACGTTCAGTTGTGGACCAGAAACTGCTTCAGTGTTTCCTTAGTTGGAGTAGCAAGGTCTCTGAAATTACTATTTGGTTACTCTTAAAATAAGAGCATTCACAAATGCCAGTTCTCTTTTCCTACTGGATTTCTTTTTCCTTTCCTGTGCTATGGAGAACTGAACGTTCTACTTACAATTACAGTGAGATCTGCATTAAAAGCTCTGATGGCAAGCCATTTGTGTTGCAGGAGGCCTCTAAACACAGCCTTTATAGTTGTATATACAAATCCATATCAAAGCCTTTGCAATCATTAGATTTCTTCATAAATGTGGAGCTTGAAATCATTTACAGCATAATAGCTCAGTTCAAAAATCTCAAAAACATTGTTCTGTGGGGTATGTTGGAACAGAAATTAGTAGTTTAAAGTACTTGTAGGAATTGGCAGGTGCTACCTTTTCGCATGACCTTGGAAAGAGACTTCTTGCATCGTCCAACCCCAAACAAGGGATAAGCCTACCTGACTGAAGATTCCTTTTTAGCACTGAAGATGACAAAGGGAAGATTTTGTCACCTCAGCTGCCACACTGAAGACGAAATTGAAGCACAACACCTAAGGTGCTTTTCCAGAAACTCACAGTAATGATGACAAGGTTCTAATAAAACTGTATCAAACAGTGGTTAAGATCTCCTTCCCCTGTCACTTCTTAAATGCAACAGGGGAAAAAAAGGTAAAATTTGCAGAAGAGAGCAAATAGGAAAAAAGAAGTATTGCCAATCTTTATTCCTCTTCCTTCCTTCCTCCTACTCCACAAAAGCTGCATTTTTCGCTTAAGTGCCACTGCAGCTTCAGACTTGATGTGTTTGAAGTGCTTCTCCAAAGACAATTTTAAAAGTCAAAGGCTAATCACTCAGCTAACATAGGAATGAAAACTGGAGAAATATTTATCAAGTTTAAAGCTTTCATATTTCAAAATCTAAATGCAGGCCACACCTCAGCAAAGCAGTCCAGTTTTGCCTCAACCTTATTTCATCTTTCATTAGAATTTGTGATGACAGAGTTGGAGAACGAAACAAAACTAGCCTGGCAAAAATCAAAGACTACATATAAATTTGATTCTGTCTAAAGATAAGTTTTGCCAAGGCTTCTCCTACACAAAGCTAAAGGCCGAGTCAACATTTAAAATCAAGGTTCAATATACTTACCTGTGAAGAGGAAGAAGATCAAAACCATGATCATGGTATAACCAAAATACAAAATGGTGCTAGCTGTTCCTGTGATTTGCAGTTTTGAAAAAAAATAATGTATTGCATATATTAGGAAATAAACTGCAGTGAAACCACTCGTGAGAAATGAACGCCACTGCCAGTGATAGTCCTAGAAGTGGTGGGGAGAAAAAAAAAAGTGAGTAATATTTCATATAGCTCTAATACACTGACCTTATTACTGAATTACTGCCAAGCTATAAGTGAACTTCTTTCTATTATCACTTTATCCAAAATGAGCACTTTTTAATTTACAGACAATACTATACATAAAATCAACACTGCTTTAGCTACATCATTCACAACTAGAGATAAGAAACATAAACATCAATATCAACTAGGTAGAAAACTTAGAATCCAAATAAGCCTGATCTATCACTATGAGCCGGGTTTTTTTTTCCTCTCCCTTCTGGTTGGGCACATGGAAAAAACACTCTGAGGGAAGTTAATGGATGGATGGATCTTCAGAGTACAGGAAATTAGGCTCTGACAATATATCTGACTTTGTGGTACTCAGTGCAGGGTTTTATTTACTTATTTTCAAACTTTGCCAAAAGTAGCTTGCTTCACTTTCTAAAGTTGTGGTTTAAGGACATTCAGTAACTTCATTTATGCTGAGTTCTGTAATACTTATTTCCAAATTACAGAAGCCTTAATTATTTTTTTTGAAGCATCCTTAAAGCAGTATTAAGCATGAATATTGATGAATACTTCTTACCTCTGCACATAGATGGAAGTAACAGAGTAATATTGTGGCCTCGGAACACGTAATAACCAAAATGATGAATACCAGAAACAGGAAGCCAAACATGTAATACATCTGGTGAGACCTATAAAAGAGTTTTCAAAAAACTATAAAAATTTGTAATCAACTCCATGCTAGTATTATTTCTTCATATGCAGTATTATCACCTTCATCTTACATATTCCCCTTCTTATCGAGGTACTTAGATGTGTGGCCCTACAACTGACTAATTTGTTTAGTAACTGAAGAACAAGAGCCAACAGCTCAGTCTGAAAAGAGTAAGAAAGCAAGCCCAAAGCGTCCTCCTGGTGTTTGGGATTTTAGGGAAAGAACTGACTGGACATAATGAGTTCCAGTGAAGTCAACTTGACCTCTTCAGCTGACTTCAGCAGAACTTGGATTTCACCTCACATTTCAATCAAAGGGGCAAAGCTGAAAAATAACAAGAAATGTCAAACGCTTTAGCTGTGTATGCTGGACAGAGGCATCTATTCAAGGTTCAGAAACAGTTTCAAGATATCCAATAACTAAATTGTGCCAGCAGGAAGACAAACTCCTCACAGCACATTAGTTTGTCAGTGTGCTATAAGCTCACTGCAAAATTCACTTACCCAGGACTGGTTCTTTGTGCTTTATGTTTAATATTTAATAGATTTACTCACTGATACCTTTGAAACAACAAATTTTGTGAAATCTTTATTTTTTTCTCCCAGGAGCAGTAACGCTTCTAGCCCAACAACAATAAAAAAGCATCCAACACCCCCAAGTCAATTTTAATACCATTACTCCTCTCAAGTTAGATGCCATTAATCAGCTTCAAGCTACTTTCACATCAAGTCAGAGGAAAAGCGTGAGAAACCTAGCTATCTGAATATTGTAGGTGAGCTCTAAGTTGCTAAGCACATCACAGCCCCTTCTCTACACACCTTGACAAACAACACAGGCACTGAATATTCTCTAAACCACAAAGTGCTAAAAGTTAACATTTAATTTTTATTGAAACAGTATTCTGGTAAGTCTGTATGCCTCAAAATCAGTCAACACCTCTTGAAGAAAATAAGCTTTCAGAGAAATTACAGCCTTTGACGACTGAGAAGGTTCCCATAGGTTGTAGTTAACTTACCAAATACTGTTCAGAATGAAGAACAACTGTATAAAGATACACCCAAAAGGCAGAATCCCTCCCATGATAATTCCAGGTAATGGTTTTGTATAGAATGATTGCTCAGGAATCTGACGAGGAATTTGATTCGTGCGAACAGGGTGTTCAATAGCCTTCAAATGAAAATAAGAGATTGCTAAAGAAATAACAAGTCAAACTACGGCACCACTTTTTTGCTTTCTTTTGAAATGAGTGCTGGCAGAAGTCTTTTTATTTTGAGTATGCACAGGCCCATCTACCACTATGTTTGCATTTCTACCAGTCTAGCAAACAACATTTGCAAGGCAAAATAGCTAAAAGTTCTTACTGAGAACACTGTAACTGATGTTTTGGACTTCCCTTTTTTATGATTGTCTATGACCTATGACATAGCTTGAGCTCTGGAGCTCATTTCTTACTTTTCAACTTGGGAGTGGTGGCAGAAGGCTTCTCCTTCTAAAAATCTCTGTAAGACGGTTTTCAGGATTTACTCCAAGAATCACATTAGGGTAAACTTACAAGGTGAGAGAATTCAATCTGGCAATTAAGTCCTAATTTAAGCTACATGCATAAGTCAGCATGGCAGGAAGAAAAAAACTGAAGGCAGATGGACGCATACCCTGCCACCTTTCCCCTTTCTTAAAGATTACCATCAAAAGCACTAATAATTTTAGCTCAGAACTTGCTCTCTTGGTTTTATTTTAACAGACTTGTGACACATTTCACATTGCCTTACAGCTCATCAAATCCTCCTTTGTTCAAGGAACTGTCTCTGTACAATACAGTTGTTTGTTTTTCTCTGGAATTTTAACCTGGTTATCAGGGAAAAAACAACACTGATTGTGGTTAAGAAAAATGGTCAAACTACAACTGGCTTAAAAATGCCTCCTAGCATACTTAAATATTCTCTGAAGCACTACAATATTTCTCTGAGAACTACAGAGAGATGGATCTCTGGCTTCCTGTATAGGAAAAAACCCCACAGACATGGCTGAACTTAAAGATCTATAAGTTTATGTGGCACAGCAAACCACTTTTTAAGCAAAAAGGAAACCGCCCATTTCAACGTTTAAGGTTTGGTTGCCTATGTCACAAAGAACTCTCATCTAAGTAAGAAAATTATTCAGTTTAGGAGGAAATCCAAATTAAATCAGTTAGTGTCTGCCAAAAAGTAATAATCATTTACAGAACACTTAGATGAACAGGATTTCACAAGTCTAGCAACTTGATCAGAAAATATCCTTCTGAAGTCTCGGCGTAGACAGGGGACAGGAACAAAAAACACAGGGGAAAAAACCAAAACCACAGAAGTTGCTTTTCTTTACGCTTGGCTGGTCAACAAAAATTTCTGGTAATGAAAGACATACTAATTAAAATAAAGAATGCCCAGACTGTTTTATCTGAAACAGTTGTTCATGATCAATTACAATGATAATTCTAATCACTGCAGAGAAATATCACCACTACTCATCAGCTGAATATCAAAGTCTCGGAATCTCAAGATCAAGTATGTAACAGAACAGACCTGGAGCTAACAATACCAACTAGCTTAGGTTCTACCTCAGTTATATAGCATACAGTGATTTTTTAAAATATATGTATATCAAGAAAAACACTTACATTTTTCTTAAAGCCAAAATAGGCACCAATAAATGTCAACGGTACAGATATGCAAAACCAGAGAGCCAAAATAGCAACCAGAGTACCAAATGGAATAGCTGCTGAAGAGCCTTCTCCCCAGAGAATGAGGTTCATGATAAAGAAATCTGCAAATACAATTCTGAAAAATACATAACACGCTTAAGGCACAGAAACACTCATTATTTAAAGGCATTAACAAAACAATAGCACTGTATTACAATTTTAGTGTAAATCTCTTAAAATCAGGAGACAAAAAAAAAACCACCACAAAATGAAGAGGTCAAGCTAGCAATTCTTTCATAATCTAGAGGGACTGAACTCCAGCAGGAGCTGACGTTCCAACTAAGCAGTTTCAAATATATGCTTGTCTTAACTACATACACTTCAGGGTAAGGCTGCTTGCTGTGATTAAGTAGAAAGACTTAACGCAGTGGTTATACAGTATATGACACCATGTAAGACCAACAACAGTGTGGTCAGAAAGATAGCCTACAGAGTAAAAGAAAACAATGAAAAAGTATGCCTGTCTAAAACTTAGCAGCATTACATTGCTCTTTTTAAAAATCAACCTTTTCACATGGTGAGAGTAAATAAAAAGCTTATGTTAAAAGAATTAAGTATGATATGCCATTAACATAGCCATCTTTGTCAAATGTGCCTTGATATTTTTATACCTTCTGGAACAAAGGGACAACATAATAAGATTTGCTTATACAGCTGAAGCTTGAAAATTAGTTATGCATGTCAGAAAAGCAATTTAATTCTTTTAATCGTTGTTATATTTTCAACTTACCCAGGACAAAGGAACGATGTCAGCAGGACATTTGTTTTCCATTTCTCACCTCCAAATGCTGTATTAAAACATTTGACAGTCACCAAAACATGCATTAAGCTCACAACTACTAATTTTCCAGTCCACTTAGATTTATTTACCTTACAAGTACTCAAATAATGTGCTATCATGCTCAAATTTCAAATACTAAACTAAATCTTCACTAATAAAACTAAATTTCCTCATCTTACTTCTTAATCACAGAGCTTCAAAGCAAAGAAAACACTCAGACCAATGACAGGAGAAGTAACCAAGTAAATAAACTGGGCCTCTGAGCACTTCATCATAAAAGGAAGAAACAGATTTGCAGTACATTTAAGTCTTTAAAAATGTTTAGAGTTCGTAATCATTTCAGATTCAGTTTTCTAGCATTTGACTGCAGGTTTTATTAGAAAAAAAGCGAAAAGCAAGCTTAACCGTTTTCTTGAAATAATTCTCATCTAAGAATCTTAGAAGAAGGTTGGACTAACGCTTAGAGGAAGCAGCGATATTCTCTTAACAGCATTAAGCACCGGTGATACCAAAAGACCAAGGACAGCTTCATTAAAAATCCTTATGAGCTTGTAGTACACTGATAAAAATTCTAGTCAGAGTTCTTTAAAATGAAAATATCCCACTGGAATTCAGTGAAGCTGACAATTTCATCTGAGCAGTTCCACAATGACACGATTTTTATTTCAGGAATAAGAAATGATTACAGCTAGAATGATTTTAATTAAGTTTCTATTCCTTCCTAAAATCTTGGTAGAACACGGCTCTGGTAATTAATATTAACCAGTTATTTTCAACTCAGGCTCCGCTTTTTAAATGCAATGTTGAAACGAAGTATAAACCAGATACCTATTTCAGCTGCATTTTTGCTTTACGCATCTTTCAGCACTTTATTTGCATACTGTAAGGAAAAACACTTGCGGTGACATGCTCTATAAGGGGCCATTGAGCATTGCACTCCATACAGGCCACCATTTGTTGTAACAAGAGCATGTCTGGAGCAGTCACTTAATGCCTTACTAGTTAAACTAAGTAGTCAAGTATCAACTAACGTCACAATAAATATAATAGGAGATATAGCTGTTATTAACAACAACAACCTCACAAAGATATAGGACTGAGTTCACCATTAACCAACTTCAAAATATCCTTCAAAATACAGAATATCCAGCATGATATAAAGAACACTACTACTTTCAGCAATGTATTTGGTCCTAAAGTCTCCTTCCATTTAAGCCTAATTGGCTTGAATAGAAGCTCGCTACTACATCCCTACCATTGTTGAAAAAATTCCCTACAAAATGAAAACCCTCTTTCCCCAGTGGTTGTTCACACATGAGAATTGTAAAAGCACCAGAAGAACGAACTCCAATGCCTGCTGCCAAATTCAAATTCAGATATAAATTCTCTCTAGCACTATATGTTCAGTACTAAAATAGTCCAAAAGTTCCAGCTTGCTCAGTCATAAACAGCCTTGTACTTTGAGGAAGGTAATTAAGACAGGATACAGAATGGCATGTAAACCCTAAAATAAACCAGAGGGTACAGGAACAAACTGTTTAAAGTTAGCGGGGAGGCCTTGAAGTGATGGCTAGCTGGAATGAGTTGAGAAAAACAGTATCAGCCAACTACTGCCAGGTGCCCAAACACCACAGGGTTGCCGCAACTACAGAATCCCTAGTAATTCATCCCCACCTCCGGACCGATAAGCACCATTCTCCCAGAAATGGCACTAACTAAAAAAAAGTGGCACAAAATCTAAGGCATGCAAGAACAGAGGTTTACCATTTGGGAAAAAAATAAAAAAAGTGTTACCAAACAACATCGACAGCTAAAGCTAAAAGCAAGGTAAGGGTCCCCATTCCCCCATCCATACAAAAACGTAAGTACTAAACTATCAGCAGTAATTAGTATTAGGAAAAATGAATTTGTTCGCAATTCCATAAATACAAAGCAGCAAGAGCAATTCAAGGTCTCTAGGCATGCCATAGTTAAAACAATTTTGATGCGATCAATATTCTATATGTATTTTCTGTTATAAGTACATTTCTCCATCTTCCCTGAGGGAAATTACAAACCACAGCATAAAAACAAACAAACAAAAAAACACAGTTCTATGATGATAATTTATTTTAATGAATTTCAGCTCTGTCACTTTAAATAACTTTTACTTACATTTGTAGAATCTGGCAGCAACATAACCTGCTGGAGTTCCAAGCAGCACCCACAAAACTACAGCACAGGTCATAAGAGCTCCCCGGTTAGCAGGTGACAAAAATCCCAGGCAGGCAAAAACTACGAGGCAGAGATGCACAATTTCAGAAATTAATTACGCATTTGACTTAAAGCCAGTACAACACTCAGCGCACATGGACTCTAAGATAAAAAGTTGTACATCTGCTATCAGCTCAGCCGTTTTTGATCTTTGACCTTTAAGAGATATCTAGACAAAACCATACTGTTATTTTAATAGTACCACGCAACCAGCAGTGAAAAGCCAGCCCTCTACTAAGCTAATTCCCCCCAACTTTATTACTTACACAGCGTAACAAAAGTCATTATTAAGATCTGTGTGCCAGAGCCAAGGAAAACAGACAACAGCATTCCTTTTCTTGGAGGCCTGAAAATATCACCATGAACCAGCTTCCAGCCAAATTCTTCCTGAGCATCCTCCTGTTAAAGAAACACACCTATTTTAAGATGCTAGATTGCTTCAAAAATAGCAAAGATTGTTACAAAAATACTTTTAGCTGAAAATAATCCATATTCCATTTTAGGATGCACGTTTCAGACTTACGGTGGAATCCATCTGATTGTATCTTGCAATGTCTTTATGCAGTGTCCTCAGCATAATCATAGCTACCATTCCAGACAGAAAAAGGACAATCACCAAGGAATTCATAATGCTGCATTGGTTGAAAAATAACAGTAAGTCATTACTCAAATTGCAATTTAAAAACAGTTCACTACAGTACAGTTGAAGACAGACTTTCTTCTCACCTAAACCATTGAATGTGAGTGTGAGGCATGGATTCCAAAATATAATCCCATCTTGATGCCCACCTTATATTTTTTTCTTCCTTAAAGAAAAAACACATCAGTTTCAGACTCAGCCAGCATCCAACTGAAATTTAAAGTTGATTATCATACAAAGTAATCTTAAATATCATGATCAATTAAAAAATTAATTTTGCATTGATCAGAATACTGCAAAGACTGCGTTTCTTTATTTTTTTCCAGAGTAAAGATGAAAAAGTAGTGCCAATCAACCTGAAAATTACTATTAAATAAACCATAAACACCAGCGTCAATGAATAAAGATGGCCAGCTGTTTTTTCTGACAGGATGTTATTTCAATATTTTATAGCATACAAGAGCAAAAGCACTTTCCAGTACATTTTTTCCCAGATAATCTAGACAGACATGGAAAGAGAGATTCTTTTAAAAACCACATATATCTTTTATGGATTTTAAGGGGAAGTATGCAAAAGTGTAAGACATATGCTTAGGTCCCAAGACACTGCCAACATTCTAGTTCAAATAGTTTCTAAAATACAAGTTTAATATTCCAAAATAATTTTAGCTGTCTTGCTTTAAAACTTGTATTATTAGTACAAGTGACTTTATCTTAAGAGGTAACTACCACAAAAAAATTATCACTCACTTGAAAAGAAACTGAGTACGTGTAAGCAATTTTGACTTCTCCATTAGCCTTATTACTTATATCCATAGGAACTCCTGAACAGTCAGGGTTGTCTGGATGAGTGTGCTTGTAGCTGTGGGAAGAAAAAGCACAGAAAGAATGCTGCTTCACTAACAACACCATTAAAGATAACATTCATTCATCTTACACACGTATTGGTTTCATACACAACTTTTCTCTTACATACCATAATATACAATATATATCATTGTTCTTAATACCTCATAACTGTCAGTTCATAAGGAATGCTTCACAAGCAGAGAACTTCTTGACACCTGAACTTTTTAAACAAACGTTGTCTCTTCTAAAAAGAGAACTATAGAATAATACACTCTCTAAAACAGAATACTATCAATTAAAGAAGTGTGAATACTACCAAGAACCTCCAAAACACAAAGAGTTACAAAAGAATTACTAACTTCTGCCAAACACATATCAGTATAAAAAAAAAAAAGTACTTTCATCATGAAGCTGGACCAACAACACAACAAGCTCAGTTATATCAGGATGACAAGATGGTAAGAAATAATAATAAAGACAGACATCAGTTGTGGAAAGGCCACAGAGACACCAGAACAACTGACTAGTATACTTGAGAAAACATCACATTCAAATCCCAACTGCTGAAGACATCAAACGTTGCACTCTAATTACTCCTGCCTCAGGCACTGAAGGCTTATTCTGTCACAAGACAGAATTTTCTCCAGCAGGGAAGGGAGGGCTGCTTCACTTAACGCACACTGTTTCCAGCTTTCATTTTATCTTTTTCCATCCAAACAGGAAACTCTGCACGAAGTATGGAATCCAGAATAAGATGACATTAGACTGTCCTAGACTCCATCAATCAACAGGAAAGCTAAGCCACATGTCACATACCTGAAAACATTTCTGACTAGCAATACAACTCCAAAAACAAAGCAAGTATCTTGGGATGGACCACTGTTTGAAGACAACTTAGTTCTGAATACTAACCTTTTTGGTTCAAGTTTAGCAGCAACAAGTCTTGCTCCCAGAGCTTCATTTTCCACAACGTGGTAATATATTTTTATGTCAACATGATTGAAGATATAAAAAGTATCTTTTTCACGAAATTCTGACTGGAAGGATTAAAAACATCAATAAGAAATATGAAAGCTTTATGCAGAAACTTACAAAAAGTAATTTTAGACTGCATTCAGATTTCTTGTTATGAAGTTCTTTACAAGATGAATGCACAATTCTGGGAAAACAGATAGAAAAATTAATGCTAAGAACTACATTTTAAGAGCAGAACTTCACTTGGGATGACTGAGGAACCGAGGATGTTACATTTTATTCAGCTGAAGTAGCAAACTGAATAGATAGCTACACAACAACTTTCATAACCAGAAGTGTTTCATAAACAAATAGCTATTTTAAAACAGTGTGTATTTTTCATAGATTAAACCAAACCTTCCAAGACAAACAATGCAAATATTTGCTGTCTGTGACAGAACGCCTTCCACATTTGAAAAATGTGCAAAGATGCACTGCAAGCAGCAGCCAAAACTCTGAATAGACATTTCAGGTGATGGGACATATATCAGTTTGAAAACTAGCCCGTTAAACAAGTTATTACATCAAAAGCTTTACATCTATTGAAGTTCCACTAGCACTTCTCCAGGGTTCTGTCCCCAACCCTTTCTACTAAAGGCCCTAAATATAAGGCTGCTTTTATAGATAATGTTCTTCTACAGTCCTTCAATTACTCCTTCAGAGAGTTTCCTTTTTACTAAAAAACAAGCATTTAAACAAGGTGAAAAAATATTGCGAGATTACTTTTCAGCTCATAAACATGTTTCGAGAAATACACTTATATGGAGTATTTGAAAACAATTCATTATGCAGGAAAGGAAACAAAAACAGAAACTGCCAGGAACTGTTATCTTTGGTAAGTTCCACAGAGTGGTAGGTAAAACCAGAAGCCTGTTTCAGGTTCTCAGTCACCTCTCCATGGAAGAGGTCTGGGGTAATCTGAAGACAGTCTACATTTCCTAATGCATTCTTATTTACATAACATTTACAGTGCATTTATCTGAACCTCCACCAGTTAATCTAAAAGATCTGTCTCTCCCAAGAGAGGCTTAATTCATTCCGGATTCTTATATTTTGCCTTCTTTTATTAGCCCACGTGGTTTTAGGGAAAGCGAACCTTCAGGAAGTATTAATTTCCATGCAGAGATACAAACATGTCTTAGAAAACACTTCTATCCCACAAAAATGTGAAGTCCAAGCCTTCAAATGTTTACACTTCATAGCCAACAAACGACAACACATTTTTCTCCTCCTCCATCCTTCATATATACTAAGTGCCATGTACCTTCATCTCTTCCCTCTATCTTTTTGAGCCCTTCTGTATTACACAACAGAGGAAACAATTCTAGTCAAACCTGCAGGAGAGTTACAAACTGCAGTACGTGCAGAGATACCAAAGCACTTGCCTAGATTTAGGGAACAAGTGTACTTTTAAGATAGTGAGGACTCACCAAAGAAATAGGATACAGAAGAAATTCAAGTTTTTAAATTAACAAAGAGAAGATACTAAAAACCAAACGTGTTAAACATACGTTAATAACACAGGCATCTTTTGGACGGCCATCTTCTGTAATGTAACAGCCAATGGGAAAACCAGGATTGCAGAACCGCTGGCCATCTTCAACATCATAGCACCAGGTCACAGGCATGTTGTCCACAATCCTGTAGATTATACAGTGACATTTCACAATCTTTTAACATGCATAGCGTAATGCAAATAAAAACATATTCACCTAGCTTTGCAATATTCATTATTGGAAGACTAACGACAAGAATAACATTTCTTCCAGATTTTAAGCTACAGAATCCAGAATTATACTACAGACTGCCACTCTAATTTCCAAACGAGATATAAGCATGTCACTGTTCAACCTTTTTTTTCTTTCAGAAAAGTATTTCTGCAGAAGGTGGGTAGGAAAGAAGTGGCTTACTCAAAAAACATTCAGTTTACTGGATTAGATTCTCAAGTCTCCTTATACATATAGCCCAAAACATAAAGCTCTAACACTCTGAAGATACTAGAATAAATTGTTCCATTATTTTACCTGAAAAAATAGCCCAAATGATCTATTAAAACAGCTAAAACAAACTAGATAATTTCAAGTTTCTTCAAGACAAAACACACACAAAATGTGCTCACTAAGATCTTTAAGATATTTAAAGATCTTTATTGTTGCTCTTTAATTACAAAACACATCTTTATTTGGACTGTTTAAAGTTTTATTTTGCATTAAAGCCTGAGTTTTGGTGTTTTGTTATATGTGAATTTCTGACCACTGACCTCAATTGCTGTTCCCCAAGAGCATGTAATATTTAAACTAGATGGTTTAGACAAGCAAAGAATTGTAAGCCACCACACCACCGCATGGTGCAATGTTTATCTGCTGCCTTTATCATCATCTCCTAAGATTTACTTTCCCATTATGTAAAAGTCCTGAGCCCAGTAGGCTTACAGTTCAGTTTCAATGCAAAGTTTGCAAAACTCCAAACCTCCCTGGGGACTCGCAGAAATTCACAGAATAGTTTGGGTTGGAAGAAGCCTTGAAGATCACCTAGTTCCAGCCCCCTGCCATGGGCAGGGACACCTCCCACTAGAACAGGTTGCTCAAGGAAGGTCACATACAACCTGGCCTTGAACACCTCCAAGGATGGGGCATCCACAACCTCTCTGGGCAACCTGTTCAGTGCTTCATCATCCTCATAGTCAAGAATTTCTTCCTAATGTCTCATCTAAATCTATTTTTTTTTTTTTAATTTAAAGTCCTTACCCCTCTTGCTATCACTTCAACTCCATGATGAAGAGTCCCTCCCCAGCTTTCCTGTACCCCCTTTAGGTACTGGAAGGCCACAATAAGGTCACCTCCATGTCTTCTCTTCTGTAGACTAAACAACCCCAGCTCTCTCAGCCATTCTTCATAGGAGAGATGCTCCAGCCCTCTGATCATCCTTGTGACCCTTCTCTAGACTTGTTCTATTAAGTCCATGTCCTTTTTATGTTGGTGGCCCCAGACCTGAATGCAGTGCTCCTTATCCACTGAACAGTCCATCCATCAAATCCACGTCTCTCCAATTTAGAGACAAGGATGTTGCATGGGATCATTACTCAATAAATTGTGAGACAGTAAGAGACAAATATAATCTAACATGCTATGATTAGTACAAATGTCAAAAACAAAGCTAATTCTTTTAAACAGAGAAAGACACTCATCATGCTTACATCTCCCTTTGTAGAAAAAAGTAGTAAAAATGTGTTTGTTATGAAGTGTTTTAATGAGCTGAAAGATAAACCCAAAAAGAAAATCATTCAAAGATGTAAAATTCAACAGCTGTCCTTAGAGCATCATTAATTGCTCCGAGATACGTTTTTACAGATTTATTAGTAAATGGCATCCATGAAGACATGGGACAAAAGCTACTTTTTGTGCATTGCTAAAGCAAAAAAAAAGACATCCCTCTGAAACTTAACACTACACATTTTTGTAAACTTTATCAAGCTGCTATTCTTTGCAATTAAATATCTCCCAATTTCAACCACAAGGCTACTGATGTTAACAAAGACCTCATAAGGCCTCACAGGTACTTCTTAATACCTAATAAACGACAGAATTATTACTTCAGACAACAAAGACCTACTTAAGGAACTACTTAACATATGGAAGTCTGCATCATCTCTACCGTTAGCCAACATACAGAAATAAGTAGCAATACTGACTCATATCGACCCAATGGAAGAAAGTTAAAAAAAAGTCCCTTCATAAACAGGATTTGAAGGTTCTCAGATTCCTGTCTCTCGCAGAGCTGTAAACAGCAGCAGCAACAACCAAATCTGACTTCACCACGCTACTATGAGGCACAATAAAGATGCTGATTAGGAGCTATTCCAAGTGCAGCTTCATTACATTTGGTTCTTACTTAGACTCTTACTCCCACAGTGTATGCCAGAGGTGGTTCTTGGTTTTGCTAGTACCTTCATTTCAGAAATCAAAAACCAGGTAAAGCATTAGCCTATTGCAAACAACTTTGGTTGGGATAAATGTTTTCCCTTGCATCTTCTGCAAAGAAGTGCTAAGCTGCCTTCAAGCTGTAGCACTGGAACAAATTGATAATTTAAGAAGCAAATCATTTTTCACAGTTAATCTTCAAATTTAAAATGACGTGAAGAGATTATACACGAGGAGCAAATATGCTCTACAACAGTTCTTATACGTCTCTCAAGAACATCTGGTGATGAACATTGTCAGCCAAGATATCACTCGAGCTGTTGAGTCCAATTCAGCATGTCAGTTGCTAATCTTATTAAGTGGCTTTTAAAACCTTGAAAGTACTTTGCACCATCTGCATTCCCCAGGAATTTTATGACACATGGAAGCCCAGTAATAAAACCTGTACTATATCCTCACTTACGCTACCTTGCCAATCCCCATACATCATAACCCTGTACCACACTGTTGGACTATGCCACCATTCATCACAAAATCCAGCCACTTCCACTTTGCGGAGCTGTGGTTGAGGGGGGGACAAGTGGAGGATTTGTTAGTGCTACGTCAGAGGTTGGATTCGGTGATCTTGGAGGTCTCTTCCAACCTAGATGATTCTGTGGTCATTACCATAACAGACATAAACAGGGATTCTTCATGCCACTGGTTCTAAAGTTCCAGGGCAAAGACCTAGCACTTCTTCCATTTATATTTTGCAATTAAAAGAACCAAGAATCTAAGAACACAGAGTATGCTAAATTTAAAGGGAAATTTCCCCACTAAAAATGGGACTACATCTTGTTCGAATCAAAACAGTTAGTGTGTTTACATAGACTTTTTAGCCTGTACCATTACGTATATTTGTAAGCCAATGTAATCCGAGAGGGAAGAAAACATTCTAAAAATAATTGTGTTATTAATAAATGTGTTATTAGCTTTTACAGTTTTGTTTCTGTATTAACAGCTTAAGTTTTGGGCTTTCCTAAAAAAAGTTTCAATGCATGAAGGGGTCACAGCCCTGGGAAATTTTTCATTTACATGAATTTTCATTTATACACTAAAACATACACAAACTTTAAAGGTTAAGCCTTAGGCCACACCAATATGTATCAGTGAAACTCAAAGTGATGCAAATACTATAAACACATGCAATATTTAAAAGGAATATAACCAAATGAAACATCTTTGAAGCTCCACATATTTCAGCACTAGACATATACACTCCAAATCAATGCAAAAGTAGCTGCACCTTTCAGAGCTTTTATTTACTCCTTGGTTCACTCACGTAAACACACAGCTATTATCCGCAAACCACTCTCACCTAACCTATCAACTTCCAACTTCAAGTAATTTTCAAGAAGTTTCCCAAAAGATTTAATTCAGTGAGCCATCATCTATCCCTAAACATGCCCACATCAGCTTCCAGCAACAGCAGGAAAAGCACTCACTGCCTAGCCACTATGGGGGCTGTATTAAAAATGAAGAAACTGAATGTGGAATTAGAGACACAGTTAACGATGGAGGCAACATTCAACATCTCACCTGCATTTTTACTAATATAGCCAGAATGCTTTCATCTAATGTCTGGGCAACATTAGTTATGCTCATGTATTACTTCCAAAGACGTGACAAAGTAAACAACTCTGACAATTTAATGCTTAAGTTGTTCCTTCTAGGCTTGTACCCAAATGCTGCTATCAGAACAGAACAGCACTATACAAATACAGACAGCACAGATGGATGTTCCCAATGTCAAGACAGAACCTGTAGAAAAGTGTTTCCCAGCTCTTCCATATCGGTGCAGAGCACAGGTAAATCCTAAATGAAGACAAGAACCAGATTCATCACGCACCATGAATGTCCTGCCCGACTCCAGGCACAAACAGAGCCCCAGCACGTTCCAAGGTAACTCAGATGGTATAAAAACACTTGTTACAGAGGGACTGAGGGAATAGAAATGGCCTAAGTGTTTATGTGTTCCTCAATTTTATCAAATCATCTTTATTGGCCCCTGTTCATTTGCATATCCTATAAGAAAGACACACTTTGCTTAAAAAACTTCCTCAGAACTGTTAATCCCATCTCCTGCATGCAATGCTCCAAGGAGAACGCAAAGGCTCTTAAGGAGAATAGAGGCAACAAAGCAATAGAATGGAGGTGTCTCAAGAATTTTCTCAAACTCAGGCAGGATTAACTTCTGCCTTTACAGGTACAAAGAAATAGCAGTATTTTTCAGTAAGCAGACAGGCAGCACAAAAATCACACACTACATTTGGGAACAGGATTTGTTTCCATGAGATAAGCACTCCTTCCTGGTGCTTGCTCTCTTCAAGCCAAAAAGAAAATGATATTAAGACAACAAACAAAATAACTTTTGCAAAACCAGAAGGGTAATGGATTTAGTGCAAATACCCACTGTTGAATCTGAGTTAATATGCAAATATGAAGCGATAAACTAAATTATCACCAAAATAGCCTAGCCAATTTATGAATCGATATCAACTTACCAATGATGTTGATAATTCAGTAGCATACTTTTTTTCAAAAAGTCTAATTTCTGCTTATCCTCTGGCTTTTTGGTATCATATGTCTTTGTACAAACAGATTTACATGTCTCCTTCTTGTTGAATGTGAACTAAGAAAATAAAATGCGTATCAGCAAACAAATTATTAATACAGTTGTATAATTTCAGAATGTAACAAATTTTCCCACATACATTTATAATTGCCTACGCTACTATAAATAAAAAAACAAATTATCATGACAACTTATGTTAGGATTCCAGAGATTTCATATCAGCATGTACAAGATCAGAGGAGGGTTTTACAGAAGTACATTGTTAGATCCCTGCACTACGAGTTACTTGTTATCAATTAAAATCTTTTTTTTTTTTCTGCAACAGTTTAGCAGACAAGTCATTTGACCTCCCAGCAGCAAAGCTGTGCCAGGCAGACTCAATGGAGAACTTTCCCTCCTACAACATGTACTGGAGAAAGTTTCAGACAAGCTGGCTATTGCCATTGCTGATTCTTCTGCTATACAGCTGCAAAACATTCAGACCTCCACAACATATCCGGCCAAAGCTTCATGATGCGAAGCATAAAGCAACAATTAAGTTAAACTGACATACTTCATTGTGTGGAATTTCAGATTTTGAAGTTCTTTGAGAACTTTGAGCCCTCATGAAGAGGATCTTCAAGTTTCTGATCTCCTTTGGTTACATTAGAACACAAGTATTAGTAAAAGCCCTTTGTCAGAGCACAAACCCTGTAAGGAGACGGCTCTATCCTCTCTCCAAACAACACTTGACCAAGGTTTTCAGAGGGACGCTTCTTTCCTTCTGCTTGACAGAAATCAAACCTGAGTTAGAAAAAAAGATAGGAAATGAAATATTTGCAGATGCAAGTGTTAAACCCCATACAGTGCCCCCAAATTAATGTACTCAGCAAAAGGAACTGTACAGTTTTCCTTCCAGACAACAGTTTCTTACTTGAATATACAAAGTGTAAAAACCACAGGCCCCTTTGGGGCATGGGGGGTTGTTACAGGACAGGACAACAAAGCAATCACATCTCTTCATCAGCTCTTTCAGAACTCTGCTTGTTTAAGCAGGGTAACACAAAAGTTTCCTTGAGTTACAAGTTACCAATTTGTACAGGAATTAAGTCTTCATGTTGAGTTTCATGACAGGCATGACAGCAAACCACACAAGCCAGATTCTTGGGGGAAAAAAAAGTACAGACAGCTGCTTTACAGTAAGTGCTATTAAATAAACAGGTCATTACACATTCATTCACCAAACACAGCACATCCTCCAAGTTTCTTTCCAATCTAATTGCAAATATACTACGTTTGTTGTCATTAAATCACAGATATAACTAGTGCTTCAATAATGATAATCAAATTATTTTTCGAAGCAACAACTTCACATAGTCGTACCAGGCACTAGCGTGTTTTGTGCACTCTTATGCTGCGTACCAAGAAAGCACTTAACAGCTCATTAAGACAATTGATGGGAAGTTCACACCTCGTTACCACTTTATTCATTTGGCTATAGGCTACCAAAGACAGCAGCAATACTTTCATCTATAAAGTGACAACTAATGCAGAAGAGTAAATATGGATAGAAGTAGGTATGTAACATTACGTTACTCTATACAGGGATCTTCCACCTACATGAGTGCCTATGCACTACTTCTAGAGAACCTGCAAAGAAAACTGGGAAAAAGGAAGTAAACAAACAAACAAAAAAATCACATTCATCCCCTTGCTGGAAATTCTAGAAAAGAAAAATAAATGGACATTCCTCACTGGGAAACCACCACATCAAGACACTAATAGCAGTTGAAGATAAAATAAAATGTATCTTACTGGAAGAACTGCCACCTAAAATGGTGTAAAGAGCACGACATACTTACGCAGTGTATTCATAGGGAAGGACAGACTCTACAGAGTCAAGCCTGTTCACAAACAGCTCGATTCCAGACTGAAAGAATCAAGATAGCCATGGGTTATATTTCAATAGTTGTGACATACATACACCTATGTGTGTTTACATACGACTTGTAAAAGTAAGGAAAACGAAAGCCTCCAGCTGAACACCTAAGATTTGTGTAACTGCCTATCTTGAAATACAGAATCTTGTATAATGAATTATATCTGCTGAGACCATAAGTTAAACTATCTAAGCAACAAAAAAACAGACCATACGACAAAAACACTGTCAGGCTAGTGTAAGAATTCAAATTACAAGATAGAAATTTTATCACAGTTGCCAGTGTTTTAATTTAACATAGTAAGCTCAATCTGTATTAGTCAGCATCATAACTTCTGTGTAATAAGTCTTAAAAAGGCCCTGACAGAAGTATGGATGAAGTTAGTCCTTCGCCAGTAAGCGGACTGGTGCACAATTTTATGTAGCAACTGAAAACTTGACTAGGGGGATTCAAACAACGTATCCAAATTGATGCACTATCTTAAGCTTAAATCAAAGCTCTTTCCAAAGAGAAAGCAAGAATATCTCCCTTTACCTTCTTATAAAAGATTATCAGTAACTCCAACAAATTCTGAGCATGAACCTGAAATTCAGACTGCTGTGGTTTCAGACTACAGTTTGTTAGTCTGAAAGGGAGCAAGACCTCTCTCTTTCAACAGCAAGCCATCTATTTTCTCACCTGAATCAAACGTGACTGAAAAGTCACGCACATTTAACCAAAACAAGAAATTCTGGAGAAATAATGTGGAATTGATCACATGCCTCTGTAGCTCAGCCACTTCAGGTACACCACACCTGTCCACATGCGCGTCAGGATGCAGTTCCAGGAGAGGCAGGCAGCTGAGAGCTGTTACGTTGACTCACTAAGCAAACACATGGTACTGCTCCTCTTTTCTCTGCTCTAAGCCATGCCAACTTGCTGCTAACCTGTGGCTCATGTCATACCTCTGTAAGATGCTGCAACTCACTAACACTGCACAAAACTAGCCTGGTAAAAAGTTGGATGGTCTCCTGCCACGTTCATAAGCTCATGTAAGGATTTAACAAGAAACACAGATAGAACAACACAAAGGAAAACACCACATTACACTGAGAGACAGATATGAAATTTCACTTCCAGCAGCAAGGAACGGGACTGCCTCTGCCGCTCACAGAACCATGACCTTAGATTGCCTACTTGAAATTGCCAGAGACAATTTAGTTGAACGCTCCAACTTTCCATAAGAAGCTGTATTGGTTTTTAAATGGCAAGTTTTTGGTAGCAGACAGGCTGCATCCTCTGTGAGCAGAGCCCAGCAGCTGCCCCATGTCAGGTCAGAGCCAGCTCCAGCCAGCTCCAAAGGGACCCACCGCTGGCCAGGAGCAGGTGGATGTGGCCTGGAGGAGGCTGCGGCCCATGGAGAGCCCCCGCAGGAGCAGGCCCCGGGCCGGAGCTGCAGCCCGTGGAGAGGAGCCCACGCAGGAGCAGGGGTCTGGGGGGAGCTGCCACACGTGGGGGACCCGTGCTGGAGCAGTTTGCTCCTGGGGGATGGACCCCGTGGTACGGAGCCATGTGGGAGCAGTGCTTGGAGAGCTGCTGCCCGTGGGCAGCCCCCGCGGGAGTTACTCATTAAGTCTGCACAGATCACCTTCCATTTCTGACAATAATCCAACCAGAGATAGGAAAAAGCAGCCAAACTGAGTCTGGCCAAGCAGCTTCGTTGACAGTTTAGGGGAAGGTGGAAAAGTCACAAGTCTTGTCATCCTTGTGCAGCTAGCTGCCCCACTAACGGCATCACATCCCGCCTCACCTAGAGAGCGGGGGATCCTTACAGAATGTGACAGGACCATTTGCAAATCTGGGGACCTACATCCTCAAATAGGGGATAATTTTGTCTAATTACTGGAATAACAATCCTAAGAACTCAACGAGAACATCGAAAAAATTAAGACCATTCAAGCAAGCTTAGTTTTACCCACTTACATGAATATTATGCTGTAGCAATGATCTGATCACTTACTATCTTTTCCTCACCGGGCACTGGACTAAATGGAGAGAATTAGATTTGAGAAGCAATTTAGACTTATCTGTACGCCTGTGCCTCGCCTGGTACACAAACTGGCTGGCACAAGGCAGAGGAGTAACAAGAGGTGGCTTATCTCAGAAGCAGACTGTCACACTAACATGCCTGGTGAGGTTGTCCTAAAACGTTCAGCTGGTCAACAGTGGTAGATTCACATCGACTGTCTCATTCCACATTTACAAAGTGATAAACTCTAGGGAAAAGGATTCACATATTTTGTAGACAATGCGTAAGAGGAAAAAAAGTAAACATGTCTGAGGGAGATCATCACATAAATGTCTCAGGCTGGATAAAAAAGGCAGCAGGCAGCATGTTTTGTTTTACTTAAAAACCATCTGATGTAATCCTAGCTTGAAACAGCAATAATTTAAACATTGCAATGTTTCCGAGGGATGCTCTGCAGAGCAACAAGCTGCAGCTTGGGAGTCTTAGCCTGTGTTTAAAGAACAGTTTCCCCAAACCACCACAGAAGGTAGCACAGCACCGTAACGTCGTGCATGGAGATAGTGCATGCTCCATCCATGGAAGTTTTCAAGACTTGCTAAACACAGGTGGAGCTGATCTGGTCGCGTGTTGACAACAGCCCTACTTCAAGCATGAAGCTGGCCTATGTGACCTCCTGAGCTCACTTCCTAACTGCTTCTGGGATCCTGTAAAGGAACATCCCCGGAACGTTTTGATACTGCCACAGAAACAGCATGGAAACAAGCGAGGAAACCCACGGTTATGTGTTTAGCAAGGATTTGGGTGGTCCGAATCGAACAACAGTCGAGAAAGCAAGAGAAACTATAGCACGAAGGCCTAGCAGCAAACAGAGGGAGGTATCTACCAAAAGCACACGGTTTGAACAGACTTTCATCCTGAGGAACTGGGGAACAGTGTTTCATACAACACGGAAACTGAGCGACCAGAAAGCCCGTGGCCATTTCCAGCAGCAATAAGACAACGTACGCCATAAAAGCCATCGGTCTTGAACCTTTCTGAAGGAAGGGCTAGGTGTAATTTCCATAGGGCAGAGGAAACTTCTAAAGCAGGAGAGGCAAAGGGTGCTTTGTGCACCGAGCCCCCCGCCACCCAGCACCCACACAAACGCGTAAGCGAGGCGATGCCGGCATGACAGGAGCTGCACCCCCCTCTCCAGCCCCTCCGGGTCCCACATCCCCCAGCCCCCCCGCTCACCTTGCACTCCGCCGTCTCCCTGTCGGCCTCGCAGAAGTTGACGGGCGCCAGGCCCGGCAGGTAGAAGGCGACCGAGAGGGGCGGCGGTAGCACGGCGGCCGACAGCGTCAAGGCGACGAGGAGCGGCCGCAGGGCCATGGCGGGGCGGCCGTTAGGGGGGGGTGGGTGACGGTTGGGGGGGGGGCGCGAGGCGGGGCGGTTCCCGCGGCACCAACGGTCGGCGGCGGCTCGAGCGTCGCCCCCCGCCCTCCGCCCTCCGCAGCCGCCGGCTTCCGGCTTCCTCGCGCCCGGGACACGTCACCCCCGCAGCGCCTCGCGGCTTCCGGGCGGCGGCGGCCCCGCCCTCGACCGTTGCCGTGGCAACGACAGGCCCGGGGCGGCGCTTCCGCCTGCCTCGGCCTGGGGGGGGGGGGG